>NC_069430.1:12017125-12058579 GCF_026875155.1 Cherax quadricarinatus | reverse complement strand
GAGTGGTGCAGGGTGTTTATTGAATAAAATCAGAATGGCACACCATCATCCTCTAACTTGGCACATAAAGCAAGAGGCTTATGACTCCTCTCTTTATCACAGCTAAGCTTAGACGCCATCGTCAATGAGAGCCAACTAGTTAACGAAAGAGTAAACGAGAGAGAGAACGAGATACAGAGTTCAGACAATGTAAGAATACAAACGGAACAGGTAGTGGGCGATCGCTTGGTCAGGCGAAATAAATGCGTACAGTGGACCCCCGGTTAACGATATTTTTTCACTCCAGAAGTATGTTCAGGTGCCAGTACTGACCGAATTTGTTCCCATAAGAAATATTGTGAAGTAGATTAGTCCATTTCAGACCCCCAAACATACACGTACAAACACACTTACATAAATACACTTACGTAATTGGTCACATTCGGAGGTAATCGTTATGTGGGGGTCCACTGTATTAACCTTTTCAGGGTTCCCAGGCCCTCTCCCAGACTTGTTCTCAGGGTCAGCCAAATTTCAAAAAAAAAAAAATTATTTTTTCTTATGAAAAGATAGAGAATCTTTTCCTGATCATAATGACACCAAAAGTATGAAATTTGATGGAAAACTTATGGAATTATGGTCTCACGAAGTAAGCGGTCTCGACGATGTTTACGCATCGGCGATTTTGCCCACTTTGACCCCTATTTTCGGCCAATTCCAGTGTACTAGTCGACAAAAATCATAACTATTTCGCTAGACCTCCATTTTTTTCTATCACATGAGTACAAGAAACCACCCATTTACCAATTTCAACTATCCAATACAGTGGTCAGAATTTAGCAATTTTGCCAATTTCACACAAATTTCAAAAGATTCCAATTTCCACATAGGGTCCAGAATAAACGAGAAAGACATTCCTGGCACTAAAATAACATTTCCTCTGTTCATTAGTCACGTCCCCACGCACCTCTTACATTCTTTTGCTTTCCACTTTGAATTTTTATTCTCACAAAAAATAGAAGATTTACTGTTATGCAGACTACTGCATTAGTGTAGAAATGGTATAAATAATATCAGCGCACTTGTGAAAGAATATTAGACTCACCAGTTGACGTGTATTGGACGCTTGGCATGATTTGTTTACTTTTGAACTTTGGTAAAAATCGAACATTTCTGCTACTTTGAGCTCAATTTCAAGGTACTTTTCATTGTAAAACCAGTCAAATTCATCTCAATTTCTGTAATATGTCTTCCATTCTATAAAATGAGACCAGGAAAACTAGAATACAACAATAAAACCATACAAAAATACAGTGCAAAGTCGCTGTTTTAATCCAAAAACACGGTCAAAGTTTTTTTTTTTCTAATTACGCACTGTGTGCTGCAGGATTTTTTTTATACTGCACACACTGACCACATAGACCCATTCTTTCATATGTAGGCTTACCAGCTTTCTCTCACTAGATTTGAGGGCGCTAGCATTTAGGCGTACTAGTACGTCAGAAACCCTGGTGCATAAGCCATACTAGTACGTCCAAAACCCTGAAAGGGTTAATATGTGTCTACTTTTAGTTCATTCACGTACGTTTATAAGAGTTTGTAAAACATTTACGTCAATATTTTTTTATTATAATAATAATTACCTCACAATACAAATACTCTTACATTGTGTACAAGTTGTACAAGTTAGTACAGAATAAACAAACAGCAACACACTATTTTTAGAGTGAATGAAGATATTATTATGATTATTATTATTATTATTATTATTATTATTATTATTATTATTATTATTATCATAATAAAAAGCACTAAACCCACGAGGGTCATGAATTGCTATATATAGAGTGATGGCATATGAAAAGAATATTTTTCTACAGTTATCCCCCAGTTTGACTAGAGAAAACGTAATTCTTCTGACACTACCTACACACCCCTGCTTTGTAAACACATCTCATATTTACGTCAATTTTTATTCTGTGAGTGTATGTATCATGTTTATATGCTATGTAAGGGGTTTTTCATATATAATTTTGAGGAAAATACCATACCATACCAACCCCATTGAAGTTACGCATATCATAAACACCCTTCAAAACAAGGCAGGAGACATAAACAACTTGCCTGCTTTTATGTACAAATAAGCTTCTCCAGTATTGTCACCAATTACTGCAATGCTCTTTAACAAGTCCATTGAATCATCTACCTTCCCAACAATCCTCAAAATAGCGAGGGTCACTCCGATCCATAAAGGAGGTGACCAAAGCTGACTTGAATAACTATAGACCAATATCTAACTTACCACTGCTCTCTAAAATCTTTGAAAAATTAATTCATAGACAGATCTATTCCTACCTCGTTTCACACAACATATTAAACCCTTGTCAGTTTGGATTCAGGAATAATAAAAGCACAAATGATGCTATCATACACATGCTAGAACTAATATATACAGCACTTGAAAAGAAAGAAGTCCCGCTGGGCATTTTCATTGATTTACGTAAAGCTTTCGATACAGTCGACCATGAACTGCTGTACTCCAAATTAATGCACTATGGTATCAGAGGCCACTCCCTCAACTACCTAAAGTCGTACCTTAGTAACAGAACCAATACGTGTATGCAAATTGATGCAAACTCTTCCACCCAACCAATCACAATAGGAGTCCCACAAGGAAGCGTCCATGGACCAACTCCTCTTTCTCATCTACATCAATATCTACCGAATGCATCACAGCTACTCAAACCTAAAATTATTTGCACCTCTTAAAGGGGGGGCTCCTTGGCGTGGTGAAGAGGCTCTTGGTCTGAGGAATTAGACCTGTCGGTCTTCTTCCTCAGACCGAACCTAATTACCCCCCCCCAATCTCCCACCCCCTATCCCATCCCCCCCTTTTTTCCCTTTTCCCCTCCTCCCCCCTCCCCACCCCTCCCTTTTGCCCTTCCTTTTCGGCCTTGGGGATTTCTCCCACAGGCCCCTAGTTCCTAGTAGGGAAAGGAAAACCGGGGTCCATCCCATTCCGTTGAGGTTCTTGTGGGTGGCGTAGTTTGCCGTGGAATCTGGATCGCCGGGGGATGTCCCGATCCCTCTCCGTATCCCGGAGTAGCTTTGGGTGTTTTTTCGGGCAAACGGGTGTATCTCTGGAAGCCACCTTTCAGATTCCGGGGTGGTGGCCGAAGGAGGTATGCTTTGTGGTGGATATCCGGCCGCCCTCTCTTTTGTCCACCGAGGTAGCTTGGCAGATGTGAGGTTGCTATCCCGGATTGTTAGTTTACTAGCATGATGGGTAGGGTATGGCACGGGTTCCATGCTGCATCTGCGCTACTTGCGGTGCTGAGGTCCTCTTGGGCGCGGAGGGAGATTTCTGGCCCTTCATTCCTCCTAGGAACTATCCCTCCCCGGTCCCCCCTTTTTTTATTCTTTTTTTTATTTTTATTTTTTTTCTTCTTTCTTTTTTTTCTTAAAAACAAAAAGAAAGAAGTAACCTAACCATGGCAGCCCTAGTCCATGAACCTCCTACTTCGGGCCCCTTTTTGATACCGCACCCTGTTCTGACCCCGCCTCGTCTTTGGACCACCTTCAGACACTCCTCATGCCTCTGTACCTCTTGCCGGTGCTTTTTTCCTCACCCGCTTCGGGTTACTGAGGCCTCGACTGACTCCTTTTGATTTATCGGAAACCTTCGCTCTCCTCTGACTATGCTTCCGGCCTCTCCCTCTACGGTGCGGCAATTTTCAAACCGCTGATCCGTTCCACGTCGGACCAACTCTGGTCCCACGCCTAAACGCCAAACAATTACCTGCTGATGATACTTCTCCACCTTCTCGTTCTTCTCAGAAACGATCGACACGTCCTTCACTATCTTTCCACGCTTAGTTTCAGACTGAACAATGGACTAAATTCTTCACTTTACGACTGACTTCCTCTACTGCCTATCTTTCTGACCACAGTATTGGCAAGGCACTCCTACGCCATGTTGGTAAAGATATTTCTTTTCATGCTCTTAAGAGCGGTACGCGCATCATCACCGTACAGAATGATACCCAGGCTCATGAGCTCTCTCGTCTTTCCCATATCGATACTGTTCCTGTCACTCTTGAAAAACATCATTCCCTTTCAATTCTTGTAGTGGTACCGTCATTCTGCCCCATACCATAGTTCAACAAAATTTCCAGACATGTGGCACTGCCCATTCTTGAACAGCTGAACTCCAAGATCTCCCAATCCCAAGGTAGACACTTACGTTTCTTCCTGCCCGCGGGCGGAAAACATACCCTAGCAATGTGGCCTTTTAAAACTTTTGACAGCCGAGAACTCCCATCCCATTTATATAGCAGGACATCGGCACAATCCAAAAGGGGGAAATCCCTACACTGCAACAGTGTAGAAATTGCTGGCGATTGGCCATCCAGCGAAATATTGCAGATCTATCGCCGAATGCCCAGTCTGTGGTGCCGATGACCATTCTCATACTCTTGCAATCGATCTCCCTCTTCCTTAACTGTCATGAGGCTCACCCTTCGTACTCTCGCCGTTGTCAAGTCTATTTAAACGAGCGGGAAATCTGTTACCTCAAAGAGACAGAAGGTCTCCCTTGTGCCATGGCAGTTTCCCTCATCTCCGCCCCAAGGGAGACTCCCACGTGTTTCTTATTCCCGTGTTTTCAAAACGTCCCCCCACTTCTGGTATCCCATCTTCTACACCCACCTCTGTGGTTATCCCTCCCCATATCACTCCTGTATCTAATTTTTTGCTGTCCTCGGCTCAGACGTCCCTACTTCAACGCCTCATCTGATCTCGCTTCTTTGTGTTCTCTCTCACAAGCCTCAGTAACGACGAGATCTCGTATGACACCTCCTCCCAATCGTCCCTCTACTTCTCAAAAGTCAAAAAAAGGTCCGTTAACACCTCCTACCCATCTTCCACCTCCTCATTTTACCCTCCCTTTTCTCTGTCCCCTGGTTCTCCCCCTCTCACTGGCTCTGTTACAAGTGTAGAGGTTCACCCTCCCCTCGTACTGTACCTTCCTCCCCTGTTCCCTCCCGGTTTCTTCCTCTTTTGCCACCTCCCAGGTTTCTGCCTCTTCTGTCCCCATCCACGCTTCTCCAGTTCCCTCCACCCTTTCGCCCCCCCCCTACCTTGGTACAGTCCAATACAGTTCCATCTTTACTCATCCTCCCCCTACCATTTCCAATATTGTCTTCCCATACGACGTCTCTGAATTCCCCAAACACTTGAAGCAATCTCTGAATATATTGCAGAGACCAAACCATTAATGGACACTGATCCCCCTCTGTCCTTCCTCTCCTCTCCTCCCTCTGCGCAACTCCTTTCTTCACAGCGCACCGTTCCTTCGCTGCTTGAACTTTTCCACTGCCTCCGCATGTGGACTTTTCTAACCCCTCTAGTCCGTAGGAACCCTTACCTGCGGGTTTTTAAGTATCTTTATCATTGCCAATCATGGCCTATTTAAAAGTGGAATATACGCGGCTCAGGGGTAATCGGAGTGAGCTTCAGATGTTACTCTCCCAGTTTGCCCCTATTTGGGGTTTTGCTTACAGAACCAAAATTACACTCTGCTGTTTTTCTCTCCCATCTCAGGGTATAATTTATTTTAAATTTTTCAGATCCTTTTTTCCCGATGGGACCTTTAATGAAAGTGCCCTTCTTTTACGCACTGATATTCCGTAAACCCTCAGCTATTTGTTCATACTTCGCTGCATTACACAGCAGCCCGTATCCACTTGCATAGGTGGTATACGCTCTGTTCTTTATACTCTCTCCTTCTCGTCATTATCTATTCCGGATATTGCCTTTCTTGTTTGTCATTTCTGCCACCGATTCTGTTACTTGGTGATTTTAATGCCCACCAATTCCTCTGGGGGGGGGGGGCTCACTGTGATTCCCGTGGAATTCAGTTAAGGATTTTCTTTCCACCCCACCCCCTCCAGTTTTAAATACAGGTACGCACACCCTTTTGATCCTCGGACTCATACTCTCTCTTGCTCGATCTCTCAGTCTGCTCTTCCTCCACCGCATTAGACTTCACTTGGGCTGTTCTCCCGGACTTACATGACAGCGATCATTTCCCAATCATTCTTACTTCCCCTTCATATTCACCACCTCTTTGCATCCCACGCGGCAATTTGATCGGGCAAATTGGAACCTTTACTCACACCTAACTGTTTTTAGAGAGGTTCCTTCTTCGTCCTTCATTGATGAGCTTTTACACCTCTTCTCGTCCTCTGTTTTTAACCGCAGCTTCTCATTCTATAACCCCCAAACTTTGGGCAGGCATTCTCAGAAATGCGTGGGCCCTTTGGTGGTCTCCTGCTTGTGCTCGTGCAGTAATTTGAAACGCGCTGCATGGGGCAGGTACCGGGACAATAGAACCACAGAGAGACTCCTTTATTTTAAACAGAAGCGTGCGATCGCTCGCCGTGTCCCTCCGTGATGCTAAACGCAGTTGCTGGCGAGATTATGTCCTCCACCATCACCTCTGCTTCCTCTATGAGTGCAGTCTGGAAAAAAGTACGAAAACTGAGTGGTAAATATTCTCCTGACCCGGCTCCTGTTCTGCGGATTGCCGGTGTTGATATAGCAAACCCACTAGATGTTGCCAATGAAATTGGCAATCATCTGGTCCGTATTTCTCAGGGACTCCATCTATGCCCCTCATTTCTTTCCTCAAAGTCTGCCAGAGAGTTAGCACCCTTGGACTTTTCTTCTCTCAGAGAAGAACAGTATACAATATGTAATGTGCCTTTTACACTTCAAGAACTGGAGGCAACACTCTCAGCTTGCCGATCATCGGCAGCTGGGCCCGACGACATTCATATTCGTATGCTACAACTTTACATCAGTTCAGCCCTTTCATCCTATTTTGCCTTTACAATCTTATTTGGTCACAAGGAGTTCTTCTACAGCGTGGAAAATCCGCCATTGTTCTTTTCCCCCCTTTCCCCAAACCAGGCACTACGGGACATGAAAACCCCCCACTATCGTCCCATTGCTCTTACCAGTGCAGTTTGCAAAGTAATGGAACGCCTAGTAAATAGACTTTAGTGGGGGTATTTAGAGACACAAACAGTCTCTCCACTCGTCAATATGGCTTTCGTAAGGGATGTTCTACCATAGACCCCTTACTACGCTTGGGTACGTTATATTCGTAATGCCTTTGCGAATAACTACTCAGTTATTGCCCATATTTTTGACCTTGAGAAGGCATATGACACAACTTGGAAGGTAATTATTTTAGCCCAAAGCCACTCCTTAGGCCTTCAGGTAATCTACCATCCTCCTAAGAACTTTTTAACTGACAGCATTCCGTGTTCGGGTTAATAATGTGCTCTCCCCAGACTTTCCAAGCTGAAGGTCCCCCAGGGGTGTGTTCTGAGCACAACACTTTTCTCCTTGCTATTAATGATTTGGCCCTAGTCTTCCTCAAATATTTGGTCATACTCTATTTATTTATTATTATTATTTCAATTTGAGCACACATACAGAGGTACAAAAAAATACAGATAGAGCGAGCCAAGCCACTTATACTATGCATAGCATTACGGGCTGGTTTAAAATTTATTAAGATTAACTAAGGGAATGATGAAAATCAGTGATAAAAACATTAATGTAAAACAGTTACTATAAAGCATAAGTGAGTATTACAAAGACAGGTCAATGTGCATGCATTGTTGTACATTCAGTCGATGGAGTTTTCTGTTAGTAGTGTAAATTGGATATTGGCCTTAGTTTTTCAACCTGTTTGGTCTCCTCCATTGTGGAAACGGGGTGCCCCTTGCTTTTTGATCTGGGGGGAAAAGGTGGGGTTTCCCAATGGTTTTGTTAAAGAGTTTTTTGCAATTTTTTGGTGATGAACTTGTGACACTTTTTTTATAAAAAGGGTTTTAAGGTTTTAAACCCCCTGCCTTTTTTTTTAAGCGTTGATAATAAGGGAGACTTCGTATGGGTTTAGTGGGAAAGGTAGGGAACAGTGTGTTGGGGGTGGGGGTTTCCCGGTGAGGTAGCCCTTTTTGGGGGGGTTTTAAACGGGGGGAAATTTTTTTGGCAAGGTTTTCCCCCATAGGGGAGAAGAAATCTTTGAGTCTTTTTTGCTGTTTTTTTTGGGGGGTTTGGGGGGTTAAATCTGTTTTTGCAAATTTTTTTTCGCAATTTCGTGATATCTTTTTTGTTCCCAAAATTTTTCTGTTTGGGTTTTCCAGGGTTTTTTTTTATATCACCTCGAAGTTGGTTAAACTGTTCTCATAATCCCAATTTTTTTCCCCTTTCTTATCAGGCGGGTTTTTGGGTTTTTACGATTAACGTTTTTTTTGGGTTTCTCAGTTTGTGACCCATTCTGTGGGTTTTTTTTCATATTGGTTTTTGTTTTTTGGGTTTTGAAAATGGGGGTTGTTAGCCGGGGGGACTGTTCGTCTCTTAGCTGTCATCGTTTATTTTTTTTAGGGCAGTGCTTGTTATAGGGGTTGTTGGGTCTTTTTTAGAAAATTATTAATACATTCTCAATATCGTATGTTTTTCTAGCCCAGTTTTCCCAGTCAATGTTTGAATGTTTGTGAATTTATTAATGGCTGCCTCATTTTTGGAGTCTGAAGGTGACTTTAGTAGTGTTTTGGGGGTAGTTTACCAAGATTTGTTATGGGGAAAATTTGGGGTAGGGGGTCTGTGGTAAAAATCTGTAATTATGCCTGTTTTTAAAAGGGGGGAATATGGTGGTTGGCCCAGATGTGGTCAAGTGGGGAAAAACATTTGCCCCTCGGGTAACTTTTGTAGGTTTTGTTATTTGTTGGTAGCAACATACTTTTTAACCCCATTGTGTTTTGTTTTTCAGTAACGGGGGGGCCCTGGTCTTGCAGGAGATTTTTTTTGGAAGTCACCTGAGAGTGGGAAAGTGATTTTGTTCATGGGGTGCATCATTTTTATCTACTTCCTGGGTTTTTTTGACTAAATGGCTAATGTTTGGGCGTGGAACTCTGTAGATGTTTATCAAGTGAGAGGTTTTTGTAGGTATTTGGATTTGAATTTGGCATTATATATTTTCCCCCTGTTCATCCCTTGTGAAAAAAATTTGTTTATACATTCTTGTTGGTCTGAGTAGTATTTTGTGCCCCCCCTTGTTTTGGGCCCCGGGGCCAAAAGTTTTTGTTGGCTGTGTAACCGGAATGGCATAGACATCTTTTTATAATTTAGGGTTAAACCCGGTTTCATTTTGTGTAATGATGGTTTTTGGATGTAAGGAATTTAGAAAAGCTTTTGAGGTCTGTAATGCTCTATGTTAAGCTTTCGCTATTGCCTGTTGCAGGCGGGGTTTAATATTTACCTCATTCCCGTTTCTCTCCCCAAAATGCAGGGCGACCGGTTTCCAATTGGGCCACCACAGTGGGTTTTTTAAAATTTTCCCGCAACCAAAAACCTTTTTAAAAACTTTCAAGACGCTCTTTTCCTCCCATCATCCTTTGTAAATCAAAGGCCTTTCCCCTATCCCCGAAAGTAAAACAGTCCCAAATTTCTGGGCCTCCTCTTTTATCGTAGTTATCCGGGGAAACCCCCCCCATTAAATCTTGAAGCCTCTTACGGGCGAACCCTTCCCTTTTAAAAAAACCTTGCCCATAGCCCGCGCAAATTTCCCCTCATTCCCCCTTAAATTTTTTCCCAAAATTTTTTAAAAGGGCCAGATTTTTAGGGGCCCTTCCTTATTTTTGCCCCCCTTTTACCTTCCTTTTCCCTTTCTTTTCGCCTCCCCCTTTGGGGTCTTTGGGGTTCCTCCCTTTTTTACCACCCAAATTCCCAAGTAATTAGCTCTCATTTTTCCCTAACCCCCTTTTGGGGGTTTCCGTTTGAGACCTTTTTTCCCCCCCCTTGTTTAAAACCCCCTTCCTCTTCGCCCTTTTTCCCCCTCTTTTTCTTTCCAAATACCCCCTTTCTATGCCCTTGACCCCCTTTTTTCCCTTCCCCCCGGGTTTTTGGGGGGGGGGGGGGGAAAGGGGGGGGAATTCCAGGCAGTTTTTTTTCCCACCCGCTCGAAAGGGGGAATTTACTTCCCTTTGGGTTTTTTTCTTGAATTTATCCATTCCTTCAGCCCCTTTCCGTTTTTAACAGTGGTCTAATTTTTGGGCTAAGGGTTCCTTGTGTTTTAAAAGGTTACAAAAATTTAATAACCCCCCACCCCCAGTTGTTAAACCAATTTGGGGAGCCCATCCTTTTCCAAGGGATTTTGTTTTTTGTTTGTGTTGGGGTTTTTTGGGGATTTTTGAGTCAGGAAAAACAGGCAAAAATTTTCCTCACCCAGCCTATTTTCCAATTTTTCCCTTTTAAAAGGTATTCCAAATTTAGGCTTTTTGGGCCCCGGCTTTTTTCCAACCTTTCAAAACCCCCGGGGGCAACAAACCCCCGTTTCTTTAATATTCCTTTTGGCAACCCAAATCTTCCCCCCTTAACCCCGGGGAAATTGGGTTTCTTGGGCCCCCCTTCTTATTCAAAACCCCCAGTGTCGAGGTTGGGAGACTAATCTCTCCCCCTCTTCGCATTGGCCATACTCGTCTTACTCATGGGTATCTCATGGAGAGGCGTCCTGCTCCTCTTGTGGGGAATTTGCCAACTCCATTATCAGTCGCCACATTCTGTTGGACTGCCCACTTATCAACGAGCACGAGGAATTTACCTCTGTCGTCGTCTTCGCTCCGCTACTCTCTCTTTTACCTTCCCTTTCGCTGATGGACCCACCTTTCATCCGGACTCTCTCATTGACTTTTTGACAACAATGACTTACTTCACAAATTCTGATACCTTCAGCCCTTTTACTTCAATCTCTTGCTACCCTCCCCCCGTACTATCCCCTGCCCCGCTGTTTTCTGTAACCTGCTGATCATCCCTCCTCCCTTCTGCCATCCAATACCCTCGCTTCCTTCCCTACCCTGCAGTGCTGTATAGCCCTTGTGGCTTATCGCTTCTTTTTGATTATAATAAATAATTAATAAAATTATTTGCAGATGACACTACATATGTCTTTTCCCACCCAAACACAGTCATACTAGCAAACACAGTCAATGCCGAATTGCAGAAAATATATGTCTGGATGATGACTAATAAACTTACCCTGAACACTGATAAAACCTATTTCATTCAGTTTGGAAACAAAGCTGCAAATGATCCAATTAACATAACGCTAAATGGATCATCAGTCACAAGACTTACAGAGGGAAAACTCTTAGGTATCCACCTTGATAGTAGCCTTAAGTTCCGGACACACATACAACAAATCACCAAGAAAATCTCCAAGACTGTAGGCATACTATCAAAGATAAGGTACTACGTTCCACAATCAGCTCTCCTGGCACTGTACCATCCACTCATATACCCTTATCTTACATATGGAATTTGTGCATGGGGATCAACAACATCCAATTGCCTAAAACCCCTAATAACCCAGCAAAAGGCAGCAGTAAGAATGATAACAAATTCCCACTCCTGCCAGCATACTCCACCAATTTTCAGAAGTCCGAGTCTGCTCACCATTAAGAACATCTATACTTATTCATGTGCCTACTACATACACAGAACAATACACGCAAATATAAGCCCCCACTCAAACTTCTCCTCACCAATGTAATGGGGAGCCCATCACTTTGGTTTCATCAGTAAAATATTTGGGAATCCCCTTTGACCCATGCATGTCAGGAGAATTGATAGGGAACAGTGTAGTAAAGAAAGCGAATGCCAGACTGAAGTTCCTGTATAGACAAGCACAGAGTCTACCTACTGAGGCTCGAAGGACCCTATGTCTAGCCCTTATACAATGCCATATGGATTACGTTTGCTCTTCTTGGTACTCTGCCTTGACAAAAAAACTGAAAGATAGACTGCAAATCACCCAGAACAAAATCGTAAGATTCATCCTGGGGCTGGGACCAAGAGAACATGTAGGCCAGGATGAATTACAGCAGTTGGATATGCTGAATGTTGAAGACAGAGTAAAACAACTGAAGCTAAATCATGTTTATAAAATTGCTCACAAACAATGTCCAGAATATCTTGCTGTCAATTTTGTCAAGGTTGGGAACCAAAGCAATCATAGTACTAGGGGGAGAGAGCACAACTTTGTAGTACCCACAGTCAGTGGCCAGGCTTCAAACACCTTTTATTGTACAGCAATAAAGGAATGGAACAGACTACCCGCACATGTCAAAGCCAGTCATAGTATGAACCAGTTCAAGAAGAGTGCCAAAAGGTGTCTGATGAATGTAGCTACAGAAAGGGAGGGGAATGATTTTCTATTTTTTAGCTAACATACGTGTAAATTTTACCTTATTCCTAGTAATGACCCTCGTATTGTAGATAGTCTTAATGACCTTGGTGTAGTAGATAGTCTTTTTAGTATGATAATAAAATGTTATCTTCATTGTAGAATAATAAGAAAATATTATAACCTTTATATTATAATAATAAGGTAAAAGGACCCCAATGGAAATAAGTCACTCTGTCTGACTTTTTTGGGTTAACCTAGGTTCTCTACACACACGCTGCTATGTATGATAATTCTATGTAACTGTATTTGTGTATACCTGAATAAACTTACCTTACTTACTTAACCTAAACAGGACACATGACCACAACACAAGACACATCTCTTTTTGATATACCTTTTGTCCATATCACACTGTGTAAAAACTCTATGCACATAAAGGTCCCCAAAATGTGGAATTCATTACCAGAAGATATTAAAGTAACCCAGTCTGAAAATCAATTTAAGACTCTTCTCAAAAGCCACTTAATCACCTTAGACTAAATGCTAAATACTCAGTACACATTTACTCACCTATGTACTCCCATATCATAACTGAAACAATCACATTGAACCTTTTATCCATTGTTGACAGGAATATAATTGAATCATTGTTTTCAAAAAAAGCATTTTTGAATATAAATATATCTTTTTATTATACAAATTTTGATTAATTTATAGTTAATATTCTACTGTACAACTATGAAATAATTACTATCCTACTGTATAACTATGATATACTCCATAGTATTAAGTAGACTGTAAGCCAATACATGTAATGTTAAGTTGGTCCATAATGCCAAGGCATAATAGAGGCTCTCTTTGCATTGCAACCCACTATTGTAAATAAAAAATCTCAATGTACTGTTTGCAAAGACATAAAATAAATAAATAAATAAATAAATAAATGAAAATGCCTATATTAATGTAAAATAAGACATTTAATGTGCCCAAGAGTGATTATTATTACGTAGTATTGGCGTCATGAGTAGAGAGAGACTTAGCGATTTTAATGTGTACCTGCACACTAGCACAGTGTAAGTATACTTAGGTACAGGTACACATAAGTACATATAATTATCGGAGTACACATAAAATATGCAATAACTTTAAAACACTTGAAATTTTGGAAAGTTTCCTGACATAATAGATGTGGTCATGGAGAATGTAAACAAACCGGGTGGGGGCGCACCGTATTTGAAAGACCGCTTGCTGTATAGCAAATTTTGGTAATAATTTGACATCGCCGTATTAGTGGAATGCCGTAAGGCAAAATGCCGTAAAGCGGCGCTCTACTGTAATCAGATTTACACAAACAGTAACATTAACTTATCATTGTGATTAATTTTTTCTGACATTACATTATGAAGTAATACTGTTGGAGTGTGAGCACGGTAATATTAGTGAAGGGAGTCAGGGAAACCAGTTAGCTGGACTTGAGTTTGGGAAATGGAAAGTACAATGCCTGCACTTTAACCCTTTCATTGTCGACAGGCCCTCTCAGAGACTTGTTCTCAGAGTCACCCAAATTTCAAAAAAAAAAAAAAATTTTTCCAATAAAAATTTTAGGTTTTTTCCCGATCATTTTTGGGGATTTTAAAAAATAATAAATTTCCCGTCAAAAAAGAAAAAAGAAAAAAAATTTGATGAAAATTAGGGGGGTTTTTTGTTCGTGAAGGGAGGGTTTGGGCGATGTTTAAGATACTTTTGATTTTGCCCCCTTTTTTGGAATTATGTAAGGCGCAAAAATATGAATATTTGGTAGAACTCCATTTTTTTTTTGAAGATGAAAAACCACCCTTTTCCTTTTCACTAAATCATTCAAATTTACATTTTCTTTTCCACAAATTTAAAAAAATGCCAATTTAAAAGGGGGTCCCAGAAAAAAACAAGGTTCCTGCCAAATAAATTTTTCCCTTTTCCTTTAATTTTTCCTAACGCCCATTTACATCATTTGTTTTATTTGAAATTTAATTAAAAAAAAAATTAAAAATTTTTATTTTATGAGGATTGTTTGAAAAATGTTAAATAATAGGGCATTTTAAAAATTTTTGTCCCCAGTTGCGGATGGGGTAAATTTTGTTTACTTTTAATTTTGGTAAAAATCGAACTTTCGTTCTTTGATTTTTTGGTTTTTTTTTTTTGGTAAAATTTTTTTTTTTTTTTTTTTTTCTTTTTTGTGGGGGTTTTTTCTTTTTTTTTTTTCCCCCTTTTTTTTTTTTTTTTGTTTTTTTTTTTTGGGTGTAAAATTTTTTTGGGGCCCTTTTTTTTTTTTGGGGGGGTGGTTGGGTTGTTTTTGGGTTTTTTTGTGGGAAACCTGGGGTTTTTTTTTTTTTTTTTGGGGGGTTTGTGTTCTTTGGGTTTTGTTGTTTTGGGGGTTTTTTTGTAAAAGTTTTTTTTTTTTTTTGGGTTTGTTTCGGGGGGTTTTTTTTTTTTTTGATTGTTTTTTTTTTTTTAATTTTTTTTTGGGGTTTTTGGGGTTTTTTTTGGTGTTTGGGGGTTGGGTTGGGGTCTTTGGGGTTTTGTTTTTTTTTGTTTGGGGGGGGTTTGTTTTAAATTTTTGGGGTTTGAATTTAAAAATTTAAAAAGGGGGTTTTTCTTTTTTTTGTTTTTTTTTTTTTTTTTTAAAAAAATTTGTTTTTAAAAATTTTTTTGGGTTTTTTTTTTTTTTTTTGGGGTTTTTTTGGGGATTGGGTTTTTAATTTTTTTTTTTGGTTTTAAAAAATTTTCTGTGGACCTTTTTTTTTTTTTTTTGGGTTTTTTTTTTTTGTTTTTTTTTTGGTCCTTTTTTTTTTTTTTGTTTTTTTTTTTGGGGGAAATTTGGGGTTTTGGTTGGGGGGGGGGAAATTTTTTTTTTTTTTGAACTGGTGGGGGTCTTGATCTAAAAAATTTAAAACCTGTGCTCCATTTCCTTAAAATAGTCTGCTTTCCATTCCCCTTTAAAACTTCAGAAAATTGGGGGAAAATAGGGATCAGGCTATCTTAAATGCTAAAAGCCTGAGCAGTTATTGCTTTCATTTTCAAATTTTTTTACTAAAAAATTGCAAAAGACCTTTTTTAGTTGAGGTAAAAACCTTTCTTTTAAAAGTTTCAATTGGGTGACCTTTTTTTTATTTATACATATAGTTGGGCCTTTTTGAATCCCCTCCTAAAAAGTTTCATCGCAAAAGTTTACCACCAAATGTAAATAAGGCATTTTTTAAACAGGTTGAATTAGTTTAATCTTTTCCATCAGAGTTTTTTACAACGCAAAAGGACCTTTTTGTGGATTTTGACTCGTCGGGAAAACCTTGCAAAGAACGGTGCTGTCTGTGCCTTTAAAGCACAAACAAAAACGGTTATGGTTTTTTCCCAACTAAAGTAAAAAACACTGCAAAATTTAAAGAGTGGTTGGCGAATTGGTTTAATAATTTTTTTGATAATGTAATAGCACCTTCTTTTCCAAAAAGTAATACGTATACTGTATTTTTTTTTTATTATTAAAGGTAGAAATTTTTAAAAGTCTTTTAATAGTACAATGTAAGGAGCATTTCTGTCATAGTCCATGAATTCCCATAAGAAAAATGCCAGCAGTTTGGCATAAAAAACAACAGTATCACTTTTAACCTCTTAAAGGGGGGTCCTTGGCGTGTAAAGAGGCCGGGGTCTGGGTTTAGACCATGGGTCTTCCCTCAGCCCCAAACCCTAATTCCCCCCAATCTCCCCTCCCCTATCCCATCCTCCCTACCCCCCTTTTTCCCTTTTCCCCCTTCCCTCCCCCTCCTCCCTTTTTCCCCTTCCTCTTTTTGCCCTTTTTGGGATTTCCCCCACAGGCGCGTATTCCTGGTAGGAAAAAAGGTTACCGGGGCCCATCCCATTCCGTTGAGGTTTTTTGCGGGTGGCGTAGTTTCCCGTGGAATTGGACCCCGGGGGTGTCCCGATCCCTCCCCGGATCCTGGAAGCTTTGGGGGTTTTCGGGGACGAGTACCGGGAAGCCCCTTTTGGGGATTCCGGGGGGGTGGCCAAAGGGGGTGCTTTGTGGTGGATTTGGCCCCCTCTCTTTTGTCCCCCGGGGTAGCTCGGCAATGTGAGGTTGCTACCCCCCGGGATTGTTAGTTTACTAGCATGTGGGTAGGGTTGGCACGGGTTCCAGCTCATCTGCGTACTTGGGGGGCTGAGGTCCTTTGGGGCGCGGGGGAGTTTTTGGGCCCTTTCATTCCCCTAGGACCTTTCCCCCCCCGGTCCCCCTTTTTTTTTTTTTTTTTATTTTTTTTTTCTTTTCTTCTTTTTTTTTTTTTTTTAAAAAAACAAAAAGAAAGAAGTAACCAAACCCTGGCAGCCTTCCTAAACCCTGGTCCCCGGGCCCCTTCTTGATCCCGGGCACCCGTTCTGCCCCCCGCCTGGGTTTGGGGACCACTCTTCAGACATTCCTCATGCCTCTGAACCTATTCCCGGTGCTTTTTCCTCACCCGCTTCGGGTTACGGGCCCGACTGATCCTTCTTTTATCGGCCTTCGCTTCCTCTGACATGTTTCCCGGCCTCCCCTCCTACGGTGCGGCAATTTTAAATCGCCGACCGTTCCCCGTCGGCCCAAACCTGGCCCCACGCCAAAACCCCAAAAAGACAATTACCTGCTGAGTACTTCTCCCCCTTTCTCTTCTTCTCGAAACGACGAACTCCTTCACCCCTTTCCCACGCTCGTTTCAGACAAAACAGTGGACTAAATTTTCATTTTTACGCCAATTTCCCTCTATACCTACTTCTACCATGTTTTGGGGAAGGCACTCCTACCCTGTTGGAAAAGATTTTCTTTTCATGTTTTAAAGAGCGGTACGCGCATCATTACCGTACGAATGTACCCAGGCTCATGAGTCTCTCGTCTTTCCCTTATACTTTTCCTGTCCCTTGAAAAACATCATTCCTCAATTCTTGTAGTGGTACCTCATTCTGCCCCAACCATGTTCAAAAAAATTTTCCCGACATGTGGCACTGACATTCTGAACAATTGGAAATCCCAAGATCTCCCAATCCTTAAGGTAAATTTAGGTTCTTCCTGCCCGTGGGCGGGGACTTTCCTAGAAATGGGGCCGTTTAACTTTTGACAGCCGAGAACTCCCCCCCTCAGTTTATTGAGGACTCGGTTACAAAGGAAAGGTGATCCCTACACCACACAGTGTGAAATGTGGCGATTTGGCCCCCAGCAAAATTGCAGATCTATCCCCGAATGCCCGTCTGTGGTGCGATCCCATTTTTTAAAATCTTGCAATCGATCTCCCTTGCCTTAACTTTCTGGGGGCTCCCCCTTCGTACTTTCGCCTTTGGGTCGGTTATTTAAAACGAGGGGGAAACCCGTTACCTCAAGAGACAGAGGGTTCCTTTTGCCAGGCAAGTTTCTCTTCCCCGCCTCCAAGGGAGACTCCACTGTTTTTTTTTTCCGTGTTTCAAACGCCCCCACTTTAGACCCCATTTCTACACCCACCTCTGTGGTTACCTCTCCCATAATAACATTTGTATCAACCCTTTTGCTGCCCTCGGCCAATTTCCCAATTTTTAAAGCTCATTTTAATCTCGTTTTTCGATTTCTCTCACAAGCCTCGATCAAAAGCCCGTACACACCTCCCCCCCAATCGTCCCTCTACTTCCCAAAGTCAAAAAGGTTCCGGGTAACCCCCCTCCCATCTTCCCCTCCTTTTTACCCCCCTGTCTCTGTCCCTAGTTCTTCCCCCTCATGGCTCGTTACAAGGAGGGGTTCACCCCCTCCCGAAGTACCTTCCTCCCTGTTCCCCCCCAATTTTCTTCCTTTTCTGCCACCTCCAGGTTCCTCCCTCTTCTGCCCCCCTGCCACGCTTCTCCAGTTCCCTCCCCCCTTTTCCCCCCCCCTCCCTTGGAAAGGGCCCAAAACATTTCCAATCTTTACTCTCCTCCCCTCCCTTTTCCCAATATGTCTCCCATCGCATCTCAAATTTCCGAAACACTTGAAGCAATCTTGAATATATTCGAGCCCAAACCATAAAGGACTGATCCACCTTGCTTTTCTTCTCCTCTGCTCCATTGCGCAACTCCTTTTTCACGCGCCCCTTTCCTTCGCGTTGAACATTTTCCACTGCCTCCGCATTGGGATTTTTAAAACCCTTCTATTCCTGGGAAACCCCCTTCTGCGGATTTCAATATTTTATCTTGCCAATCAGGCCTATTTACGGGGATTAGGGGCCCTCGGGGGTAATCGGGGTGAGCTTCAGAGTTCTCTCCCATTTTGCCCGTTGGTGTTTGCTTACGGGAAACCCCAAAATTACATTGCTGTTATTTCTCACATTCAGGCTATAATTTTTTGTATTCTTCAGACCCTTTTCCCTGTGGGAACCTTTAATGAAAGTGCCCTTTTTCTCCCACTATATTCCTTTCCTCAGTTTTGTTCATATTCGCTGCTTTACCGCACCCATCCATTAAAAGTGGTATACGCTCTGTTCTTTATATCTCTCTCCTTCGGGGGGCATTATCTTTCCGGATTTTGCCTTCCTTGTTTCGTCTTTCCCCGCCACCGTTTCTGTTACTTGGTGATTTAATGCCCCCCTTTTTCCTTTTTCGGGGGGGTCTCACTGGTTCCTGGGGAATTCAGTGAGGCTTTTTTTTTGCCCCCACCCCCTCCATTTTTTAAATTTCAGGTACTCCACCCTTTTTTATCCTCGGACTCTACCTCCTTGCATGATTCTCAGTTTCTCTTCCCCCGCCGATTAGACTTACTTGGTTGTCCCCCCGGACTTTCATGACGTGATCATTTTCCCAAAATTCTTCTTCCCCTTCATATTTGCCACCTCTTCGCACCCCACGCGGCATTTAACGGGCAAATTTGGAAACCCTTTTCTACACCTACTGTTTTTAAAAAAAGGTTCCTTTTCGTCCCCTCGATGAGCTTTTACAACCTCTTTCGTCCTCTGTTTTCACCGCAGTTCTCATTTATACCCCAAACTTCGGCAGGCTTCTCAGAAATGCATGCCCTTGGTTCTCCCCGTGTCGTGCAGTCGTTTTTAAACGCGCTGCTTTGGGGCAGGTACCGGAAATAAAAACAGAGGGACTCCTTTTTTTAAACAGAATCGTGCATTTCTTGCCGTGTATCCCTGACGCTAAAAGCAGTTTTGGCGGGTTTGTCTCCCCCACCTTGCTTCCTCTATGAGTGCAGTCTGGAAAAAAAATACAAAATGATGGTAAAAAATTTCCTGACCCCCGGGTCCTTTCTCGGGGGGCGGGGTGATTAGCAAACCCCCTAAAGTTTCCCAAAGAAATTTGGCAATCATTGGTCCTTTTCTCCGGGCTCCTTATGCCCCTATTTTTTCCTCAAAGTCTGCCAAGATTATTTTCCCCTTTGGGCTTTTTTCCTAGGAAAAAAGTATAATGTGCCTTTTTTAAATCAAAAAACTGGAGGAACCTCTCACTTGTCGATATCGGCAGCTGGCCCGCGAAATTTTATTCGTATGCTACAAAATTTTCTCATCAGCCCTTCATCCTAATTTCGCCTTACAATCTTATTTGGTCACAAGGGGGTTTTTTCCCCAGCTGTGGAAAATCCGCCCTTTTTCTCCCCTTTCCCCCAAACCAGGCACTACGGGAATGAAACCCCCACTATCGTCCCATTTTCTTACCCGTGCGTTTGCAAAGTAAAAGGAAGCCTAGTAAAAAGAGTTTGGTGGTATTTTGAGACACACAACGTCTCTCCCCCGTCAATATGGCTTTCGTAAAGGGCGTTCTACCCTAGACCCTTATTCGCTTGGTACATATTTCGTAATGCCTTTTCGAATAAACCCCCAGTTTTGCCCCTATTTTTTTTTTCCTTGAGAAAAACTTGACCAATTGGGGTATAAATTTTAGCCCCCAAACCCCCTCCCCGGCCTTCGGGCAATCTACCACCTTCCTTAAGAAATTTTTAAAATGACAGGCCTTTTGTGTTGGGGTTAATAATGTGCTCCCCAGACTTTATCCCCAAACGAAGGTGTCCCCAGGGATGTGTTCTGGCACAACACTTTTCTCCTTGCTATTTAATGATTTGGCTTCTAGTCTTCCATCAATATTTGGTCATACTCTATTTGATGACTTCGCTATTTCCTGTGCAGGCCTGACTGTCCCTCCGTACAGTTTTTTCTCGAACATGCAGTCGACCGGTTTCCAAATTTGGGGCCACCAACCCTGGGGTTTTAAAAATTTTCCGCACTAAAACCCACCAAAACACTTTCCTAGACGCTCTGTCATCTCCGATCCCTTTGTACCCCTTGGTCCCGTATCCCCCGAACGTATACAGTCAAGTTTTCTGGGGGTCCTCTTTGATCGTAGGTTATCCTGGAACCTCACTTACCCCCTTTTGGGGGAAATTTTTCACAGCCCTGAACCTTCTTAAAAACCCTTTCTCATCTTTTTGTGGGGAGCTGATCGTCGAAACCCCCCTTCGCTAATTCCCCCCTTTTTTTATCGAAACTTGATTTGGTGACCAGATTTTCAGCGGCATCTCCTGCTACTCCTCGCCTTAACCCCATCATCACCAAGGATTTTGTTTTTTGCCCCTTTGGTGCTTTCCCTCTTCCCCCCGTTAGGCCTCTATGCGAACGAACGTTCCTCCTTTTCCCATCGCCGTGATGCCCTTGCCTGCGCTACTATGACGTCTCAGATCTCCGCAATCCTTTCCCTTTAAGAAGGCCCTGAATTAGTAAAATTCTTTATTTTTTTCGCCGCCCTGTTTACTCCGTCCCCTTTCTCTTGCCTTATTCGCTTTGCTCTCTTTAACACCACCTTCATGAATGAGACCAATTTTTCCTATTTTTCCCGGGAAGTTCCCGCTGTTCGAGTTGGGTTTTTTCTCCCTCCCTGCTCGAAAGCCCAACGTCTACGTCGCTTCCCGTCTCTTTTTTGACCTTTTTCCTCTCATTTTCATGCCTAGGCGTAGGGTTGCGCGTGTTTCCGGCAGCGTCGAAAAAAGGGCATTTCATTTCGGTGTATTTTACTGCTGAATTTTTATGCCATCCTTACGATTATCCCTTTCATCTTGCCTGTTCATCATTTGTGGTTGTCTCAGCTCCCTTAGGGGTTCAGGGATACAAAAAAATTTGTACCCTCACCCCTTTGCCCGTATCCAACTTTGGGTAGGGCCCCTCTTTTCCAAGCTAAGATATTGTTTTTTTTTGGGTCCCTGGGGCATGTTGACGTAAGGGCAATGAACAGGCAGACAGCTGCGCGGGCACAGAAGCCACCAGGTTTCTTATAGAGGTTACCATTACGGTATTTTCTGAATATCTTCCCCACCTTCCCCCCCGTTTTCAACAACGTTTGGTTTACTATGCTCAGCAACCAAAAATTTAGTTATTAAACCATTGGTTTCGGGCCCTTTTCTTACACCTGTCGAGGTTGGGGATCTCTCTCCCCTCTTCGCTTGGCCATCTGTTTACCTGGATATCTCATGGAAGGGTCTTGTCCTCTCTGTAGAATTGCCCCAAGGTCCTTATCAGCGCCACATTCTGTTGGGCTGCCCATTTATCAAGAGCACTCAGAATTACCTTGTCGTCGCTTTGCCGCGCTCTCTCTTTACCTTTCCCTTCTCGCTGATGGCCCCCTTTCATCCGGACTCCTCATTGACTTTTTGACAAAGATGACTTACTTTCCAAATTTGATACCTTCACCCTTTCTACTTCAAAACTCTTGTCCCTCTACCCCGTACTATCCCCTGCCCCCCTTTTTCTGTAAAAATGTGATCACCCCCCTCCCCTTTTGCCATTTCCCAAATTCCCCTTTTTCCTTCCTACCCTGCAGCGTGTATGCCCTTGTGGGCTTAGCGCTTTTTTTTGATTATAATAATAAAAATCACTCTTAACCCCCTTTTTCATGCAGTGGTCTAATTTTTGGGCACACTAATGAGCCTCTCTGCTAACTAGACATTGAAAAAACCGTTCCCTATTCCCGCCCGTCCCATTGAGCTGTTTTATTTAAGATCTCACATGAAGAATTTACATTATTATTGTGGATTTTAAATTTTCTAGTGAAGAATTTTTATTTACCATTTTATGACCCCCCAGGGTTTTCCCGTATTTAATATTTGTGGGGAAGTATTGTCTGGTAGGGGGTTTTGGGTCGTATTAATACTTTTAAAAAATGCTAAACCTGTGTGGGTTATAAGATCCTCTATCAAAATCCATTCTTGTGACCTGTACATCCGGTTTACCCAGTTTTTTGGATTACAGAATGGGGTTGGGTTGAATAATTAATAAAAATTAACCAAATTGACTTCACAAACTTATTGAAACTCAGCAAAAATTGAACATTTCCCCCTACTTTGAGCTCAATTTCAAGGGCTTTACATTGTGAAACCAATAAAAACATATCTATTTCTGTAATAATCTTCCCTTCTATCAAATGAGACCAGAAAAAGGGAATACAACCATAAAACCCTAATGGCTGAAAAAAGTGAATCCTTTGATGATAAGAGATAAGATTTCGTTTTGGATTTTTTAAACCCGGGGGTTAGCCCCCAGGATAACCCCAAAAAAGTCAGTGCGTCATGAGGACTGTCTACTTATTTCCATTGGGTCTTTAATCTTGTCCCCCCGGATGCCCCAACCCGTCGACTAACACCCAGGTACCTATTTGCGCTAGTTAAAGGACAACAGGTGTAAGGAAACGTGTCGAAAAGTTTTTCCCCCGGGGGAATCGAACCCGGCCCTCCGTTTTTGAAGGGGGGCTTTGCCACCAGGCACCCGGGGGGCCCCATTTACTTTTTTTTTTTTTTTTTTTTTTGTGTGTGTGTTGGGTGTTTAGGTTTGTGTTAAGAAGCATCTTTCCATCAACATTGCCCAAGTTTTAATAAGATACCAACAACAATTGAGAAAAAAAAAATATTTATCAAAAAACATATATGGCAAGCCCAAGCCAGGTACTGGAAATAAATCACTTTGTCTGTTTTTTTGGGGTTACCTAGGGTTTTCTATACATCGCTGCATGTTGATAATTATGTAATGTATTTTTGGGATACCTGAATAAACTTACTTCTTTCTGTCGCTCAGACAATAAATGCCCATTTCACCTATTTCAACTACCCAAAAAGTGGTCATTATTATTATTACAATCAAGGGGGAAAACGTAAACCCGGGGGGATTTATACAGCGTGGGGGGGGATGTGGAAGGGTTCAGGGTTTTTTTGGGGAAATGGAGCACAATCCCAAATTCCCCAAATCAAGGCCCCCCACCAACATCAGGAAACCCTTTCCTTGAGGGGGAAAAAAGGGCAGAAATGGGCAATTTGGCCAATTTTTAACAAATTTCACAGATGCCAATTTCCAAAAAAGGGTTTTGAATTAACAATGCGACATTTCCCGGCACTAAAAAAAACATTTTCTCTTTTTCATTTTTCAGGGTCCAGGCCTCTCTTATATTCCTTGCTTTTTTTTTTGATTTTTTTATTCACACAAAAAAATAAAGAAATTTTTTGTTTTGCAGACTACTGATTTTGTAATAACTGTATAAATAATTTTCAAACCCCTTCTTGACTGTGTATTGGAATTTGGATGGCAGGCCAAAAAACGATTGACATGGTCATTTTTTTTAGTTTTGAACTTGTAAAGAATGGAAATATCTGCTAGTGAACCCAAATTTTAAGGTACTTTCATTGTGAAAGCAATCAAAATCAATCTATTTTATAAAATTTCTTTCCCTTCACCATTGAGACCAAGAAAAACAGAATAAAACCATAAAAACCACACAAAAAAAAAACCAAATGGGGGTTAATGGCTGAAAGAAACTCCCTTTTATTTTGGTCTGATTTTTTTCATTTTTTGGTGTAGTTTAAAAAGCTTTTTCCTCATCATTGCCCCAAATTTTTAGTAAGATAGCCCAACAAACAAAAGAGAGAAAAAAAAAAAATAATTAAGAATAATACTTTTTTTTACACGTAATGTACAGGATACAGGCCTAGCTGCATCATGCTATAATAATAGAAAAGCCCCCGTTATGTAAGCATTTAGGCAAGTTTGGTGTGTCCCAGGGGAAAAATATTTTCCAAAAAAAATCGTAAGGGTACCATACACAGTTTTTGGGAAATATATTTTTTTTCAGGTTATCCTGGTTTTTACAAAATTGCTGTGTGAAATTGTGTAGAAAAAATAGCTATTTTTTTTTCGTTTTATGGGCAGTACAAGTGTATATCTAGTTTGCCTGTGCTATACCCGTTTTTTCTAATACAAGCCCCCAAACAGGGATAAGAGAATGGTATTTTAACCATATCCTTTCATACCTCCATCAAACGCTCATACGGTATCATGCCAAACATTATTTTTTTCTGGAGTTTTTAAATTTTTTATTTATTTATATTTTTTATTATGTAAAATTTATCAACTGTGAAGAAAAAGAAGCCCTATGTTGATATTAGCGTAATAAAAAAAGTATTCTCCTGCATCACGAGATGATTCATGAAACCGACCTGGCTTCAAAGCCCCCTTATCTTTAACCCTTTCAGGGTCCGTCCCTAGTTACGTCATGAGCTCAGCTCACTTGTTTAAAATGTGAGTGGTACATTTGGGCCAGATATGGAGAAAAACATCTATGGGTTGTGTGCCCACATAAAACGGGGGGTCCAGCACATGTGTATATGAAAAAAAAAATCATGATTTTTCGATTAAAACAGCGACTTTGAGTGTTTTTTTTTGTATTTTTTTTTGGTTTTATTTTCGATTTCTTTGGGCCATTTGATAGAAGGAAGACATTTACAGAAATAGAGATGATTTTGATTGGTTTTATCACTGGAAAGGCTTGAAACTGAGCTCAAATAGCAGAAATGTTAATTTTTTTCCGAGTCAAGAGTAAACAAAAGACCTCACACGTCTAAACATCCAGCGGTGGGTCTAAAGCATTCACAAAAAAAGGGGATGATTTTATACAATTTTTACAGTATTGCATAACAGTAAATCTTCTATTTTTGGGTGAATAAAAATTTTATTTGTGAATAAAAAAAAAAAAAAAATGGAAATTTTTTTGTAAAACCCCAAAAAATAACTTTAAAGAAAGAGGGAAAAGTTGTTTAGTTCCGGATACCACATGTTTATTCTGGACCCTATTTTGAAATTGGAAAATTTTGAAAAATTTTTGTTAAATTGGCCAAATTAACAATTTCCGATCACTTTAAATTGTAGTTGAAACAGTTGACTTGGTGATTTCTTGTGCTCAGTCGATAGAATAGAAGTAATACTAGTGAAATAGCCAAGAATTTGGTTGACTGGAATAATGTAATTGGCCTAAAATGGGAGTCAAAGTCGGCAAAATCGCCGATTCGTAAATATCGCTGACACATCAAAATTCGCGAGAGCATAATTTCGTCAATTTTCCATCAAATTTCGTACTTTTTGTTTTATTACCTTCACAAAAAGATTCTCTACCATTTCATAAGAAAAAATAACAAATTTTTTTTTGAAAATTCTTGGACACTGGGGCACCACTTCAGATTTGGGCCTTGGACCTTGAAGGGGTTAATAGACAATGTACTATACAGTGGACCCCCACATAACGATCACCTCCGAATGCGACCAATTATGTAAGTGTATTTATGTAAGTGCGTTTGTACGTGTATGTTTGGGGGTCTGAAATGGACTAATCTACTTCACAATATTCCTTATGGGAACAAATTCGGTCAGTACTGGCACCTGAACATACTTCTGGAGTGAAAAAATATCGTTAACTGGGGGTCCACTGTATAGGTGCTTTACACAATGAGAAGCATTTTTTATTTGTTGGATTATTATTATAATCAAAGGGGAAGCGCTAAACCCATAGGGTTATGCAGCACCTGTGGTGGGGATGGAAGGTAATCAGGGTTAATTCAGGGAATTGGAGCACAGATCCAGCTCCCTAGATCAAGAGCCCCTCACCAGCATCAAGGAACCTTCCTTGACGGGTTTATTCGTTGGAACCATTGCTGGGCTAAAAGTAAGCAGGTTGTAACAATAACTGGAGAAAAAGAAATTGGAATGACTTATGCAGCAAGTAGCATCACCAAACAGTACCAGCAGGTTAGTGTTGCGACCCTGGAAATTTGAAATTATGCTAGCCAAAATTAGTGCTGAATAACTGATGGAACCGGATGTCTGATTGCCGGATTTGTAATGGCAGACCTGTACAGCACGAGTATTATTATTGTAATTAAAACTAGGCACTAAACCACTACAGCACGAGTAGGGGTATTAAAAGGTAGTTTGGGGTTACGGTGGGTAATACACTGAAGTCAAAAGTTGATGCAATACATTAGTTCCATGAAAGTCCGAGTAAGTCATTGTTAAAAGTGGGGCGTTTGGCAAGATGGTTAGTCATAATGGGTGTTGTAAACATAAGTGAATTCTGTGTACTCTGATAGAACAGTACTAAGATACACCAAACTTATGGTGCAACTTGTCAGGCCTAACAGAGAAGTGCCAGAAATTTTAATGAAAACAAGAAAAAAATTTGGAGTGAGATAAACAAGAAAGCCTAGGGAATGAATGGATTTGCCAAAAAACAGAGTAGGGAAGTTAGTAGATGGGGAGCTGGAGGTATTGGGTAGATGGCGGGAATATTCTGAGGAACTTTTAAATGTCGACAAAGAAAGGGAGGCGGGAGGTATAACATCTTTTAGGAGTGAACAAGAGCAGGATGTGAGTGTGGGGGAAGTGCATGAGGCATTATGTAAAATGAAAGGGGATAAAGCAGCAGAACTGACGGGATCATGACAGAAATGTTAAAAGCAGGGGGGGATATAGTGTTGGAGTAGTTGGCATTTTTGTTTAATAAATGTATGGAAGAGGGGAAGGTACCTAGGGATTGGCAGAGAGCATGTATAGTCCCTTTATATAAAGGGAAGGGGGACAAAAGAGATTCTAATAATTATAGGGAAATAAATTTACTGAGTATACCAGGAAAAGTGTACGGTAGGGTTATTATTGAAAGAATTAGAGGTAAGACAGATTGCGGATGAGCAAGGCTTTAGAGTGGGTAGGGGATGTGTAGATCAAGTGTTTACATTGAAGCATATATGTGAACAATATTTAGATAAAGGTAGGGAAGTTTTTATTGCATTTATGGATTTAGAAAAGGCATATGATAGTGGACAGGGGAGCAATGTGGCAAATGTTGTAAGTATATGGAACAGGCAGTAAGTTACTAAATGCTGTAAAGAGTTTTTATGAGGATAGTGACTCAGATTGTGAAGAAGAGAGGGAGATTACTTCCAGGTAAAAGTAGGTCTTAGACAGTGATGTGTAATGTCACTATGGTTAATATATTTATAGATGAGGTTGTAAAAAGTAAATGCTAGTTGAAATGGGAGTAAATGGGAGTTGACACAATTACTTTTTGCTACTGATACTGTGCTTATGGTTGATTCAAAAGAAAAATTGCAAAGGTTCGTGGACAAGCTTGGGAGGGTGTGTAAAGGTAGAAAGTTGAAAGTGAACATACATAAAAGTAAGGTGATGAGGGGTTTCAAATGATTTAGATAAAAATTGGATATCACGTTGGAAAGGAGTAGTACGGAAGAAGTAAATGTTTTCTGATATTTGAGAGTTGATGTGTCAGCAGATGGGTTCATGAAGGATGAGGTTAACGATGGAATTGATGAGGGAAAAAAAGGTGAGTGGTGTGTTGAGGTATATGTGGATGTGGAGACAAAAAAACGTTATCATTGGAGGCAAAGAAGGGAATGTATGTAAGTATAGTGGTACCAACAATCTCATATGGGTGTGAGGCTTGGGTTGTAAATGCTGCAGCGAGGAGGCATTGGAGATGTCCTGTCTAAGGGCAGTGTGTGGTGTAAATATTATGAAGAGAATTCGAAGTGTGGAAATTAGGTGTGGAGTTAATAAAAGTATTAGAGGGCTGAAGATCGGTTGTTGAGGTGGTTTGGTCATTTAGAGAGAATGGATTAAAGTAGAATGAAATGGAGAGCGTACAAATCTGTAGGGGAAGGCGGGGAGAGAGGGGGGTAAAGGAGGTTTTGCGGGTGAGGGGCTTGGACTTCCAGCAAGCATGCATGAGCGTGTTAGATAGGAGTGAATGGAGATGAATGGTTTTTGGGACCTGACGTGCTGTCAGAGTGTGAGCAGGGTAATATTTAGTGAAGGGATTCAGGGAAACCGGTTTTTATATAGCCGGACTCGAGTCCTGGAAATGGGAAGTACAATGCCTGCACTTTAAAGGAGGGGGTTTGGGATATTGGCAGTTTGGAGGGATATGTTAAGAACATAAGAAAGAAGGAACACTGCAGCAGGCCTAGTGGCCCATGCGAGGCAGGTCCAAGTCTCCTACCGGCTTAAGCCAATACCCCAACCTAGTCAGGTCAGGTCACATTCAATTAAGGAACGAGCATGGCAACTGACCTAGTAGCACAAGCTTAATCAGGTCCAACTCACACCCACTAATGTATTTATCTAACCTATTTTTAAAGCTACACAACGTCTTAGCGTCTATGATGGTACTCGTGAGTTTGTTTCAATCATCCACAACTCTATTACCAAACCAGTGCTTTCCTATATCCTTCCCGAATCTGAATTTCTCCAACTTAACCCTTAAACTGTCCAAACAGATCTATGTTCACATGCGTAGTGCTCCAAAACTAGATCTACGTTTTTTACATATTTTCAAATACAGTGGACCCCCGCATAACGATCACCTCCGAATGCGACCAATTATGTAAGTGTATTTATGTAAGTGCGTTTGTATGTGTATGTTTGGGGGTCTGAAATGGACTAATCTACTTCACAGTATTCCTTATGGGAACAAATTCGGTCAGTACTGGCACCTGAACATACTTCCTTGCGAGTTGGAAAAAATATTCGTTAACCGGGGTCCACTGTATAACAAAAAAAAAAAAAAAAGTTTTTTTTACACGTTTTCAAATGTAAAAAAAAAAACAAAAAGATGATCTACATTTTTTAAATACTTTCAAATGTTGAAAAAAACGTAGATCAATGTTTGGAGACAGTTTCAAGGTTAAAAAACCATTGTTGTGAGCTCCTGTCTACATGTTTAGATAATTGTTCAGCACGTTATTTAACATCCACCATTATTTATTCATGTCTTCCATTTATACACCTCATCATATCCCCCAAAGTTTCTATGCCTTTCTAGATTATTAATAATTATTATAATCAAAAAAGAAGTGCTAATCCCAAAGGGCGATACAGCAACTGCAGGGTAAGGGAAGGAAGCAGGGCATTGGATGGCAGAAGGAGGGGGGATGATCAGCAGGTTACAGAGAAAACAGCGGGTCAGGGGATAGTTAGCGGGGGTAGGAGTGTAGCAATAGATTGAAGTAGAAAGGGCTGAAAGTATCAGAATTTGTGAGTCAGTCTTCAGTCGTTGTCAAAAAGTCAATGAGAGAGTCCGGATGAAAGGTGTCCATCAGCGAGAAGGGAGGAAAAGAGAGAGCAGCGGAGCGAAGACGATGACAGAGGTAAATTCTCTGCGTGCTCGTTGATAAAGTGAGCGGGCATGTCCAAACAGAATGAGGCTGACTGATAATGGAGCTTGGCAATTCTCACAGAGAGGAGCAAGACGCCTCTGCCATGAAGATATCCATGAGTAAGACTATATGGGGCCAATTCGAAGATACGGGAGAGAGTAAGTCTCCCAACCTCGCCACTGGTGATAAGAAGACGCCAGTAACCTTACTCGGTTTTAATAGACTGAAGGGGGGGGTGGGGAGGGGGGGGGGGAGCATAGTATACCAACGTTGTTGCCAACGGGTGTGAAGGTAAGGAAGATATTACCGCAAAATAGTCCGTAAGATGGAATACATCTATAAGAAACTGGTAAGGAATCATGTACTGACTGAGACTTCAGATAACACTGCAGATGACAGTGTCTGCCTGTTCATTGCCCTGTACTCGTCACATTACCAGGGACTCCAACAAAAAACAATACACATTATGCTTGGTAAAGTATGTCGGCGTAGCCAAAAAAGGTTTTGGATACAGAGGACTAAGGGGTGAGGTGTATCAAATTTTGTATAGCCTTTTAAAGACCTAAGGGAGTCTGAGACAACCACAAATGAATGACACAGGCATAGATGCAATACGGATAAGTGCTGAAAAGGATGGCATATCTATTCAGCAGTACAAACAATACTAGCCGAAGATAGAAAATCCCTTGAACCAACACTGTCCTAAACACTGCTGCGAAGCCTACGCCGTCAGAAGACTTAGAGCCACTGTGTACACAGTCAATGGCACTGAGATGAGATGAAAGTGGGTCAAGAAAAAGAGAGCGGAAGCGCCCGTAGACAGTTGGGCTTTCGAGCAAGGGAGGGAGAAAGAACAGACACTCGAACAGCTGGAACATCCCAGGGGGGTAGGGACAAGTGAGATGCAACATGGTACATAGAAAGGTGTAGTTAAGAGAAAGAACAAGAGAGAATGAAGGCGAAGAGAGAAGGACGGAGTAAACAGGGGCGGCGACACCAAATAAAGAATGTCAACTAATATCAGTGACCATTCTATAATGGAATGATTGCGGAGATCATTGATAGCGTACATAGTATCGCAGTTGCAATGGCATCACGGCGATCGGATTAAGGATGGAACGTTCGCTTCTGCTAAGGCTTTCGACCAGGGGATGAGCGAAAAGCACCAAAGCATAAAAAACTTAATCCTTTGGTGATGAAGTGGGGTTAAGGCTAGAGAGTTAGCAGGAGATGCCGCTGAATAGATCTGTGTCACCATAATCAAGTTTCGATAAAAATAAGTGGAGTGGAATGTAGCGCGAATTGAGGGTTTCGACGATCAGGCTTCCCCACAAAAGATGAGCAAGGGTTTTAAGAAGGTTCAGCCCGGCTGTGACAAGTTAGTCCTTCAGAGAGGTAATGTGAGGTTTCCAGGATAACCTATTATCAAAGAGGAGGGCCAGAAACTTGACTGTATCACGTCAGATACGGGAGGCCATAGAGGTACAAAGGATGATCGGAGATGACCTAGCGTCTAGTGAAGTGATTTGGTGGGTTTTAGTGCTAGAAAAATTTAAACCCACGTTGGTGGCCCAATTGGGAAACACGGTTCTACTGCATGTTGGAGAGAAACTGTAAGAGGCTTACAGACAGGGTCGCCTGCACAGGCAATAGCGAAGATCATCAACATAGAGTAGATGACCAAATATTTGAATGAAGACTAGAGGCCAAATCACTAATAGCAAGAAAAAAGTGTTTTAGCTCAGAACACAATCCCTGGAGGGGACACTTCAGCTTGATTCAAGTCCGGGAGAGCACATTATTAAAACCCAACCACTGGAAATGCCTGTCAAGTTTAAAAAGTTCTTAGGTAAGGAATGGTAGATTGCCTCGAAGGTCCTAAAGGAGAGGGCTCTTGGGCTAAAAAATTATACACCTCCAAGTTGTGTCTATGCCTTCTCAAGGTCAGAAAAAAATTATGGCAATAACTGAGTTTATTTCGGCAAAGGCATTACGAACATACGTACCAAGCATGTAAGGTGTCTATGGTAGAAACGTCCCTTACGAAAGCCATATTGACAGGGAGAGACTTGTTTTGTGTCTCTAAATACCACCCTAAACGTCTATTTACTAAGGCGTTCCATTACTTGCAAACTGCACTGGTAAGAGCAATGGGACGATAGTGGGGAGGTTTCATGTCCCGTATGCTGGGTTTGCGGAAAGGGAGAACAATGGCGTATATCCCACTAGCTGTGAAGAACTCCTTGTGACCAAATAAGATTGTAAAGGCGTAATAGACTGCAAGGGCTACCTGATGTAAAATGTTGTAGCATACGAAATATGAATGTCGTCGGGCCCAACTGCCGATGATCGAACAAGCTGAGAGTGTTGCTCCAGTTTCTTTGAAGTGTAAAAGGCACATTACATATTGTATAGGCCTGTTCTTCTCTGAGAGAAGAAAAGTCCAAGGGTGCTAACTCTCCTCTGCTGCAGACTTTGAGGAAAGAAATGAGAGGGGCATTAGATGGAGTCCCTAGAACTACGGAGCCAGATGATTGAGCCAATTTCATTGGCAACATCAGTGGGTTTGCTATATCAACACCGGCAACGCCGCAGAACAGGAGCCGGTTCAGTAGAATATTTACCCTCAGTTTTCGTACTTTTTTCCAGACTGCACTCATGAGGAAGCAGATGTGAAGGTGGAGACAATCTCGTCCAGCAAGTGCTTTTAGCGTCATGGATGACACGGCGAGCGATCGCATGCTTCTGTTTAAAATCCAAGGAGAGTCGCTCTAGTGGTTCTACTGTACCGTACCTTGCCCATGCAGCGCGTTTCAAACTTACTGGCCACGAGCACAAGCAGGAGACCACCAAGGCACGCAATTTCAGAGAATGCCCGCCCGAAGTTTGGGGTATAGAATGAGAAGCGCGGTGAAAACGGAGGACGAGAAGAGGTGTAAAAGCTCATCGATGGAGGACGAAGAAGGAACCTCTTTAAAAAAAAAAAACAGTTTAGGTGTGAGTAAAGGTTCCAATTTGCCCGATAAATTGCAGCGTGGGTGCGAAGAGGTGCGAAATATGAAGGGGAAGTAAGAATGATTGGGAAATGATCACTCGTCAGTCAGTCCGGGAGAACAGACCAAGTGAAGTCTAATGCGGCGGAGGAAGAGCAGATTGAAGGATCGAGATGTCAAGAGAGATAGAGTCCGAGATCAAAATGGTGTGAGTACCTGTATTTAAAACAATGGAGGGGGTGGGTGGTGTAAGAAAAGCCTTAAATAACTGAATTCCAACGGGAAATCACAGTGAGACCCCCCCCCCCAGAGGAAATTGGTGGGCCATTAAAATCACCAGTAACAGATTCGTGGCGTAATGACAAACAAGGAAGGCAAAATCAGGAATAGATAATACCCGCGAGAGGAGAGAAGATATAAAGAACAGAGCATAAACCACCTATGTAAGTGGATACTGGCGCTGTGTAATTCAGCGAAGTATGACAAATAGCTGATGGTACGGAATATCAGTGCGGAGAAAAGGGTCACTTTCAATAAAGGTCCCATTCGGAAAAGATCTGAAGAATACAATAAAGAATAGCCTGAGATGTGGAGAAATACAGCAAGTGTAATTTTGGTTCCTGTCAGCAAACACCACAGGGCAAACTGGGAGAGTAACATCTAAGCTCACCAGACCCGATTACCCAGAGAGGCCGCGTAATATTCCACTGTAATAGGTCCAGATTGGCAAAGATAAAGATACTTGAAGATCCCGAATGTAAGGGTTCCTACTGACTAGAAGGGTTAGTAAAAGTCTCACAGGCGTAGGCAGTGGAAAATGTTCAAGCAGCTAAGGAACGTTGGCGCTGTGAAGAAAGGAGTTGCGCAGATGGAGCATAGGTGTGAGAAAGAGCTGAAGGTTGATCAGTGTCCATTGATGGATTTGGTCTCTGCAAATATTCAGAGATTCTTCAAGAGAGTTTTCGGAATTCAGAGATGGTCGTATGGGATACATATTGGAGAATGTGTACGGGGAGATGATAAAAATTGAACTGTATTGGACTGTACCAAGGTAGGTGTGGTGCGAAAGGAGGGAGGAACTGGAAAGCGTGGCAGGGGGCAGAGAGGCAGGAACCAGGGAGGGTGGCAGAAGAGGAGAAACTTGGAGGGAATCCGTGAGGAAGGTACATTCAGTCGAGGAGGAGGGTGAACCTCTGCACTTGAAACTGAGGACAGTGATATGGAAGAACAGGACAGGACAGGAGTGTAAAATGAGGAGGGTGGAAGATTGTAGAGGTGTTACCGGACTTTTTTTGACTTTTTGGGGGGTGGGGGGGGGGGTTTGGTTGGGACGATTGGAGGAGGTGACGTACGAGTACATCGTCGATACAGAGCTATTGTGAGAGAGAACTCGACAGAATGAGATTAGACTGAGGCGTTGAAGTAGGGAACGTCTGAGCCGAGGACAGCAAAAAGGATTAGATACAGGAGTGATTATGGAGAGGTACCACAGAGGTGGGTGAAGAAATGGGATACCAGAAGTGGGGGGACTTTTTGAAATTCGGGAATAAGAAACACGGAGTCTCCCTTGGAGTGCGAGATGAATAAACTGCCATGGCATAAGGGAGACCTTCTGTATCATTTAGGTAACGATTTCCCGCTTCTTTAAAATAGACGCTTACAACGGACGAGAGTACGAAGGGTGAGCCTCTGACAGTTAAGGCAAAAAGGGAGATCGATTGCAAGACGTATTATAATGTCATCAGCACCACAGACTGGGCATTCGGAGATAGATCTGCAATATTTTGCTGGATGGCCAAACATCGCGCAGCAATTTACCAATCTACACTGTTTTGGTGTAGGGATCACCAATTCGAACATTGTAACCGATGTCCCTTCTATATAAACATGAGGATGGGAGTTCTCGGCTTGTCAAAAGTTCAAACTAGCCACATTGCAGGGTATTCGCTCTCCGCCACGGGCAGGAAGAAACCAAGATCTACCTTGAGGATTGGGAGATCTTGGAGTTCCAGCCCAGCTGTTCTAGAATGTCAGTGCCACATGACCTGGAAATTTTTGTAGAACTATGGTATGGGGCAGAATGACGGTAACCACTGACAAGAATTGAGGGAATGATGTTTTTCAGAGTGACAGGAACAGTATCGATATGGGAAAGTACGAGAGAGCCTCATGTGCCTGGTAGCCCATTCTGTACGTAATGATGCGCTTACCCTCTAAGAGCTGAAAAGAATATCAATTACCAACATGAGGCTAGGAGTGCCCTAGCCAATACTATGGTCAGAAAGATAGGCAGTAGAGGAAGTGGTCGTAAAGTGAAGAATTTAGTCCACTGTTCAGTCTGAAACTGAGCGTGGAAAGGTATTGATAGGACGTGTCGATCGTTTCTCTAAGAAGAACAGAAGTGTAGAAGTATCAACACAGGTAATTGTCGTTGGCGTTTAGGCGTGGGACGCAGAGTTGGTCCGACGTGGAACGGTCCGATTTGAAATTGCGCACCGTAGAGATGAGATGGCCGGAAGCAATAGTCAGAAGGAGAGAGCGAAGTTCCATAAAACGAAGGTGAGTCAGTCAGGCCTCAGAACCTGAAGGCCGGTGAGGAAACAGCACCGGGCAATAGGTACAGAGAGGCATGGTAATGTCTGAAGAGTAGGGTCCCAAAGACGAGGTCGGGGTCAGAACTTGGTGTGTATCAAGAAGGGGCCCGGGTGTACCAGGTTCATGGACTAGGGCTTGCCATGGTTAAGGTTACTTCTTGTCTTTCTTTTTGAATTTTAAGAAAAAAAAAGCAAAGAAGAAAAGAAAAAAAAAATAAAAAAAAGAAAAAAAAAAAAAGGGGACCGGGAAGGATAGGTCCAAGGAGGAATGAAGGGCCAGAAAAGGTTCCCTCCGCGCCCAAGTGGACCCTCAGCACGCCGCAAGTATCGCAGAAGCAGCAAGGAACCGTGCCATACCCTACCCATCATACTAGTTAAACTAACAATCCTGGATAGCAACCTCACATCTTTCTGCCGAGCTACCTCGTGGACAAAAGAGAGGCGGCTGATATCCGCCAACAAAGCATACCTCCTTCGCACCACCCCACGGAATCCGAAAGGTGGCCTTCCGAGATACAAATCGTCGCCCGAAAGACACCCACAGCTACTCCGGGATACCGGAGAGGGATCGGGACATCCCCAAGCGATCCAGATTCCACGGCAAACAACGCCCCGCTAATAAGAACCTTCCAACGGAATGGGGATGGACCACCGTTATCCTTCCTCTACCTAGAACTAGCTCTGCCTGTTGGGAGAAATCCCAAAGGAAAAAAGAGAAAGGGCAAAAGGGAGGGGGGGAGGGGGAGGAGGAAAAGGAAAAAGGGGAGGATGGGATAGGGGAGGCGGGAGATTGGGGGTAATTAGGTGTTCGGTCTGAGGAAGAAGGACCGATAGGTCTAATCCGCAGACCAATGAGCCTCTTCACCACGCCAAGGAGCCCCCTTGAACAGAGGTATGCCTTTCTAAGAGAGTGCAGATTCAAGCTATCCTCATAGGGAAGATTTTCTGCGATAGCATGGGATCATCTTTGTCATCCTCCTCTGTATGTTTTCCAGTGCATTTATATCCATTCTGAAAAATGGGTGACCAAACTGTGCATGCATATTCCTAAATGAGCCTAACCAATGGATATATAGAGTGAAGAAGCAACCTGAGGAACTCCTGTTATTATGCTTCTTGAATATGAAGCCAAGGATTTCTGTTTGCTTTATTGGAACACTTATGCACTGTTGTCTGGTTTTAGATTACTGCTAACCAGAACTCCTACCATCTTTGTTTCGTCAATCCGTAATATTAAGATCTACATTATTTACTTCGTATGTGGCATGGCTATTTTCCTGTCCAACATTTAGAATGTTGCATTTGTCTATATTAAACTGCATCTGCCACTTCTCCGACCACTGCATCAGTCTATTCAAACTTCCTGGAGTGCTACCAACAAATGTCCTCTCGTCAGAATGATTCGATGGCCTATTTTGGAGGCATCGGCAAACTTGCTTATGTCGCTCTTTATGCCCTCATCAATGTCGTTTATGTACATTGTGAACCTTTATATATATGTGCTTCTAAACTGTTGTATTCTGAGCACCTTTGCAAAAACAGTGATTATGTGTGAGTGAGGTGAAAGTGTTGAGTGATGAAAGTATTTTCCTATTTTGGGTCCCCCCTGCCTGGTGGAGAATGGCCCGACTGTTGATAAGTGTGTGTGAGTGAGTGTTGTGTGTGTGTGTGTGTGTGTGCTGTGTGTGTGTGTGTGGTGTGTGTGTGTGTGGTGTGTGTGTGTGTGTGTTGTGTTGTGTGTGTTTGGGGGGGTTAAATCACAGGGAAGTGCTAAACCTTTAGGAGCCGTACAGCACTTAGAAGGCATTCAGGTTCAAAAGAAGGGAAGGCTGAGTCTGGTTCCTTGGATCAAGGCACCTCAAGGGCTACTGGAAAATAATCAAGAGGAAAGAACACCTGTGCAAAATTGGTAGCTCATGAATAGCTGACACACTGGCTAAGCCTACACATTCATTGCCTTGAACAGTGTCCACGGACCCAGAAAAAAATATTTCTTTAGGCTTACCAGAAATGTTACACAGCCATTGCTGTATATGAAGGACAATGGGATGTAGGAATCTTAATTTCTGGATAACTTGCATTATTACATTCCAGAGAAAGTGCTGAATTTGTATTATTATAATTATGAGGGAGTGCTAAACCCATAGGATTATATAGCGCAATTCGGGGGGGGGGGATGGAAGGTATCAGGCTCAATTTCGGAACTGGAGGACACAGCAAAGAACCTCCCATGAGGGCTGAATTCTGTAAATGCGCCTAAGAATTGTGAACAACAAATGCCGAGCGACAGATGAAAAGTCTACACTGGGGCACACAAAACGCTGCACTGATTATGAGTAACTGGAGTGTGAAGGAGTAATAAGCACTAAACCTTAAGTGCAAATAGTGCCCTGGAGAATGGGAATTATCAGTTCGATTCCAAAAGAAGGGGAGGAATAAGTCATCTCTTGTGTTCTAAGAGCACCCTCTCCAGCATCAAGAGATAATAAAATTTATGGGAAAACAAAAAACCTGAAGTGGTCATCTTATCAACTAATCACCTGGAAATGGAAGATAATCAGTTCCATTCTAAGCGGAAAACAGGTCCTGAATCCTTGGAACAAGAGACCCTCACAAGTATCAAGGACATGCCCTTGATACACACACAATGCTATATCAAATCAAACGGGCTTTGGTCACTTCAAAAAGGAAATTTGGAACAAGTGTTTCTCATGCAGAAAATTACTACGCTAGTTGTTTACTGGGGAAAAAGGGTCTATGACTGTAAAAGTAAAATAGCCACAGCCATGATGAAAACTTCCAATGTTACAACTGTTGGGATTTTGATATATATATAAATATATATATAAATAAATATAAATATATATATAAATATATATATTATTATATATATATATATATATATAAATATACAGTGACCCCCGGTATTAACGATATTTTTTCACATCCAGAAGTAATCGTTCAGGTGCCAGTACTGACCGAATTTGTTCCCATAAGAAATATTGTTAAGATAGATTATCCCATTTCAGACCCCCAAACATACACGATACAAACCACTTACATAAATCACACTAGACATAATTGGTCGCATTCGGAGGTAATCGTATGAGCGGGGGTCCACTGTGTGTGTGTGTGGTAATATAATAATATATATATATAAATTATATATATATATATAATATATAACTATATATAAATAAAACAATATATAAATATACTATAATATATAAAGTATATTTTTCAGTAGGAAATTTTTATTACAAAAATATGGGTACAGAAGATTTAAGAGATGCATTGTTGATATAAAGGGTGCATATAAGGTACAATGTTTGATTACTTGTGTATCACCGATAAAAGGCCGAAAAATCTCATCCCGCTCCTCATAGCTTGGGCGTAGTGCCCAAAATACAGCAGGCATTTACCCTTTGAACAGCCGTATAAACATATACAGTAGGTGCCCCACTTATTACTGCATGTTAGGTTCTCAAGGCTACCGCCGTAAAGTGAACACCCTTTTTCCCTTATAAATGCATACAGAATACTAGATAACACAGTTTACACTAAAAATATTAATTAGCACTATAACTAATCTCAAAAAACAATAAAAAAGTACAATACACACATAGTGCATGCACTCATTACATACTTGCATAAAATATTTATAGTCTTAATCTAGGCGAGTAGTATTTAGTAAGAAATCAAGTATGATGGTATGTAGGTATCATCCAGGCGCTACCATACCAGGGCCAACCCACCCCCACATATATTCTAATGATATTTAACATCCCAGAGCAATAAAAAGTATAATACAGTTCACCATTACTTACCTCTCAAAACATTTGTGGTCTAATTTAGGGTCGAAGTGAGTAAACGAGATAAAACAAATAAATGAGTGAGAGAGAGAGAGAGTCAGTACATGAGGGAGGACAGGTGCAGAGTTATGTAAACAAACCAGGCGAACGTAAGTTTTGTAAACAAAGTGTACACGTCTGGTTTGTGTACAAGTTGTCTCTACATTAGTATGGTAGAATAAATAAAGAATAACACTCCCATTCTCATGTGACACCATTTTTAGAAGAAATGATGCTCTGAGTGAAGGCAATGGAAATAAGTCACTCTGACTTTTTTGGGTTATCCTGGGTTCTCTACACATATGCTGTTATGTATGATAATCTATGTAACTGCATTTGTGTATACCTGAATAAACTTACTTACATACGAAAGGAATAATTTTCTAGTTACCCCCAGTAACACATTTTCTCTTATGTTAGACTAGAGAAAATGTCATTCTTGCCGTCACTTGTACAAGTTATCTGGCTACTGCATCTCATATTTATTTTTATTTATTCTATTGTGGGGTGTATTTATCATCTTTATATGTTATGTATCGTGTTTATTATATAATTTTGAAAAAAATATCATGGTTGGATTAATGAAAATGTGTATATTAACGTAATATACAACATTTAATGAGACTCGGTGATTATTATTATTATCGTTTCTAATATGGCGTCATTTGTGAAGTCGTCTGCTACCACATCTCATATTTATGTTTATTTATTCTACTGTGGGGTGTATTTATCACCTTTATATGTTTTACATCGTGTTTATTATATAATTTTGAAAAAAATATCATAGATGGATTAACGAAAATATGTATATTAATGTAATATATGACATTTAATGAGACTCGATTATTATCATTACTAATATAATGTCTCAAGACATAAGGCACTGTTACTGATTTTAATGTGTACCTGCACGCTAGCACAGTATGTAAGTTTATTTAGGTACAGGTATACATAAGTATAATTATCAGAGTATATATAAAATATGAAATAACTTTTAAAAACACTTGAAATTTTGTTGTTTCCAGACATAATGGAGACTTAGTGCTTGGATCTCACAGAGAATGTAAACAAACCGGGTGGGGAGCGGTGACAGTATTAGAAAGTCAGGTGGGGGAGCCATATAGCGAGTTTTGGTCATAATTTGAAATGACCATATTAGCGGAACGCCATAAAGCGAAATGCCGTAAAGCAGGGCCCTACTATAATACGTGTGTATATATATATAATATATATATATATATATATATATATATATATATATATATATATGTCGTGCCGAATAGACAGAACTTGCGATCTTGGCTTCAATAGCAACGCTCATCTTGCCATATAGGACAAGTGAAAATTTGTGTATGCAATAATTTCGCCAAAATCATTCTGAACGTAACGAAAAAATATATTTCACTGTGTTTGTTTAGTATTAAATTATTTTTAAAAAAAATCTAAAATACATTAGTTGGGTTAGGCTAAAATAAATTGTTCTTGTTATAATAAGGTTAGGTAAGTTTTCTAAGATTCATTTGGAGCAAAATTAAAAATTTTACATTAACATTAATGAAAAAAATGTATCTTTAAACGTATAAGAGAAAATTTTAGTAAGGACTTAATTTTAAATGAGTTCTTGCTAATTGACCAGTTTTACATATTCGGCACGACACAAAATATATATATATATTTTATATAATATATAAAAATATATATATATATATATATATATTATATCATGGACCCCCGCTTTTCGTAGTTCCCGCAAACGTAAAATTCGCCAAACATAGATATTTTTGTATAAATGACTCGCTTTCATAGGTTGACTCGCGAGTCGTAGTTCGTCCGGGACGGCACCCAAGGCGTGAAACCAGGGCGGCCCGCCAGTCTGGCATTGTTTGCCAGTGGGAAGGTCCCCTCACTGCTCCAGCAAATTTTCATAATATTCCATTTATTTAGTGGCTTGCAAGTACTAAATAAGCTACCATGGCTCCAAAGAAAGCTCCTAGTGCCAAGCCTGTGGAAGAAGGTGAGAAATACGTTGAATTAGAAAACCATCATTGAAAAATATGAAAAGTGGTACAAGTGTGTGCTGAACTGTCCAGGATGTATAAGAAACCCTACACACCTTATGTTTCATAGTGCCAAGAAAAATGAAATAAAGGATCGTTGTTGCCAAGTGTAGTAAACATGCTGACAAAAATGACGATCACAGTACGGAAGAGGTTTGAAAGTTATTATGTTGGATAAATGTGGAAACATTAGCAGGAATACCCTAACTTTTTATTTTTTGAAAAAAGGAAAAAAATTTTTTGAAATTTTTTAA
>NC_069430.1:11978192-12016625 GCF_026875155.1 Cherax quadricarinatus | reverse complement strand
GCTAAAAAATTTTTGGTCACGGGGATATGAAATTTGGGCCTAAAAGGAAGTCAAAGTCGGCAAAATCCCGATTGTAAATTCGTGAACATCAAAATTCGCGAGACCGTAATTTCTCAATTTTCCATAAAATTTCGTACTTTTTGTTTTATTCCTTACAAAAAGATTCCTCCCTTTCATAAGAAAAAAAACAAATTTTTTTTTTGGAAAATTTCTTGGGACAGGGGCACCACTTCAGATTTTCCCTTGGACCCTAAAGGGGGTTAATTTATTATAAAGGGCTGTTTCCCCACCAAGGCAGGGGGCCCAAAAAAGAAAAATTTCCCCATATTCACTCCATAGTCTTGCCAAAAGGTGTTTTACACTACATTTTTTTAAACTGAAACCTTTAACCCCCCCTCCTTCAGAGTGAGGACTGATTTCCCCATCTCCAGAACTCAATCCGGCCTGCGGTTTCCCTGAACCCTTCAAAAATTTTACTTTGCTCAACTCCAAAGCACGTAAGTTTTAAAAAACCATTTGTCCCATTCACTCCTATAAAACACGTCAGCATCCCTGGGGAAGTCCAAGCCCCTTGCACCAAAAACCTCCTTTCCCCCCCCCCCTCCAACCTTTTCCTAGGCCCCCCCTACCCCCTTTTCCACTAAAAGACGATGCCTTTTAAAGTTTCTGTTCGCTCCATTCTTCTAAAGTCGAACCCCCTCAAAAAACCTTCCCTCACCCCTCTGGACAACATTTTTTTGGAAATCCCGCCCCCCCTTAACTCCAAATACGAATTCTCTGATTATTTACACCCCCTTTTTCCCTCAGACATGAATCCCCACTGCCCCCAGCCTTCTCCTCCCCTGAACATTCATCCCCTCTTCACACCCATTAAGGGGGTTGGTAAAAACTATCTCTTTTCTTTCCCCCTCTTTGCTGGGGGCAAAGTTCTTTGTCTCCACAGATTCAAACTGGTGTTTTTTATAAATGGACTTAGTAAGGTTTTGGGTTTTAGCCAGGGGAACCTATTTTTATTTGTAATCTGTTTTTTTTATAGGACATTTGTTTTTAGTCTAAGTGTTTGTTTAGAAATATGCATCCAATCTCAAAACCCCTTACCCTTGGGGGAATTTTTAGGCCAGTCAATCATACCTAGCTTGTTCTGAAGTGTTATTGAAGACGTCATGGGTTAAAAGAACCCCTTTTTGTATTTTAGTGGTTGTTTACCAATGTTTTTTAAGAGAAGGGGGGGGTATGGTCAGGGGCTGTCTGTGATTACCCTGATTTAAAGGGGGCTATAATTAGTCCTGTTTTGGGCAAATTTTGGTTGCACTTTTCTAAAAACTGGTTGGTGTTGTTATAGTTGGTTTGGTAGTGTGTTGTTTAATTGTTGATGAACTGTTACTGGGGTGGTTCTGTTAGCCAGGGGGGATGTTTGTCCCGGTAGGAGAAGGTGGGGCTGTTCATTTGGTTGTTTGTGATTTTGTCTTTAATTCATCGCTAAAATTTGGGATGTTTTTATGAGGGGATCCGGTAATGGCACCCATTTTCATGAGTCTTAGGTTTTTTATAGTAAAATTTTTCAAAATTTTTTTCCCATATTCATCACTAAGCCAGTGGTGTTACGCATGAAGTCATTTGGGGTAATAATGGGGAAAACCCCCCCCAACTTGGGATGGTCTGCAGTTGGGATTGGGGTGTGCATCCTGGGTTGGATATATATTTATTGTGCCTGTTTAAGCCAGGGTTTTTGTGAGAATAAAAAGGAAAAAAGGTTTCTTTAGGGACTTAAGGGGGTGAAAGGAGGTCATCATAGTGTTTACTTAGGGGGCCCAATTTAATTGAGACTAAAATTTCTGATTCTTAGAAAAGGCTGGCTTTGATGTTTTATAATAGGGGAGTTACTTTTTCCTTAAATTTTGATTGGGGGTTAGGTTTGTGATTTGTTTTTGGCTATTTTTCATTCACATTTAGGGTTAAAAGGTAATTAGGTTAAATAAAACCAGCGGGTTTTTGATGGAGTATGAAGGGATTGGGGAAAAGTACCCTCCTCCCATCCCTGTTTTTGGGGACTTTTTAAAATTTGAGAAAATGGAGTAAACCAGGCTAACTGTGATTTGTAAACCCCCAATGGACTTCCTTCGCCTCAGTGCTGGGCCTACAATTGGTTCGCAGCAACTGGCATACACCTTCTCACGTGTTAGCCTCAACCCTTCAAAATCCGCTTATATGTCTACACAATCTGGCAAACCGTTTCTTCCGTCAAGCAGATATTGCAGGTCCGGCTATAGGTTCAGCGTCCCGTCGACTCCCTCCGAAGGGCCTTCCTATAAGATTTAGGCACAACTGAGGAAATAAAGTGATCTTTTTCGGTCCCTCAAAACGTCTCTAAGCAGGGTGTCAGAAGTGTCTGAGAGGTCACTTCAAAGCACTTTTTTGGTGAAAAAGCATAGCTTTTGTGTGTAGGTTTGTTTTTGTTTGGAAGTTTGAAATGACCTGCTGGTCCTATGGGTCATGGCAGGAGAGGAGTGAGGTATTAGGAGGCAAAAAAAAAAAAACTTGACCTTAATGAAGCATCGTTGTCGCCCAGAAAGGTCGCTTTAAACTGGTGCTGTCTGTGCCAACTCTGATGGATGACGCAGGACATTGTGGTCTATAAAACGGTCAAGGAGTGCACTTAAGGTCCAATTTATTTTCGCAGGGGATAATTTTTCCACATTTGGGAGGGCAAACACAAGTTGTAAAACCCAGGTCTCTAGAAAAAGTCCCTAGTGACCCATGTCCTTACAGTGTTTTGCCCTCCACAGGCACACAAATTAGCGCTTTGAGGTACATTGTTTTGGTCCCCAGAACGCATCTGGGAGTTTTGATGGTGATACAACACCAATAAAGGCTTTCACTTTCCGCCAATCACGCCATTTAGCATTAGCAGCGACATCAACAGGAGTAAGGGCCTGTCTTTAAAAGGCTTAATGTTTCGCTGGGAGTTGTGCCCTTATCCTTCTGAGAATAAGGTAGGTCCAGTTTGGCATTTTCTTCCAAAATCGAGGCCTGTTTCATTTATTTATTTATTTATGTTATTTAATGTCTTGGCAAACAGTACATTGACTTGTATATATACAATAGGTGGGTTGGCCATGCGAATCAGTAGCCTCTATTATGGCCTTGGGCATTATTGGGCCAACTAAACACATTATTGGCTTACATGTCTATCTTAAAATAAGGAATAGTAGTAACATATTATGTAGGCAGTAGGAAAGTAATTATATCATAATTGTAAGCAGTAATAATAATTATAAATGAATCAAAAATTTGTAATAATAGTGCAAAGATTATTGCATATTTTTAATAATTCTAAAATGGGCTGTTTGGTGAAAAACAATGATACAATATCTTCCCAGTGCAACAATGTATACAAATGTTCAATGTGATTGTTTTCCAGTTATGATTTGGAGTTACATAGGTTATATAGTGGTGCATTTAGTCTAGGGTGATTAAAGGTGGCTTTTGAGGAGACTCAGAATTGATTATTCAGGCTGGTTAGCCTTTAATAACTTCTGGAAATGAATTCCATATTTTGGTGCCCCTTTAGTGTGCATATAGTTCCTTGAACACAGTGTGATATGGTAGCAGAAGTAGGTATATCAAAAAGGATCTTGTCTTGTTGTTTGGGTCATGTGCCCTGTTTAGGTTGGTGAGAGGATGCAAGTTTGGAGTGGATGTTTATATTAGCGTGTATAGTTTCTGTGTATAATAGTTAGGGTCACTATGAATAGTATGGATGTTCTTAATTAAGAGGGGAGAGAGCAGATTCAGAACTTCTGAAAATTGGTGGAGTATGCATGGCAGGAGTGGGACTTTATCCATTCTTAGCTACCTGCCTTTAGCATGGGTTATTAGGGGAATTTAGGTGATTGGATTTGATGTTGAATCGCGCCATGCACAAATACGCATATGTAAATATAAGGTTAAATAAGTGGAATAGTGTACAGTAGCCAGGAGAGCTGAGTGTGGAAGTCTTAGTACGCTTATCTTTGATTAGTATGTCCTACATGGTTATTTGTGTTGAGTATGTGAGTCTGGAACTTAAGGCTAGACTGTGCAAGGTGGATACTCTAGAATTTTCCCCTCTGTGTATTATCATGTGACTGAATGAAATCAGGTTTTATCAGTGCTCAGGTTGTGTGTAAGTTTGTTAGTCATCATCCAGGCAGATATTTTCTGTAATTCAGGGCAATGACTGTGTTGCTAGTATGCGACTAGTTTTGGTGGGAAAATACATATGTAGGTGTCATCTGGCAAATAATATGGGGTTTGAGTAGGGCTGTGATCATTTGGTAGAAATCATTGATTGAAGATAGGAAATAGGAGTTTTCCAAGGACGGCTTCCTTGTGGGACTCCTACTGTGATTGGTGTTGTTTGGAGGAGTTTGCATCATTTGGGGCAACTACACCTAAGTTATTCTGTTACTAAGGTATGACTTTTAGGTAGTTGAGGAAGAGGCCTCTTGAATTACCTATAATTGCATTAATTTGTAGTAGGCAGTAGTTCTGGTGCTCACTGTATCGAAAGGCTATACGTAAATCAATGAAGAATTGGCCGGCAGCGTGACTTCTTTCTTTTCAAGTGGGCGTAATATTAGTTCTAGGCATGTGTATGATAGCAGTCATTTGTGTCTTTTATTATTCAGAATCCAAAACTGACAAGTTTCAAATATGGTAGTGTGAAACGATGTAGGAAATATTACGCTTCTATGAATTAATTTTTCAAAAGATTTTAGATGAGCAGGTGTAAGTTAGATATTGGTCTAGGAGTTATTCAGTTCAGGCTTTGGTCACCTCCTTTATTGGATAACGGATTGACCCCTCCGCTATTTTTGAGGATTGTTGGGAAGTAGAGTGATTTCAATGGTTTGTTAGAGCGTATGTCAATAATTGGTGACAATACATTGAGAAAGCTTTTTTGTTACATAAAAGCAGCAAGTTGTTTTATTGGTCTCCTGGGGCCATTGTTTTTAGAGATGTTTAGGAAGAGTGTAACTTCAAGAATGGGGTTGGTTGGAGCTATGAATAGGCGTATTTGGGTAGGTTCATATAGGTAGTCTGATGGAACGGGCATTTGTGGCCTTGGTATTATGTTTTCGGCTAGATTTTATCCTTATGGTGGAGAAGAAATAACATTAAGTCTGTTATGCTGTTTCGGTTGGAGTGCGTAGGGGTTCATGCGCTGATTTTGGTTATTTTGATTGTTTTGTTTACATTTGATAAACTTATTTAGAACTCAAGAATTTCAGATAGGTTTCTTGCGTTTTTTATTTTTTTCATATCACCTTTGATGTTATGATTAATCTATTTTACATAATGCAATTTTTTTTGACCACGCTTAAATGCTGGTAAGTGCTGACGGAGTAATTTCTCGACTGTTCTCCAGTTTTATTTGACCCCATTTCTATAACTGTTTACTCATATTTTTGATTTGTGTAATGGATTTGAGGATGCTTGGTGTTTACCCAGGGATTATTCAGTCTCTTTGAGGGGGGGCTGTGATCTGTTTAGTTTATCTGGGAGGCATATGTCTGTTATAGGAGGCATTTATGGCTTTTTTTTAGAAAATTTATTTATACATTCATTCATATCGTATATATGTTTTCCAAGCTCATTTTTGCCAATTGATGTTTATTCATAGGTGCTGGGCTAAAAAGTTGTTAGACTTGCTGTCTCGTAATGTAGTCTGAAGGTTACTTTAGTTAAATGTCTTTTGGTAGTTTGCCAGATTAGTTATTATCGAAGAAAGGTTGGGATTGGTCTGTTATTGTTGTCCGGATTATGGCCTGATTTTAAAGGGGATATGGTGTTTGTCCAGATGTATGGTTCTATTAAGGAGATGCTTGTCTCAGAGATTCTTGAAGGTTCACAGATATTGCTGATTAGGGCAATCAGGCATTTACTCATTGTGTTTGTGAATAGGCGGTTACTTGTGGGTCCTGGTTGTAGTAGTATGTTTTATTGGTTGAAAAAATCACCTGTTGTAAGTTAGGTGGTCTTTATTCATGTGTGCATCAGGGTAATCCATGATTCCTAGTTTTATCACTAAAGTGATAAATGTGTTAGCTGTTGAGCATCACAACACCTGTTCAGGTTTCAGTCGCCTTTCACTGTCTATGTACGTCCATGAATTCCTCATCATATTTTTTTTCAGTCGCTTTTTGGTCCGAACTGTCAGCCTCACCAATGCCTTCATCACACAATGTATGCCACTACAAATCTTAATCTCTGCAAACCAACCTTTGCTGGGCCTTAAATTCACATGCTCAACATCATCACTAGTTGTCAAGGCATTTGTCCGAAATTAACTAATCCGTCATGATGCAACTTTCCTAGCCTTTTCACGGAATATGATCACACTTGAGAGATGCTATCGTCCTCTATCTGTTTTTTTTTTCGTTTATCCACACCAATAAGAGTCTCCTCAACATCTCTTCGAGTACTTCATGCATCTCTGTTTTGCGAAAAGGCAAACTTGGGGCACTCTTTTGGGCAATAACAGCTCCTTGATTGCCTTTTTGTTTGGGGGCCACGATAGTATTGATGGTTGCTTGGGGTTTGGTATACCAACCTTTGGCGCACTCCGAGACACGCACTCCACTTTCGTAACCCTTTTGGCAATTATCTATATTTCTTCATTATTCCATAGTAAATTTTCATCAACTCCTTTTTACTGCAGGGTTGGACACTAGAAAGGGCTTTCCTTGGGGCCCAAGGTGACTTATTTTGCAGTGGCTACAAATTCACTAAGACAAAACTCTGTGATAAAAAGGAAATGTACCGAATGTATGCGTGGAAGCGACCGGCGGCACTGGCTACGGCTTGTAAAACACGTGGCGGCCCATGGGGCAGCTGAGTGCCACGCATGGGACGCTTTCCATACGAATATCGTGTGGAGGCAGAGGTCAAAATTTTTGCGTTCATTATGTAATCATATGGCGGATTTAAACGTAACGACGATGCCACGTAAGGTGGGGTCCACTGTATCTTAGTGAAATAGCTGAGAATTTGGTTTGACTGGAATAAATTAATTGGCCTAAATGGGAGTCGAAGTTGGGCAAAATCGCCGTTGCGATAAATACATCGCTGACATGATCAAAATTCTCAAGAAGAGGCATAATTTCATCAATTTTCGCATCAAGAAGTTTTGTACTTTGTTTTATTACACGTCCAGAAAAAAGATTCTCTATCTCTTAATAACCATTTCATAAGAAAAAATAGCAAAATTATTTTTTGAAAATATCTTTGACCCCCCCTGGTGTGGCACACTTCTTGAAATTTGGTCCTCTGGAACCTCTGAAAGGGCTAATGCCATATTTTATTTCATTCTTAATATAAATCATGTTTTTAATGTTATAAATATTGTTTATTATGTACATAATAGATGAATTGTGTGGGGATGCTAGATAAATTAGGGCCATATCGAGCTGATAGTCCATTCCAATATGACACAACCCTGGAATTCACTCGACCAACATTTTGCTCTCTATATCACTGGTTAGAGGGTTTTGGTGGCTATCACTTGGAAGGCAAAAGACCTCGCAATCCGCCGAGTGAGTAGGAACTTCTTACCGGAGAGTCATGGTGAAAATGGACAAAACAACATGGCTATTCTGCCACAATGGCAGCCGCTGGGTCCCAGATTTTTTTCACAGGGTCACACCAACCACTGCGAACCGCATTCTCTCTCATGTTAGGAGGCCTATACCAGTCCTTTCCCGCCCCCGCTTGATTTGAAAGCCTCTAGGAATTTGTGCAGTATAAATACTCAGAAACATTGCTCGTAAGGAGGGTCGGTATTTATACGCCGGAAAGCATCAAAAGGGTTAATAAATTAAGAAAGAGGGTGAAGGTACCTAGGGGATTGGCAGTGTGTGTTTAATCATTCCTTTAATAAAGTGAGGACGGGGATGAGAGAGTATTGTAGTGGGAATAGGATTGTCTGTGAGTATACCAGGTATAATGTATGTTAGTAATATTATTGATAAGAATTAAAGATAAGAGCAGAGAGCATGGGGAATTGCAAATGAGTGGGTCAGATAGGCTTAGTGAATGGGTATGGGAGTGTGTGGATCAGTGTTGACATTGAAGCAATTATGTGAAAAGCAGTATGGATTTAGAAAATGCATATGATAGTATGGGGGAGAGTAGGGAAGGCACTGTGGCAAATGTAGTAAAGTATCAGTGAACCGTCTAGTCTTGTTCGAGTTTAATAAGTTTAATATAACCGTTCCAGATTTTACGCTTGCTCGCCAAGTTGATAAGGCTCGTTTGCAGAAACAATTTTCCCGCTCATTAAATTAATTGAAAATGGCAATTAATCCGTATCCCGCATCACTCAGAGAGTCTGACCAGTATACTTATCCTAAATGCGGCATAATAACATCCTATACACGCATATATATCTATGCCAGGTCTCATCTAATAAGACATAATAAACAATATTAAACAAGCGAAACATGATAAATACACTATAATGAAAGAAAAAATACGTATGGGCGAGTAGTGAAAGAGGCAGGAGGAGGCACAGAGGCCATTGATGTTGGTATATTAGGGTGCGCACCACGGTAGTGGGCCATTCTCCCTCCTGACATACCGTTCCGCATGCTTTATAATAACCTAAAAAGGAGTTTGCAGGCCAACGTCCATATAAAACTACATACGTAGATTCATAAGAAACACAATAAAATTAAAGAAAATAAAAAAAATAATAATAATGGAAAAAACAGTAGTATAAAAATAATACACGTAAAGAAAATATGTAGTTATATACATTTAGCCATGAGATGTAGAACGATGGCTGGGCACATCTTGTATGCTGACCATCATTAAAATATGTCGCAATGCACTAGGGCATACAGTGTGCCGTTCATTGTAATTAATATATTATGCACGACCATTATTAGAAACTTTCTCCTTGGGTGACTACCTTAATCCTGTGTACACTTAATTTCTACACTTTTTTAATGATACATTTTGTCACTTAACAGCTACAATTTTTTTTAATGAAACTACGTCAGCTATTACGTGATTTGGAGTATATAGTTTATTTCTCGCACGCTAGTCACACATTTATCTGCAGGAGCGTTATAAAAAAAACTGTCCAAGGATGGGGGGGTTTGTTTCTTCCTCGCCTTTCATAATGGTTTTGGAAAGACTCGTGTACGCGTATTAAATAGGTCGCAGTGCACACCACTTGAAACGTCTCTGGGTGTTTCCTTTCAATAAAGGCCTGATAATCTCGTCCCAATTCCCAACATATTCCTTTATCTCACTTGTAGAGGTATAGCTCCTCCATATACCTTCCTCCTCTACGTGTACGAATGTCCTGGCAAAACCGGGGGGTCCAGATGGCTGCTGGCATATGTAGTTCATCTAAACTTCTCGCGTCAGGGGTCAGACTTTCGCTCGTAGTGCATCCTTGCTGAGTAATCTTCATCATCTTCATCCACCTCCAGTTTCGCATGGACCTTGTCGCAAGGGACATGCAATCTCCTCCACCACTGGCTCTTTTTCTTCGAGTTTCGAATCCTTCGAAGTCCCCATATCAACACAACCTCGAAGGCCACAGCATTCTTCTCAAGTGCAAGTCAAGGTCGCTCCTTGTAACATAACCCTGGCCAGGTGTCCTTATTTATAATTCGAGCATATCCAGACACGAGTTAAGTGGTCCTTTCCAGAAACTCTTTTAATGGTCAAATTTGTGTTCTCTTTCACATCAAAGCAGCGTGAAGTCAGGTGTTGGTGAATGAGTTTCTTGTGAAATTGGAAAATCACCTGTCTGGTTCATGAGGCTTCAGGATAGGGTTGGTGTTGGGTGGAAGGTATAGAACCTTAATAAACTTGAACCCTTCGATTATGTCCATCTGCGATGTTCGGGGAGGTTGATCAGGTGCAATGGTCGCAGGTATGATAAGTGCTTGCAAGGGGGTAGATTATTTTCCTGGAGATATTTCTAAATGGAAGGAACCAAAGACCAGGTTTAGCCCACTCCACAAATAACTGCCTCTGTGAGCCATGCCTTTTTTCCCGGTTTGCCCTCCACATAACGTCCAGCTTTTCTTTTAAATCTTATGGCGAGGCTTAAAGGGTCTTGTGGGGGTTTTCTGAATGATAAAGCCGAGCAGGGGGGCTGCTTATCTTTGCAGTCGCCACTGTTCGGCAATTGCGTCAGCAATGCAGAGGGTTAACACTGTCTCCCCATGGGTTTGTTGCCTGGCATCATCTTCTCTTCTGCAGTTAGGCAAGTCCGCCTTGGCATCATCTTCCAGAAGAGCCTGTCCAGCATCACAGTTAACCTTGGCTGAGGGGTGTATTCATTTCATCTGCTATCACTTTGGGGGCAAATGTTTTTGATAAAACTCTCAGGCTGCCTTCTTACATCATAACTTGCTCCGCTCAATGGGCCTGATGACAAGTGAATGTTGGTCCTCCTTTTAAACTTTTCGAAACCATCCCCGACTGGCTTTAAATAGACATTTGTGAATGCATCTCCTTTGAAGTGGCCTGGGGACTTCTGCAGCAATCGTTGTAAATGTCGTTCGTGTGGCCTTCTCGACAGATATACCCTCCAGTAATCACGGTATCTTTGCGAGTCCTCCTTCTCCCCTCAAACCACATCACAGCAGTCTCCAACGTTTTCATTGACAGAGGTCCGGTGTTTAGACATTATTTTAATGCCCTAGTTGCGGCACTTATAGCCTTTTATAGACTAGCTACTGGGGAGGGCTTTATGTATTGTACATATTGTAGAAGATGTAGCGTCTGGTACTGTCTGGCTAAAATCCTTAACCCTGGCACCATTCCATGTTTATAATCAATGATTTCCCCCTGCTTTAAATCCATAGGTAATCCGTCGCTCATTTTCTTTTGGCGTGGGCACTCTGCTATGGACTTGCTATTCTTAGGCCGGCCATGGTTAGAATCGGAGGAAATTGCGTGAAATAGACTGCCGAAACGTAAGAAAAAGCAGGAGTAGTTCTTTCTTCACCGCGCCGGTGGTTAAGCACCGTAAGCACATGTGAGACAGTGGGCAGCACATTTATGCAATATGATATGGGGACTAAACCCTCCGGTGTCCATCTCGTGGTGATGCAAGCTCAAACTAAATTATACATGAGATACGTACATAAACATATACATTAATATAGTTGTAATCGCATATTATATATATTTATTATATATTAAAAATAATTATTATTATATAAATTATTATTAGCATTTCGTCAGATAACGTACGTATTCAACACATAGAAGATTTACTGTTTATGTTAGAGCCACATGTCTTATTGTAATAATTGTAATAAAAAAAGTCAACGGGCCATATATTATACTGGCCGGGGTTGAATTGACATTGACAATCAAAATCTATCTGTTTCTGTATTATATCTTTCCATTCTAAACAAATGAAGACGGCAAAAAACGGAAATATAACCATAAAAACTCATACGAAAATAATAACATGCTAAGAGGGGCGGGCTAATGGCTGTAAGTGAAGCTCCGATATTTATGGTCTGATTTCTTTTCGTTTCATTTTTGGTGGTATGAAATGAAGCATCTTTCTCATAACATTGCCCGAAGGTTTCAAATAAGATATGCGCAACAATATAATAGCACCACCATCCGATGTTTACTTACGGCCTGCACGACTTACGACCAACTCGACTTATCGACCGTGTTTTTTATTCTATGCCAAATTTCTGGTAAATAAACAACTATTTGTGTTGTAGCACAGTGTTTATCCTAAACCTTATACAGTATAAAATACAGTACTGAACAGCATAAAAAGTAAAGTAAAAGCATGAAATACCAAAAAAAAATGCAAATAAAATAGTCATTACAACAATGTTTGTTGATATTCAGTAGTAAGTTCGACTTAAACGGACCATTTCGACTTATGACCTTTTTTTCGGTTAAGGCCCGGGAAGGGAAGGGAAGATTGGTAATAAGTCGGATGGTAGGTGTACTCCTAGAATGAATAAAATATGTCATTATTAATATTATTATATTATTAGCATATTATATTATTATTATTATTATTATTACAATATAAATAATTTGTAATTTTTTTATTCACACAAAAAATATAAGATTGACTGTTATGGCCTTATTGTAATTGTATAAATAAAATCAATGGAAATAAATCACGTTTGTCTTTTTGGGCTTATCCTAGGTTCTCTGCACATAGTCTGGCTTTGTATGGCAATCTGTACTGTATTTGTGTATACCTGAATAAACTTACTTAACGGCCATTCATGACTGCATATTGGAATAGACAGTTGGAAACAGACATTTGTATAAAGCTCAGTGAACATAGCCGAAAACATCGAGAGCATTTCTCCACATTGAACTCTAGTTTCAAGGTAGTTGCTTTTCATCATGAAAGGCAATCCAAAATCATATTCTAATTCTGTAATTATATCTTCAATTCTATCAATTGAGAACGCAAAAAAAAACGAGAATACAACCATAAAAACATACGAAAATACTCCGCTAAGTGGGTGGCTATAATTGCTGAGAAGTGAAGCTCCATTCTGTTATGGGCATAGATTTCTCTCTCTTCATTTTTGGTGTACATTAATAATGCATTTTTCGCATCAATATTACATTGCCTAAGTTTTTGCAATAAGAATGGCCCGACAAACAAATGAGAAAAATTCCCGTAGATCTAGCAAGAGGGCAAAGCCGCCTCACTAAGTGACAAGAACCAGCCTTGAGATCTGCTCTGCTATATGGAAATTTTGCTCGCGTAGGAAGGCAATAAAATCAACCTGTCGACTGGCATGTGAATGGAAAAACTCGCACGTGTATGCGCTCGCCAATAGATGTTCCACTGTATATGAATTAGTGTAGTACGTTACTGATAAAATTGTATTCTGTAAAAAGAGTTTTTTAATGAGGATATGAGGCTCAGTTTAGGGAAGTTAGGAAGGATGTGCGGATTACGGCTGAAAAACATGTTGTCCAGTAGTGCTGAGGAAGGGTTGTTTAGGTTGTTCGGGACATGTAGAGAGAATGGAGCGAAACAGAAATGAGCTTCAAGAGATGTATCAGTTCTTGTAGTTGGTGAAGGGAAGGTGCGGGTTAGAGGGGTCGGGCCTAAGGGAAAGGTTGGAGGGAGGGGGTAAAGGTAGGTTTTGTGTTGCGAGGGGGGCTTGTACTTTCCAGGCAGACATGGGCATGAGGGCGTGTTTTGATTAGGATTGGAATGTAGACAAAAGTTTATTAATACTTGATCGTGCTTTTGGAGTGTGTGAGCAAAGTACCATTTAAGAAGGGATTCAGGGAAAGCCGGCATGCCGTAGACATTAGTCCTGGCGATGGAAGTACATTGTTCCTGCACTCTTAAAGTAGGGGTGATAAAGTTGCAGATTAAAAAACTGTATGTGTAAAGCAACCATCAAGGGCAAAGACAGTGATGGAGTGAATGATGGTGAACAGAATTTTCTTTTTTCGGGGCCACCGCTGCCTTTGTGGGAAACGACCCGTGTGCTAATGAAAAATAAAAGTAGGTCTTAGGGATGTAGTAATGTAACCATGGTTATATTTAAACCCCTAAATCGGTCCAAACGTATATATAGTCATCATAACCGCTAGTGGCCTCCGTACGATTTATTTTTCCTGCCATAGTCCAAATTTGGCAGCATTGGCCTAAGAGTCCTGGTCAGCATAGAAAGTTTTCTTAACACTCAGGTGTGCAGCCATTTTAAAAAAAAATCAGGGACACAAGACTTAGTACGCAGTTTTTGGAGACACCAGTTTATATAGAGGGCAGCTCATCTAGAGCAAAGCAGTGGGGCAAACGCCAAGGATTCTTTGAATGTAATGTCATATTAACACTCCCCTTTTAATCCCAAATCCCATAAACAGTCCAAATGTAGATCTACGTTTTTTCAACATATTTGAAAGTGTTGTAAAAAAATTTAGATCTTTATTGTTTTTGTTATTATAGCATATTGAAAAGAAAAGCGTGAAAAAAAACTTTGATCTACATTATTTTGTATAACTATTTGAAATATGTAAAAAAAAAAATGAGATATACTTTTGGATCACTATGCATATGAAACATAAATCTGTTAGGAGCAGTTTAAGTGGTTAAACAGTGCGGCAAACATAGATCTACGTTACACAGTGTAGAGCTCCAAAAGTATATATATGTTTTTTATTTTTTACATATTTCCAAATAAAAAAAAGTATATCAAAGTTTTTGTTTTATTTGCTTACAAATGTAAAAAAAAAGAAAATTATTTTTACATACTTTCCAAATTTGAAGAAAACGTATAATCTATGCTTTTGGACATTTTAAGTGTTAAGAGGAAAGTTGATGGCTAACTCCCCATGTTAGGGGCCTCTTTTCTATCTCTGTCTGCTCTTTATTATCTGTTCGGGGGCAGGTACAGCACAAATCAATTAAACATATGTTAAATTACGGGCTATGATAACCTAAAAAAATTCCGAAGTGCTGATATGGGCTGTTGCTTGTAGATATAATGGCATATGAATTACCTGATTTTCTTTGCTTTTTTTGGGTCACCCTGCTCGGTGGGAGATGGCCGGACTTGTTAAAAAAAAAAAGAAAAAAGAAAGAATAACTCTGTTGGTTTATGGCAGTGGTTAGCAGTGGGCTTCTCACTGAGACAACAATGCCAGAGAGACAGATACAAGGCAACAGAGATAAGACAGATAATCAGAGAGCAGAGATACAGCTCATCAAATGCATCCCTTATCTTGCACCCTCGCTGGCACCCATCAAATGTCATCCCATATCTCATCACTATCACTGATGCCTCACCGGATGCTAGTCAGGAGGGAGGGGAAGTGGAGCATTGCTTCAAGGGAGCGTCTTCCTTCTTTCTCCTCTTCATTCCTTCTTCCTCCTCCTCCTTCCTTCTTCCTTCTTCCTATCTTCTTCTTCTATACTCTCCCGTGTATCCAAACATTGCTGGGACCAATAAATACTTTGTATAATATATTGCTCCTAGACAATAGTAAATTGTAGCGCAAAGTCAGGTGTAATGTCCACCTGTCCAATGTGTTTGTGACAATTTGAGTAAAATTTACAGTACCTAATACTAGTGTCAGAATCAAAGATGGTTATGAAATGCCAAGAAATACAATAAATTGTAATTATCAAAACATAAAAATTAATAAAATAATAAGGCAAACATGAGAAAAAAATGGTATATCGGGGTGTCAACACTTCTGGCAAGCTGCAGGACTCAATGTTGCCTTCAGGTAGCATTAAGTGCAACTACTCAGTGCAGCCTCATATCTCGGTAAGTATTGGACCCTAAATTTTTTTATTTTAATCCTATTTATGGCCTATAGAAAAATTTTTCCTGTTTTCAAATGAAAAAAAATAAATTATTTTTCAAAATATTCGGGCACTGGGGGGAGAGAATGTGTATATACATTTGGACGTGGCATTTAGGGGGTTAAACATAAAGGGCCTCTCCTGACCGACGTATTCAATTACCGACAACACGGATTTAGCAATGTGCTTCCCCGACGAGTTCTGTATTTGTATACTTTACTAGAGCTTGGGTCATGGAAATGGGCAGAGGCAGCATGTCTTGACCTTCCTAGCAGCCACTCAGTAAGGGGCACTAACTTTCCAGATTCTCCAAGACTACATATTTGTACTTATAATGTGTACCGCCCTCATAGTACAAAATATGAAGTGGAAGCATCACATGAAGAAGAAAATTGAAGTAGCATTGACCCTCGTTATTGGCCGTAAATCCTCCAGTCCAAAAGGTCTGCCTAAGACGCGAAATGGCCGAAAACCCGAAATAATATTCCACATGAAGAATTAATGGAAATACAATTAATCCATTGCCATACAAAAATAATCATCAAAAAATTCATTTTAGACAATTAGTGTTAGCATACCTTTATTGAAGTCTAATGTTGGTTTTCTGAAGAAAGGGCAGTGGATGAAAGGGGGAGGAGTGAAGTGTATGAAAGGGGAATCTCCCCTCCAGCCCCTCCATAAAGACTTAGAGAAGCAAAGGCCTTCTCTTTCTCTGGGGTTAGTTCCGTCTTCTTTTCTTTTAAATGCCACTAGAACCCAGCTTGAGTCACTGGAACCCCTGTCACAGGGGACACAAATAATAACTGTCAAGAGTGGCTCTGTTTCTGGCATCTCTAAGATTTTCCCTGAAATGGCAGACAGGGTTTTGTTCACTGAACATGTTGCAATATATTGCTAAAGATATTTACTCAATGTTGTGAGATTGTCATAGCAATGGAATGCTCCACCTATAAATAGGGAAAGAGTGGGGAATAAATTATGGGAATCAAATAACACAATGGGAGTTGACAGTTACTTTTGGGCCTGGTGATGTACAGTGGAACGCCTCGGATATTAATGCTTTGGCCAACTCGGTGATGCAGCCTGGTTTTTGTTTTACGGCTTCCGATGATCAGGGGGGGACGGTGGGGTATGGGGGGGGGCCGTTGGGAGCTCTCGTCCACGGAGGCTCCTCCTGCGCGTTCTGTGGCCGGGGTCCCTCCGCTGCGGGGGTGGCGTCAGATAATGTGACTGACTCTCATGGTGAGTAGAGTGAAGCTTCGTGACACGATATACCGTGGATATCCCCTGGAATAAAGATGTCATCGGAATAAGTAACGTTTTTTGGTGCATCAAAAAAAAGGTTCGCTGAAGGTCATCTCTGAAGGCGTCGGTACAACTCGAATCCTTTGGTGTCTGGGGCCCTGAGTTCGAACCCATTGTGCCATTGTTTACGCCAGGGCCAATGAGGACAAATCCTAACATGATTGCATGACAATACATTTTTGTATTAATTCCATTCTTTTTAGTGGGGCTTGTAATTACTAAATAAAATGGCCATCGTACCATGGGCCCAACAAAAGCATCTAGTGGCCAGCAGGCGCCTTTGGTAAATGGGGCTGAGAGAGGAGATGAGAATGTGTGGGGCCTTTTTTCAGTGAGTGTACTGCAGTAGGATACGAATACAAAAAGCAGCAGGAGACTATAAAGGCTATAGGTCACCAGCCAGTGATAGTGTAGCATTAAAAGCAGTGTAGCAATTAAGGGGTTAAGTGATTAAACGGTTATAAAAAGGAACAGTTGGGGCATGAAACGACTCCTCCATTTTGTTGGAGGTATATATGGGTCTATACGACTAAAGCACCCACCCCACCTCTGGACTGGCCTCTTTGCTGGGCTTGTCCGTTCACCACACATGTAAGGCTTAACTTTCAAAGGGCCCTAAGTTGTCGACCCAACAACAAACAACACACCACGCACTCCTGACATTCTTAATCCTTTCAGGTGTCTCAAAACCGTAGAGATCTACGCCGATGAGGGTCTCAGTCTCAGATAAGGCTAAGAAGCGGTAAATTTGGGTCCTAGATATAGAGAGAAAGTATGGTGTTTGGATATAGTGCACGTCACATAAAAGTCAAATCCTTGCAGCACACAGTTCATAATTAGGAAGAAAAAAACTGAGACCATAATTTTCAATTAAATTTAAGCCAATTTAAATGTGCAACTGTTGTATTTAAATTGGCCAAATTAGTACCCAAATTCCGATCACTTTATTTTGTATTATGAAAACACAGTTGACATGGTGATTTCTTGTGCTCAATCGATAGAATGTAAAACATTGGAACTTCACCCAGCCTTACGATAGTTAATTCATATCCTGAGAGCTCCATCGTATGCCAAAAATTATCAGTAAGGTGAATTAATTATTCACCATAAAAAATAATGAAATCAAATTAATTCGTTCCTGACAACTCCCAAAGAATTAAAAAAGCAAAATTTACTCACAAGACTAAATACATATTAATACAGCACAAACTGAAGAATACAAAGCACATTTAAACAGCTAGACTAACTACTATGAAAACATTGACACTTACCATTAATTGAAGATCTGTTGATGATTGGACTAGGGTGTGGGAGGCGGGTAGAGTGTGGAAGTTGTTATGGTTTAGAATGGTAAATACCCGCATACCATTAGTGACTTCAGGAGCAATGAGTTCGCTAATAGCAGGGGTTAACTGGTCCTTCCTCTTTTAATGTCCACTAGGACGCCCAGGCTAAATAGTCACTGGCCTCTGTCCACACAACATATCTGTCCATAGAGCTCTATAACCGCTCTCTTCCTTTATGATTTGTCTAAAGTGGTTCAGCAACATTGTCATTGTAATAGTCCCGGCAAGGGCACGTCTTGCAAAAATAGCTGTGTGAGGTGTGATTTTCTATTCCTCATAAAGGTTTGCACTTCAAGCCACTTTGGCAGCACGCATTTCCTTCCTTAATCTTTGAAGTAGAAACTACTGACAATTGTCTCTCCCCTCCTCCGAAGTCAGTTTCCTCAGGTCTGGCCTCTTGATCTGTTGAAGACGTGATTCTATAGCACTCATCTGTGGTTAGTTCTTCATTTGTCCTCCACCACCAACCTCTTCCACAGTCCCCCCAATAACCTCTCAACCCCCAATGGACTTCCTTCGCCTCAGTGCTGGGCCTACAATTGGTTCGCAGCAACTGGCATACACCTTCTCACGTGTTAGCCTCAACCCTTCAAAATCCGCTTATATGTCTACACAATCTGGCAAACCGTTTCTTCCGTCAAGCAGATATTGCAGGTCCGGCTATAGGTTCAGCGTCCCGTCGACTCCCTCCGAAGGGCCTTCCTATAAGATTTAGGCACAACTGAGGAAATAAAGTGATCTTTTTCGGTCCCTCAAAACGTCTCTAAGCAGGGTGTCAGAAGTGTCTGAGAGGTCACTTCAAAGCACTTTTTTGGTGAAAAAGCATAGCTTTTGTGTGTAGGTTTGTTTTTGTTTGGAAGTTTGAAATGACCTGCTGGTCCTATGGGTCATGGCAGGAGAGGAGTGAGGTATTAGGAGGCAAAAAAAAAAAAACTTGACCTTAATGAAGCATCGTTGTCGCCCAGAAAGGTCGCTTTAAACTGGTGCTGTCTGTGCCAACTCTGATGGATGACGCAGGACATTGTGGTCTATAAAACGGTCAAGGAGTGCACTTAAGGTCCAATTTATTTTCGCAGGGGATAATTTTTCCACATTTGGGAGGGCAAACACAAGTTGTAAAACCCAGGTCTCTAGAAAAAGTCCCTAGTGACCCATGTCCTTACAGTGTTTTGCCCTCCACAGGCACACAAATTAGCGCTTTGAGGTACATTGTTTTGGTCCCCAGAACGCATCTGGGAGTTTTGATGGTGATACAACACCAATAAAGGCTTTCACTTTCCGCCAATCACGCCATTTAGCATTAGCAGCGACATCAACAGGAGTAAGGGCCTGTCTTTAAAAGGCTTAATGTTTCGCTGGGAGTTGTGCCCTTATCCTTCTGAGAATAAGGTAGGTCCAGTTTGGCATTTTCTTCCAAAATCGAGGCCTGTTTCATTTATTTATTTATTTATGTTATTTAATGTCTTGGCAAACAGTACATTGACTTGTATATATACAATAGGTGGGTTGGCCATGCGAATCAGTAGCCTCTATTATGGCCTTGGGCATTATTGGGCCAACTAAACACATTATTGGCTTACATGTCTATCTTAAAATAAGGAATAGTAGTAACATATTATGTAGGCAGTAGGAAAGTAATTATATCATAATTGTAAGCAGTAATAATAATTATAAATGAATCAAAAATTTGTAATAATAGTGCAAAGATTATTGCATATTTTTAATAATTCTAAAATGGGCTGTTTGGTGAAAAACAATGATACAATATCTTCCCAGTGCAACAATGTATACAAATGTTCAATGTGATTGTTTTCCAGTTATGATTTGGAGTTACATAGGTTATATAGTGGTGCATTTAGTCTAGGGTGATTAAAGGTGGCTTTTGAGGAGACTCAGAATTGATTATTCAGGCTGGTTAGCCTTTAATAACTTCTGGAAATGAATTCCATATTTTGGTGCCCCTTTAGTGTGCATATAGTTCCTTGAACACAGTGTGATATGGTAGCAGAAGTAGGTATATCAAAAAGGATCTTGTCTTGTTGTTTGGGTCATGTGCCCTGTTTAGGTTGGTGAGAGGATGCAAGTTTGGAGTGGATGTTTATATTAGCGTGTATAGTTTCTGTGTATAATAGTTAGGGTCACTATGAATAGTATGGATGTTCTTAATTAAGAGGGGAGAGAGCAGATTCAGAACTTCTGAAAATTGGTGGAGTATGCATGGCAGGAGTGGGACTTTATCCATTCTTAGCTACCTGCCTTTAGCATGGGTTATTAGGGGAATTTAGGTGATTGGATTTGATGTTGAATCGCGCCATGCACAAATACGCATATGTAAATATAAGGTTAAATAAGTGGAATAGTGTACAGTAGCCAGGAGAGCTGAGTGTGGAAGTCTTAGTACGCTTATCTTTGATTAGTATGTCCTACATGGTTATTTGTGTTGAGTATGTGAGTCTGGAACTTAAGGCTAGACTGTGCAAGGTGGATACTCTAGAATTTTCCCCTCTGTGTATTATCATGTGACTGAATGAAATCAGGTTTTATCAGTGCTCAGGTTGTGTGTAAGTTTGTTAGTCATCATCCAGGCAGATATTTTCTGTAATTCAGGGCAATGACTGTGTTGCTAGTATGCGACTAGTTTTGGTGGGAAAATACATATGTAGGTGTCATCTGGCAAATAATATGGGGTTTGAGTAGGGCTGTGATCATTTGGTAGAAATCATTGATTGAAGATAGGAAATAGGAGTTTTCCAAGGACGGCTTCCTTGTGGGACTCCTACTGTGATTGGTGTTGTTTGGAGGAGTTTGCATCATTTGGGGCAACTACACCTAAGTTATTCTGTTACTAAGGTATGACTTTTAGGTAGTTGAGGAAGAGGCCTCTTGAATTACCTATAATTGCATTAATTTGTAGTAGGCAGTAGTTCTGGTGCTCACTGTATCGAAAGGCTATACGTAAATCAATGAAGAATTGGCCGGCAGCGTGACTTCTTTCTTTTCAAGTGGGCGTAATATTAGTTCTAGGCATGTGTATGATAGCAGTCATTTGTGTCTTTTATTATTCAGAATCCAAAACTGACAAGTTTCAAATATGGTAGTGTGAAACGATGTAGGAAATATTACGCTTCTATGAATTAATTTTTCAAAAGATTTTAGATGAGCAGGTGTAAGTTAGATATTGGTCTAGGAGTTATTCAGTTCAGGCTTTGGTCACCTCCTTTATTGGATAACGGATTGACCCCTCCGCTATTTTTGAGGATTGTTGGGAAGTAGAGTGATTTCAATGGTTTGTTAGAGCGTATGTCAATAATTGGTGACAATACATTGAGAAAGCTTTTTTGTTACATAAAAGCAGCAAGTTGTTTTATTGGTCTCCTGGGGCCATTGTTTTTAGAGATGTTTAGGAAGAGTGTAACTTCAAGAATGGGGTTGGTTGGAGCTATGAATAGGCGTATTTGGGTAGGTTCATATAGGTAGTCTGATGGAACGGGCATTTGTGGCCTTGGTATTATGTTTTCGGCTAGATTTTATCCTTATGGTGGAGAAGAAATAACATTAAGTCTGTTATGCTGTTTCGGTTGGAGTGCGTAGGGGTTCATGCGCTGATTTTGGTTATTTTGATTGTTTTGTTTACATTTGATAAACTTATTTAGAACTCAAGAATTTCAGATAGGTTTCTTGCGTTTTTTATTTTTTTCATATCACCTTTGATGTTATGATTAATCTATTTTACATAATGCAATTTTTTTTGACCACGCTTAAATGCTGGTAAGTGCTGACGGAGTAATTTCTCGACTGTTCTCCAGTTTTATTTGACCCCATTTCTATAACTGTTTACTCATATTTTTGATTTGTGTAATGGATTTGAGGATGCTTGGTGTTTACCCAGGGATTATTCAGTCTCTTTGAGGGGGGGCTGTGATCTGTTTAGTTTATCTGGGAGGCATATGTCTGTTATAGGAGGCATTTATGGCTTTTTTTTAGAAAATTTATTTATACATTCATTCATATCGTATATATGTTTTCCAAGCTCATTTTTGCCAATTGATGTTTATTCATAGGTGCTGGGCTAAAAAGTTGTTAGACTTGCTGTCTCGTAATGTAGTCTGAAGGTTACTTTAGTTAAATGTCTTTTGGTAGTTTGCCAGATTAGTTATTATCGAAGAAAGGTTGGGATTGGTCTGTTATTGTTGTCCGGATTATGGCCTGATTTTAAAGGGGATATGGTGTTTGTCCAGATGTATGGTTCTATTAAGGAGATGCTTGTCTCAGAGATTCTTGAAGGTTCACAGATATTGCTGATTAGGGCAATCAGGCATTTACTCATTGTGTTTGTGAATAGGCGGTTACTTGTGGGTCCTGGTTGTAGTAGTATGTTTTATTGGTTGAAAAAATCACCTGTTGTAAGTTAGGTGGTCTTTATTCATGTGTGCATCAGGGTAATCCATGATTCCTAGTTTTATCACTAAAGTGATAAATGTGTTAGCTGTTGAGCATCACAACACCTGTTCAGGTTTCAGTCGCCTTTCACTGTCTATGTACGTCCATGAATTCCTCATCATATTTTTTTTCAGTCGCTTTTTGGTCCGAACTGTCAGCCTCACCAATGCCTTCATCACACAATGTATGCCACTACAAATCTTAATCTCTGCAAACCAACCTTTGCTGGGCCTTAAATTCACATGCTCAACATCATCACTAGTTGTCAAGGCATTTGTCCGAAATTAACTAATCCGTCATGATGCAACTTTCCTAGCCTTTTCACGGAATATGATCACACTTGAGAGATGCTATCGTCCTCTATCTGTTTTTTTTTTCGTTTATCCACACCAATAAGAGTCTCCTCAACATCTCTTCGAGTACTTCATGCATCTCTGTTTTGCGAAAAGGCAAACTTGGGGCACTCTTTTGGGCAATAACAGCTCCTTGATTGCCTTTTTGTTTGGGGGCCACGATAGTATTGATGGTTGCTTGGGGTTTGGTATACCAACCTTTGGCGCACTCCGAGACACGCACTCCACTTTCGTAACCCTTTTGGCAATTATCTATATTTCTTCATTATTCCATAGTAAATTTTCATCAACTCCTTTTTACTGCAGGGTTGGACACTAGAAAGGGCTTTCCTTGGGGCCCAAGGTGACTTATTTTGCAGTGGCTACAAATTCACTAAGACAAAACTCTGTGATAAAAAGGAAATGTACCGAATGTATGCGTGGAAGCGACCGGCGGCACTGGCTACGGCTTGTAAAACACGTGGCGGCCCATGGGGCAGCTGAGTGCCACGCATGGGACGCTTTCCATACGAATATCGTGTGGAGGCAGAGGTCAAAATTTTTGCGTTCATTATGTAATCATATGGCGGATTTAAACGTAACGACGATGCCACGTAAGGTGGGGTCCACTGTATCTTAGTGAAATAGCTGAGAATTTGGTTTGACTGGAATAAATTAATTGGCCTAAATGGGAGTCGAAGTTGGGCAAAATCGCCGTTGCGATAAATACATCGCTGACATGATCAAAATTCTCAAGAAGAGGCATAATTTCATCAATTTTCGCATCAAGAAGTTTTGTACTTTGTTTTATTACACGTCCAGAAAAAAGATTCTCTATCTCTTAATAACCATTTCATAAGAAAAAATAGCAAAATTATTTTTTGAAAATTCTTGGACCCCTGGTGCACACTTTGAAATTTGGTCTCTGGACCCTGAAAGGGCTAATGCCATATTTTATTCATTCTGAAGTATATATCATGTTTTTATGTTATTAATATTGTTTATTATGTCATATTAGATGAATTGTGCTAGATAAATTAGCCATAGAGCTGATAGTCCTTCAATATGACACATATACATGTATCTTGTTCTGTCTCCCAAGAATTCCTAACATACACCAGAAACAGACCTCTCTGGAACACTTTTTTGAGTGACAGGGGTCCAGTGACTCTCAAGCTGGTCCTAATGGCATTAAAAAACAAAGGAGGGAAGTAACCCAGGATAAGGACTTAGTATCTGAAGTCTTTATGGAAGGGGATTCCCCTTCCAAACAATAGTACACCTCCATCCTCTCCCCTCCTCCTGTCTCATCACTCATCAACAAGTCTTCAATAAAGGTAAGTGTCACTTTAGTATTGTTTTTTTCAGCATGTCTCATTGTTTTCTGTGTAAAAGAAATGTATATTTCATGTAAAAAAATTATTTTAATACTTTTTTGGGGGTCTGGAACGGATTAATTCGATTTACATGTACGTGCATTGTTTCTTATAGGGAAAATTAATTTGGGAATCGTTAGATTCGGGTTTAGTCACTCTCTCAGAAACAGATTAATTACGATAACTGGGGGTCCACTGTAATTTATAATATGGAAATACTACAATGGTACAATTTAAAAACAACTTAGAATATGAAATTATTTCAATTTAGTATTTAATACAATGAAATTTAACCCTTAAATGGTCCAAACGTATATATACATTCACGCACGTAGCACCCCAAACGTATATATACGTTTTCTTTGTCATTCATTCAACATTGCCACGATAAGCCAGAGTCACCTAGACATGAGAGAATGGGTGTGCGCACTCATTGTGTCCCATATTAAAATAATTGGGGATGCCTGGGTACCATATGCTCTTTTTTCCTTTAAAAAAAAAGTTTTTTTTTCTCTCAAAAAATTTGGGGCGCTACACGAGTGAACGTATATATATGTTTGGACTGTTTAAGGGTTAAGCATCTAATTTTGAAGTAATGAGTTTATGGTTGAGCAATCAACTTTATACCTTTACACACCCAAACTCGTCCACTAACCTTTGCAACTTTTCTTTAAAATCTCCCAAAAGCACAGTATTGTAAGCAAAAAGTAACTGTGTCAACTCTCACTTTGTATTTGATTCCCCATAATTTAATCCCACCCCTCTCCCCAACACCTTAGCATTTACTACTTTTATAACCTCGTCTAAAAATACATATGTTAAACAACCATGGTTACATTACACATCCCTGTCTAAGACTTACTTTTACTTGGAAATAATCTCCCTCTCTCCTACACACCCTAACCTGAGCCTCGCTATCCTCATTAAAACTCTTTACAGCATTTAGTAACTTACTACCTATTTCATACATTTGCAACATCTGCCACATTGCTCCCCTATCCACTCTTTCATGCCTTTTATACATCCATATATGCAATGAAAACTTCCCTATCTTTATCTAAATACTGTTTACATGTGTGTTTCAGCATAAACACTTGATCTACACATCCCCTACCCATTCTAAAGCCTCCTTGTTCATCTGCAATCCTGCTCTCTGTCTTACCTTTAATTCTTTCAGTAATAACCCTCCTATACACTTTGCCTGGTATACTCAGTAAACTTATTCCCCTATAATGTTTACAGTCTCTTTTGTCCCCTTTCCTTTTATGTAAAGGAATTATACATACTCTCTCCCAGTCCCTAGGTACCTTCCCTTTGTTCATGCATTTCTTAAACAAAAATACCAACCACCCCAACACTATGTCTCCTACTGTTTTTTAACATTTGCATGATCCCATCAGTTCGAGCTGCTTTACCTCCTCTCATTCTACGTAATGCCTCGCGCACCTCTGCCACACTCGCAGCCTGCTCTTCTTCACTCCTAAAAGATGCTATAACTCCGTAGCCATTGCATGAAATTACTGCCTCCCTTTGTTCAACAACATTGAAAAATTCCTCAAAATATTCCTGTCATCTTCCCAGTACCTCCAGCTCTCCATCTACTAACTCCCTTAACCCTTTGACTGTTTCAGGGCCCTCTCTGAAACTGTCATTCTATGTCGCCAAATATTCGAAAAAAAAAAAATTATTTTTTCTTATGAAAATGTTAGGAATATTTTTACTAGTGTTTTAAGCCTAAAAAAAAATTTTTGCCATCAGTACTTACCGAGATATAGAGCCGCAAAGTTTGCAGAAATCGACGTGCGTATGGCAACAGCGGCGACTGCCGCCCACCCGGTATTCTTTTATTTACTCTAATTCAAAGGTTTCTTGCATTTTTCAATATTTTTCTTTTCCAGGTAACTTATGTGGCCTGTGAGACCAATGTAAGGTGTCATTGTTCAAATATACACTCATTATTTACAACACAATAACAGAACAAACTTTATCACTATTAGTTTGTGTATACACTTTGTTTACACAAACAAACAATACAAAACAATGTTTATTACTATTGTTCCATAATATATATACATATGTACAGTCACTAAGCACGTTCCTAGAACTGCTGCAGCTTGTGGAACTCTTTGAAACGTGGGTATATGCAGAGAGGTACTTCACACTCCTCACACATAAAACGAGTGTCTCTGCGTGTTTGTGGGCGTTTTGTGGTATGCATACATACATACATAACACCTCTCCTGAGCATTTTTCTTGGCAGTAGTAGGAGGCAGTTGTATGGGGTAGTGATCACCAGGCCTCAAACGAGATGACGTCTGTGGGCGCTGGTCTATTGCAAGAGTTGCTCCTTGGTACTTTCCTTGGTACTTTGCAATTATTTGTCTGATTACTGACAGGCAAAATTCACCATATTTTGGTGTTTTGTTGGTCTTCAACTTGTATATGTTATAAGCATTTAGCATAGAGATATCAACAAGATGGAAAAAAAGTTTGATTTTACCACTTATAACTCTTGCGTACACAGTCTGCAAACCCAATCTGCATGTCACATTTGTCCACTAAGCGCATTTTTGGGGTTTGTAGTCCATGACAGCTGCGGGCTTTGAATGGGTTCATTGGTCTCTCTCTTGTCCCTGCCACTGGTCCCATTTCGTTTTTTGTGGAACTGATGTCAAACAATGTGACATCACGTTTGTCAATGCCACCGAAATGCCAAGATGTCATTGGCAGCAAAGGCTTGCCCCCTCACCTCTGCGAGTGCCAGCGTCGAACCTGGCAAAAGTTTGCGATTACCACGCACTGTGCCACACACGTCTGTAAAGTTCACTCGCAAAAAAATCAATGAGAAAGGGGGCTTGTGTACCATTTATCAGTAAATAACATATCCCCCTTACCAAGATATGGTTCCATCATTGTTCGAACCACATCCCGGGAGATACCCAATAACTTCATGGAATCTCTCAAAGTATTACTGCCAGTGTACACAATAATTTTCTAAAACAAGGACCACTTCTGCAATCACACAGTACAAATGCTTTAAAACCAAAGCGTTTCCTCTTGCTTGGTAAATATTGCTTGAATGAGAGTCTTCCTTTGAATAAAAATCAAGGACTCATCATAACAAGCTTCCTGAAGGGATAAAAATTACATGCAACACTTTTGTTTCAGGTACAAAAAACACATTTCTTATCTTATATACCTGTCGCTTCTGTCAGGCCTGGTTTTGTCTGAAAATGTAACATACGCAACAGTATCAGGAAACGATTGACACCTATAATGTCACTAAAACCTGGAGTTGAAATCAGGGGGATCTGTTTTCCAGTATGTGGTGACAGTGTGCTTATACACATGTGGCATTTAAACATTATTGTGGCAAAAAACAGGTACATCTCTGCCACAGTTGTCTCCTTCCACTTGTGTAGCCGTGATTTTGGGTGAGAGAATTGTATTTGCCATGGTGTATTCACAGTATGTGTTGGTTTCCCTGACAATGATGTCCATCAGGGGTTCATCGAAGAATAACTCAAAGCAGTCCAGTTCACTGGGATTGTTCCCAAGTGGACAAGATGGCTTTATTTCCCCTTTGTGTTTCATCAAAGTCATGGGGACTGGAACAAACTCGTCCCCGTCCTGCCAATCCCAAGATGCGGCTGCTTTGGGGGGGTCTGATATTGTACCGTGGGTGTGGCTGTGCAGGTTGTGGTGGTGCAGGTTGTGGCAGTGTGGGGTAGGGTGAGGCTGGTTGTTCTGCTGAGTCCAGCCGCGTGGCTAGTAGCGTGGCCCGGTGATGGTGCCACATGGGCCGTGCCACCCTCACTATCACCACCACTTTCCTCCTCCCTCACTGTCACCATTCATACCCATTTGTTACAATATCGTCATCTTCCTATCAAGGTCGTGGTGTTGGGCCACGGGATGTGCTCCCAGAGTTTCTCCTTCCCCTTTGGGAACAACATATGAAACACTACCAGACCGCATGCTACGTCGTACCATACTGGCGCTTCACTGGGGGAATATTCACTCTCCTGTCACTAGAACTGCTTTCAATGACCTTGAAATCACTATCACTATCACTATCACTATCACTGCTATCATCGGGTGTTGGGTACACGACCAAATAGTTTCCTCTTTCGTCCGGGTTTACAGGCGAAGGTGAATGTGAACAACCCGGGCACAGCACCAGAGGTCGAAGGTTGTGGGTCATCTGGGTTTTCGTCACTATTTACGTTATCCTGGGCACTTTTTTTTTCGGTAAACACTCACTTGAAAACCCTTGATTCACTGTCACTGAAATTTTCATCGCTGTTAGAGCTATCACTTGGAACAAAAGACCTCCAATCCGCCGAGGAGTGAGGAACTTCTTACCGAAGGCATGGTGAAAATGGACTGACAACATGGCGTTCCCACAATGCACCGCTAGGTCCCAGATTTTTTTCACAGGGTGCACACCGACCACTGAGACCCATTCTCTCCCGTGTAGGCCTACCAGGCCTTTGGCGCGCGATTTGAAGCCGCTAGAATTTGTGCGTATAAATACGTCAGAAACATTGGCTCGTAAGACGTATTTATACGTCGGAAACAGTCAAAGGGTTAATTGATCTTTACTGACAAATCCGTTTATTCTCTAAGCTTTCTTAACCTGATTCTCACTCCAAATTTTTTTCTTAGCAAAATTTGTTGACAGTGCCTCACCCACTCTCATTTGTTCTCCTTTTGCACTCTCGCCACTCTCTTCACCTTTCCTTTACTTTCCATATACAGTGGACCCTCAAATTTAGTTGTGCCTTTTCTGTATGCAAAACTATTTTTATCTATAAAATGTATTTTTTGTTAATATTTTTGGGTGTCTGGAATGGTTTAATTGGATTTACATTATTTTCTATGGGAAATATTAAAAAAAAAATACATTTTATTGATAATAAAAATAGTTTTTCATACAGAAAAGGCATGACTAAATTCGAGGGTCCACTGTACTCTGCTTTTTTCATATCACTTCTGCTTTGTAAAAACCTCTCATAAGCAACCCTTTTCTCTTGCTGCACCCTTTACCTCATTCCACCAATCACTTCTCTCTCCTCTTTCACCCACCTTTCTATACCCACAAACTTTTGCCCCACATTCTAACACTGCATTTTTAAAACTATCCCACTCCTCTTCATACCCCCCACTACCCATGTCTTTTTGTTTTTTAATACGTCGGCTGTTTCCCACCAAGGCAGGGTGACCCAAAAAGACTGAAGAACCCAAAAAAAAAGAAAAAAACTTTCATCATCATTCAACACTTTCACCATCACTCATACGTAATCACTGTCTTTGCAGAGGCGCTCAGATAGGACAGTTTAGAAGTCCCACCAAACTGCCAATATCCCAAACCCCTCCTTTAAAGTGCAGGCATTGTACTTCCCATTTTAGGACTCGAGTCCAGCTAACAAGTTTCCCTGAATCCCTTGACAAAATTTTACCCTACTCGCATTTCAACAGCTCGTCAGGTCCCAAAAATCATTCGTCTCCATTCACTCCTATCTAACATGCTCAAGCATGCTTGCCGGAAGTCCAAACCCCTCTCCCACAAAACCTCCTTTTCCCCTCCTTCCTACCTTTTTGAGGACAACCCTTGCCCTGCCTTCTTCTACAGATTTATATGCTCTCCAAGTCATTCTACTTTGTTCCATTCTCTCTAAAAAACCAAACCACCTCAACAACCCCTCTTCAGCCCTCTGACTAATGCATTTAGTAACTCCACACCTCTTAATTTCCACTCCGAATTCTCTGCATAATATTAGTACCGTATTATTTATTATTAATTATTATTTTTATTACTGAACCTGCCGTATCCCACTGAGGCAAGGTGACCTAAAAAGAAAAACAATTTTTTTTCGTTATGTATACAGGAGAAGGGGTTACAAGCCCCTCGTTCCCAGCATTTTAATAATGATCATATCTTTATTTGTACAAGTACTGTACATGTACAAGGTATACAAGCCTAGCTGACATCAGTGACATACTACTATATAGAAAACCTTTTTTTATGCAGAGCATTTTGAGCAAATTTGGTAAATTTTTTACCCAGGATGCAACCCACACCTGTTGACTAACACCTACGTACCCATTTTTACTGATAGGTGAACATGGACAAGTGGTGTAAGGAATTGTGCCTAATATTTCCACCCTCGCCAGGAATTGAACCCAGACCTTAGCATGTGAAGGGAGAGCTTTTATCACCAGGCCACAGGCCATTCACCTCTTACAATATGCATGGCTTATGGAGGAAGAATTCTTTTCCACTTCCCCATGGAGATAAGAGGAAATGAAGAAGAAAATGAACCGTTAAGAAAATAAAGAAAACCCAGATGAGTGTGTAAATATACATGCATATACATGCATGTACATGCATGTGTAGTGTGACCTAAGTGTAAGTAGAAGTAACAAGATATACCCATTAGCCCGCATTTTTATGAGTGAATAAAAACATCAACAATCCTACCATCGTGTAAAATAAATTACAGGTTTCCATTTCACATTCGCTTGATTGGATGGTAGTACCTCCCTGGGTGGTTGCTGTCTACCAACTAACTACACTATTATTATGATTATTATTATTATTATTAACCCTTTCAGGGTCCAAGGCCCAAATCAGGAGTCACGTACCAGTGTCCAAGAATTTTCCCCCCAAAAAATTTATTTTTTCTTATGAAATCGTAGAGAATCTTTTTGTGAAGGTAATAAAACAAAAAGTACGAAATTTGGTGGAAAATTGACGAAATTATGCTCTCGCGAATTTTGATGTGTCAGCGATATTTACGAATCGGCGATTTTGCCGAATATGACTCCCATTTTAGGCCAATTACATTATTCCAATCAACCAAATTCTTAGCTATTTCACTAGTATTACTTCTATTCTATCGATTGAGCACAAGAAATCGCCAAGTCAACTGTTTCAACTACAAAATAAAGTGATGGGAAAGTGTTAATTTGGCCAATTTAACACAAAGTTCAAAATATTCCAATTTCAAAATAGGCTCCAGAATGAACAATGTAGGTATTCCTGGCACTAAACTAACATTTCCTCTGTTCATTAGTTATGTTTTGAGGCTTTACAAATAAATTCCATTTTGGATTTTTTAGTCACATAATGAATTTTTATTCACACCAAAAAATAGAAGATTTACTGTTATGCAATACTGTAATAATTGTATAAATATCATCACCATATTTGTGAATGTATATTAGACCCACCAGCTGACGTGTATTAGACGTGTGAGGTCGTTTGTTTACTCTTGAATATCGGCAAAAATTTAACATTTCCGCTACTTTGAGCTCAGTTTCAAGCCATTTCCAGTGCTAAAACCAATCAAAATCATCTCTATTTCTGTAATATGTCTTCCATTCTATCAAATGAGACCAAGAAATCTCAAATACAACTATAAAAAACATACGAAAAAACACTGCAAAGTTGCTGTTTTAATCGAAAAATCATGATTTCAGTTTTTTTCTCTCATTATACACAGTGTGCTGCAGGATCTGTTTTATGTGGTGCACACATACCACATAGATGTATTCTCTCATATCTAGGCCCAAATGTACCACTCACAGTTTATCAGAGTGAGCTGAGCTCATGGCGTAGATCTACGGTTTGGACACTCACCGTAAAGCTGTAGATCTACGGGACGGACCCTGAAAGGGTTAAACTTAATCCCCCCCCCTTCCCCCTTTCCTCTTGGTGCTGCTTCTGTACAAAAACTGTTGTACAGCCTCTTCTCACTCAACGACAGAGTTCCGTTTGTAATACCGCGTCGGTAAACGAATTCCTTGCTACTATACTGTAATGGTACAGGTCCACACTCCTTTATCCAAAATCTGAAATTCGAAAAGTTCCGAAAACTGAAGTTTTTTCGTGGAGTGTGGAGCATTGGTTATCTCTACATAACTCCAACGCTGCCAGTTGTGTCTCAGTGCTTGTAGTGTTCACACATGTGTCTGCTGTTTGCTGATATTTTGTTTTTGCTTTTTTTTTTATGACTGTTTAATTTCACTGTGAAAATGTCAAAAAGAGCTGCAGATACCCCTGTGGGCTAACAGTGAAAAAAAGAAAAAGCATCTGATGTTATCTATAACGCAGAAAGTAGAGTTACTGCAGAAGCTTCATTGTGGTGTCAGTGTGGCATTTTACTGAAGAATATGGTGTTGGAACTACCACTGTTTATGATTTAAAGAAACAGAAAGACAAGTTAGTGAAGTATTACAGTGACAGTGATGATCAAACACTAATGAAAAATAGGAAAACACTGCATAGGGCAAAAAACGAAGATATTGACTGTGTGCTAATGGAGTTACAGGAAGCTGACATCGAAAAAATTCTAAACATTGACAATGATGCACCTGTTGTGAATTCCTTGAGTGATGGTGGTAAATTATAAATAAGCATAAGAATAGTAGTGATGATGATGACATTGTGAACACAGGTGAAAAAGTCCCCAATAGACAATATGGTGAAAATGTGTGATCAGTTAATTGCTGGCCTTGAATAATGTGCATTTATCAGTGAGCAAGAGATTATGGCAATTTACTCAGTTAAAGAGAGATTGCTTAGACAGAAACATGTTAATAAGACAGATGACACGAAGTCTTTAACAACGCCGTCTGTCAGTCGTCTAGAAAATCATGTTCCTGGTCTATAATTATTCCATTACAGTATTTCGTTTATCAATATATTACTCTATAAATAAACTGTAGTAGTATTTGTAGTCTTTATTTATCCAACTTAGAAAGAGTATTCATACGTTTTTGCTGCATTGTTAATGTTTGATTATGGGTGTGGAGAAATTTTCTCCAGGAGAGGGGTATCAGCCCCCTTCAGCCCCTTTCAGCCTTCTCAGAAGGGGCAAGCATCTTGTTTACTGCTACAGCAAGTACAGTGGACCCCCGCATAATGATATTAATCCGTTCCTGAGAGCTCATTGTTATGCGAAATTATCGTTATGCGAATGAATTTTCCCCATAAGAAATAATGGAAATCAAATTAATCCGTGCAAGACACCCCAAAGTATGAAAAAAAAAATTTACCACATGAAATATTAATTTTAATACACACAAACTGAAAAAGGCATGCACAGTTACATGACACTTACCTTTATTGAAGATCTGGTGATGATTGATGGGATGGGAGGAGGAGAGAGTCGTGTTTAGAAGGGAACCCCCTTCCATTAAGACTTGGTGTCAAGTCCTTTTCGGGGGTTTTTTACTTCCTCTTTTTTTTAATGCCACTAGGCCCAGCTTCAGGTCCTGGACTTTGTCGCACAAAAAATTTTCCAAGGGCCTGTACCTCCTTCCTTTATGACTTTAAAGTGTTTCAAAACATTCATTTTAATATCCCAGCACGGCTTGAATAGCGTTTTAGGGTCATTGTCATCAAAAAAGGTTTCACTTTAAGCCACATTCCAAAATTTTCCCTTTAAAATCGAAGTAGGCAACTTCTTCAATTCTCTCTCCCCCCCTCCTCCGAAGCATTTTTCCCCAGGTCTGCCCTTCTTTGAAGTTGATCTAGCAGCCTCAGGGTTTTAGTTCTTCATTGCCCCTCCTCCAAAAACTCTTCCACATCATCCCCACTAACCTCCAACCCCAAGGACCTTCCCCAATGCCACAATGATTCCTCAACTGGCATAGGATTCCCAGGGTTAGCCTCAAACCCTTCAGAATCCCTTTGGTCTACACATTCTGGCCACAGTTTCTTCCAAGCAGAGTTCAAGGTCCTCTTTGTCACTCCTCCCAACCCTTACCTATAAGGTTTACACAATTGAGGATGTTAAAGTGATCTCTCCAAAACTCTCTTAGAGTCAATTGAGTTTTCTGAGTCACTACAAAGCACCTTTCAAACAGAGTTTTTGTGTACAGTTTTTTGAAGTTTGCAATAACCTGCTGGTCCATGGCTGCAGGAGAGATGGTATTAGGAGGAAAAAAACTTCACCTTAATGAAGCTCATGTCCCCATAAAGTCGCTCTGGCCAGTCTGTAGGAGACCAGGGCATTGTCTAACACCAGGAGGCATTTAAAGGGTCTATTTCTTTTCAGTTAGGTAATTTTTCACATTGGGGGCAAATGCTTGGTGTAACCAGTCATAGAAAAAGTCCCTAGTGACCCATGCCTTATTGTTTGCCCTCCACAGCACACACAAATTAGCCTTGAGGATATTCTTTTGCCTGAACGCTCTGGAGTTTCTGATGATACACTAATAAAGGCTTCATTTTGCAATCCCCACTAGCATTGGAACACATCAACAGAGTAAGCCTGTCTTTCATAGGCTTATGTCCTGGGAGTGCCTTTTCCTCCTGAGTAATGTAGGTCCTGCTTGGCATTTTCTTCCCAAAACAGGCCTGTTTCATCACAATTAAACACTTGTTCAGGTTTCAGTCCTTCACTGTCTATGTACTCCCTTGAATTCCTGCACAAAATTTTCCAGCTGCTTTGTGGCCCCGAACTGGCAGCCTCACCATGCCTTATCACACTATGTATCCCCCTACGCTTCTTAAATCTCTCAAACCAACCTTTGCTGGCCTTAAATTCACTCGCATCATCACTAGTTGCAGGCATTTTTTTAATTAAATCCTCATGCAACTTCCTAGCCTTTTCATTTTATAAATCACTTGAGAGATGCTATCTCCTGCTATCTGTTTTTCATTTATCCATACCAATAAGGTCTCTAAACCCATCTTCCATCACTTGCGATCTCTGTTTCGAAAACACAGTTGAACCTTTGGCAAGAACAGCTTCCTTGATTGCCGTTTGTTGGACACAATAGTAGCGATGGTTGATTGGGGTTTACTATACAACCTGGCCAGCTCGGAGACATGCACTCCACTTTCATACTTAGCAATGATCTCTTCTTCATCTCTATAGTAATTTCACCTTATTCCTGTAGGGTTGGCAGTAGAAGCTTTCTTGGGGCCCTTTGGTCACTTATTTTGCAGATAAAATCACCAAAAACACTGTAATATAAAATGTTCCGATTGTATGCTTGGATGTTACCCGGAGGCCGGGCTGGTAAACAATGCCACCGGCGGAACATATGAGGGGCTCAGGCCGCACATTGACGGTCTCGGACGAATAGCGTTGAGGGGGTTTTTTAGCGGTATGCGAGGCAAAATCTTAGCAATAAAATGTATCGTATCCCGATTTAACGTTAGGTGATGCCAACGGTATGCGGGGTCCACTGTAATTGATCCCAGATGCAGTTACTAGTATGTGACATGGTCGTGCGACCGAGCTCCGTGCAAGACCCAGTGTTGCAAAGTGTATTTATAATAAAAGACAGTCCATCTCTTACCTTAGCAGGCAATTAAGGAAAATCCTGCTCCCACTTTATCACCGTGGTAAAGATAGTGGACATTGTTGTATATGCTTAAGACAGCAAGATTCAAGCATTCTGCTTTGCTTCATGGAGGAAGTGGCAAGGAAGCAAAAATACTAGGTCAGCTTTTTCCTTTATGTGCTAGGGGCAGTGATGGTGTAGGACGCTGTGACGTCTTCAGATTACTTTTGACTCTACTGAAAGTCTCACTGATGCCAGGATAACCAACAAAGAACACTGATCCGTGCGTTAGTGTGAAAAAAAGTGTCTCGCAAAAACACAATAAACACTTAAGAGAAGTGTGATCAGCTTCTTCAGTGAAAGATTGAACTTGACCAAAAAGGGGCTGGTCCCCAGTCGGGCCCGCGGGCGTGGGCCCAAAACTCCTCCATAAACCTGATAAGCAAATTTGTGGAACCCTAGTATACAAAAAAGGGGGATTTCTTTCCGTATAGGAGACGTGGACCATCCAAGGAATTTTCACCTATACGTCATGATACCTGGGCCCAAGGGGTTTGAAGAAACCCTATAAATAGCTACAAACAAGGTAATTTTTTGTTTTCTATAGGGGGGGTCCACCTTGAGGAAGGGGTTTGAACAACCAATTCGGACCCGTTTAGGGCGGCTTGAGAACGAATTTGCAGTCCTTTATAGCTACATTAAACCCCTATAATTTAAAATTTAACTTATGTAATTTTAAAAGGCCTTTGAAGGATAACAGCCACCCCCCCAAAAAAAAGTTTTTTTTTGGGCCAAAATTTGTCTGTGATGATAAAAATTTTCAGTTGTAAACAAATAACCTATGAGCCAAGGTCCTTTGAAAAAGCTGTAAAACTATGTTTTACAATATAATCATATAAATGAGTCCCTCCAGATTCAATCACAGAGAATGGGCAGCCAAAAGAAAATGGGTGCTCACCCAGCATTCACCCAAAGAAAACGGGAGCTGGGTGGCTCACCCAACAAGAAAAGGGGGATGGCATCTACTGCTCCAGCTCTCAGAAACGCTGACTACAGCAACAACCCAACTGATGCTCCATTTGTCTGAGTATATTATACACAGTGTTTAATGTTCATAGACAGAGATTAAGAGACGAATTTTGTTTAAATTTCTTATAGATATAACTGTTACATTTAAGGAAACACTTAAAGGATATTTATATATGTGTAAGAAATATTCACGTGTGATTTTCAGTTTAACAGTGACATTTATAGTGTATAGTGAAAAGAAGTTTATAACGTCTATTACAAAAAAAGTGTTTTTAGACGGTGGATTACTCATTTTGTAATAAAGAGTTGGATACGTAAATACACGTTAAAATAAATTAATCTTTAATGTTATATAAAAAACACAATCTTTGGTCTAGAGGTATTTAAAATATACATACATGTTACAATAATAAATTATTAGCATTTTAAAATAATAAATAATAATTCGTAACCCTACACACAGGGTACCACTTTTCAGACACTACTGTGTCACTATATATATCTATGCTAAAATAAAAAAATTTTAAATAACATTTACAATAATAAATTACAGTCAACTCTGTGTCTCACGACACCCTAATGACGCTCCGTGTCACACGACACTTATCCGTGTAATGACACTCCTTCTCAACTGTGTCCCTCGACACCCTTTTCTCTGCGTAATGACGCTCCTACTCTCCGTGTCACACGACGCCCTTTTCTCTGCGTCATACACTACTGTGTCACCCTTGACACCCTGCGACACACTCACACAGCGTCTTTCTCGAGGCCAGTCACATGACACTATTCAATGTACACTACAACAGTAACTTCTTTAGTGTCACACGACACCCTTTTCTTCTCAGTGTTCCACTACGGTCCTATAGCATATCTGTGTTACACTCCATCATACTTACTTAAGTGTCACACTACAGTCCTAACCCAGTTCAGTGTCACGCTCCAACCTTTTCTTCACGTAGTGTCCCACTAAACCAGCATCCGATGACTCCGGCCCACAGTTGACCAGCGTAGGCGGTGAGTCCGCAGACATCACCTGTCCTGTAAATACTCTCCAAGGCCGGTAGAAGTACACCGTAAGATGGTCTGGTAAGTACTATCTACCGCCTTCAAGACCAATTGACACAGCAAGGTGGTCCGGTGCAGAACACAATGTTGCAAGCTCGCTGAATGCGGCCGTCAAATAACTGAGGCCAACAGACTCGGTGAGCTGCGGTGAGCGCTTTTTTTAAAATCAGTAGAAGCCAGTAGAATACTCTCTACTGCCAGTAGATGTGTACTATTAGGTGTTCTGGTAACTACTGCTTAGATGCGTACCGTGAGGTGTTCAGGTACTTACTGCTTCTAAGGCCGGCTCAGCAGTCCCCACATTGAGTTTGATGACGTGCCCTGTGGTACTGCCGGCCAGCAGGTTAACCATTTAACCCGTAGTTTGGCAGGGGGCTGTAACAACGTCGTTATTTACGATTAATCATCGTTGTCAGGCTGACACAGCAAACTCAAGCCATAAACACCAGCCATATGTACTCTGTACCCTTCATGGTCATTGACCCTGAGGTTAAGCTTAGTGGGTCAGTAGTGTCTGACTCGATTATTGCTGACTTAAGCATAACAAAAACTCAGCTGTTTATAGCAGTACAGTGTTTTTTTAAACACACTAAGTGTGGTGCTAGAATTTTCAATATACCATTAAAATGGCTTGTTTGAAAACTCAGTTTCAGTCTTTACAGACTAAGATTACACAATTAGAAAATCTAATTTCAGTCTGTATAGGATTAACTCAAGATACAAACATAGATTTTGATGATCTTGAGGTAAAATTTGAATTACTTACACAACGTCTGAAAATAATTAATTCAGACTATACAGATTATGAAAAGGAATTTCTTGAATCAGATCCATCTGAGGATGAAATTAAAAATGTTTTGGATACTTTTAGTAATCAATTAAGGTGGACAGGAGTCAGG
>NC_069430.1:11908719-11977692 GCF_026875155.1 Cherax quadricarinatus | reverse complement strand
CACTACAGTTTTAAATTTGCAACATTAACACCCCCTCCTTCAGAGTGCGGGCACTGTACTTCCCATCTCCAGGACTCAAGTCCGGCCCCTGCTGGTTTCCTGAACCCCTTCAAAAATGTTACTTTGCTCACACTCCAACACACGTCAAGTATTAAAAACCATTTGTTCCAAATTCACTCCTATCAAACACGTTCACACATGCCTGCTGGAAGCCCAAGCCCTCGCACACAAAACCCTTTTTTTACCCCTCTCTCCAACCTTTCCTAGGCCGACCCCTACCCAACCTTCCTTCCACTACAGACTGATTACACTCTTGAAGTCATTCTGTTTCACTCCATTCTCTCTACATGTCCGAACCACCTCAAAAAACCCTTCCTCAGCCCTCGGGGACAACGTTTTGGTAATCCCGCACCTCCTCCTAACTTCCAAACTACGAATTCTCTGCATTATATTCACACCCACATTGCCCTCAGACATGACATCTCCATCCCTCCAGCCTTCTCCTCGCTGCAACATTCATCACCCATGCTTCACACCATATAAGAGCTTTTGGTTAAAACTATACTCTCATACATTCCCTCTTTGCCCCCAAAACAAAGTTTTTTTGTCTCCACAGACTCCTAAGTGCACCATCACTCTTTTCCCCTCTCAATTCTATGATTCACCTCATTTTTTCATAGACCCATCCGCTGAACGTCCACCCCCAAAATATCTGAATACATTCACCTCCTCCATACTCTTTCCTCCAATTGATATTCAATCTTTCATCACCTTAATCTTTTTGTTATCCTCAAAAACCTTACTCTTTCCTGTATTCACCTTTAATTTTCTTCTTTTGCACACCCTACCAAAATTCATCCACCAATCTCTGCAACTTCTCTTCAGAATCTCCCAAAAGCACAGTGTCATCAGCAATAGCAGCTGACAACTCCCACTTTGTGTGTGATTCTTTATCTTTTAACTCCACGCCTCTTGCCAAGACCCTCGCATTTACTTCTTCTTACAACCCCATCTATAAATATATTAAAAAACCACGGTGACATCACACATCCTTGTCTAAGGCCTACTTTTACTGGGGAAATTTAAATTTTCCCCCTTTCCTACATACTCAAACTTGAGCCTCACTATCCTCATAAAAACTCTTCAGCTTCATAACCTACCTCCTACACCATCCCTTGAAATCTGCCCTTGCCCCCTATCCCCCCTGTATACGCCTTTCCAAATCCATAAATGCACAAAGCCCTTTTTACCTTATCTAAATAAGCTAAGTATTCAGAAAATTTGGATTAAGAGGGTATTACAAGTCCCCATTGTCACAAGAGTCAAAGATATCGGTTTTTTTACGATACTGGTGGCCTTACAAGTTTTTTGCGTTATCCCCTTCGGTTTTAAACCGGTCTTTTTCCAGCGTATTTGAACATACTTGGGGCGGATTGGAGGAAAAGTAAAAGCTTACTTAGACGACTTAGTGTATAAGCGACATTTGGGCCCCTACACCTTGACATTTTAAAGTTGTTGAGCCTTAAGTAAACTATTTTACATGATTTTGCCCAAGTGTGAGTTTGGCCAGACAAAAAATTTAAATTTTAGAATTTTGATTCGAAAAGGTGAAGTCCCCTTTTTGAACGAAAAGAAAGGCCCCCTCTTAAAATTTCCCCTCCCCCTAAGGATAGGAAAAGCGATAAAAATTTTTTAGGAGTTGCCGGTTATACCTGGGTTCTGCCCCAAATTTTTGCACAGGTAGCTTTTCCCCTAATGAATTAACAAGCCCAAAAAACAAGTTTTTCACGGACCCGGACTATGAAATTGTTTTTAATTTTTAAAAAAGATTCTATCCTTTTTCCCCAGTTTTGCAAAGCCCGTTTTTAATAAACCATTCCACTTACAAATAGATCCAGTGTGTATGTTTTGGGGGAGCCGATTGTTACAGAAGGCCCAAATACTGACCTTTACAACCTTTTAAAAGAAACACCAAATTAATTTTTTCAACTATAAAAAAAGAGCCTTAGCTCTCGTTGTATGCCTGGGAAAATTTTGATGTATATTTGGGGTTTTTTAACCCATCAGATACGGTGTACCCCGTCATAATTTTGACCTTCATAAATTCAATGAAATCGAAGAATCAGAATACTTCCTTGGGCTTTGAGAATTAAACCCCTTCTCTATCTCATTTCCCTTTTAAAAAGGAAAAAATCTCTTTTGGTCCCCCTCTTGGCCTTGAAATTTTTTTAAATATACCTTTATTTAAACCCGATGGTCGGTACTTTTATGCCCACTATGTTGTGGGAAAGCTGGAGATGTGTGGACTGGTCTATTTTACAACCTCTGCCTATGACAGATGCTACCCACCACGAGGTACAAGTAAAAATGGGACCGTCAGTCGCGAGGGGGGAGGTGTTACTTTGCCCCTACTTCACTCCATTTATCCAAAAAAAAAAGGGCCCGGGTTAAAAACCCCTTTTACTGTTTAAAGGGCCCTCTCTGAAACTGTCATTCTATTCGCCAAAATTTTCAAAAAAAAAATATTTTTTTTATAAAATTGTTAGGAAATTTTTTATAGGTTTTAAAGCAAAAAAAAATTTTTTTGCCATCAGACTTACGGGATATAAGCCGAAAAAATTTGCAGAAAATTGCGTGCGTACGGAACAGCGGCGACGCCCCCCCCCCGGGTATCTTTTTTTTACTCTAATTCAAAGGTTTCTTGCATTTTTCAATTTTTTTTTTTCCAGGTAACTTATGGGCCTGTGGACCAATGTAAGGTGCATTTTCAAATATACACTCATTATTTAAACACAAAAAACAAAACAAACTTTATCACTATTATTTTGGTATACACTTTTTTACACAAACAAACAACAAAACAATGTTTTTTACTATTGTTCCATAATATATATACATATGTCCAGTCACTAAACAGTTCTAGAACTGCTGCAGCTTGTGGAACTCTTTGAAACGGGGTATATGCAGAGGGGCACTTCACACTCCTCAACAAAAAACGAGTGTTTGGGGTTTTTTGTGGGCATTTTTGTGGTATGCTAATAAAAAACACCTCTTCGGGCATTTTTTTTGGGGCATAGTAGGAGGCTTTGTATGGGGTAGTGATCCCAGGCCTCATACGAGATCGTCTGTGGCGCGGTCTATTGCGGAGTTGCCCTTGGTATTTTTTCCAATTTTTTTGTCGATTACTGACAGGCAAAATTCACCTTTTTTGGTTTTTTGTTGGTTTTTAAACTTGTATATGTTATAAGCATTTAGCATAGAGTATAACAAGATGGAAAAAAAGTTTGATATACCACTTATAACTCTTGCTACACATCTCAAACCCAATCTGCATTCACATTTGCCACTAAGCCATATTGGGGTTTTAAAAGTCCTGACAGCTGCAGGCTTTGAAGGGGTTCATTGGTCTCTCTTTTGCCCCTTCCCATGGGACCATTTCTTTTCTGTAACTGATTCAACATGTGAAATCACGTTTTCATGCCACCAAAAATGCCATGATGTCATTGGCCAAAGGCTTCACCCCCTCTGCAGTGCAGCGTCAAAATTGGCTATGTTTGCGACTACCCCGCACTGTGCCAACACGTTTTTGTCAAGTTTTACTCGCAAGAAATCACGAGTAAAGGGCTTGTGTACCCCGTTTTATAAAAAACTGCCCCTTTTACCAAGTTGGTTCCCTCATTTTTAACCACTCACCCGAGATACCCAATAACTTTCATGGTATCTCTCAAAGTATTTCGCCCTGTACACAAAAATATTAAAACAGACCACTTCTCAATACAAGTACAAAAAAGCTTTTTACCAAAGGTTTCCTCTTTTTGGATATATTGCTTGAATGAGAGTCTTTCCTTTAATAAAAACAAGGATATCAAAAACAAGCTTCCCGAAAAGGATAAAAATACATGCGCACTTTTGTTTCAGGGACAAAACCCTTTCTTATTTTTAACCTTCGTTTTACAGGGCCTGGTTTTGTTGAAAATGAACATCGTAACAGTATCCGGAAAACGATTGCACCTTAAGTCACAAAACCTGGTTTAAATCAGGCGTTCTGTTTTCCGTTGTGGTGACAGTGTGCTTATAAATGTGGGATAAGCATTATTTTGGCAAAAAACAGGTCCACCTGCCCAGTTGTTCCCTTTCCCCTTGTGTGCCGTGATTTTGGTGAGAGAATTTATTTGCCATGGGTATTCACAGTATGTGTTGGGTTTCCCTGACAAGATGTCCATCAGGGGTTTATCGAAAAATAAATAAAGCAGTCCAGTTTTGGCTTTTTTCCCAAGTGAACAAATGGCTTTATTCCCTTTGTTTTCATCAAAGTCATGGGGGGTGGGAACAAACTGTCACCGTCCTCCAAAACCAGATGGGTCTGCTGTGGGGTCTGGATATTTTACCCTGGTTGTGGTTGTGCAGGTTTTTGGGGTGCGGTTTGTTGGTGCAGGTTGTGGGGTGGGGGTAGGGTGGGCTGGTTTTTTTGCGAGTCACCCCGTGGGTAGTAGTGTGGCCCGGGGGGTGGGGCCACATGGGCCCTGCCACCCTCACTATCACCACCACGCCCCCCCTCACTGTCACCCTTCATACCCCTGTTACAATTTCACTTCACTATCAGGCGTGTGTAGGGCCACGGGAGTGCTCCCAGATTTCTCCTTCCCCTTGGGAAAAACATTTTAAAAATACCAGACCGCATGCTACGTGTAATATGGCGCTTCACTGGGGAATATCACTCCCCTGTCACTAGAAAAGCTTTCAAGACTTGAAATCACTATCCTATCACTATCATGCTATCATCTGGGTTGCACCACCCAAAAAGTTTTTTTTCGTCCCGGTAAGGCGAAAGTGAAAGTAACAAGCCGGCACGCACCAGAGGTCGAAGGTTTTGGGGCATCTGGGTTTTTCGTCACTATTTACGTTATCCTGGGATTTTTTCGGTAACACCCTTCAAAAAACCCCGGGAAATTACTTCACTGACTTTTTCATCGCTGTTAGAGCTATCACTTGGGAATAAAAGACCCCCAATCCCCCGAGGAGTGAGGAACTTCTTACCCAGAGGCATGGTGAAAAAAAGGATGACAAAGGCGTTTCCCCCAATGCACCGTGGGCCCAGATTTTTTTTACAGGGTGCACAGACCCCGAGACCCCCTTTTCCCCCCGTGTAGGCCTACCAGGCTTTTTCGCGCGATAGAAGCCGCTGAAAATTTTTGCATATAAATAGTCGAAACATTTGGTCGTAGCGTATTTATACGTCGGAAACATCAAAGGGGTTTAAAAAAAGTTATGTAATAATATATCGCGAACCACTTTTTTACCCCGATAAAGCAGGTTCGACTATATATTATTATCGGGTACAGTATGAATCAAAGGTACTCTCATTGTATTATATTATATCTTTCCCCATGATTATTATAATTATAATACTATATTATATTATTATTAGGTTAGGTATTACGAATGTGTAACCACTATTGTAGTGACCAATTGGTGGTTCTAGAATTGACACCATGCGTCACCTTCTGGCCGAGCTGAAGTCATACTATGGAGTAGTTGAGCGAGTCAGTCAGCTCCTAGCTCTGACTCGGTACGGGTCTTCAACACAAAGCTCCTAGCTTAAACTAAAACTTTATACCAAGTCTATTGTCTTGCCTTTGCCATTAGTTTCCTGAAGTCTGGTAATTCATGTCACTTATGAAAGATAACTATTTCGTTACCCCAGACCTTTCTAAAAGAGTTAAATGGTGAGATTAGTAGATTATTAATTGAAATTATTGTATCATACTCTGTTAATGAGAATTTGAACGTAAGATTGGGTTTCTTGCTGTATAGTATTTCATTTATAATTGCTTGTGGTTATTTTAATTCACTAACCAAATACCAATGAAACTAAATGATTGGTAATAAAATAAAACTAACAAAAAAAAAAATGGAGTTATTTGTGCCCCTATTGTTACGGTGAAGATTAAGTCGTAACAGCGATGGACACGAGGAACATCAAAGAGTGATCTGTGTCTTGTGTTATGGTCATGTGTTCTATTGAGGTTGGTAAGGAGATGTTTGAGGGGAGGGTTTATGTCAGAGTTAAGTGTTCTATGTATGTAGTAGGTGCAGTAATAAGTATGAATGTTTTGTACTGTGAGTAGGTTTAGTGTATTGAATATTGGTGGAGTGTGCTGTCTGTAGTGGGAATTTATCATCATTCTGACTTCAGCCTTTTGTTGGGTGATTAGTGGTCTGAGATGGTTTATTGTTGTTGAGCCCCATGCACAAATTCCATAGGTGAGATAGGAGGTAAATAAGTGAGTGATATAGGGCCAGGAGGGCTGACTGTGGAACATAGTACAGTATCTTCGATAGTATGCCTACGGTCTTGGAATTTTTTTTTGGAAATTTGTTGTGTATGTGTTTGAAATTTGAGTCTATTATCAAGGTGGATACCTAGGAATTTTCCCTCTGAGTTTTGTGATAGGTGATCCACTTTATCATTATGTTAAGAGACACATCTGCAGCTCTGTTACCAAACTGAATGAAGTAGGTTTTGTCAATGTTTAGAGTAAGTTTGTTAGTACTGATCCAGGTTGATATTTTCTGTAATTCAGCATTTACAGTAGTGGCTAGCATGACTGGGCTCGGGTGGGAGTAGACATATGTAGTGTCATCTGCAAATAGTGGGGGTTTGAGTAGTTGCGATGCATTTGGTAGGTCATTTATGCATATGAGAAAGAGAAGAGGGCCAAGGACACTTCCCTGTGGGACACCAACTGTAATTGGCTGTGCGGAAGAGTTTGCCCCATTTGTGTACACATATTGGCTTCAGTTGCTGAGGTATGACTTTAGGTAGTTGAGGGGGTGCCCTCTTATACCATAGTGCTACAATTTTACGTGGAGCAAGTCGTGGTCAACTGTATCGAAAGCTTTACGTAAGTCAATGAAGATCCCCAATGGGACTTCTTTTTTCTCTATTGCTGTATAAATATGTTCTAACATGTGGATAATAGCATCATTAGTATTTTTATTAGGCCTGAACCCAAATTGACAGGGGTTGAGTATGCTGTGGGAGATGAGGTAGGAATAGATACGTTTATGGATTCATTTTTCAAAGATTTTAGAGAGAGGGTGTAAGTTGGATATTGGCCTATAGTTATTCAAGTCTGTGTGGTCTCCTCCTTTATGGATCGGGGTGACCCTTGCTATTTTGAGAACTGTAGGAAAGGTAGAGGATTCAATGGATTTGTTAAAGAGTGTTGCAATGATTGGTGATAGCACCTGTGACACTTTTTTTTGTATATAATGGGTGGTAAGGTATTTAAATCTCCTGTCTTGTTTTTTAGTTTGATAATAAGGGAGACTTCAGCTGGGTTAGTCGGAGCTAGGAACAGTGTGTTCGGGTAGTTGCCAGTGAGGTAGTCATTGGGTGGGGTATCTGAGCTTGGGATTTTATTGGCAAGGTTTTTTCCTATAGTGGAGAAGAAATCATTGAGTCTGTTTGCTGTTTCAGTAGGTGGGAAATGGGGTTCGTCTGGTTTTGTTAATTCAATTTCGCTATTTCGTTTTATCTTTTTTGTTCCTAGTATTTCTGATAGGGTTTTCCAGGTCTTTTTTATGTCACCTCCTAAGTTGGATAATCTGTTCTCATAATACAATTTTTTAGCCCTTCTTATTAGGCTGGTTAGGATTGACGAATAACATTTTGTTTGGTCTCTGGTTATGTGGCCCATTCTGTACTGTTTTTCGTATAGGTGCTTTGTATTTATGGATTTGAGGATACTGGGTGTTAGCCAGGGACTGTTCAGTCTCTTTGCATTCATCTGTTTAGTTTGCATCAGGATATATGGTCACAATTTTTCCAAGTGGCCATTGGGACCTCGGACCATCATTGTCAATAATTACTATGTCACCAGGTCTTAAGGACTTACGATTTTCAGGAACACCAGCTCCATAAAAGTGTTCTCTCAATGAGGTGAGATAGTCTTCTCACCAAATTTTCTCCCAACGTTCAATCACTTTATAAAGGTGATTCAATTTACGTCTGAGTTGCTCAGGTTCGAAATAAGTAGGATCCTCTGTGATTTCTTTATCATTCATGGGAGGAACAGGTTTGAGCCTTCTGCCATGGAGTAAATGAGATGGACTTAACACTTCTAAATTGTCCAGATCATCGGTAACATAAGTTAGAGGTCTGTTGTTGACTATTTTCTATTTCAGTCACAACTGTACGGAATTCTTCTAAGTCGATTCTTTGACGATGAAGAGTCTTCCTTAAACAACGTTTTACAATGCCGATCATTCTTTCATAAAATCCGCTGTGCCATGGAGATTTAGGAGGAATGTATCTCCAATGACAACTGCGTTGATTCAGCATCTGTTGTACTTCTGGTTGATCAAAGATCTTGCTTATATAAGCAGCACCAGCAACAAAGTTCATTGCATTGTCTGAAATCATCAGTCTGGGACATCCCCTTCTGGCTGCAAACCTTCTGAATAATTTGATAAAGGTTTCAGCAGACATGTCAGTGGGTACTTCTAGATGTACTGCTCTAGTCGTAACAAGTGAACGAACAGATGTACACCTTGATGGGAACTTTGTCAACTGTTTTGGTTAAAATTATTGGTCCAGTGTAATCTACACCTGTCACTCAAATGGAGTGATATGACAAAAATCTTCCAGAGGGATATGGAGGTGGACCTGGATACTGACATACTCGCATATCGTAGTGACGACAAGTAATAGAGTCCCTTATTTGTTTTTTTTACACTTTGTCGACCTTGAGGTATCCATAGGATTGTCGTATATGAAAAAAGTGTGTCAGCTACCCCCCCATGTAACACGTTACCGTGGGCGTTTTGCACAATCAGTTTTGTTAGCCAATGTTTTGGGGACAATTTTGGATGTATGGTTTCCCTTTAGGTAGTGAAGAATTATAATTCTTCTTCGACATCTTAAAATTTTTTTTTCCGAGTCAGATGAAGCCCTAAAAATTAATGACAGGTTTCTTTGGGATTTACCCTTGTGTTTCCGGGAAATTTAATTCTGTAGAGAAAACAGCTTTCTGTATTAGTTTCACCCATATTTAATGGGTTCAAGATATTCATAATTAGATTTTATTCCTTTAAGAATTTTTAAAGACAAGAGCTTTAACTTTTAAAGTTTACCCAAAGTGAGTATTTAGACCCATCAATGACTATTTCTTTGGTCGAGTATTTACACAACTTATTTCTGCTGTGTTCAAGCAAACTTTTTTTCTGGCATAATGTGAGCTTTTTGCCGGGGGCCATTTTTTTTCTTAAGAGCCAGTTTGACCATGGAGCCATAATTTATTATCCACAAATTTCTTGAGGGGGGACACCATGTGACAACATGTCAGCGGTTTTCCTTTTGGGGTAGAGACGTGGAGAAAGAGATAATCTCTCTGCTCTCTTTTTTCCCGCTACTCTTTTCTGTACATAGCCCAATTTACCTTATTATTTTTTTAAACCACTGAAAACGTTTTCATTATCACTCCAGATCACATTTTTTTAAAATATGAGAGATAAAGTACTCTATTGGAGAGACACTTTTTTGTCCCTACATAAGAGCTTCATTCCAGTTGGAAATGTTCTGCCCTTTCAGGGGTTGCTCCCCTGGCCTTTGAAGTAATTGTGTCTTTTTTAGCATTACCGTGTAAGCTACAGTGCCATAACCTCGGGTTGACGCATCACAAAACGCATGTAATGGTATTTTTTTTCCCTTTTTGCCCTTTTTTTGTCGGGGAAAATTTTTAATTTTGAGAATTGTTTAAACCCCTTGGGAATTTCACCCCATGCTTGACTATTTCTAAGGCAAGTTCTACCCCCTAATTTTAGTTTCCATGCATCTTGCTAAGCATTTTCCCTTTTATGGTAATTGGTGAGACGAGTCCTAGGGGATCAAAACTTTGTGATACCTTGACAGAAAACTGTTTATAGTGTACTGCATGATTTATTGTTTACCCTTTTGAACCAAAGTGTCTTCCTGGGGGGCCCCAAATTTAAAGTCCCAGCATTTTGTTGAAATCAGGAATTTCACTTCAGGAAAATTTTCCTTGATAATTCCCTTAATTGTTTAAAATTTGTTTTCCACACCCTTAGAGGCATTTTTTGCTTTTTTCATCCCCTTTTTAGCTTCTCTGATAAGGATTTCAAACCCCCCTCTTTATTCACACACCTTAAGTTGTCCACATAGAAAATTTTTTTAAGATTTCTTTAAAGGGGACTTTCAGATTTCTCAAGTGTGTATTAGAGTAGCTTCAGAAAGAATGGAGGGATGTTGCACCAAAAATACTGATTTGAAACATAAGTTTTTCGCAAACTTTGAGGATCGTGGGGGGTTTTTTCGGGCCCACAAAAGTCAGTAAAATTCTATCTATTTTTTTGTAGCCCTACTCTTAAAAAAGTTTTGGAAATATCGCCATGTAGGCTATGGTTTGTGCAAATTTTCAAAAGCATTCTCCAAGTTTCTCATTAGTGAGGTCGGTCATTAGACAATCTTTAAGACTTCTACATTTTATTTGGGCCGTCCCCAATTGATACAACAAGGGGAGTGGTTTCAAATTTTTTTTCTGATTTTGGGGTGCGGGAATAATGAACTTCTGTCTTCAACTTACCTTCGACATTTCCCTCAAGAATTTATTGTAAAAACGCTCTTTTGAATTATCAAAAACAGTCAGAGCTCTGGATTTTCCTGAGCTTGTGAATTTGTGCTTCATTTTGTCCGAAAGCCATTAGAAATTGCTAGGCAGATGTGGTGGATTTAATTTCCGGAACCAACCCCAAAACTGTCCCTCTTTATATTTGACAGTGTCCAAAATTGGTTTTTAAGTCTGAGACTCTGGGGCTTTTTTTTTTACATCAATACCTTTGCATCCAAAACCCCAAGTTATCAACTGGGTTTTTCATTTTTTCCCGTAAGATAATTTTTTTCTGTGGTACATGATCACGGGTTTTTCTTGTAAATAGTAATTTTCCCCTGAATCAATATCACTTCTTTCCCCCTTTGGAGGGAATGGGGGCCACTTCTGCGGCCCCCCTGCTGCTTTCAGCAAGTGAACATCCTTTACTTATTATATTTTGCACAAAACTGATGATAACCTTCCAATGATTAAAACAATTGGGCTAATAGTGTGTGTGTTGTCAGGACAGGCTAACTTCCTTAGCTGCTTTCAGTGCGCAACTGTTTCTTTTAACCCCGATCTCACAGACTTAGGCAAATCATCTACTACCACAGCTTCTACTGTCTTTTTCCGTTTTCTAAGCCAACAGGATTTCTGGCAGGTCATATGTCTGTTTACCAGAATTGTGGAAAAAAACCCCGCTAAACTAAGTATTTTGGGTAGGGTTGTTTATTCAGTTTCTGCAACACTTTCTTCTTATGAAGGCCCTTTTTTTAGCCTTTTATCAAATAATTTAGCACATTGGTTTTTTGTAATTTATTTGATAACTCAAACCGGGTATCGGGAGAGCTTTTTCTTTAAACTTTCTCTCCATTTAAAAGCTGTTTTCTTGTTGATTCCTGGGTTTTGTGGAAGTCTTTTGCTGTTTACAAAATATTTGGGCATAAAGCTGATGATGCATACCCCTTTCATTTAAAAAACTCAGTGACTTTTCCCCCCTTGTGTTCACCTAAACACTTTATGCCCTTTTCAGTTATGAACACGTTGTTTAGGGCCCCCATTGTTTGTATTGAATACAATACTGGCCAATGTTTTTCCATCACAAAATACGCATTTTGGAGTACGTTTATGTGTGACAGTTTGTTTATTTTTCGTTGTTTCACAGCTTTATAAATGCCCATATGGGGTTTCCCATTCTGTGGTTTTTGGGAGTAATTACTTTTTTTATACCGAGTTGAAGGGTTTTTTAAACCATGGGGTTTGTGGGTTTTTTCATCTTGTCTCTCGCTTCATGCATGAAACTATTGTTTGTAAACCCTTTCTAATTTCTTTCCCAAAGGGAAATACTTTATGAAATAATAATTTTAATCGTTTAAAAGTTTTTTGGGGGACAACTTATCTTGTACAATACCATGATAAACCAATCACTTGTTTGGTATATTTGCACCTAGAGATCTGAGACTATTGTCAATGTGATTCTAAATGCCTGTAAGTCTGAAAACATGTTTGGGTGGTTCAAAACTTTATATTTAAGACGATGTCTAACTCGGCCTTTTCCATCGAAGTAATTGTCTGCAAGAAAGTAAGGGTATTTGTAATTGCCCTTTTAAACCCCTGGAAAAAGACTTAATCAGTTCATAGGGTTTCCCCTTACAAGACATTTAAGTAATTGAACTTAACAATCTCATATATGTCAGTTCGTGAATTTACTATGGATTGAAAACCACTAATGAATTCTTCGAAATTATGACCTTGGAAAATAGGTAATGACAAGGTAGGTAAACTTGGTAATGGTACACTTCTTCTTGTTACAGGTGTAACAGGTGTTTGACCACTAGTTACAGTAGGTCTCTGTGACAGTTTGGTGGCAGATAGCCTGTACTCCTGTCCACCTTAATTGATTACTAAAAGTATCCAAAACATTTTTAATTTCATCCTCAGATGGATCTGATTCAAGAAATTCCTTTTCATAATCTGTATAGTCTGAATTAATTATTTTCAAATGTTGTGTAAGTAATTCAAATTTTACCTCAAGATCATCAAAATCTATGTTTGTATCTTGAGTTAATCCTATACAGACTGAAATTAGATTTTCTAATTGTGTAATCTTAGTCTGTAAAGACTGAAACCGAGTTTTCAAACAAGCCATTTTAATGGTATATTGAAAATTCTAGCACCACACTTAGTGTGTTTAAAAAACACTGTACTGCTATAAACAGCTGAGTTTTTGTTATGCTTAAGTCAGCAATAATCGAGTCAGACACTACTGACCCACTAAGCTTAACCTCAGGGTCAATGACCATGAAGGGTACAGAGTACATATGGCTGGTGTTTATGGCTTGAGTTTGCTGTGTCAGCCTGACAACGATGATTAATCGTAAATAACGACGTTGTTACAGCCCCCTGCCAAACTAGCGGTTAAATGGTTAACCTGCTGGCCGGCAGTACCACAGGGCACGTCATCAAACTCAATGTGGGGACTGCTGAGCCGGCCTTAGAAGCAGTAAGTACCTGAACACCTCACGGTACGCATCTAAGCAGTAGTTACCAGAACACCTAATAGTACACATCTACTGGCAGTAGAGAGTATTCTACTGGCTTCTACTGATTTTAAAAAAAGCGCTCACCGCAGCTCACCGAGTCTGTTGGCCTCAGTTATTTGACGGCCGCATTCAGCGAGCTTGCAACATTGTGTTCTGCACCGGACCACCTTGCTGTGTCAATTGGTCTTGAAGGCTTGAAGGCGGTAGATAGTACTTACCAGACCATCTTACGGTGTACTTCTACCGGCCTTGGAGAGTATTTACAGGACAGGTGATGTCTGCGGACTCACCGCCTACGCTGGTCAACTGTGGGCCGGAGTCATCGGATGCTGGTTTAGTGGGACACTACGTAAAAGAAAAGGTTGGAGCGTGACACTGAACTGGGTTAGGACTGTAGTGTGACACTTAAGTAAGTATGATGGAGTGTAACACAGATATGCTATAGGACCGTAGTGGAACACTGAGAAGAAAAGGGTGTCGTGTGACACTAAAGAAGTTACTGTTGTAGTGTACATTGAATAGTGTCATGTGACTGGCCTCGAGAAAGACGCTGTGTGAGTGTGTCGCAGGGTGTCAAGGGTGACACAGTAGTGTATGACGCAGAGAAAAGGGCGTCGTGTGACACGGAGAGTAGGAGCGTCATTACGCAGAGAAAAGGGTGTCGAGGGACACAGTTGAGAAGGAGTGTCATTACACGGATAAGTGTCGTGTGACACGGAGCGTCATTAGGGTGTCGTGAGACACAGAGTTGACTAATTTATTATTGTAAATGTTATTTATAATTTATTATTTTAGCATAGATATATATAGTGACACAGTAGTGTCTGAAAAGTGGTACCCTGTGTGTAGGGTTACGAATTATATATTATTTAAAATGCTAATAATTTATTATTGTACATGTATGTATATTTTAAATACCTCTAGACCAAAGATTGTGTTTTTTATATAACATTAAAGATTAATTTATTTTAACGTGTATTTACGTATCCCCAACTCTTTATTACAAAATGAGTAATCCACCGTCTAAAAACACTTTTTTTTTTATACGTTATACACTTCATTCACTATACACTATAATGTCACTGTATAACTGTAAATCACACGTGAATATTTCTTACACATATATAAATATCCCTATTAACGTGTTTCCTTAAATGTAACAGTTATATCTATAAGAAACTTAAACAAAATCTCGTCTCTTAATCTCTGTCTATGAACATTATAAACACTGTGTATATATACTCAGACAAATGGAGCATCAGTTGGGTTGTTGCTGTAGTCAGCGTTTCTGAGAGCTGGAGCAGTAGATGCCGGGTGCCATCCCCCGTTTTCTTGTTGGGTGAGCCACCCAGCTCCCGTTTTCTTTGGGTGAATGCTGGGTGAGCACCCATTTTCTTTTGGCTGCCCATTCTCTGTGATTGAATCTGGAGGGACTCATTTATACTGATTATATTGTAAAACACTAGTTTTACAGCTTTTTTCGAAGGACCTTGGCTCATAGGTTATTTGTACACTGTAGTACAACATATTTGGACCACAGTGTGGCCTTTATCCAGTTCGAGCACGACCAAAATGTTGAAAAATGGGTTACCTTTTAAGTTTATAATTTTAAATATAGGGAATACTTAGGATAAAGACACAAATCGTCTCACAGTCCCCCCCTGCAGCGAGGTCTTGAATTTTTGTATGTTTTATCTCCAAGGGCTGTAATAGATCATATTGTAAAAAAAAAATTTACCCCTAGGGGGTGTTGGGGCGCATATTTCATTCACGGATTCTGACAAATTATTTGTGTGGACCAAAAGTCCGCACCTCACTGCCGAATATAGGTTATTACAAACCCTTGCGACCAAAGCTGGCGCCCCTACTCGAGAAATTCGTAACTACCTTGCTTTGTAGGGGAGCTATGGTGTTCTTCCACCCCTTCACAGTATCATGACTTGATAAAGTGAAGTGTTTGGATGTCCCCGTTTTCCCATAGCTGGGAGTCGCCACTGGTCACTATGTTCCACAAGATTTTGTCTTTATTGTTCAACAATCTTATCACTGAAGAAGTGTACATTTCTTTAAGTGTTTATTGTGTTTTGCGAGACATTTTGTTCACACTAACGAGGGTTTCATGTTTTTTGTTGGTTACCCTGGCATCAGTGGACTTTCAGTAGAGTCAAAAGTAATCTGAAGACGTCACAGCGTCCTACACCACATCCCCCTAGCACATAAAGGAAAAGCTGCCCTAGTACTTTTGTTTCCTTGCCATTCCCATAAAGAAAAGCAGAATGCTTGAATCTTGCTGTTTTAAACATATACAAAAATGTCCTATTTTTTTACACGGTGATAAAGGGGAGCAGGTTTTTTCCTTAATTGCCCTGCTAAGGAAAGAGATGGACTGCTTTATTAAAATAATTTTTGCAACACTGGAGTCTTGCACGGACCCTGGGGCCTCGCCATGCACTACTAGTACTGCATCGGGACAATTACAGTGGACCCCCATACCGTTGGCACACCTAACGTTAATCCGCAAATTTTATACATTTTTTTTGCTAAGATTTTTCCTGCTACCGCTAAAAAAAACCCTCAAGCAAATTTGTCCCAGACCGCTAATGTGCGGCCTGAGCCCCGCCTCATATGTTCCGCCGGTGGGATTGTTTACCCGAACCCCCCGGTAACACCAAACTACAATCGGAAATTTCATTTACAGTGTTTTTGGTGATTTTACTGCAAAATAAGTGCCATGGGCCCCAAGAAAGCTTTATGCCAACCCTACAGGGAATAAGGGGAAAAATTTTATAGAGATGAAGTAAGAGATCATTGCTAAGTATAAAATGGAGTGCAGTCTCCGAGCTGGCCCGGGTTTTATAGTAAACCCCCCTCAACCATCGCTATATTGTGTCCAACAAAAAGGCAATCAAGGAATGTTCTTGCCCAAAGGTTCAACTGTGTTTTCGAAAAAGAATGCAAGTGATGGAAGATGTTTAGAGACTCTTTTGGTATGGATAAATGAAAAAACAGTGAGGGGATAGCATCTCTAAGTGATCATAAGTGAAAAGGCTAGGAAGTTGCATGAGGAATTTAATTAAAAAAATGCCTGCAACTAGTGATGATGCGAGTGAATTTAAGGCCAGCAAAGGTTGGTTTGAGAGATTTAAGAAGGTAGGGGCATACATAGTGTGATAAGGCATGGTGAGGCTGCCAGTTGGACCACAAAGCAGCTGAAAAATATGTGCAGGAATTCAAGGAGTACATAGACAGTGAAGGACTGAAACCTGAACAAGTGTTTAATTGTGATGAAACAGGCTGTTTTGGGAAGAAAATGCCAAGCAGGACCTACATTACTCAGGAGGAAAAGGCACTCCCAGGACATAAGCCTATGAAAGACAGGCTTACTCTGTTGATGTGTTCCAAGCTAGTGGTGATTGCAAAGTGAAGCCTTTATTAGTGTATCACTCAGAAACTCCCAGAGCGTTCAGGCAAAAGAATATCCTCAAGGCTAATTTGTGTGTGCTGTGGAGGGCAAACAATAAGGCATGGGTCACTAGGGACTTTTTCTATGACTGGTTACACCAAGCATTTGCCCCCAATGTGAAAGATTACCTAACTGAAAAGAAATTAGAACTTAAGTGCCTCCTGGTGTTAGACAATGCCCCTGGTCATCCTACAGACATGGCAGAGCGACTTTATGGGGACATGAGCTTCATTAAGGTGAAGTTTTTTGCCTCCTAATACCACTCCTCTCCTGCAGCCCATGGACCAGCAGGTTATTGCAAACTTCAAAAAACTGTACACAAAAGCTCTGTTTGAAAGGTGCTTTGTAGTGACCTCAGAAACTCAATTGACTCTAAGAGAGTTTTGGAGAGATCACTTTAACATCCTCAATTGTGTAAACCTTATAGGTAAGGCTTGGGAGGGAGTGACAAAGAGGACCTTGAACTCTGCTTGGAAGAAACTGTGGCCAGAATGTGTAGACCAAAGGGATTCTGAAGGGTTTGAGGCTAACCCTGGGAATCCTATGCCAGTTGAGGAATCCATTGTGGCATTGGGAAGGTCCTTGGGATTGGAGGTTAGTGGGGATGATGTGGAAGAGTTGGTGGAGGAGGACAATGAAGAACTAACCACTGATGAGCTGCTAGATCAACTTCAACAGCAAGAGGCCAGACCTGAGGAAACTGCTTCGGAGGAGGGGAGAGAGAAATTGAAGAAGTTGCCTACTTCAAAGATTAAGGAAATATGTGGAATGTGGCTTAAAGTGTAAACCTTTTTTGATGACAATGACCCTAACACAGCTATTGCAAGCCGTGCTGGCGACTATTACACTGACACTGTTGTGAAACACTTTAGGAAAGTCATAAAGGAACGAGAGGTACAGGCCACTATGGACAGATATGTTGTGCGACAGAAGTCCAGTGACTCTGAAGCTGGTCCTAGTGGCATTAAAAGAAGAAGGGAAGTAACCCCAGAAAAGGACTTGACACCAAGTCTTAATGGAAGGGGATTCCCCTTCTAAACACTAAGACTCTCTCCTCCTCCCATCCCATCAATCATCACCAGATCTTCAATAAAGGTAAGTGTCATGTAACTGTGCATGCCTTTTTCAGTTTGTGTGTATTAAAATTAATATTTCATGTGGTAAATTTTTTTTTTTCATACTTTGGGGTGTCTTGCACGGATTAATTTGATTTCCATTATTTCTTATGGGGAAAATTCATTCGCATAACGATAATTTCGCATAACAATGAGCTCTCAGGAACGGATTAATATCGTTATGTGGGGGTCCACTGTACTTGCTGTAGCAGTAAACAAGATGCTTGCCCCTTCTGAGAGGGCTGAAAGGGGCTGAAGGGGGCTGATACCCCTCTCCTGGAGAAAATTTCTCCACACCCATAATCAAACATTAACACTGCAGCAAAAACGTATGAATACTCTTTCTAAGTTGGATAAATAAAGACTACAAATACTACTACAGTTTATTTATAGAGTAATATATTGATAAACGAAATACTGTAATGGAATAATTATAGACCAGGAACATGATTTTCTAGACGACTGACAGACGGCGTTGTTAAAGACTTCGTGTCATCTGTCTTATTAACATGTTTCTGTCTAAGCAATCTCTCTTTAACTGAGTAAATTGCCATAATCTCTTGCTCACTGATAAATGCACATTATTCAAGGCCAGCAATTAACTGATCACACATTTTCACCATATTGTCTATTGGGGACTTTTTCACCTGTGTTCACAATGTCATCATCATCATCACTACTATTCTTATGCTTATTTATAATTTACCACCATCACTCAAGGAATTCACAACAGGTGCATCATTGTCAATGTTTAGAATTTTTTCGATTTCAGCTTCCTGTAACTCCATTAGCACACAGTCAATATCTTCGTTTTTTGCCCTATGCAGTGTTTTCCTATTTTTCATTAGTGTTTGATCATCACTGTCACTGTAATGCTTCACTAACTTGTCTTTCTGTTTCTTTAAATCATAAACAGTGGTAGTTCCAACACCATATTCTTCAGTAAAATGCCACACTGACACCACAATGAAGCTTCTGCTGTAACTCTACTTTCTGCGTTATAGATAACATCAGATGCTTTTTCTTTTTTTCACTGTTAGCCCACAGGGGTATCTGCAGCTCTTTTTGACATTTTCACAGTGAAATTAAACAGTCATAAAAAAAAAAGCAAAAACAAAATATCAGCAAACAGCAGACACATGTATGAACACTACAAGCACTGAGACACAACTGGCAGCGTTGGAGTTATGTAGAGATAACCAATGCTCCACACTCCACGAAAAAACTTCAGTTTTCGGAACTTTTCGAATTTCAGATTTTGGATAAAGGAGTGTGGACCTGTACCATTACAGTATAGTAGCAAGGAATTCGTTTACCGACGCGGTATTACAAACGGAACTCTGTCGTTGAGTGAGAAGAGGCTGTACAACAGTTTTTGTACAGAAGCAGCACCAAGAGGAAAGGGGGAAGGGGGGGGGGATTAAGTTTAACCCTTTCAGGGTCCGTCCCATAGATCTACGGCTTTATGGTGAGTGTCCAAACCGTAGATCTACGCCATGAGCTCAGCTCACTCTGATAAACTGTGAGTGGTACATTTGGGCCTAGTATGAGAGAATACATCTATGTGGTATGTGTGCACCACATAAAACAGATCCTGCAGCACACTGTGTATAATGAGAGAAAAAAACTGAAATCATGATTTTTCGATTAAAACAGCAACTTTGCAGTGTTTTTTCGTATGTTTTTTTATAGTTGTATTTGAGATTTCTTGGTCTCATTTGATAGAATGGAAGACATATTACAGAAATAGAGATGATTTTGATTGGTTTTAGCACTGGAAATGGCTGAAACTGAGCTCAAAGTAGCGGAAATGTTAAATTTTTGCCGATATTCAAGAGTAAACAAACGACCTCACACGTCTAATACACGTCAGCTGGTGGGTCTAATATACATTCACAAATATGGTGATGATATTTATACAATATTACAGTATTGCATAACAGTAAATCTTTCTATTTTTTGGTGTGAATAAAAATTCATTATGTGAATAAAAAATCAAAATGGAATTTATTTGTAAAGCCTCAAAACATAACTAATGAACAGAGGAAATGTTAGTTTAGTGCCAGGAATACCTACATTGTTCATTCTGGAGCCTATTTTGAAATTGGAATATTTTGAACTTTGTGTTAAATTGGCCAAATTAACAATTTCCCATCACTTTATTTTGTAGTTGAAACAGTTTGACTTGGCGATTTCTTGTGCTCAATCGATAGAATAGAAGTAATACTAGTGAAATAGCTAAGAATTTGGTTGATTGGAATAATGTAATTGGCCTAAATGGGAGTCAAAGTCGGCAAAATCGCCGATTCGTAAATATCGCTGACACATCAAAATTCGCGAGAGCATAATTTCGTCAATTTTCCACCAAATTTCGTACTTTTTGTTTTATTACCTTCACAAAAAGATTCTCTACGATTTCATAAGAAAAAATAAATTTTTTTTTTGGAAAATTCTTGGACACTGGTACGTGACTCCTGATTTGGGCCTTGGACCCTGAAAGGGTTAATAATAATAATAATAATCATAATAGTGTAGTTAGTTGGTAGACAGCAACCACCCAGGGAGGTACTACCATCCAATCAAGCGAATGTGAAATGGAAACCTGTAATTTATTTTACACGATGGTAGGATTTGTTGATGGTTTATTATACATTTCACTCATAAATATGGCGCTAAGGGTTATATGCTTGTTTAGCAATATGCGGTACAGCATAGTTTCACACAACACATGCAGTGTAACATGCATGTATAGGTGCATTATATTTACACACCATCTGGGTTTTTCTTTATTTTCTAACGGATTTCAATTACTTCTTCAATTCCTCTTAGACTGCAATGGGAATGTAAATGGGTTAGAATGGTCTACCACCATAAGCCATGCATATTGGGTGAAAGGTGAATGGCCCTGTGGCTGGTGATAAAAGCTCTCCCTTCACATCTAATCTGGGTTTCATTCCTGGTCGAGGGTGGAAATATTTTAGGCACAATTCCTTACACCACTTTGTCCTTGTTCAACTTTCATGGTAAAATGGGTACGTAGGTGATATCAACAGTGTGGTTGCATCCTGGGTAAAAATTTACCAATTTGCTCAAAATGCTCTTCATAAAAAAAGGTTTTCTATATAGTATATGTCGTGATTGTCATCTAGGCTTGTATACCTTGTACATGTTACAGTACTTGTACAAATAAAGATATGATCTTATTAAAATGCTGGAACGAGGGGCTTGTTAACCCCTTCTCCTGTAATACATAACGAAAAAAAAATTGTTTTTTCTATTTAGGTCACCTTGGCCCAGTGTGATACGCAGTTCAGTAATAAAAATAATAATTAATAATAAATAATACGTACTATATTAGCAGAGAAATTCGAGTGGAAATTACGAGGTGTGGTTATACTAAATGCATTAGTCAGAGGGCTGAAGAGGGGTTGTTGAGGTGGTTTGGTTTTTAGAGAGAATGGAACAAAGTAGAATGACTTGGAGAGCATATAAATCTGTAGAAGAAGGCCAGGGCAAGGTTGGTCCCAAAAAGGTAGGAAGGAGGGGAAAAGAGGTTTTGTGGAGAGGGGTTTGGACTTCCGGCAAGCATGCTTGAGCATGTTAGATAGGAGTGAATGGAGACGAATGATTTTTGGGACCTGACGAGCTTGTTAAAAGCGAGTAGGTAAAATTTTGTCAAGGGATTCCAGGGAAACTTGGTTAGCTGGACTCGAGTCCTAAAATGGGAAGTACAATGCCTGCACTTAAAGGAGGGGTTTGGTATATTGGCAGTTTGGTGTGACTTCTAAACTGTCCTTCTGAGCGCCTCTGCAAAGATCAGTGTGACTTAACGTGTCTGAGTGATGGTGAAAGTGTGAATGATTATGAAAGTTTTTTTCTTTTTTTTTGGTTCTTCATCCTTTTGGGTCACCCTGCCTTGTGGGAAACGCCGACTTATTAAAAAACAAAAAGACATGGGTAGTGGGGGTATGAAGAGGAGTGGATAGTTTTAAAAATGCAGTGTTTAGAATGTGGCAAAAGTTTGTTGGGTATAGAAAGGTGGGCGAAAGAGGAGAGAGAAGTGGATGGGGGGAATGAGTAAAGGTGCAGCAAGAGAAAAGGGTTGCTTATGAGAGTTTTTTACAAAGCAGAAGTGATATGAAAAAAGCAGAGTATCAGTGGAACTCGAATTTAGTCATGCCTATTCTGTATGAAAAACTTATTTATTATATCAATAAAATGTATTTTTTTTTTTAATATTTCCCATAGGAAAATAATGTAAACTCCAATTAAACCATTCAGACACCAAAAAATATTAACAAAAAATACTTTTTATAGATTAAAAATAGTTTTTGCATACAGAAAAGGCCACACTAAATTTGAGGGTCCACTTTATATGGAAAGTAAAGGAAAGGTGAAGAGAGTGGCGAGAGTGGCAAAAGTAGAACACATGAGAGTGGGTGAGGCACTGTCAACAAATTTTTGCTAAGAAAAAAATTTGAGTGAGAATCAGGGGGGGTTTAAGAAAGCTTATAGAATAAACGGATTTGTCAGTAAAGAATCAATTAACCCTTTGACTGTTTCCGACGTATAATACGTCTTACGAGCCAATGTTTTCTGACGTAATTTATACCACGAAATTCGAGCGGCTCAAATCAGCGCTGCCAAAGGCCTGTAGGCCTACACGGGAGAGAATGGGTCTCAGTGTCGGTGTGCACCCGTGAAAAAATCTGGACCTAAGCGGTGCATTGTGGGAACAGCGCATGTGTCAGTCCATTTTCACCATGCCTCTCTAAGAAGTACCTCACTCCTCGCGGAATGGAGGTCTTTTGTTCGCAATTGATAGCTCTAACAGCGATGAAATTACAGTGACATGTGAATTCAAGGGTTATCAAGTGAGTGTTATCGAAAAAAGTGAGCCCAGGATAACGAAATAGTGACGAAAACCCAGATGACCCACAACCTTCGACCTCTGGTGCTGTGCCGCTTTGTTCACAATCACCTTCGCCTTACCAGGTACGAAAGAGGAAACTATTTGGTCGTGTACAACACCCTGAGTGATAGCAGTGATAGTGGTGATAGTGATAGTGATAGTGGATTTCAAGGTCAATTGAAAGCAGTTCTAGTGACATTGAGAGTGATAGTCCCCACGCGAAGCGCCAAATGTACGACGTAGCGAATGCGTCTGGTAGTGTTTCATATGTTGTTCCAAGGGGAAGGAGAAAATCGGGGCCATCCCGTTGCCCAACACCACGACCTGATAGTGAAGATGACGAATTGTACACAACGAATGGTTATGAATGTGACGTGAGGGAGGAGGGCAGTGGTGGTGTATAGTGAGGGTGGCACGGCACCATGTGGCACATCACCGGGCCACGCTAACTAGCCCACGCGGCTGACTCAGCAGAACAACCAGCCTCACCTACCCCCACTGCCACAACCTGCACACCTCAACCTGCACAGCCACAACCACGGTACAATAATCAGACCCACAGCAGACCGCATCTGGGTTGGCAGGACGGTGACGAGTTTGTTCCCAGTCCCCATGACTTTGATGAACACAAAGTGGAATAAAGCCATCTGTCCACTTGGTAACAATGCCAGATAACGTGACTGCTTTGAGTTTATTCTTCGATGAACCCCTGATGGACATCATTGTCAGGGAAACCACCACATACTGTGAATACATCATGGCAAATACAAATCCTCTCACCAAAATCACTGCTACAACAAGTTGGAAGGAGACAACTGTGGCAGAGATGTACCTGTTTTTTGCCACAATAATGTCTTATGCACGATGTGTAAAGCACACTGTCACCACATACTGGACACAGATCGCCTTATTTCAACCCAGGTTTTTAGTGACATTATAAGGTGTCAATCGTTTCCTGATACTGTTCAATGTTACACTTTTCAGACAAAACCAGGCCTGACAGAAGCGACAGTTATATAAGATTAAAGAAATGTGTTTATGTACGAAACAAAAGTGTTGCATTATTTTATCCCTTCAGGAAAGCTTGTCTATTGATGAGTCCTTGATTTTATTTCAAAGGAAGACTCTCATCAATCAATATATACCCAAGCAATAGAAACGCTTTGGTATAAAGCTATATGAACAGTGTATAGCAAAGTGGGTCATGTTTTAGATATTATTGTTGTACACTGGCAGTAATACTTTGAGTGATACCATGAAGTTATTGGGTATCCTCCTGGTGATTTGGTTCGAAAAAATGGATGGAACCATATCTTGGTAAGGGGCATATGTTATTTACTGATAACTGGTATCACAAGCCCCTTACATGATTTCTTGGCGAGAGAACTTGACAGACGTGTGGTGCACAGTGGCGTGTAATCGCAAACATATCCAAGGTTCGACCTGGCACTCGCATAGGTGAGGTGCAAGCCTTTGCTGCCATGACATCACGGCTTTCGGTGGCATGACTAACGTATGTTCCACATTGTTGACATCATATTCACACAAACGAAATGGTACCCAGTGGCAGGACCAAGAGAGAGACCAGAGTACCCAGTCTAAAGCCTGCAGCTGTCATGGACTACAACCTCAATATTGCGCTTAGTGGACGAAATGTGACATGCAGATTGGGTTTGGCAGACTGTGTACGCAAGAGGTTATAAGTGGTATAATCAAACTTTTTTTCCATCTGTTGATATCTCTATGCCTAAATGCTTATAACATATACAAGTTGAAGACCAACAAAACACCAAACTATGGTAATTTTGCCTGTCATTAAACAGACAAATAATTGCAAAAGTACAAAGGAGCAACTCCTTCAATAGACCAGCGCCCTCGAGACTCATCTCGTTTGAGCCTGGTGATCACTACCTCCATACAACTGCTCCTACACTGCCAAGAAAATGCTCAGGAGAGGTGTTAAGTAATGTATGTATGCATACCACAAAACGCCCAAAACCCACTCAGAGACACTCGTTTTAATGTGTGAGGGAGTGTGAAGGCCCTCTGCATATACCCCTTTTTCAAAGAGTTTCACAAGCTGCCAGCAGTTCTAGGAACGTGCTTAGTGACTGTACATAAGTATAATATAGTATGGACAATAGTAAAACATTGTTTGTATTGTTTGTTTGGTGTAAACAAAGTGTTATACACAAACTATATAGTGATAAAAGATTGTCTGCTTATTGTGTTGTAAATACAAGAGTGTATAATTAGAACAATGCAGGCCTACATTGGTCCTCACAGTCCACATAAATTACCTGAAAAGAAAAATATTGAAAAAGTGCAAGAAACCTTTGATTAGAGTAAATAACAGAATACCGGGTGGGCGGCAGTCGCCGATGTTTGCCATACGCACGTCGATTTCTGCAAACTTGCGGCTCTAATTCTCGGTAGAGAACTGATGGCAAAAATTTTTTTATAGGCTTAAAACACTATAAAAATATTCCTAACATTTTCATAATAAAAAAATAATTTTTTTTTTTTCGAATGATTTGCGACAAAGCAAGACATGTTTCAGAGAGCCCTGAAACAGTCAAAGGGTTAAGGAGTCAGTAGATGTGAGAGCTGGAGGTACTGGGAAGAAGACGGAATATTTAGAGGAATTTATTCAATGTTGTTGAACATAGGGAGGGCATAATTTTCGATGCAATTGCTACGGATGTTATAGCAACTTTTAGAGTTGAAGAAGAGCAGGCAGCGAGTGTGTGGCGAGAGGTGCCAGGCATTACTTGTAGATAGAGGAGGTAAAGCAGCTCTAACGATGGGATCATGCACATGTTAGAAAAACAGTAGGAGACATAGTGTTGGGGTGTTGGTATTTTTGTTTAAGAAATGCATGAACAAAGGGAAGGTACCTAGGGACTGGGAAGAGTATTTATAATTCCTTTACATAAAAGGAAAGGGGACAAAAAGACTGTAAACTAATAGGGAATAAGTTTACTGAGTATACCAGGCAAATGTATAGGAGGGTTATTACTGAAAGAATTTAAAGGTAAGACAGAGAGCAGGATATTGCAGATGAACAAGGAGAGGCTTTAAAGGGTAGGGATGTGTAGGATCAAGTGTTTTATGCTGAAACACCATGTCAACAGTATTTAGATAAAGATAGGGAAGTTTTTCATTGCATAAAGGATGTATAAAAGCTTGAAAAAGTGGATAGGGGGAGCAATGTGGCTAAGATGTTCAAATTGTTATGAAATAGGTAGATTAAGTTACATAAATGCTGTAAAGAGTTTGTATGAGTATAGCGAGGCTCAGGTTAGGGTGTGTAGGAGAGAGGGAGATTATTTTCCAAGTAAAAAGTAATCTTAGACAGGGATTGTTAATGTAACCATGGTTGTTTACATATGTAATTTTAGACAGGTTATATAAGTAGTAATGCTAAGGTGTTGGGGAGAGGGTGGGGATTAATTATGGGAATCAAATACAAAGTGAGAGGTTGACACAGTTACTTTTTGCTTACATTACTGTGCTTTTGGGAGATTTTAAAGAAAAGTTGCAAGGTTAGTGGACGAGTTTGGTGGTAAAGGTATAAAGTTTGGATTGCTCAACCATAAACTCATTACTTCATATAATTAGATGCTTTACCCTTGAACAGTCCAAACATATATATACGTTTCACTCGTGGTAGCGCCCCAATTTTGAGAGAAAAAAAAAAACTTTTTTTAAAGGAAAAAAGAGCAAATGGTACCGCAGGCATCCCCAAATTTTTTAATATGGTGACACAATGAGGTGGCGCACACCCATTCTCTCATGTCTAGGTGACTCTGGCTTATCGTGGCAATGTTGAATGAATGCAAAGAAAACGTATATATACGTTTGGGGTGCTCCTGCGTAATGTATTTATACGTTTGGACCAATTTAAGGGTTTAAATATCATGTATTTAAATACTAAATTGAAATAATTTCATATTCTAAGTTGGTTTTTAAATTGTACATTTAAGTATTTCCATATTATAAATTACAGTGGACCCCCCAAGTTATCGTAATTTAAGCTGTTTCTGAGAGAGTGACTAAACCAGAATCTAACGATTCCCAAATTTAATTTTCCCTATAAAAACAATCTCACGTACATGTAAATCGAATTAATCCGTTCCAGACACCCAAAAGTATTAAAAAATTTTTTATTTTTACATGAAATATAACAATTCTTTACACAAAAACAATGAGACATGCTGAAAAAAACAATACTAAGTGACACTTTACGCTTTATTGAAGACTTGTTGATGAGTGATGAAACAGGAGGAGGGAGAGGATGGAGGTACTAGTTGTTTGGAAGGGGGAATCCCCTCCATAAAGACATCAGATACTAAGTCCATCTCCTGGGGGTACTTCGCTCCTTTGATTTTTAAAGCCATTAGACCACTTGAGAGCACTGGACCCCTGTCACCAGAAAAAGTGTTCAGAGAGTCTGTTCTGGTGTATGTTAGAATCTTGGAGACAGAACAAGATACATGTATAATTGTGGTCATATTGAAGGACTATCAGCTCTATGGCATAAGTTATCTAGCACAATTCATCTAATATGACAAATAAACAATATTAATAACCATAGAAAACATGATATATACTTCATAATTAATAAAATATGCATTAGGCCCTTTCCAGGGTTCCAGAACCATATTTCCAGTGTGCACCAGGTCCAAGAATTTTCAAAAAATAATTGCTATTTTTTCTTATGAAATGTAGAGATCTTTTCTGGAGTTAATAAAACAATAGTACAAAATTTGATGGAAATTGAATGAAATAATGCTCTATGATAATTTTTGACATGTCAGCGATATTTACGCATCGGCGATGTTGCAACTTCGACTCCCATTTTTAGGCGCGTGGGCCCACCCCCCCCCCCTCCCCACACACCTACCATATCCACCAAAACCCCCCCACCACACACCCCCCCCAACCCCACACCAAAAAAAAATGTTACACTAACTACCATCAACAAATTCTCATCTCTTCACTAGTCCCTTGACCCACACCTTACGATGGCATCGCGTTACGTAAATCCGCCAATGTAAACATATCACCAAAAAATTTTGGCTCCTCCTCACACGATTCGTCTGGGACCGCGTCCCAACGTGCCTCAGCTGCCCCATGGGCCCATTTTTACAAGCCACCATTGCGGTCGCATCCACGCATACATTCGGTACCATTTCAATTATCACAGTGTTTTTAGATGATTTTAGCTGCAAAAAAAAGTCACCATGGGCCCCAAGAAAGCTTCCTAGTGCCAACCCTGCAGTAAAAAGGGTGAAAAGTACTGATAGAAAATGAAAAATAGATAATTTCAAATACAAATGTGGAGTGCGTGTCCGGACTGGCAGGTTTGTAAACCAAACCCAATCAACCATCACTACAATCTGTGCCAACAAAAACCGGCAATAAGGAAGCTGTTTCTGCAAAAGGTGCAAGTTTGTTTCGAAACCGAGATCGCAACGTACTCGAAGATGTTGCGACGACTCTTATTGGTGTGGATAAACGAAAAACAGATAGCAGTGAGATAGCATCTCTCAAGTGATCATAATGTGAAAAAGGCTAGGAAGTTGCATGAAACGATTTAATTAGAAAAATGCCTGCAACTATTATATGATGTTAAGTGAATTTATGGCCACAAAGGTTGGTTTGAGAGATTAAAATTGAAGGGCCATACATAGTTGTGATAAGGCATGGTGAGGCTGACAGTTCGACCAAAAACGACTAAAAATATGTGAAGGAAATCAAGAGTACATAGACAGTGAAGGACGAAACCTGAACAAGTGTTGTGATGTCCAAACGTCCACACATTTTATCACTTTAGTGAAAAACTAGGAAACATATTACTGATGCACACATGAATAAGACCACCTATCCTAACAACAGGTATTCACATAACATACTACACAACAGACCCACAATGTAACCGTATTCACAAACACATGAGTAACTGCCTGTTGTTTCTACACAGCAAATATCTAATCTACAGAATCTCTGAGACAAGCAACTCCTTAATAGACCACATTCTGGACAAACACCATATCCCCTTAAAATCAGGCATAATTCCACGGAACAACACACAACACTACCCAACCTTTCTCTTAACTAAACTGGGAAAACTACCCACAAGACATTACTAAAGTAACCTTCAGACTAATAACGAGACAGCAGTTTAACAACTTTATAGCACTATGAATAACTTCAATGGCAAAAATGAGCTTGAAACATATTACAGATATGGAATGAATGTATAAATAATTTTCTAAAAAAAAAGCCAAATCCTCTATAACAACATTGCCCCCAAAAAACTAAACAGATCACAGCAAAGAACTGAATAATCCCTGGCTAACACCAATGCAACCTCAACATCCATTACACAAACACAAATATTAAAACAGTAATAGAATGGGTCAAATAACTAGAGAGAACAGTCGAGAAATTACACCGTCATCACTTATCGCAGCCTTATATAGGTGTTCAAAAAAAATTGCATTATATGAAAATAGATTACATAACATCAAAGGTGATATGAAAAAAAAAACCTGGAAAACTATCTGAAATTCTGGAAGCTAAACGTTATACAAAACAAAACAATCAAACTAACCAAAATCAGATGAACCCCTACTCACTCCAACCGAACAGCAAACAACTAATGTTTTCTTGCTCACCAATAGAAAAAATCTAGCGAACAAAATACCAAGCACAAATGCCCGTCCATCAGACCCCCTACCTGCATAACGAACCTTCCCAAATACCTATTCTAGCTCCACCAACCCCATATGAAGTTACACTCCATCTTAAACACTCTTTAAACAAGCATGATCATAACAAACTTGCCTGCTTTTATGTACAAAAAAGGCTTCTCAAGTATTGTCACCAATATTGCAACGCTCTAACAATTCCATTGAATCATCTACCTTCCCAACAATCTCAAAATAGCGAGGTCACTCCCGATCCTTTAAGGAGGTGACCAAGCTGAACTGAAAACTCTAGCCCAATATCTAACATTACCACTGCTCTCTAAAATCTTTGAAAAATTAATTCATAGACGGAACTATTCCTACCTCGTTTCACACAACATATTGAACTCCTTTGTCAGTTTGGATTCAAAATAATCAAAAGCACAAATGACTCTATCATACACATGCTAGTAACTAATATATACCGCACTTGAAAAGAAAGAGTCCCGCTGGGCATTTCATGATTTACTAAGCTTCGATACGTCGACCATGAACTACTGTACTCAATTAATGCACTAAGGGGTATCAGAGGCCACTTCCTCAACTACCTAAATCATACCTAGTAACAGAGACTCTATGTGTATGCAAATGATGCAAACTCCTCACCCAACCAATCACAGTAGAATCCCACAAGGAAGCGTCCTTGGACAACTCCTCTTTCCATCTACATCAATGATCTACCAAATGCAATCACAAGCTACTCAAACCCATATTATTTGCAGATGACACTACATATGATTTTCTCCACCAAAACTCAGTCATACTAGCAACACAGCAATGCGAATTACAGAAAATATCGCCCTGGATGATGAACTAAACAAACTTCCCCTGAGCACTGATGAAAACCTAATTGCATCATCACAAGACTCACAGATGAAAATTCCTAGGTATCCACCTTGACAGTAGCCATAAGTTCCAGACACACATACAACCATAACAACCACTGTGAGCATACTATCAAAGGATAAGGTACTACGTTCCCACAATCACTCTCCTGGCACTGAACCATTCACTTAATATACCTTATCTACATATGGATATTTGTGCATGGATCACACATCCAATCACCTAAAACCCCTAATAACCCAGTAAAGGCACAGTAAAATGAAAAATTCCCACTCCTGCCAAGCATACTCCACCAATTTCAGAAGTCTGAATCTGCTCTCCATTAAGAAATCCTTTTTATTTTTTTTGGTTTTTCCCATACTTAATCATGTGCCTACTATCTACACAGAGACAATACACGCAAAAAAAACTCCACATCAAACATCTCCTCACCACCTAAACAGGACACATTACCACATAACACAAGACACAGATCTCTTTTTGATATACCCTCATGTCCATATCACTACTGTGTAAGACACTATCACATAAATGGCCCAAAATATGGAGATTCATTACAGAAGATATTAAAAGTAACCCAGTCTGACATCAATTGGAGACTCCTCAAAAGCCACTTAAGCACCCTAGACTAAATGCTATATCACCATGTACTCCCACATCATAACTGAAACAATCACATTGAACCTTTTAACCATGTTGACAGGAATAAATGAATCATTGTTTTTCACAAAGCATTTTAAATAAAATATGCATATTTGTATAATACAAATTTTGATTCTTTTATAATTATATATTCTAGCGTGTACAATTATGAAATAATTACTTTCCTACTGTAGCAACTATGATATACTATTCCTTAATATTAAAAGTAGAAAGTAAGCCAATAATGTTAAGTTGGCCCCATAAATGCCAAGCATAATAGAGGCTCTCTTCGTCATTGCAACCACTATTTGTATATATACAATGACCAATGTACAGTTTGCAAAGACATTAAATAAATAAATACAAAATAAATGAAACAGGCCTTTTTGGATGAAAATGCCAAACAGGACCTACCTTACTCAGAGGAAAAGGCACTCCCATACAAAAAGCCTATTAAAGACAGGCTTACTCTGTTTGATGTGTTCGAATGCTAATGGTGCGATTGGAAAGTGAAGCCTTTATTGTGTATCACTCAAACCCCAGAGCTATCTGGCAAAACAATGTCCTCAAGGCGTAATTTTGTGCTGTGGAGGGCAAACACTAAGGCATGGCACTAGGGACTTTTTCTAAGACAGGTTACACCATGTATTTGCCCCCAATGTGAAAAATTACCTCCTGAAAGTAATTGACCTTAAGTGCCTCTCTTATTAGACAATGCTCTGGTCAACCATCAGAGTTGGCCAGAGCGACTTTCTGGGACACGAGCTTCATTAAGGTCAAGTTTTTGCCTTCCTAATACCACTCCTCCCTCAGCCCATAGACCAGCCAGGACATTTTCAAACTGTAAAAAAAAGAACTACACAAAAGCTATGTTTAAAAGTGCTTTGAAGTGACCTCAGACCTCGACTGACTAAGAGAGTTTTGGAAAGATCACTTTGAAGTATCGCTCATTGTGTAATCTTATAGGTAAGGCTTCGGAGGGAGTGACTAAGAGGACCTTGACTCTGCTTGGAAGAAACTTTGCCAGAATGAGATAGACAAAAGTGATTTTGAAGGGTTTTGAGGCTAACACTTGAGAAGCGTATGCCATAGTGGAACCAATAGTGGCACTGGGGAATCCTTGGGGTTGGAGTTAGTGTGGAGGATGTGGAAGAGTTGGTGAGGAGACCAATGAAGAACAATCCACAGATGAGGCTGCTAGATCATCTTCACAGCAAGAGGCCAGACCCGAGTGAAACATGCTTCGAGGAAGGGGAGAAATTTGATTAGTTGTCGTACTTCAAAGATTAAGGAAATGTGTCAATGTGGCTTGCTCAAGTGCAACCTTATGGATTGAAATCACCCCCCACAGCTATTGCAGGAGGGGTTTGGGGAAATTTTGGATTTTTGGGGGGACTTCTAACTGCCCCTATTGACGCTCTGCAAAGACAGTGTTTAGTATGAGTGTGGTGAAAGTGTTGAATGATGATGAAAGTTTTTTTCTTTTTTTTGGGTTCTTCAGTCTTTTTGGGTCACCCTGCCTTGGTGGGAAACAGCCGACGTATTAAAAAACAAAAAAAACATGGGTAGTGGGGGTATGAAGAGGAGTGGGATAGTTTTAAAAATGCAGTGTTAGATGTGGGGCAAAAGTTTGTGGGTATAGAAAGGTGGGTGAAAGAGGAGAGAAGTGATTGGTGGAATGAGGTAAAGGGTGTAGTAAGAGAAAAGGGTTGCTTATGAGAGGTTTTTACAAAGCAGAAGTGATATGAAAAGGGCAGAGTACAGTGGACCCTCGAATTTAGTCATGCCTTTTCTGTATGAAAAACTATTTTTATTATCAATAAAATGTATTTTTTTTTTAATATTTCCCATAGAAAATAATGTAAATCCAATTAAACCATTCCAGACACCCAAAAATATTAACAAAAAATACATTTTATAGATAAAAATAGTTTTGCATACAGAAAAGGCACAACTAAATTCGAGGGTCCACTGTATATGGAAAGTAAAGGAAAGGTGAAGAGAGTGGCGAGAGTGCAAAAGGAGAACAAATGAGAGTGGGTGAGGCACTGTCAACAAATTTTGCTAAGAAAAAAATTTGGAGTGAGAATCAGGTTAAGAAAGCTTAGAGAATAAACGGATTTGTCAGTAAAGATCAATTAAGGGAGTTAGTAGATGGAGAGCTGGAGGTACTGGGAAGATGACAGGAATATTTTGAGGAATTTTTCAATGTTGTTGAACAAAGGGAGGCAGTAATTTCATGCAATGGCTACGGAGGTATAGCATCTTTTACGAGTGAAGAAGAGCAGGCTGCGAGTGTGGCAGAGGTGCGCGAGGCATTACGTAGAATGAGAGGAGGTAAAGCAGCTCGAACTGATGGGATCATGCAAATGTTAAAAAACAGTAGGAGACATAGTGTTGGGGTGGTTGGTATTTTTGTTTAAGAAATGCATGAACAAAGGGAAGGTACCTAGGGACTGGGAGAGAGCATGTATAATTCCTTTACATAAAAGGAAAGGGGACAAAAGAGACTGTAAACATTATAGGGGAATAAGTTTACTGAGTATACCAGGCAAAGTGTATAGGAGGGTTATTACTGAAAGAATTAAAGGTAAGACAGAGAGCAGGATTGCAGATGAACAAGGAGGCTTTAGAATGGGTAGGGGATGTGTAGATCAAGTGTTTATGCTGAAACACACATGTAAACAGTATTTAGATAAAGATAGGGAAGTTTTCATTGCATATTGGATGTATAAAAGGCATGAAAAAAGTGGATAGGGGAGCAATGTGGCAGATGTTGCAAATGTATGAAATAGGTAGTAAGTTACTAAATGCTGTAAAGAGTTTTAATGAGGATAGCGAGGCTCAGGTTAGGGTGTGTAGGAGAGAGGGAGATTATTTCCAAGTAAAAGTAAGTCTTAGAAGGGATGTGTAATGTAACCATGGTTGTTTAACATATGTATTTTTAGACGGGTTAAAAAAGTAGAAAATGCTAAGGTGTTGGGGAGAGGGGTGGGATTAAATTATGGGGAATCAAATACAAAGTGAGAGTTGACACAGTTACTTTTTGCTTACAATACTGTGCTTTTGGGAGATTTTAAAGAAAAGTTGCAAAGGTTAGTGGACGAGTTTGGGTGTGTAAAGGTATAAAGTTGATTGCTCAACCATAAACTCATTACTTCAAAATTAGATGCTTAACCCTTAAACAGTCCAAACATATATATACAGTGGACCCCCGGTTAACGATTTTAATCCGTGCAAGAGGGGTAATTGTTATGCGAAATAATCGTTATGTGAATGAATTTTCCCCATAAGAAATAATGGAAATAAAATTAATCCGTGCAAGACACCCAAAAGTATGAAAAAAAATTTTTTTTTACCTCATGAAATATTAATTTTAATACACACAAACTGAAAAAGGCATGCACACTTACTTGGGCACTTACTTTTATTGAAGATTGGTGATGATTGGGTGGGATGGGAGGAGGGGAGAGCATTATCTTCTTATGTTTAGAAGGGGAATCCCCTTCCATTAGGACTTGAAAGGGAGCAGTCCTTTTCTGGGGTTACTTCCTTTCCCTTTTTTTAATGCCATAGGGCCAGCTCAGAGTCACTGGACTTCTTTTGCACAAGATATCTGTCCATAGTGGCCCGTACCTCTCGTTCCTTTTCACTTCCCTAAAGTGTTTCACAACATTGTTCAGTGTACAGGTTGCCAACACGGCTTGCAATAGCTGTGTGAGGGTGATTTTCATCCATGAAGGTTTGCACTTCAAGCCACTTTGCACAGATTTCCTTTATCTTTGTAGTAGGCAACTTCTTCAATTTCTCTCTCCCCTCCTCTGAACCAGTTTCCCCAGGTCTGGCCTCTTGCTCTTGAAGTTGATCTATCAGCTCATCAGTGGTTGTTCTTCATTGTCCTCCTCCACCAACTCTTCCACATCCTCCCCACTAACCTCCAACCCCAAGGACTTTCCCAATGCCACAATGGATTCCTCAACTGGCATAATCCTCTCAGGGTTAGCCTCAAACCCTTCAAAATCCCTTTTGTCTACACATTCTGGCCACAGTTTCTTCCAAGCAGAGTTCAAGGTCCTCTTAGTCACTTCCTCCAAGCCTTACCTATAAGGTTTACACAATTGAGGATATTAAAGTGATCTCTCCAAAACTCTCTTAGAGTCAGTTGAGTTTCTGAGGTCATTACAAAGCACCTTTCAAACAGAGCTTTTGTGTACAGTTTCTTGAAGTTGGAAATAACCTGCTGGTCCATGGGCTGCAGGAGAGGAGTGGTATTAGGAGGCAAAAACTTCACCTTAATGAAGCTCATGTCCCCATAAAGTCGCTCTGCCACGTCTGTAGGATGACCAGGGGCATTGTCTAACACCAGGAGGCACTTAAGTTCTAATTTCTTTTCAGTTAGGTAATCTTTCACATTGGGGGCAAATGCATGGTGTAACCAGTTATAGAAAAATTCCCTAGTGACCCATGCCTTACTGTTTGCCCTCCACAGCACACACAAATTATCCTTGAGGACATTCTTTTGCCTGAACGCTCTGGGAGTTTCAGAGTGATACACTAATAAAGGCTTCACTTTACAATCACCAGTAGCATTGGCACACATGAGAAGAGTAAGCCTGTCTTTCATAGGCTTATGTCTGGGAGTGCCTTTTCCTCCTGGTAATGTAGGCCCTGCTTGGATTTTTCTTCCCAGAACAGGCCTGTTTCATCACAATTAAACACTTGTTCAGGTTTCAGTCCTTCAGTTTCTATGTACTCCTTGAATTCCTGCACATATTTTTCAGCCGCTTTGTGGTCCAACTGGCAGCCCACCATGCCTTATCACACTATGGATGCCACTACGCTTTTTAAATCTCTCAAACCAACCTTTGCTGGCCTTAAATTCACTCACATCATCACTAGTTGCAGGCTTTTTTTTTAATTAAATCGTCATGCAACTTCCTAGCCTTTTCACATATGATCGCTTGAGAGACGCTATCTCCTGCTAGCTGTTTTTCATTTATCCACACCAAAAAGAGTCTCTAAAACATCTTCCATCACTTGCGATCTTTGTTTCGAAACACAGTTAAACCTTTGGCAAGAACAGCTTCTTGATTGTCTTTTTGGTCCCCACAATAGTAGCGATGGTTAAATTGGGGTTTCTTGTACAACTTGACTAGGTCGGCGATACGCACTCCACTTTCATACTTATCAATGATCTCTTTCTTCATTTCAATGGGTATTCTTACCTTATTGGTGTACGGTTGGCACTAGAAGCTTTCTTGGGGCCCATGGTCACTTATTTCCAAGAAACAGCACCGAAAACACTGAAATTTAATACGAAATATTCCGAGTGTATGCTTGGATGTTAGCGCGGAGGCTGGCTGGTAAACAATGGCAAGGGGGGCCGGCACTTTGTGGGGCGGGGCTGAGGGTGACATTGGACGCGTCTCGGACGAAAATCGGTGAGCGGGTTTTTATCAGTATGCGGGGCCCAAAAATTTTGCGTTTAAAGTAAGCGGTATGCGAAATAATCGCTATGTGATGCCATCGTTATGCGGGGGTCCACTGTACGTTCACTCGTGTAGCGCCCCAAATTTTTTGAGAAAAAAAAACTTTTTTTTTAAAGGAAAAAAGAGCATAGGGTACCCAGGCATCTCCAATTATTTTAATATGGGACACAATGAGTGCGCACACCCATTCTCCCCATGTCTAGGTGACTCTGGCTTATCGTGGCAATGTTGAATGAATGACAAAGAAAACCCGTATTATATACGTTTGGGGTGCTACGTGCGTGAACGTATATATACGTTGGACCTTTTAAAGGGGTTTTAAATTTCATTGTATTAAATACTAAATTGAAATAATTTCATATTCTAAGTTGTTTTTAAATTGTACCATTGTAGTATTTCCATATTATAAATTACAGTGGACCCCCAGTTATCGTAATTAATCTGCTTCTGAGAGTGACTAAACCCCAATCTAACGATTCCCAAATTAATTTTCCCCATAAGAAACAAAAGCAGTACATGTAAATCGAATTAATCCGTTCCAGAAAACCCAAAAGTATTTAAAATAATTTTTTTAATGAAATATACATTTCTTTACACAGGGAAAAAAATGAGACATGCTGAAAAAAAAAAATACTAAAGTGACACTTACCTTTTTTGAAGACTTGTTGTGAGTGTGAGACAGGAGGGGGAGAGGATGGAGGTGTACTATTGTTTGGAAGGGGAATCCCCTTCCCTAAGACTTCAGTACTAAGTCCTTATCCTGGGTTACTTCCCTCCTTTGTTTTTTAATGCCATTAGGACCGCTTGAGAGTCACTGGACCCTGTCACTCAAAAAAGTGTTCCAGAGAGGACTGTTTCTGGTGTATGTTAGGAATTCTTGGGAGACAGAACAAGATTTCCATGTATACGTGTCATATTGAAGGACTATCAGCTCTATGGCTAATTTATCTTGCACAATTCTCTAAATGACATAAAAAACAATATTAATAACATAAAAACATGATATATTTCTTCAGAATAAATAAAATATGGGATTAGCCCTTTCAGGGTCCAGAGACCAAATTTCAAAGTGTGCACCAGGGGTCCAAAAATTTTAAAAAAATAATTTTGCTATTTTTTCTTATGAAATGGTAGAGAATCTTTTTCTGGAGGTAATAAAACAAAGTACAAAATTTGATGGAAAATTGATGAAATTATGCTCTTGAGAATTTTGAGTTCAGCGATATTTACGCATCGGCGATTTTGCCAACTTCGACTCCCATTTTAGGCCAATTACATTATTCCAGTCGACCAAATTCTCAGCTATTCACTAGTACAGTGGACCCACACCTTACGTGGCATCGCGTTAGTTAAATCCGCCCATATGATACATATGAACGCAAAAATTTTGCCTTGCCTCACACGATTCGTCTGGAAGCGTCCCATTTCGTGGCCTCAGCTGCCCCATGGGCGCCAGTTTTTTCAAGCCAGCCAGTGCGGTCGCATCCACGCATACATTCGTACTTTAAATTTTTATCACAGTTTTTTTAGGATTGTACGCAAAATAATCACCAGGGCCCCAAAAAGCTTCTAGTCCCAAACCCTGCAGAAAAAAGGGGTAAAAATTTTACTATGGAAATGAAAAATAGATAATTGCAAAGTACAAAGTGGAGTGCTGCTCGGAGCTGGCCGGGTTTTGAAATCCAAAACCCCAAATCAACCACACACTATCGGGGCCCAACAAAAGGGCAATCGGGGAAGCTGTTCTTGCAAAAGGTGAAATTTTTTTTCGAAACAGAATCCAAGACTCGAAATGTTGAGAAAACCTTATGGTGGGAAAAACAAAAACGATAGCAGGAGAAACTCCCCAAAAGTATCATATGTAAAAAAGGCTGGGAAAGTTGCATGACGTTTTAATTAGAAAAATGCCTGAAACTAGTGATAGGAGTGAATTTAAGGCCGAAAAGGTTGGGTTTGAGAGATTTAAGAATTGTGGGATACATGTGATAAGGCATGGGAGGCTGACAGTTGGGACCAAAAAGCGACGAAAAATATGTAAAGGGAAATTTAAAGGAGTACATAACAGTGAAGGACTAAAACCCTAAACAAGTGTTTTGTGAGTAAAACTCACACATTTATCACTTTGTGAAAAACAGGAAACATATTACTGATGCACACATGAATAAAGCCCACCTACTAACAACAGGGATTTAAACAAAAACAACTACACCCAGGCCCACAAGTAACCGTATTCCCAAACACAATGAGTAACTGCCTGTTGCCCCCGCAATATCTAAACCTAAAAGAATCCTGAAAAAGCATCTCCTTAATAGACCACATCTGGACAAACACCATACCCCTTTTAAAATCAGGCTAACACGGACAACCACAGCCAATACCCCACCTTTTCTCGAAACAATCGGGGCAAACCCAAAGACATTACTAAATAACCTTCAGACTACATAACGAGACAGCAGTTAACAACTTTATACACTATGAAAAAACACAATTGGGGAAAAATGAGCTTTAAAAATTACAATAAATAAAGTATAAATAATTTTCAAAAAAAAAAACCAAATGCCTCATAACAGACATTGCCCCCAAAAAACTAAACAGATCACAGCAAAAAGGGGGAAAAAAAACCCTGGGTAACACCAAGCATCCTCAAATCCTTACACAAAGCACAAATGAAAAACAGTAAGAATGGGTCAAATAACTAGAGAACATCGAGAAATTCTCGCAGCACTACCACCTTATAAGGGGGTCAAAAAAAATTGCATTTTTGAAAAAAGATTACATAACATCAAAAAGGGGAATTTTAAAAAAAAAATGGAAAACTATCTAAATTCTTGGAAAAAAACTTATCCAAAAAAAAAACAATCAAAATAACAAAACAGATAACCCCTACTCACTCCAACCGAAACAGCAAACAGACTTAATGTTTTCTTCTCCACCAAGGAAAAAATCTAGCAACAAAATCCAAGCACAAATCCCGCCCTCAACAAACCCCATAGAACCTCCCAAATACCTTTCCAGCTCCCAAACCAACCCCATGAAGTTTCCCCATCCAAAAAACCTTAAAAACGCAGAGACAAAACAACTTGCCCGCTTTTATTACAAAAAAGCTTCTCAAATATTTCACCAATTATTTCAACCCTAACAAATCCATTGAACATCACCTTCCCAACAACCTCAAAATAGGGGAGGGCACTCCGATCCATAAAGGAGGTGACCAAGCGAACTGAATAACTCTAGACCAATACTAACTTACCCTGCTCTCTAAAATCTTTGAAAAATTAATTCAAGACGGAAAATATTTTCCCACCTCGTTTCACACAACATATAAACCCTTGTCAGTTTTTGGGTTCAGAAATAAAAAAAGCACAAATAAACCCACATACACACAGAACTAATATATACCGCACTTGAAAAGAAAGAAGTCCCGCTGGGCATTTTCATTGATTTACTAAAGCTTTCGATCCCAGTCACCATGAACTACTGTACTCCAAATTAATGCACTATGGTATCAGAGGCACTTCCTCAACACCTAAAGTCATACCTTAGTAACAGAACTCTATGGGGTATGCAAATGATGCAAACCCTCCCCCCCAACCAATCACAGTAGGAGTCCCCACAAGGAAGCTCCTTGGACCCCTCCTCTTTCTCACTACATCAATGATCTACCAAATGCATCACAGCTACTCAAACCCATATTATTTGCAGATGACACTACATATGTATTTTCCCACCAAAACTCAGTCATACTAGCAAACACAGTCAATGCTGAATTACAGAAAATATCCCCGGGATGATGACTAACAAACTTACCCCTGAACACTGATAAAACCTATTTCATCAGTCACAAGACTCACAGAGGAAAATTCCTAGGTATCCACCTTGACAGTAGCCTTAAGTTCCAGACACACATACAACAAATAACCACTGTAGGCATACTATCAAAGATAAGGTACTACGTTCCACAATCAGCTCTCCGGGCACTGTACCATTCACTTACTATACCCTTATCTTACATATGGAATTTGTGCAGGGGGATCAACAACATCCAATCACCTAAAACCCCTAATAACCCGTAAAGGCAGCAGTAAAAAATGATAAATTCCCACTCCTGCCAGCATACCCACCAATTTTCAGAAGTCTGAATCTGCTCTCCATTAAGAACATCCATACTTATTCATGTGCCTACTATATACACAGAACAATACACGCAAATATAAACCTCCACTCAAACTTCTCCTCACCAACCTAAACAGGACACATGACCACAACACAAGACACAGATCTCTTTTGATATACCTCATGTCCATATCAAAACTGTTAAAACTCTATGCACATAAAGGGCCCCAAAATATGAATTCATTACCAAAAGATATTAAAGTAACCCAGTCTGAAAATCAATTTGAGACTCCTCAAAAGCCACTTAATCACCCTAGACTAAATGCTATATACACCTATGTACTCCCACATCATAACTGAAACAATCACATTGAACCTTTTATCCATTGTTTACAGGAATATAATTGAATCATTGTTTTTCCCCAAAAACAAATTTTTGAATATAAATATCATATCTTTGTATAATACAAATTTTGATTCATTTATAATTAATAAACTACTGTACAATTTTTAAATTTTTACTTTCCTACTGTACAACTAAGATATACTATTCCTTAATATTAAGTAAATGTAAGCCAATAATGTTAAGTTGGCCCATAATGCCAAGGCATAATAGAGGCTCTCTTCGCAATGCAAAACCCCCTATTGTATATATACAATGTCAATGTACTGTTTGCAAAGACATTAAATAAATAAATAAATAAATAAATGAAACAGGCCTGTTTTGGAAGAAAATGCCAAACAGGACCTACCTTACTCAGAAGGAAAAGGCACTCCCAGGACAAAGCCTATTAAAGACAGGCTTACTCTGTTGATGTGTGCTAATGCTAATGGTGATTGGAAAGTGAAGCCTTTATTGGTGTATCACTCAAACTCCCAGAGCGTTCTGGCAAAACAATGTCCTCAAGGCTAATTTGTGTGCTGTGGAGGGCAAACACTAAGGCATGGGTCACTAGGGACTTTTTCTAAGACTGGTTACACCATGTGTTTGCCCCCAATGTGAAAAATTACCTCCTGGAAAATAAATTGGACCTTAAGTGCCTCCTGGTATTAGACAATGCTCCTGGTCATCCATCAGAGTTGGCAGAGCGACTTTCTGGGGACACGAGCTTCATTAAGGTCAAGTTTTTGCCTCCTAATACCACTCCTCTCCTGCAGCCCATAGACCAGCAGGTCATTTCAAACTTAAAAAAAAAACTACACAAAAGCTATGTTTCAAAAGTGCTTTGAAGTGACCTCAGACACTCGACTGACTAAGAGAGTTTTGGAAAGATCACTTTAGTATCCTCAGTTGTGTAAATCTTATAGGTAAGGCTTCGGAGGGAGTGACTAAGAGGACCTTGAACTCTGCTTGGAAGAAACGTTTGCCAGAATGTGTAGACAAAAGGGATTTTGAAGGGTTTGAGGCTAACACTGAGAAGCGTATGCCAGTTGTGGAACCAATTGTGGCACTGGGGAAGTCCTTGGGGTTGGAGGTTAGTGGGGAGGATGTGGAAGAGTTGGTGGAGGAGGACAATGAAGAACTAACCACAGATGAGCTGCTAGATCATCTTCAACAGCAAGAGGCCAGACCTGAGGAAACTGCTTCGGAGGAGGGGAGAGAAATTGTAGTAGTTGTCTACTTCAAAGATTAAGGAAATGTGTGCAAAGTGGCTTGAAGTGCAAACCTTTATGGATGAAAATCACCCTCACACAGCTATTGCAAGCCGTGCTGGTGACTATTACAATGACAATGTTGTGAACCACTTTAGACAAATCATAAAGGAACGAGAGGTATAGAGCTCTATGGACAGATATGTTGTGTGACAGAGGTCCAGTGACTCTTAAGCTGGTCCTAGTGGCATTAAAAGAAGAAGGGAAGTAACCCCAGAAAAGGACTTGCTACCTGAAGTCCTAATGGAAGGGGATTCCCCTTCTAAACAATAACAACTTCCACACTCTCCCCTCCTCCCATCCCATCAATCATCACCAGATCTTCAATAAAGGTAAGTGTCATGTATTCTAGTGTTAGTAGAGTATTAACTGTGCATGTCTTCTTCAGTTTGTGTGTATTAAAATTAATATTTTCATGTGGTAAATTTTTTTTTTTTCATACATTGGGGTGTCAGGAACGAATTAATTTGATTTCCATTATTTCTTATGGGGAAAATTATTCACCTTAAAATATGATAATTTTGGCATACGATGACTCGCCAGGTATGAATAATATCGTAAGGCGGGGCCACGTATTACTTCTATCGAATGAGCACCAGAAAAGCAACCATGTCAACTGTTGTCACTACAAATAAAGTGATCGGAAATTGGTAATTTGGCCAATTTAATACAAAGTTGCATTAAATTGCTAAAATTTAATTGAAAATTATGGTCTCAGTTTTTTCTCCTCCTTATGCAACTGTAGTATGCTGGCAGTGATTTGTTTCATGTGGTGCATATATACCACACATACATTTCTCTCATAATCTAGGCCAAATTTACCTACCGCTCAAAGCTTATCAGAGCTGGAGCACATGGCGTAGAGTAGATCTATCGGTTTGGACCCTGAAAGGATATAAAATGTCCACGATGTGGTGTCTGTTGTTCTTGTTGTTGGGTGAACAAGGGCCCTTGAAAGATAAGCCTTTTACATGATGATGGTGAAGGCAGCAGCAAGAGCAGAGAGGTGGCGTGTTAGTCATAGCCCTATATACCTCAACAACCAATGGAGGAGGTCGGTTTCATGCGGTCCTTTTTTTCTACACGATTTATTCCATTAACTTACTTGCTACACTGATAAATGCTACACATCACTGCTGGGGTGGTCTATAGCCTTTATAGTCCCTGCTGCTTTAGGTATCTGAACATACTGCCAGGAATGCACCTGAAAAAAGGCACATTCTCCTCTCTCTCCTCCGCCACCTTTACCAAAGGGCTGGCTGGCACTAGAAGCTGTGTTCGGCCCATGGTGGCTTATAGCAAATTACAAGCATCTAAAAAGATGGATAAGTACAAAATGTATTGTAATGAACATGTAGATTTGTCCTCTCATTGCTGGTAAACTTATGCACAATGGGTCCCTCAGCCCCGCACAAATGACTTTGTACCGAGGTCAGCGATGTTCATCGAACAATATTTTGATGCAAAAACGTTACTTCATTCCGAGAACGATCTTAATCCAGGGGTCCACGGGGATGCGAGCAGAAGCATCCTCACGTGGCCCCAAGAGAGACAGCCATACTGACGACGCGAGGCGGCCCCACCGGCGGTTGACGAGTCCCAAACGCTGATCATCGATCCGAAAAACCGTCCGGCTGATCACCGAGTTGGCCGATAACCGAGGGTCCACTGTATCACCAGCAAAAAGTAACTGTCAACTCCCATTTTGTATTTGATTCCCATAATTTAATCCCACCTCTTTCCCTAATTATAGGTGGAGTTCCATTGCTATGACCACATTGGTAAATAACTTTCGCCATATCTGCAACATGTTCAGTGACAAAACCCTGTGCCATTTCAGGGAAATCTTAGAGATGCCAGAAACAGAGCACTCTTGACAGTTATTTTGTGTGACAGGGGTCCAGTGACTCAAGCTGGTCCTAGTGGCATTAAAAGACAAAGAAGGGAACTAACCCCAGAGAAGGCTTTGCTATCTTAAGTCTTTATGGAGGGGCTGGAGGGGGATTCCCCTTTCAAACACTAACTCCTCCCCCTTTCCTCCTCCCTATCTTCCAGAAACCACCATTAGCCTTCAATAAAGGTATGTAACACTAATTGTCTAAAAATGATTTTTTGTGAATATTTTTGTCTGGAATGGATTAATTGTATTTCCATTAATTCTTATGAGGAATATTATTTCGGTTTTCGGCCATTTCGGTCTTAGGCAGACCTTTTGGAATGGATTACGGCCAATAACCGAGGGTCCACTGTACTTCAATTTTCTTCTTCCAAGTGCTGCTCCACTTCTATTTTGTACTATGGGGTACACAATAAAGTACAAATATGTAGTCTTGGAGAATCTGAAAGTTAGTGTACTGAGTGGCTGTAGGAAGGTCAAGATGCTGCTCTGCCCATTTCCATGACCCAAGCTCTCGTAAAGTATACAATACAGACTCGTCGGGGAGAGCCCATTGTAACTCCGTGTTGTCGGTAAATGAATACGTCGGTCAGGAGAGGCTTTATGTTAACCCCTAAATGGTCCAAATGTATATACACATTCTCTCCCCCAGTGCCCCGAATATTTTGAAAAATAATTTTTTTTTTTCATTGAAATACAGAAAATTTTTCTAATCTAATAGTGATTTAATAAAAAAATTAGGGACAATACTACCGAATATGAGGCTGCAAAGTTGGCACTTAATGTCTCACCTGAAGGCAACATTGGAGATCCCTGCAGCATGTCTGAAGGGTTGCGCGATATACCATTTTTTTCTCAGTTTTGTATCTTATTATATATTTTTATGTTTTGAATAATTACAATTTATTGTATTTCTTGGCATTTCATAACCAATCTTTTGATTCTGACACTAGTATTAGGTACTGAAATTGTACTCCAAATTGTCACAAAACCATTGACAGGTGAACATTTACACCTGCTTTTGGTCATTTAACTATGTCTAGATAAATAAATAACAAAAGTATTTATAGGTCCCCAGCAATGTTTTGGATACACGGGAGTATAGAAGAAGAAGAAGAAGAAGGAAGAAGGAAGGAGGAGGAGGAAGAAGGAATGAAGAGGAGAAAGAAGGAAGACGCTCCCTTGAAGCAATGTGACAAGCATCCGGGAGGGCAGTGATGAGATATGGGATGACATTTGCGATGGTTGCCAGGCGAGGGTGCACTAGAATAAAAGGGAATGACATTTTACTGAGCTCGTATCTCTGTCTCTGATTATCTGTCTTATCTCTGTCTGCTTGTCTCTGTCTCTCTGCTTGTCTGTCTCAGAGAAAGCCACTGTAACCACTGTAAACCAACAGGTATTCTTTCTTTTTTTTTTTTTTTTTAACAAGTCGGCCATCTCCCACCGAGGCAGGGTGACCCAAAAAAGAAAGAAAATCAGGTATTCATATGCATTATATCTACAAGCACAGTATAGCACTTCGGAATTTTTTTAGGTTATCCTAGGTAATTTACACTATGTATAATTGTATTTGTGTGTACCTGCGAGACAGATAAAAAGAGACAGACAGAGATAGACAGGCACCTAAAACATGGGGTTAGCATCACTTTCCTCTTAACCCTTAAACTGTCCAAACGTAGATCTACGTTTTTTCAACATTTGAAAGTATGTAAAAAAAATTTTTTTTTTTTTACATTTGAAAGCAAATAAAAAAAACTTTGATCTACTTTTTTTTTATTTGAAAATATGTAAAAAAAAACATATATCTACTTTTGGAGCACTACACATGTGAACGTAGATCGATGTTTTGGACAGTTTAACCCTTCAAACTGTCTCACACAGATTTATTGTTCAAATGCAATAGTGCTACCAAAAGTAAATCTAAATTTTTTTTTTTACATATTTTCAAATAGTATAACAAAAAAATGTAGATCAAAGTTTTTTTACACGTTTTCAAATGTAAAAACAAACAAAAAAGATCTACATTTTTTTACACACTTTCAAATGTTGAAAAAACGTAGATCTACATTTGGACAGTTTATGGGTTAAGGATTAAAAGGGGAGTGTTAATATGACATTACATCAATGAATCCTTGGCGTTTGCCCCACTGTTTGCTCTAGCTGGTGCTCAATATAACTGGTGCTCCCACAAGGTACTAAGTGGTCCCTGATTTTTTTTTAAAATGGTGCACACCGAGTGTTAAGACCCATTCTATGCTGACCAGGCATCTTAGGCCAATCGTGCCAAATTTGGAGGCAGGAAAAATAAAACGTCCGGGGCACTAGCGGTAAGAACGTATATATACGTTTGGACCATTTAGGGGTTAAATAACCATGGTTACATTACACATCCCTAAGACCTACTTTTATTTTTTATTATCACACTGGCCGATTCCCACCAAGGCAGGGTGGCCCGAAAAAGAAAAACTTTCACCATCATTCACTCCATCACTGTCTTGCTAGAAGGGTGCTTTACACTACAGTTTTTAAACTGCAACATTAACACCCCTCCTTCAGAGTGCAGGCACTGTACTTCCCATCTCCAGGACTCAAGTCCGGCCTGCCGGTTTCCCTGAATCCCTTCATAAATGTTACTTTGCTCACACTCCAACAGCACGTCAAGTATTAAAAACCATTTGTCTCCATTCACACCTATCAAACACGCTCATGCATGCCTGCGGGAAGGTCCAAGCCCCTCGCACACAAAACCCCCCTTTACCCCTCCCTCCAACCTTTCCTAGGCCGACCCCAAAACCCGCCTTCCTTCCACTACAGACGATACACTCTTGAAGTCATTCTGTTTCGCTCCATTCTCTCTACATGTCCGAACCACCTCAACAACCCCTTCCCTCAGCCCTCTGGACAACAGTTTTGGTAATCCCGCACCTCCTCCTAACTTCCTAACCTGAGCCTCACAAACCTCATAAAAACTCTTTACAGCATTTAGTAACTTACTAACCTTTAATTCCAATACAGTGGAACCTCTACTTGCGAGCGCATCCACGTCGAGTTTTTCCAAATACGAGCAGTCGACAGGTTGATTTTTGCTTCCATACGCGAGCAAAATTTTCCATATGCGAGCAGATCTCAAGGCTGGTTCCTTGACACTGGGGAGGGGCTCTTGCTCTGATCTAGGGAATTTTATCTCATTTGTTTTTCGGGCTATCTTATTGAAACTTAGGCAATGTATGATGGGGAAAAAAGCTTCTTAATGTACACCAAAAATGAGAGAAATCTATGCATAAATAATGGAGTTCACTTTTCAGCAATTAGCCACCCCTTAGCGGTATTTTCGTATGTTTTTATGGTTGTATTCTCGGTTTTTTTGTCTCAATTGTAGAATTGAAGTATATTACAGAAATAGATATGATTTGATTGCTTTCATGATGAAAAGTAAACCCTTTAAATAGAGTTCAATGTAGGAGAAATGTTCGATGTTTTGGCTATGTTCAAGAGTAAACAAAGTCTGTTCCAACTGTCTATTCCAATATGCAGTCATGAATGGGTTAAGTAAGTTTATTCAGGGATACACAAATACAGTTACAGATTGCCATACACAGCAGCAATGTGCAGAGAACCTAGGATATAAGCCAAAAAAGACAAAGTGATTTATTTCCATTGATATTATTTATACAATTACAATAAGGCAAAAACAGTCAAACTTATATTTTTTGTGTGAATAAAAATTACAAATTATTTATATTTTAATAATAATAATAATAAAATAATAATATGTAATAATAATAATAAATATTAATAATTTACATATTTTATTCATTCTAGAGTACACCTACCATCCGACTTATGACCAAGTTTCGGGTTCCGAAAAACCGGTCATAATCGAAATGGTCGTAAGTCGAACTTTAAATACTGAATATCAACAAAACATTTTTTTAATGACTATTTTATTGTTTTATTTTGTATTTCATGTTTTTACTTTACTTTTTATGCTGTTAGTACTGTATTTTATACTGTAAGGTTTTTGGATAAACACTGTGTACAACACAAATAGTTGTTTATTTACCAGAAATTTGGCATAAAAAAACACGGGCGTAAGTCGGTGGTCGTAAGTCGAGCAGGGCCCTAAGTCGGAGGTAGGTGTATATGTGGACTATCTTATTGAAACTTGGGCAATGTAAAGATGGAAAGATGCTTCTTAACATACACCAAAAATGAAAGAAATCAGACCAAAATAACGGAGTTCACTTCCAGCCATTAGCCGCCCCTTAGCAGTATTTTTTCGTATGGTTTTTATGGTTATATTCTCTTTTTTTTGGGCTCATTTGATAGAATGAAGATAATACAGAAACAGATATTTTTGATTGTCCAATGCCAACTGCCATCTAATAAGGGTTGACTTATTTAACAATTTTAAAAAAATAACGCAGTGTCTACAAACATAAATCTTCTATGGAAAAATACGACGTATTGATTTAAAATAAATAATAAAAAATAAAAAAAAATAATAAATAAATAATATAATTGTTACAACTATAATAATTTTAAATAAGTTTAAGTACTACTATGTATAATTTTAGTTTTTACATGCCAACCACAGAGGCGGGGCAACAAAAAAAAGAGCAGCATCCACTGGCACGGGGCTTACCACGCGGGTGAAGGGAAAACCCCGTTTTTTTCCCTTTCTTTCGTGCAGTTATTACGCAATTTTCGTTTCTAACCTGGTCCAAGAAAGCATCCACAGCAGAGGCCAAAAGAAAAAGAGGAAAGATTACCATGGATTTAAGCGAAAAAACATTGAAAACATGGGCAAAGGTCCCGGGTTAAGGGTTTAGCCAACGTACCAGCGTACATCTTCTACAATATGACAATACTAAAGCAGTAGTATTCTATAAATGCTATAGTGCCCAGCAAAGGGCATTAAAAATAATGTCTAAACACCGGACTCTGTCAATGAAAAGATGGAGACTGCTGTTGAGTGGTTGTGATGGAGAAGAGCTCGCCAAAGATAGAGGCTCGGTGACTGAGGGTATCCTCTGTGAGAAGGCACGAAGCATTTACACCGATTTTCTGCAGAAGTCCCCAGTCACTTCACCGGACGAGGGCCATCACAAATGTCATTTAAAGCCAGTCGGGATGGTTCGAAAAGTTTTAAAAGGAGGACCAACAATTCACTCAACATTCACGTCTGTCATCAGGCATGGTGAGGGAGCAAGTTCTGATGTGAAGGCATCTGAGAGTTTTTAATCAAAACTTTTAGCAGAAGTGAAAGCAGCTGAAGAATACACCCCTCAAGCAAGTTAACAGAGAAGTGACAGGCTCTTCAGTAAGATGTGCCAAGGAGGACTTGGCCTAACTCAGAAGAGAAGATGTATGCCCGGGCCACAAACCCATGGAGGACAGGTTAACCCCTTGCATTGTGCGCAAATGCGAGTGGCGAACTGCAAGATCAAGCCGCTGCTGGTAAAATCATTCCGAAAACCCGCCAAGCCTTTAAGTCGGCATAAGATTCTAATAGAAAAGCTGACGTTATGGTGGAGGGCAAACCCGAAGGCATGATCACCAAGGCAGTCTTTGTGGATTGGTAAACCTGTTGTTGGGTCCTAACCATTAAGAAATATCTCCATGAAAATAACCTACCCCTGCAACCCTTCCATCCTGACAAGTGCACCTGCTCACCCACATCGAACATCCAGAATGAAATAATCGAGAGTTCAAGTTTATAAATTCTCTACCTTCCACCCAACACCACCCCAATCCTGCAGCCTATGACCAGCAGGTGATTTCCACTTCAAGAAACTCTTCACCAAGCACCTGTCACCGCCTGCTTGGATGTGACAGAGAACACAAATTTTACCCTTCAAGAGTTCTGGAAGGACCACTATAACATCGTGATTTGCCTCAGAAATTATAAATATGGCCTGGCATGGTGTTACTAGAGGACAAAGACCTCTGCTTGGGAAGAGCTGTGGCCTGAGGTTGTGTCCCTGAAAGGGACTTCGAAAGATTTCCGAACTCGAAGAGCCAGTGGTGGAGGAGATTGTGTCCCTTGGAAAGGTCATGGAACCGGAGGTGGATGAAGATGTGAACGATCTCTCAAGGAGCACTGCCGAGGAGCTGCTGACGGAGAAGTACGATGAACTACATAAGCAGCAGCATCAGGAGGTTTTGGCGCGCAGGACAATTCGTACCGTAGAAGGAGGAAGGTATGGAGGAGTATACCTCTACAAGTGAGATAAAGGAAATGTTGGGAATCTGGAGAGATTATCAATGCTTTAATTGAAAGAAACCCGCAGCGAGTTAATCAAGTGGTCATGCACTGGACCCTATTTACAATGACGCCTTCCTCGAGTCATTTCCAAAACTTTCCTGAAAGGATGAAGAAACAAACCTCCTTGGACAGTTTTTTCTTAAAACGCTCTGGCAGATAAAAGTGTGACAAGCGTGGAGAAAAAAACCAAAAAAATCAGTGAATATGACGTACGTATCATTAAAAAAAATTGTAGCAGTTAATTGACAAAATGTATCAAAAAAGTGTAGAAATGAAAGTGTACACAGGATTAAAGATCTCACCCAGAGAAAGTTTCACATGGTCTGACATAAAATACTTATTATCAAGAAGGCCACTAGTATGCCTAGTGCATTGGACCTATTTAATGACATCATCCAACCGATGTTCCCAGCCATCTCTTCTCCATCTCCAAGGTAAATGCTAAATAACACATAATTTCTTTACGTATTATTATATAACGTTATTTCATAGTATATTATTTTTATTTTATTTATTATATAATTGATGTTTTTCCTTAGAAACAACGTATGGTAGTAATCTAAAGGAGTTTTGCCTCGCACACTCATTTTCTGTTATCTAAACAACATGGGAAGGTATGTCAGGAGGAGGAAAGGCCGCCGTGGTGGCCCTATAATACACAACAACAATGGCCACTGTTCCTACCACCTCCACTTAACACTACTCGCATAAACGTATATTTCATTCATTCATAGTGTAATATATCCATGTTTTCTATGTTATTATTAATTGTTTTATTAGTCATATTAGATGAGCTGGGATAGATAAATAAGCTTTATAGATATATTAGCGAAATATTGAAGTATCCTGTCACCTCCTGAAGATGGGAAACGGATTAATTGCATTTCAATTAATTTAAATGAGGAAAATTGATTCTGCTAACGGAGCAAATCCACTTGCGAGCAAGGTCATGGAACTGATAAAAACACGCAAGTAGAGGTTCCCCTGTACTTCAACATTTGCCCACATTTGCTTCCCTATCTACTATCATATGCATTTTCTAAATCCAACTGTTCACATAAATGCTTTCAAAGTCAACACCTGATCCACAACATCCCATACCCATTCTAAAGCCTCTCTGCTCATTTGCAATCCTGCTCTCTGTCTTATCTTTAAATTCTTACAATAATATCCTAACAAACATTTTTACCTGGTTACTCAGTAAACCTCTTCCCCTACATCTTCTCTCATCCCCCTTCCTTTATATAAAAAGGAATTATTCAACACACACTGCCAATCCCTATAGACCGTTTCCCTTCTTTCATACATTAATTAAAACCCTTTGACGGTTTCCGGCGTATAAATACGGCCTAAACTAGCCAATGTTCTGACGTAATATATACGCACAAATTCTAGCGTTTCAAATCAAGCGGAAAGGCCTGGTAGCCTACATGAGAGAGAATGGGTCTCATGGTTGGTGTGCACCCTGTGAAACAAATTTCTGGAACCCAGCGGTGCATAGTGGGAACAGCCATGTAGTTAGTCCATTTTCACCAGCCTCTCGTAAAAGTTCCTCGTCACTCCTCGGCGGATTGGAGGTCTTTTGTTCAAGTGATAGACTCTAACATGATGAAAAATGACAGTGAGGTGAATTCCAGGGTTTTGGAGTGAGTGTTACCGGAAAAGTGCCCAGGATAACGTAATTATTTTGATAAACCCAGCTGACCACCAACGTGTCTTTCCCCCTTGGTGCTGGGACGGCTTTGTTCTCGGTTCATTCCACGTTCGCCTGTACCAGGACAAGAGGAAACTAATTGGTCGTGTACAACACCCAGATGTTAGCATGATAGTAAGTGATTCAAAGGTCACTGAAAGCAATCTATTCTAGTGACAGTGAGAGTGAAATATTCCCCAGTGAAGCGGCAGTATGTAGGACGTAGCATGTGGTCTGGTAGTGTTTCATATGTAGTTTCCAAGGAAGTAGAAACTCTTGGAGCACTTCCCCTGTGGCCCTAAACCACGACCCTTAAAGTGAAGATACGATATTGTAACGATGGTATGAATGATGTGAAGGTGATGGAGCCAGGCAGTGGGGCGAGTAGTGAGGTGCACGGCCCATGTGGTGCACCAATCAGTCATCGGGCCACGCTACTACCCACGCTGCTGACAAACTGCACAACAACCAGCCTCACCCTACCCCACACCTCCCACAACCGCACCACCACAACCTGCACAACCACCAACATGCACAACCACAAGCCACCCACGGGTACAATATCCAGACCCCCACCAGCAGACCCATCTGGATTGGCATGACGGTGACTGAGTTTTTGTTCCCCAGACCCCCTGACTTGATGATAACACAAAAGTGGAATACAGCCTCTTGTCCACTTGGGAACAATGCCAGTGAACTGGACTGCTTTGAAGTTTATTCTTCGATGACTGCTGATGATATCATTGTCAGGGAAAGCAAACCATACTGGGACAACAGCAGGGCAAATAAAATTCTCTCACCAAAATCGCGGCGCTACACAAGTGAAGGAGACAACTGTGGCAGAGATGTACCTGTTTTTGCCACAATAATGCTTATGCCCCATGTTGTATAAGCACACTGTCACCACATACTTTGTGGCACCCAGAACTCCTGATTTCAACTTCCAGTTTTAGTGACATTATAGTGTCAATCGTTTTCCTGATACTGTTATGTATGTCACACTTTCAGACAAAACCAGGCCTGCCAGAAGCGAACAGGTTTATGTAAGATAGAAATGTGTTATTATGACCTGAAACAAAAGTGCTGCATGTATTTTTATCCCTTCAGGAAGCTTGTGTTGATGAGTCTTTGATTTTATTCAAAGGAAACTCTCATTCAAGCAATATATTACCAAGCAAAGTAAATGCTTTGGGTGTATAAAAGCTAATTTATGTGTGATTGCAGAATTGGTCTAGTTTTGGATATCATTTGTGTACACTGGCAGTAATACTTTGAGAGATACCATGAATTTAGGGTATCTCAGTTGATGTGTTTCGAACAATGATGAACCATATCTTGGAAAGGGGCATATGTATTTACTGAAAACTGGTACACAAGCCCCTTACTCATGATTTCTTGTTAAGAACTTAACAGACTGTGTGGCACAGTGGCGTGTAATTGTAAACATAGCCAAGGTTCGACGCTGGTGCACCGCAGAGGTGAGTCAAGCCTTTGCTCCAATGAATATCATGGCATTTCGGTGGCATGACAAACGAGATGTCACATTGTTGGGACCCCCCCCCATCATCTTCACAGAAATGAAATGGTAACCCCCTCGGTCAGAGACAACAGATAGACCAATGAACCCATTCTAAAGCCTGCAGCGCTGTCCATGGACTACAACCTCAATATGCGCATTAGTGGACAAATGTGACTGCAGATTGGTTTGCAGTCTGTGTATGCAAGAGATATAAGTGGTTATAAAACTTTTTTTCCACTTGTTTGATATCTCTATGGCTAAATGCATAAACATAAACAAGTTGAAGTCCAACAAAACACACCAAAATATGGTGAATTTTGCCTGTCAGTAATCAGAACAAAAGATTGCAAAGTACCAGAGCACTCCTGCAATAGACCACACCCACAGACGTCATCTCGTTTCAGGCCTGGTGATACTACCCCATACAACAGCCTCCTAACTACTGCCAAGAAAATGCTCAGAAGAGAGATTATGTCTGTATGCAGACCACAAAACGCCCACAAACACCAGAGACACTCGTTTTATGGGTGAGGGTGTGATTGCCCCTCTGCCTTAACCCCCATATCAAAGAGTTCCACAAGCTCAACAGTTCTAGGAACGTGTTTAGTGACTGTACATATGTATAATATTATGGAAACAAATATAATAAACATTGTTTTTATTGTTGTTTGTGTAAACAAAGTGTATACCCAAACAAATAGTGACAAAGTGTGTTCTTTTATTGTGTTGTAAATAATGAGTGTATATTTGAACAATTCACCTTACATTTGGTCTCAACATGCCCACATAAGTTAACCTGGAACAGAAAAATATTGAAAAATGCAAGAAACCTTTGAATTAATAGTAAATAAAAGAATAACGGTGGGGTGGCAGTCCCCGCCGCTGTTTGCCGAAAGCACGTCACTTTCTGCACACTTTGCGGATCTCTGTTATCTCAGTAAGTACTGAGGCCAAAAAAATTTTTTAGGCTAAAACACCACAAAAATATTCCTAACATTTTCATAAGAAAAATAATTTTTTTTTTGAATATTTGCGACTAGAATGACATTTCAGAGAGGGCCTGAAACAGTCAGGGGTTAAACAAAACTACCAAACACTCCAACACCAATATCTCCCCCATTTTTAACATTTCTGTCATGATCCTGGTCACTTCCACTGCTTTACCCCCCTTTCCTTCTATGGTAATGCCTCATGCACCTCCCCCACCACTCACCACGTCACTTGCTCACTCCTAAAAGAACGTTATACCTTCCCTGGCCAGTGCGCGAAAATACCGACTCCCCTTCTTCATCGACATTTAAAGTTTCCTCAACATATCCCGCCAACTACCCAATACCCCAGCTCCCCATCTACTAACTCCCCATTACTCTGTATTTATACTGACCAATCCATTCGTTCCCTAGGCTTTCTTACTTGTCATACTCACTCCAAAACTTTTCTTATTCTCAGCAAAATTTCTTGACAGTGCCTCTTCTCCCACTATTCATATCTCTCCGTCTGCACACTCTTACCACTCTCCCTTCACCTTTCTTTTTCTTTTACTCTCCATATACATAGTTCTGCCCTTCATTACAGGTCCCCGCCATCACAAATCGTCATCATTTGGATTGGCAGTGTGCCGGATTATGAGTTTGCTTGATTACATAGTGGTTAGGTTAGGAACACAACTTAAAAAAGTTAACGCAACTTGACTTGCACACGAAAGTTTCATTTGAACATTGGCAAGAATTCGAACATTTCCACTACTTTGAGCTCAATAATCAAGGTACTTTTTCATCATGAAAGCAATCAAAAACATATCTATTTCTGTAATATAACTCACCATCAATCAAACTGCGAACCAAAAGAAATGAGAATACAATCATAAAACCCATACGCAAAATTAATGCTAAGGTGCGGAGCTAATGGCTGAGAAGAGAACTCTGTTAGTTATGGTCCCGGTTTCATTCATTTTTGGGATGTACGTTAAGAAGCATCTTTCCATCATGCATTGCCCAAGTTTCAATAAGATAGCCCAACAAACTGAGAAAAAGTATTTACCAAAAATCATACATGGCTAACCCAAGCCAGGTACATACTAGAAATAAGTCACCGACTTTTTTAGGTTATCCTAGGTTCTCTACACATGCTGCTATGTATGATAATCTATGTAGAGAAAATAGCTTTTTTTATATCAGTTTTATGGTGCATTACAAGTGTACATCACAGTTAGCCCTGTGCTGTACTCCATTTTCTCTAATACAAGTCCCCAAGACAGGGATAGGAGGATGGTACTTGTATCCCATATCCTCTTCATACCTCCATCGAACCGCTCGGTATTATTTAACCTAATTACCATTTAACCTAAATGCTGAATGATCAAATAGACCAAGATCTAAATCTACATAACCTAACTCCCAATCAAAATTTAATGGAAAGTAACTGCCTCTATTATAAAACATCACAAGCCAGCACTGTTCTAAGTAATGCCAGAAATATTAGTTCTCAATTACAATATTAGGCCCCTAAGTAAACACTATGATGACCTCCTTGCACTCCTTAAGTCCCTAAAGACAACCTTTTCCTGTATTATTCTCACTGAACCTGGCTTAAACAGACACAATAAATATATATACCAACTACCAGGATGCACAGCAATCCACAACTGCAGACCATACCAAGTTGGGGGTGGTATTCCCATTATTACTCCAATGAACTATCATGCTGTACACCACTGGCTATAGTGATGAATATGGAGAATACAATTTTGCAAATTTTACTATAAAAAACCTTAAGACTCCTATGACAATCGGTGCCATTTACCGGATACCTCATATAAACATCCCAAATTTTAGCGATGATTAAAGACACTAATCACAAACAACCAAATGAACAAGCACCACCTTCTCCTAGCCGGAGACTAACATCAACCTTGGCCTAACAGACAACCAGCCAGTAACAGTTTTCATCAACAATATAAACAACACACTACCCATACCAACTATAACAACACCAACCAGGCTTATTGAGACAAGTGCAACCATAATTGACCATACATGGACTAATATACTACCCCCTTTAAATCGGGGTTTAATCACGGGACAGCCCTACTGACCACTACCCCACCTTCCTCTTAACAAACATTGGTAAACAACCACTGGAATACAACAAGGTGTCTTTTAGCTCCATGACGTGGCTTAAATTTAAGCAACTTCACGAACAAGCAGGTATGATTGACTGGCCTAAAGAATTCCCCAAAGGGGTAATGGTATTGATGATTGGATAGACATATTTCTAAACAAACACTTAGACTATAAAACAAACATTGTCCTATAAAAATGAAACAGATTACAAAAAAACAGCTAGGTTGCCCCTGGCTAACCAACAGTATACTAAGATCCCTTTAAAAAGAAACACCAGTTTGAACTCTGTGGAGACAAAAAACTTTGTCCTTGGAGGCAAAGAGGGGAATGTATGAGAGTATAGTTTACCAACCCTCTTATATGGGTGTGAAGCATGGGTGATGAATGTTGCAGCGAGGAGAAGGCTGGAGGCAGTGGAGATGTCATGTCTGAGGGCAAAGTGTGGTGTAAATATAATCAGAGAATTCGTAGTTTGGAAGTTGGAGGGGGGTGCGGGATTACCAAAACTGTTTTCCAGAGGGCTGAGGAAGGGTTGTTTAGGTGGTTCAGACATGTAGAGAGAAAGGAGCGAAACAGAGTAACTTCAAGAGTGCATCAGTCTGTAGTGGAAGGGAAAGGGGGGGTAGGGGTTGGCCTAGGAAGGTTGGAGGGAGGGGGTAAAGGAGGTTTTGTGTGCAAGGGGCTTGGACTTCCAGCAGGCATGCGTGAGCGGGTTTTATAGGAGTGAATGGAGACAAATGGTTTTTAATACTTGACGTGCTGTTGGAGTGTGAGCAAAGTAACATTTATGAAGGGGTTCAGGGAAACCGGCAGGCCGGACTTGAGTTCTGGAGATGGGAAGTACAGTGCCTGCACTCTGAAGGAGGGGTGTTAATGTTGCAGTTTAAAAACTGTAGTGTAAAGCACCCTTCTGGCAAGACAGTGATGGAGTGAATGATGGTGAAAGTTTTTCTTTTTCGGGCCACCCTGCCTTGGTGGGAATCAGCCAGAGTGATAATAATTAACCCCTTCAGGGTCCAAGGCCAAAATCTGAAGTGGTGCCCCAGTGTCCAAGAATTTTCCAAAAAAAAAATTTGTTACTTTTTCTTATGAAATGGTAGAGAATCTTTTTGTGAAGGTAATAAAACAAAAAGTACGAAATTTGATGGAAAATTGACGAAATTACGGTCTCGCGAATTTTGATGTGTCAGCGATATTTACGAATCGGCGATTTTGCCGACTTTGACTTCCATTTTAGGCCAATTACATCATTCCAGTCGACCAAATTCTTAGCTATTTCACTAGTATTACTTCTGTTCTATCTATTGAGCACAAGAAATCGTCAAGTCAACTGTTTCAACTACAAAATAAAGTGATCGGAAATTGGTAATTTGGCCAATTTAACACAAAGTTCAAAATATTCCAATTTCAAAATAGCGTCCAGAATAAACAATGTAGGCATTCCTGCACTAAACTAACATTTCCTCTGTTCATTAGTTACGTTTTGAGGCTTTACAAATAAATCCCATTTTGATTTTTTATTCACAATGAATTTTTATTCACACCAAAAAAATAGAAGATTTACTGTTATGCAATATTGCAATAATTGTATAAATATCATCACCACATTTGTGAATGTATATTAGACCCACCAGCTGGCGTGTATTAGACGTGTGAGGTCGTTTGTTTACTCTTGAACATCGGCAAAAATTTAACATTTCTGCTACTTTGAGCTCATTTTTCAAGCCATTTCCAATGCTAAAACCAATCAAATCATCTCTATTTCTGTAATATATCTTCCATTCTATCAAATGAGACCAAGAAATTGCAAATACAACTATAAAAAACATACGAAAAAACACTGCAAAGTTGCTGTTTTAATCGAAAATCTTGGTTTCAGTTTTTCTCTCTCATTATACACAGTGTGCTGCAGGATCTTTTTATGTGGTGCACACATACCACAGATGTATTGTCTCATATCTAGGCCCAAGTGTACCACTCACAGTTTATCAGAGTGAGCTGAGCTCATGACGTAGATCTACGGTTTGGACCCTGAACGTAAAGCCGTAGATCTACGGGACGGACCCTGAAAGGGTTAAAATAAAATGTCAGTATGAAAAAAAAATATAGACAGTGCTTAATAAAGTTTTTGTTAAACAATACGCATCAGTTCTCACCAACCTAGGAAGAAAGGCTAAGCAATTGTAAATGCTCCAGTAGATTCACCGAAACAAGAGGAGATACAGTGGACCCCCGGTATTTTAAAACCAGTATTCGATACATTTTAATGCAAAAAATTTGCCTCGCAACTCGTTAAAAACCCGTCACACGCGAATCGTCCGAGACGTGTCCACGTGTGGCCTGAACTACCCTGTGCGTGCCTGTGTTTACAAGCCAGCCAGTGTGCTCGCATGTAAGTATACATACAGTACATTCCATATTATCACTGTTTTTGGTGCTTGTTTCTGCAAAATAAGTCACCATGGGCCCCAAGAAAGCTTCTAGTGCCAACCCTTCAAGAAAAAGGGTGCTAATGACTATTGAAATGAAGAGAGAGATAATTGCAAAGTACGAAAGTGGAGTGTGTGTGTCGGAGCTGGCCAGGTTGTATACAAAACCCCAATCAACCATCGCTACTATAGTGGCCAGGAAAACGGCAATCAGAAAGCTGTTGTTGCAAAAGGTGCAACTTTGTTTTCGAAACAGAGAAACCGCAAGTGTTTAGAAGATGTTGAGAGACTGCTACTGGTGTGGATAAATGAAAAACAGATAGCAGGAGATAGCATCTCTCACGCAATCATATGTGAAAAGGCTAGGAAGTTGCACGAGGATTTAATTGAAAAAATGCCTGCAACTAGTGGTGATGCGAGTGAATTTAAAGCCAGCAAAGGTTGGTTTGAAAGATTTAAGAATCATAGTGGCATACATAGTGTGATTAGGCATGGTGAGGCTGCCAGTTCAGACCAAAAAGCAGCTGAAAAATATGTGAAGGAATTCAAGGATTACATAGACAGTGAAGAATTGAAACCTGAACAAGTGTTTAATTGTGACAAAACAGGCCTGTTTTGGAAGGAATTGCCAAGTAGGACCTACATACTCAGGAGGAAAAGGCACTCCCAGGACATAAGCCTATGAAAGACAGGCTTACTCTTCTGATGTGTGCCAATGCTAGTGGTGATTGCAAAGTGAAGCCTTTATTGGTGTATCACTCAAACTCCCAGAGCGTTCAGCCAAAAGAATGTCCTCAAGGCTAATTTGTGTGCTGTGGAGGGCAAACAGTAAGGCATGGGTCACTAGGGACTTTTTCTATGACTGGTTACACCATGCATTTGCCCCCCAATGTGAAAAATTACCTAACTGAAAAGAAATTAGACCTTAAGTACCTCCTGGTATTAGACAATGCCCCTGTTCATCCTACAGACTTGGCAGAGTGACTTTCTGGGGACATGAACTTCATTAAGGTCAAGTTTTTGCCTCCTAATACCACTCCTCTTCTGCACCCCATGGACCAGCAGGTCATTTCCAACTTCAAGAAACTGTACACGAAAGCTATGTTTCAAAAGTCCTTTGAAGTGATCACAGACACTCAATTGACTTTAAAAGAGTTTTGGAAGGATCACTTTAATATCCTCAATTGTGCTAACCTTATAGGTAAAGCTGGGAGGGAGTGACTAAGAGGACCTTGAACTCTGCTTGGAATGTGTAGACAAAAGGGATTTTGAAGGATTTGAGGCTAACCCTGTGAATTGTATGCCAGTTGAGGAAACCATTGTGGCATTGGGGAAGTCCTTGGTGTTGGAGGTTAGTGGGGAGGATGTGGAAAAGTTTGTGGAGGAGGACAATGACAAACTAACCAATGATGAGCTGCTAGATCATCTTCAACAGCAAGAGGCCAGACCTGAGGAAACTGCTTCGGAGGAGGGGATAGAGAAATTGAGGAACTTGCCTACTTCACAGATTAAAGAAATGTGTACAATGTGGACAAAGGTGAAAACCTTTATGGATGACAATCACCCTCACACAGCTATCTGCAAGCCGTGCTGGTGACTATTACAATGACAATGTTGTGCACCACTTTAGAAAAGTCATAAAGGAACGAGAGGTACAGGCCTCTATGGACAGACATGTTGCGCAACAGAAGTCCAGTGACTCTCAAGCTGGTCCTAGTGGCATTAAAAGAAGAAGGGAAGTAACCCCAGAAAAGGACTTGCTATCTCAAGTCCTAATGGAAGAGGATTCCCCTTCTAAACAATAAGTTCGACACTCTCCCCTCCTCCCATCCCATCAATCATCACCAGATCTTCATTAAAGGTAGTAGAGTACTACAAACTACTTTTGGGTGTCTTGCACGGATTAATTTAATTTCCATTATTTCTTATGGGGAAAATTAATTCGCCTTTCGATAATTTTGGCATACGATGAGCTCTGAGGAACGGATTAATATCATATACCGGGGGACCACTGTATAAAAAAGGACCTGGAAAAGACACTTGTATTCAAGGCACACAAACTAAAAGAAACTAGGGATATTGTCCTAACTAAACCAAATGAAGCCCAACAACAGCCTATTGATACAGTTAACAAGATAAATGACTTTCAACCAGAGGATCAAATCTCGCCAGTAAAATCCCAGGTACCAACACCCGAGCAAGAGATTACTTAGATGGGAATCTCCCAACCTCCTCCTATCTTGCACCAACCGAGCCCTCAGAAGTCACTATGCTTATCAAGTCACTTAAAAATAAATCAGGAAATCTGGCTCAAGTTCCTCCATTATTGCACAAACGAGCAGCTCATGTTCTCTCACCTGCTATTTCATTACTTTTTAACAAATCACTAGAAACCAGCACTTTCCCGGCACTACAAGACAGCCAGGGTCACACCAATACACAAATGTAAACAACTACAGGCCAATTTCAAACTCACCGTTGCTATCCAAAATCTTTGAGAAACTTATTCACAAGAGATTATATTCCTTTATAACAGCACAAAGCATCCTCAACCCCTGCCAATTTGGCTTCAGAAAAAGCAAAAACACAAATGATGCAGTTGTAAAAATGCTCAACCTGCTAAATTACACTGCACTTAAAAAAAAAAAAAAATTTCCATTAGGACTCTTCATCGACCTAAGGAAAGCACTTGATACGGTAGACCACAGCATCCTCCTCCACAAACTTGAGCATTATGACAGAAGAGGCTATGCACTTACATATTTCAAATCCTACCTAACTAACAGGCAGCAATATATGTCTATTAAAGACACAACCTCATCAACAAGACCAGTGGATACTGGAGTACCACAGGGAGGTGTCCTTGGTCCCCTGCTCTTCCTCTTATAGATCAATGATTTACCTAATGTTTCACAACACCTTAAGCCTATTCTCTTTGCTGACGATACGACTTATGTCATCTCCCACCCTAATCTTGCCTCACTTAACACAATTGTTAATGAAGAACTAGTAAAAATATCGATCTGGATGACTGCTAGTGAACTTACACTTAATAGTGATAAAACCTACATTCTGTTTGGGAATAGAACAGGTACTGCCCAGCTGAACATAACGATTGACAACACTCCTATTGCTAGACATAATGATGGCAAATTCCTGGCCCTGCACCTTGACAGTAACCTGAAATTCAACACCCATATCCAACAAATAACAAAAAAAAAAAAAGAATCCAAAACAGTTGGGATCCTCTCCAAGATACGGTACTTCATATTACAATGAGCCCTGCTCACACTATACTATTCACTCGTCTATCCTTACCTCACCTATGCTATTTGTGCATGGGGATCAACAGCAGCAACTCCCCTAAAGCCAATAATAACCCAACAAAAAGTCATAGTAAGAATTATCATGCAATCCAATGCAAGACAGCACACACCCCCACTCTTCAAAGACCTAAACCTACTCACCATACAGAGCATTCACACCTACTTTTGTGCAACCTACATTTACAGAACCATAAACTCTAATTTTAACCCTGAACTAAAACAATTTCTTGATAGTTGCAACAGGACCCATAGACATGACACCAGACTCAAAAATCTCTCGACATTCCCCATGTCCAGATAAACCTCTACAAAAATTTGATGTACATAAAAGGGCCTAAAATCTAGAACTCCCTGCCAGAAAACTCTAGAACCCATACAACCACCAATTTCAAAACTACCATTAAAAAACATCTCGTCTCCCTAACACACCCCATCATCAGCTAACCAAATGAAAACCACCCAATTTTCTCTTGTATCATGAACACAACCAAAACAATATAGACTTACTCTCGTTATCTGTAATTCCCCCATAATTTACACCTACACCCACTCAAAATGACTAAGCATAAAATTCCTAGTATAGTTATTGCCTATTTAATCTTAAATTATTCCTATTAAAACTTAAGTTAATCCTATATTTGTCTAAGATACTCTTCTAGTATGGCTTTAATAGAAAATGTATCATGCCAAGACAAATCGAATCCCATTACTAAATCTACCATTTGTAATACTATTATATGATTTGTACTACCTAACTACTTTAAGCCTAATTATGTATGTACCTAACTGGGAATGTATCTAATTACGTATCCAATAACATGTTCAAATGTACTGCTCAAATATAACCCATATCAATATAGCATAAGAATTAGTATTAGTCTGCCCAAAGTGCCTAGGCACGATAGTGGCCATCTTTGTAATTAAAATCTTATAACATGTAAACCACACATTGTAAGCTTTACAAGGAAATAAATATCTGAATCTGAATGCCAAACATTATTCATTCTGGAGTATTTAACATGTTTTTATGTTATTTATATTGTTTATTATAACATATTAGATCAATTATGATAGGTAAATAAGCTGTAGTGTTGATATTAGTGTAGTAATAAAGCATATTCCCCTGCATCACGAGGCCGAGCTCATGGCAACCGACAGTGGCTTCAAAGCCACCTTTTCTTTTATGGACAATGTACTGTGAATGTGATTTACACAACAAGAAGCCTTTCTTTTATTCATTGGAACCATGGCTAGGGCTAAAAGCAAGCAGCTCACAACACTAAATGGAGAAAAAGAAATTGGAATGACATGCAGGAAGTAGTGCCATCAAACAGTACAGAAGGTTGGTGTGGAGACCCTGGAAATATGAAATTATGCTAGCCAAAATTAGTGCCGAATAACTGATGGAACTGGATGTCTGACCACGGGATTTGTGATGGTGAACCTGTATCACTTCTAAATAACAAAAAAAAAAGGCACAATACCGTGACTGGAACTATACACAAATAACCCGCACATAGAAGAGAGGGGCTTATGACAATGTTTCGGTCTGAATGGGACCATTTACAAAGTCATTTCTGTATCACTTCTGCTTTGTAAAAACTTCTCATAGGTTACCTTCTCTTTTATAGCACTAGTTACCTCATCATTCCACCAATCACTCCTCTTTCCTCCTGCACCCACCCTCCTATAGCCACAAACTTCTGCCCCTTATTCTAATATTGCTTTTTAAAACAATCCCATCCTTCTGCCCACCTTTCTGCCAATAGCTGCTTATATCTCACCTTAACTTCCTTCTCCCTTAGTTTATAAACTTTCACCTCTCTCTTACTTGCCGATTCCATTTTTCTTTTTTTCCCATCTACCACTTACTGTAACTACAACTAGATAATGATCTGATATATCCATTGCCCCTCTATAAACATGTACATCCTGAAGCCTACCCATCAACCTTTATCCACCAATACATAATCTAAAACTACTTTCATTATGTGCTCTATCATATCTTGTATACTTATTTATATTCTTTTTCATAAAATATGTATTACTTATTATCAAACCTCTTTCTACCATGGTTCAATTAAAGGCTCCCCATTTTCATTTACCCCTGGCACCCCAAATTTACCTACTACTCCCTCTACAACATTTTTACCCACTTGAGCACCAAGATCCCCAACCACAAGTACTCTCACTTGGTTCAAAACTCCCCACACACTCAACATTTCACAAAATCTCTCTCATCTACACTACTCTCTTCTCTAGGTCCATAAACACTTACTATAACCCACTTTTCACATCCAACCCTTAACTCCACATAATCCATTAATTTATACATTTATATTCCTTTACCTGCCATAACTTATCCTTCAACATTTTTGTTTCTCCTTCCTTAGCTCTAACTATTAGAAACCCTTAACCAATCCCATTTATTTCTCCCCACTGAAACTCTCCTACCTCATTCCAGCTTTTTTTCACTTACAGCTAGGACATCCAGCTTCTTTTCATTCATAACATCCACAATCATCTCTATCATTCGGACAACATACACACACATTCACACATCCCACTCTCACAGTTTTTGCTTTCTTTTTAGTATGTTATACAGGAAAAGGGGTTACTAGCCCATTGCTCCTGGCATTTTAGTTGGTTTTTACAACATGCATGGCATTCAGAAGATTCTTATTCTACTTCCCCATGGATGTGAAAGGAAAAGTAATAAGAACAAGAATTATTAAGATACAATCAAAGAAAACTCAAACGAGTGTGTGTACATAAATATGTACATGCATGTTGCGTGTGAACTAAGTGTAAGTAGAAGCAGCAAGACATACCTGAAATTTTGAAAGTTTGAGAAAAAAAGACACCAGCAATCCTATCATGTAAAACAAATACAGGCTTCCATTTCACACTCGCTTGGCAGTACAGTAGTACCTCCCTGGGTAGTTGCTGTCTACCAACCTACTACCTACCTACTACCCGAGGCAGGGTGACCCAAAAAGAAAGAAAATCCCCAAAAAGAAAATACTTTCATCATCATTCAACACTTTCACTTCACTCACACATAATCACTGTTTTTGCAGAGGTGCTCAAAATATAACAGTTTAGAAGCATACACATATAAAGATACACAACATATCCCTCGAAACTGCCAATATCCCAAACCCCTCCTTTAAAGTGCAGGCATTGTACTTCCCATTTCCAGGATTCGAGTCCAGATATACAAAAATAACCAGTTTCCTTGAATCCCTTCACTAAATATTACCCTGCTCACACTCCAACAGCTCATCAGGTCCCAAATACCATTTGTCTGCATTCACTCCTAACACGTTCACGTACGCTTGATGGACTTCAAAGTCCCTTGCCCACAAAACCTCCTTTACCCCCTCCCTTCAAACTTTTCGAGGACGACCCCTACCCATCCTTCCTTCCCCTATAGATTTATACGCTCTCCATGTCATTCTACTTTGATCCATTCCCTCTAAATGACCAAACCACCTCAACATCCCCTCTTCAGCCCTCTGACTAATACTTTTATTAACTCCACACCTTCTCCTAATTTCCACACACTGAATTTTCTGCATAATATTACACCACACATTGCCCTTAGACAGGACATCTCCACTGCTTCCAACCGCCTCCTCACTGCAACATTTACAACCCAAGCTTCACACCCATATAAGAGCGTTGGTAGCACAGGTATCCCTCAACATTCACGTTTTCAACTTTCACGGGCTTCACACAATCGCGAATTCCCAACCGCCAAATTCCCAGCCGCCAAATTCCCAGCCCCAAATCATATTTAAGTTTCCCGCCACCTGCGAGTCCCTAATACCCTCCCTCCGACCCCCGAAACTGGCAGCCAGCCCTCCCACCACTCAGTGTGGCGAGTGTTTTGTTTATTATTTGCTATTAAACTACAGTATAAATAATGTAAACCCATTCATGACTGCATATTGGAATGGCTATTTGGACAGGTATTGGACGGTGACATGTGTTTACTCTTGAACACAGCAAAGAATCAAACATTTCTGCTACTGCTAATAACAACAACAGTAATAATAATAATAATAATAATAATAATAATAATAATAATAATAATAATAATAATAATAATCATTATAATAATAATAATAATAATAAATACGATATAATTGAAGAAGGAAATTGTGCAAAAATACGAGGGAGTGGTTGACACATTGTCAGTGTGGCTTTGTTTATGCTGGAGTGAGCATTAGTCTCCGTGCTCTTCCAAACATTTCACAATAATTCATTGTGTTTGGTGCTTATAGATTGAGTGTGACTGGAGTGGTTGAGGCAATGGTTGAGGCAGCGGTTGAGGCAGTGGTTGAGGCAGTGGTTGAGGCAGCGGTTGAGGCAGCGGTTGAGGCAATGGTATTTAATAACATACATGTTAATAATAAGAATAATAATACATGTTATTAATAATAACATGTACTATTATTATTTATAACATACAGTGGACCCCCGCATACCGTTAGCCTTACATAACATTAAATCCGCATACCGATACATTTCATCGCTAAGATTTTGCCTCGCATACCGCTAAAAAACCCGCTCAACGCTGTTCGTCCGAGACGCATCTAATGTGCGGCCTTAGCCAGCCTCACATGTTCTGCCGGTGGCATTGTTTACCAGCCAGCCTCCGCGGTAACATCCAAGCATACAATCGGAACATTTCGTATTACAGTGTTTTTGGTGATTTTATCTGCAAAATAAGTGACCATGGGCCCCAAGAAAGCTTCTAGTGCTAACCCTACAGCAATAAGGTTGAGAATTACTATAGAGATGAAGAAAGAGATCATTGATAAGTATGAAAGTGGAGTGCATGTCTCCGAGCTGGCCAGGTTGTATAATAAACCCCAATCAACCATCACTACTATTGTGGGCAACAAAACGGCAATCAAGGAAGCTGTTCTTGCCAAAGGTTCAACTGTGTTTTCAAAACAGAGATCGCAAGTGATGGAAGATGTTGAGAGACTCTTATTGGTGTGGATAAATGAAAAACAGATAGCAGGAGATAGCATCTCTCAAGTGATCATAAGTGAAAAGGCTAGGAAGTTGCACGAGGATTTAATTAAAAAAATGCCTGCAACTAGTGATGATGTGAGTGAATTTAAGGCCAGCAAAGGTTGGTTTGAGAGAATTAAGAAGTGTAGTGGCATACATAGTGTGATAAGGCATGGTGAGGCTGCCAGTTCGGACCACAAAGCAGCTGAAAAATATGTGCAGGAATTCAAGGAGTACAGAGACAGTGAAGGACTGAAACCTGAACAAGTGTTTAATTGTGATGAAACAGGCCTGTTTTGGAAGAAAATGCCAAGCAGGACCTACATTACTGAGGAGGAAAAGGCACTCCCAGGACATAAGCCTATGAAAGACAGGCTTACTCTGTTGATGTGTTCCAATGCTAGTGGTGATTGCAAAGTGAAGCCTTTATTAGTGTATCACTCAGAAACTCCCAGAGCGTTCAGGCAAAAGAATATCCTCAAGGCTAATTTGTGTGTGCTGTGGAGGGCAAACACTAAGGCATGGGTCACTAGGGACTTTTTCTATGACTGGTTACACCATGCATTTGCCCCCAATGTGAAAGATTACCTAACTGAAAAGAAATTAGACCTTAAGTGCCTCCTGGTGTTAGACAATGCCCTGGTCATCCTACAGACGTGGCAGAGCGACTTTATGGGGACATGAGCTTCATTAAGGTGAAGTTTTTGCCTCCTAATACCACCCCTCTCCTGCAGCCCATGGACCAGCAGGTTATTGCAAACTTCAAAAAACTGTACACAAAAGCTCTGTTTGAAAGGTGCTTTGTAGTGACCTCAGAAACTCAACTGACTAAGAGAGTTTTGGAGAGAGCACTTTAATATCCTCAATTGTGTAAACCTTATAGGTAAGGCTTGGGAGGGAGTGACTAAGAGGACCTTGAACTCTGCTTGGAAGAAACTGTGGCCAGAATGTGTAGACCAAAGGGATTTTGAAGGGTTTCAGGCTAACCCTGAGAGGAGTATGCCAGTTGAGGAATCCATTGTGGCATTGGGAAAGTCCTTGGGGTTGGAGGTTAGTAGGGATGATGTGGAAGAGTTGGTGGAGGAGGACAATGAAGAAAATAACCACTGATGAGCTGCTAGATCAACTTCAACAGCAAGAGGCCAGACCTGAGGAAACTGGTTCGGAGGATGGGAGAGAGAAATTGAAGAAGTTGCCTACTGCAAAGATTAAGGAAATCTGTGCAATGTGGCTGAAAGTGCAAACCTTTATGGATGAAAATCACCCTCACACAGCTATTGCAAGCCGTGCTGGTGACTATTACACTGACAATGTTGTGAAACACTTTTTGGGAAGTCATAAAGGAACGAGAGGTACAGGCCACTAAGGGACAGATATGTTGTGCGACAGAAGTCCAGTGACTCTGAAGCTGGTCCTAGTGGCATTAAAAGAAGAAGGGAAGTAACCCCAGAAAAGGACTTGACACCTCAAGTCTTAATGGAAGGGGATTCCCCTTCTAAACATTAAACTCTCCTCCTCCCATCCCTCAATCATCCCATCTTTAA
>NC_069430.1:11891629-11908219 GCF_026875155.1 Cherax quadricarinatus | reverse complement strand
TGGGTTTTTCATTTACCCACCCCAAATAAAGTCCTCAAATTTTCCATCTTGCGATCTTTTTTTCGAAAACACAGTTAAACCTTTGGCAAGAACAGCTTCCTTGATTGTCTTTTTGGTGCCCACAATAGTAGCGATGGTTGATTGGGGTTTCTTGTACAACTTGACTAGGTCGGCGAATACGCACTCCACTTTCATACTTATCAATGATCTCTTTCTTCATTTCAATGGGTATTCTTACCCTTATTGGTGTACGGTTGGCACTAGAAGCTTTCTTGGGGCCCATGGTCACTTATTTTCCAGAAACAGCACCGAAAACACTGTAATAATACGAAATATTCCGAGTGTATGCTTGGATGTTAGCGCGGAGGCTGGCTGGTAAACAATGCACGGGCGGCACATGTGAGGCTGGCTGAGGTGCACATTGGACGCGTCTCGACGAAATCGGGTGAGCGGGTTTTTAATCAGTATGCGCGGCAAAAATTTTGCGATTAAAAGTAAGCGGTATGCGAAATAATCGCTATGTGATGCCATCGTTATGCGGGGGTCCACTGTACGTTCACTCGTGTAGCGCCCCAAATTTTTTGAGAAAAAAAAACTTTTTTTTTAAAGGAAAAAAGAGCATATGGTACCCAGGCATCTCCAATTATTTTAATATGGGACACAATGAGTGCGCACACCCATTCTCTCATGTCTAGGTGACTCTGGCTTATCGTGGCAATGTTGAATGAATGACAAAGAAAACGTATATATACGTTTGGGGTGCTACGTGCGTGAACGTATATATACGTTTGGACCATTTAAGGGTTAAATTTCATTGTATTAAATACTAAATTGAAATAATTTCATATTCTAAGTTGTTTTTAAATTGTACCATTGTAGTATTTCCATATTATAAATTACAGTGGACCCCCAGTTATCGTAATTAATCTGCTTCTGAGAGTGACTAAACCCGAATCTAACGATTCCCAAATTAATTTTCCCTATAAGAAACAATGCACGTACATGTAAATCGAATTAATCCGTTCCAGACACCCAAAAGTATTAAAATAATTTTTTTACATGAAATATACATTTCTTTACACAGAAAACAATGAGACATGCTGAAAAAAACAATACTAAAGTGACACTTACCTTTATTGAAGACTTGTTGATGAGTGATGAGACAGGAGGGGGAGAGGATGGAGGTGTACTATTGTTTGGAAGGGGAATCCCCTTCCATAAAGACTTCAGATACTAAGTCCTTATCCTGGGTTACTTCCCTCCTTTGTTTTTTAATGCCATTAGGACCAGCTTGAGAGTCACTGGACCCCTGTCACTCAAAAAAGTGTTCCAGAGAGGACTGTTTCTGGTGTATGTTAGGAATTCTTGGGAGACAGAACAAGATACATGTATACGTGTCATATTGAAGGACTATCAGCTCTATGGCTAATTTATCTAGCACAATTCATCTAATATGACATAATAAACAATATTAATAACATAAAAACATGATATATACTTCAGAATAAATAAAATATGGCATTAGCCCTTTCAGGGTCCAGAGACCAAATTTCAAAGTGTGCACCAGGGGTCCAAGAATTTTAAAAAAATAATTTTGCTATTTTTTCTTATGAAATGGTAGAGAATCTTTTTCTGGAGGTAATAAAACAAAGTACAAAATTTGATGGAAAATTGATGAAATTATGCTCTTGAGAATTTTGACATGTCAGCGATATTTACGCATCGGCGATTTTGCCAACTTCGACTCCCATTTTAGGCCAATTACATTATTCCAGTCAACCAAATTCTCAGCTATTTCACTAGTACAGTGGACCCACACCTTACGATGGCATCGCGTTACGTTAAATCCGCCATATGATACATATGAACGCAAAAATTTTGCCTCGCCTCACACGATTCGTCTGGAACGCGTCCCATGCGTGGCCTCAGCTGCCCCATGGGCGCCAGTGTTTACAAGCCAGCCAGTGCGGTCGCATCCACGCATACATTCGGTACATTTCATATTATCACAGTGTTTTTAGTGATTGTAGCTGCAAAATAAGTCACCATGGGCCCCAAGAAAGCTTCTAGTGCCAACCCTGCAGTAAAAAGGGTGAAAATTACTATGGAAATGAAGAAATAGATAATTGCAAAGTACGAAAGTGGAGTGCGTGTCTCGGAGCTGGCCAGGTTGTATACCAAACCCCAATCAACCATCACTACTATCGTGGCCAACAAAACGGCAATCAAGGAAGCTGTTCTTGCAAAAGGTGCAAGTTTGTTTTCGAAACAGAGATCGCAAGTACTCGAAGATGTTGAGAGAATCTTATTGGTGTGGATAAACGAAAAACAGATAGCAGGAGATAGCATCTCTCAAGTGATCATATGTGAAAAGGCTAGGAAGTTGCATGACGATTTAATTAGAAAAATGCCTGCAACTAGTGATGATGTGAGTGAATTTAAGGCCAGCAAAGGTTGGTTTGAGAGATTTAAGAATTGTAGTGGCATACATAGTGTGATAAGGCATGGTGAGGCTGACAGTTCGGACCAAAAAGCGACTGAAAAATATGTGAAGGAATTCAAGGAGTACATAGACAGTGAAGGACTGAAACCTGAACAAGTGTTTGTGATGTCAAACAGTCACACATTTATCACTTTAGTGAAAAACTAGGAAACATGATTACTGATGCACACATGAATAAAGACCACCTACTAACAACAGGTGATTTCAACATAAACATACTACACGACCAGGACCCACAAGTAACCGTATTCACAAACACAATGAGTAACTGCCTGTTGCTACCAGCAATATCTAAACCTACAAGAATCTCTGAGACAAGCATCTCCTTAATAGACCACATCTGGACAAACACCATATCCCCTTTAAAATCAGGCATAATCACGGACAACACTACAGACCACTACCCAACCTTTCTCGTAACTAATCTGGGCAAACTACCACAAGACATTACTAAAGTAACCTTCAGACTACATAACGAGACAGCAGTTAACAACTTTATAGCAGCTATGAATAACATCAATTGGCAAAAATGAGCTTGAAACATATACAGATATGAATGAATGTATAAATAATTTTCTAAAAAAAAGCCAAATGCCTCTATAACAGACATTGCCCCAGAAAAACTAAACAGATCACAGCAAAGAGACTGAATAATCCCTGGCTAACACCAAGCATCCTCAAATCCATTACACAAAGCACAAATATGAAAAACAGTATAGAATGGGTCAAATAACTAGAGAACAGTCGAGAAATTACTCGTCAGCACTTACCAGCCTGATAAGGTGGTCAAAAAAAATTGCATTATGAAAATAGATTACATAACATCAAAGGTGATATGAAAAAAAAAACCTGGAAAACTATCTGAAATTCTTGGAACTAAAACGTTATCCAAAAACAAAACAATCAAACTAACAAAATCAGATGAACCCCTACTCACTCCAACCGAAACAGCAAACAGACTTAATGTTTTCTTCTCCACCATAGGAAAAAATCTAGCAAACAAAATACCAAGCACAAATGCCCGTCCATCAGACTACCTCATAGGAACCTACCCAAATATGCTATTCCTAGCTCCAACCAACCCCACTGAAGTTACGCTCATCATAAACACCCTTAAAAACAAGGCAGGAGACATAAACAACTTGCCTGCTTTTATGTACAAAAAAGCTTCTCAAGTATTGTCACCAATTATTGCAACGCTCTAACAAATCCATTGAATCATCTACCTTCCCAACAATCCTCAAAATAGCGAGGGTCACTCCGATCCATAAAGGAGGTGACCAAGCTGAACTGAATAACTCTAGACCAATATCTAACTTACCACTGCTCTCTAAAATCTTTGAAAAATTAATTCATAGACGGATCTATTCCTACCTCGTTTCACACAACATATTAAACCCTTGTCAGTTTGGATTCAGAAATAATAAAAGCACAAATGACGCTATCATACACATGCTAGAACTAATATATACCGCACTTGAAAAGAAAGAAGTCCCGCTGGGCATTTTCATTGATTTACGTAAAGCTTTCGATACAGTCGACCATGAACTACTGTACTCCAAATTAATGCACTATGGTATCAGAGGCCACTTCCTCAACTACCTAAAGTCATACCTTAGTAACAGAACTCAATATGTGTATGCAAATGATGCAAACTCCTCCACCCAACCAATCACAGTAGGAGTCCCACAAGGAAGTGTCCTTGGACCACTCCTCTTTCTCATCTACATCAATGATCTACTGAATGCATCACAGCTACTCAAACCCATATTATTTGCAGATGACACTACATATGTATTTTCCCACCAAAACTCAGTCATACTAGCAAACACAGTCAATGCTGAATTACAGAAAATATCCGTCTGGATGATGACTAACAAACTTACCCCTGAACACTGATAAAACCTATTTCATCAGTCACAAGACTCACAGAGGGAAAATTCCTAGGTATCCACCTTGACAGTAGCCTTAAGTTCCAGACACACATACAACAAATAACCACTGTAGGCATACTATCAAAGATAAGGTACTACGTTCCACAATCAGCTCTCCTGGCACTGTACCATTCACTCATATACCCTTATCTTACATATGGAATTTGTGCATGGGGATCAACAACATCCAATCACCTAAAACCCCTAATAACCCAGTAAAGGCAGCAGTAAGAATGATAAATTCCCACTCCTGCCAGCATACTCCACCAATTTTCAGAAGTCTGAATCTGCTCTCCATTAAGAACATCCATACTTATTCATGTGCCTACTACATACACAGAACAATACACGCAAATATAAACCCTCCACTCAAACTTCTCCTCACCAACTTAAACAGGACACATGACCACAACACAAGACACAGATCTCTTTTTGATATACCTCATGTCCATATCACACTGTGTAAGAACTCTATGCACATAAAGGGCCCCAAAATATGGAATTCATTACCAGAAGATATTAAAGTAACCCAGTCTGAAAATCAATTTAAGACTCTTCTCAAAAGCCACTTAATCACCCTAGACTAAATGCTATATACACCTATGTACTCCAACATCATAACTGAAACAATCACATTGAACCTTTTATCCATTGTTGACAGGAATATAATTGAATCATTGTTTTTCACAAAAGCATTTTAGAATATAAATATGCATATCTTTGTATAATACAAATTTTGATTCATTTATAATTAATATTCTACTGTACAACTATGAAATAATTACTTTCCTACTGTACAACTATGATATACTATTCCTTAATATTAAGTAGAATGTAAGCCAATAATGTTAAGTTGGCCCATAATGCCAAGGCATAATAGAGGCTCTCTTCGCATTGCAACCCACTATTGTATATATACAATGTCAATGTACTGTTTGCAAAGACATTAAATAAATAAATAAAATAAATAAATAAATGAAACAGGCCTGTTTTGGAAGAAAATGCCAAACAGGACCTACCTTACTCAGAAGGAAAAGGCACTCCCAGGACATAAGCCTATTAAAGACAGGTTTACTCTGTTGATGTGTGCTAATGCTAATGGTGATTGGAAAGTGAAGCCTTTATTGGTGTATCACTCAAACTCCCAGAGCGTTCTGGCAAAACAATGTCCTCAAGGCTAATTTGTGTGTGCTGTGGAGGGCAAACACTAAGGCATGGGTCACTAGGGACTTTTTCTAAGACTGGTTACACCATGTGTTTGCCCCCAATGTGAAAAATTACCTCCTGGAGAATAAATTGGACCTTAAGTGCATCCTGGTATTAGACAATGCTCCTGGTCATCCATCAGAGTTGGCAGAGCGACTTTCTGGGGACACGAGCTTCATTAAGGTCAAGTTTTTGCCTCCTAATACCACTCCTCTCCTGCAGCCCATAGACCAGCAGGTCATTTCAAACTTAAAAAAACTCTACACAAAAGCTATGTTTCAAAAGTGCTTTGAAGTGACCTCAGACACTCGACTGACTAAGAGAGTTTTGGAAAGATCACTTTAGTATCCTCAGTTCTGTAAATCTTATAGGTAAGGCTTGGGAGGGAGTGACTAAGAGGACCTTGAACTCTGCTTGGAAGAAACGTTTGCCAGAATGTGTAGACAAAAGGGATTTTGAAGGGTTTGAGGCTAACACTGAGAAGCGTATGCCAGTTGTGGAACCAATTGTGGCATTGGGGAAGTCCTTGGGGTTGGAGGTTAGTGGGGAGGATGTGGAAGAGTTGGTGGAGGAGGACAATGAAGAACTAACCACAGATGAGCTGCTAGATCATCTTCAACAGCAAGAGGCCAGACCTGAGGAAACTGCTTCGGAGGAGGGGAGAGAGAAATTGAAGTAGTTGTCTACTTCAAAGATTAAGGAAATGTGTGCAAAGTGGCTTGAAGTGCAAACATTTATGGATGAAAATCACCCTCACACAGCTACTGCAAGCCGTGCTGGTGACTATTACAATGACAATGTTGTGAACCACTTTAGACAAATCATAAAGGAACGAGAGGTATAGAGCTCTATGGACAGATATGTTGTGTGACAGAGGTCCAGTGACTCTCAAGCTGGTCCTAGTGGCATTAAAAGAAGAAGGGAAGTAACCCCAGAAAAGGACTTGCTACCTGAAGTCCTAATGGAAGGGGATTCCCCTTCTAAACAATAACAACTTCCACACTCTCCCCTCCTCCCATCCCATCAATCATCACCAGATCTTCAATAAAGGTAAGTGTCATGTATTCTAGTGTTAGTAGAGTATTAACTGTGCATGTCTTCTTCAGTTTGTGTGTATTAAAATTAATATTTCATGTGGTAAAATTTTTTTTTTTCATACTTTGGGGTGTCAGGAACGAATTAATTTGATTTCCATTATTTCTTATGGGGAAAATTAATTCACCTTATGATAATTTTGGCATACGATGAGCTCTCAGGTATGAATTAATATCGTAAGGCGGGGGTCCACTGTATTACTTCTATCGATTGAGCACAAGAAATCACCATGTCAACTGTTTCAACTACAAAATAAAGTGATCGGAAATTGGTAATTTGGCCAATTTAATACAAAGTTGCATTAAATTGGCTAAATTTAATTGAAAATTATGGTCTCAGTTTTTTCTCTCATTATGCACTGTGTGCTGCAGGATTTGTTTTATGTGGTGCATATATACCACACATACATTCTCTCATATCTAGGCCCAAATTTACCGCTCATAGCTTATCAGAGCTGAGCTCATGGCGTAGATCTACGGTTTGGACCCTGAAAGGATTAAGAATGTCACGAGTGGTGGTGTGTTGTTTGTTGTTGGGTGAACAAGGGCCCTTGAAAGATAAGCCTTACATGATGATGGTGAAGGCAGCAGCAAGAGGCAGCAGAGGTGGCGGTGTTAGTCAGTAGCCCTATATACCTCCAACAACCAACAATGGAGGAGTCGGTTTCATGCTGTCCTTTTTTCTACCGATTAATCACTTTAACCTTACTTGCTACACTTTAAACTACCCTATCCCCGGCGGTGCTATAGCCTTTATATCCCGCTGCTTTTATTCGTACATACTGCAGAATCACTAAAAAAAGGCCTTTCCCCTCTCTCTCTCCCCCACCCCTTTAAACCAAAGGGCTGGTGGCACTAGAAGCTTTTTTTTGGGCCCATGGGCTTTTTTGAAATTAAACAAGAAACAAAAAAAGAAGGGAAAAAATACAAAATGAAATCGAAATAAAACATGTGGGAAATTGTCTCTTTTGGCGGTAAAAAGGGCAAAAAGGGTCCTCGGGGCCCCGACCACAAATAAATTTGTACCATTTTCCGCGATTTTCATCGAACCAATTTTTGATGAAAAAAAACGTTACTTTTTCCCAATGACTTTTTAATCCGGGGTCCACGGTATGACAAAGTTTCCCTTTCACCCCCAAGAGGACAGCATACTGACGCCGAGCGGCCCCAGCCAGCGGGTGGACGACCCCCCAAAACGGCTGATATGGGAAGGGCCAAAAAACCCTGCTGTTCCCCAAATTTTCCCGATAACCGAGGGCCCAAACGTATCCCAGAAAAAAGAAACTGCCCAACCCCCCTTTTTTGTATTTGATTCCCAAAAATTTAATCCCACCTTTTTCCCAAATTTAATGGGTGGATTTTTCCTTTTTGCCACATTGGTAAAAAACTTTCGCCTTATCTCCCAACTTTTTTTTCAATGAAAAAAACCCTGTGCCATTTCGGGGGGAAATCTTAGAAAATGCCAGAAACAGAGCACTCTTGCCGTTTTTTGTTTTGACAGGGCCCCAGTGACTCAAGTGGCCTAGTGCATTAAAAGACAAAAAAGGGGAACTAACCCCAGAAAAGGGCTTTGCTATTTTAAAAGTCTTTTTGGGGGGGCTGGGGGGGTTTTCCCCTTTTTAAAAACACTAACTCCCCCCCCCTTTCCCCTCCCTATCTTCCAAAAACCCCACCATTAGCCTTCCAAAAAAAGGAATGAAAACTAATTGTCAAAAAAATGATTTTTTGTAAATTATTTTTGTCGGGAAAAGGGAAATTAATTGTTTTTCCCCTTTAATTCTTATGGGGAATTTTATTTGGTTTTTTCGGCCTTTTTGGGCCCTTAGGCAGACCTTTTAAAAATGGTTTAAACGGCCAAAAACCCCGAGGGCCCAACTGTACTTCAATTTTTTTTTCCCAAGTCCCTGCTCCACTTCTTTTTTGTACTATGGGGTACCCCAATTTAAAGTACAAATAGTAGCCCTTGGAGAATTTGAAAGTTTGGATGGTGGCGTGGGAAGGGTCAAGATGCGCCTCCCCAAATTTCCCATGACCCAAGCTCTCGTAAAGTATACAATACGGACTCATGGGGGAGGCCCATTGTAACTCCGTGTTTGTGGGAAAATGAATAGGGTCGGTCAGGAGGGCTTTATGTTTAAACCCCTAAATGGTCCAAATGTAAAAAACCACATTCTCTCCCCCAGGCCCCGAATATTTTAAAAAATAATTTTTTTTTTTCTTTTGAAATAGAGAAAATTTTTCAACAAAAATGGGTTAAAATAAAAAAATTAGGGTAAATACTTACCGAAAATATGAGGTGCAAAGTTGGCACTTTTTGCTCACCGAAGGCAACATTGATCCTGCAGCTTGCAAAAGGGTTTTCCCCAATATACCTTTTTCTTATTTTTGTATTTTTTAAAAATAATTTTTATGTTTTGAAATTTAACAATTTATTGTATTTTTTGGGCATTTAAATCCCCAAATTTTTGTTTAAACACTAGTTTTAGGTACTAAAATTTTGTACTCAAATTGTCCCCAAAACTTTGGACGGGTGGACATTTCCCCCTGTTTTGGGTTTTTTTTTTACTATTGTCTAGGAATATATACAAAGTATTTATAGGTCCCAGCAATGTTTTGGATACACGGGATTATAAAAGAAGAAGAAAAGGAAAGAAGGGAGGGGGAGGAGAAAAAAGGAATGAAGAGGAAAAGAAGGAAGAAGCCCCCTTTGAAGCATGTGAAAAGGGAATCCGGGGGGGCCATTGATGAGATAGGGGATGACATTTTGATGGGTGCCAGCGAGGGTGCCAGAAAAGGGGATGACTTTTGATGACCGTATCTCTGTCTCTGATTATCTGTTTTAAATCTCGTCTGCTTGTCTGTTCTCTGTTTGGGCCCTGTTCAGAAAAAAGCCACTGAACCCACGGGAAAACCAAAGGGGGTTTTCTTTTTTTTTTTTTTAACAAGTCGGCCATCTCCCACCGGGCAGGGGGGACCCAAAAAAGAAAGAAAATCAGGTATTTCCAAATGTTTTATATCTACAAGCACAGTATAGGGACTTTTGGGAAATTTTTTGGTTATCCTAGGTAAAAAACACTATGTATAAAATTTTATTTTTGTGTACCTGCGAGACAGATAAAAAGGACAAAAGAGATAGACAACCCTAAACCCTGGGGTTTGCATAAATTTCCCCTTAACCCCTTTAAAAATCCAAACGTAGATCTACGTTTTTTTAACAATTTTAAAGAAAAAAAAAATTTTTTTTTTTTTCTTTTTAAAAACCCAAAAAAAAAAACTTTGAACTATTTTTTTTTTATTTGAAATATGTAAAAAAAAAATATATCTACTTTTGGAGCACTACACCCTGTGGAAAAGTAGATCTATGTTTTTGGGCGTTTAACCCCTTAAAAAAGTCCAAACAGATTTATGTTTATATGCATAGTGCCTCCAAAAGTAAATTTTCATTTTTTTTTTCAATTTTTTAAATTTGTTTAAAAAAAAAAAATGTAGATCAAGTTTTTTTAAAAACTTTTTTAAATGTAAAAAAAAAAAACAAAAAAAAGACTACATTTTTTTTTTCACACTTTCCCAAAAGTTTAAAAAACGTTAATCACATTTGGACCCGTTTTTTTTGGGTTTTAAAGGTTAAAAGGGGGAGTGTTAATAGACATTACATCAATGAATCCTTGGGGTTTGCCCCACTGTTTTTCTCTACTGGTCTCAATATATAATGGTGCTCCCACAAGGAAAAAGTGGGCCCTGATTTTTTTTTTTAAAAAGGTGCACAACCCCAGTGTTTTAAAAACCCATTTATGCGACCAGGCATTTAGGCCAATCTGCCAAAATTTGGGGGCAAAGGAAAAAAAAAAAACGTCCGGGGGAAATAGCGGTAAGAACGTATAAATACGTTTGGACCAAATTTTGGGGTTAAATAAACCCTGGTTTCATTACACTCCCCAAGACCTACTTTTTTTTTTTTTTATTATCAAAATGGCCCCATTCCCACCAAAGGCCCGGGTTTGGGCCCCAAAAAAAAAAACTTTACCATCATTCCCTCCAAACCTGTCTTGCTAGAAGGGGGCTTTACCCCTACGGGTTTTTTTAAAATGCAACCCTTAACACCCCTCCTTCAAGTGCAGGCCAAGTACTTTTTCCCCCTCCAGGAATCAAGTCCGGCCTGCCGGTTTTTCCCCGAATTTCCCCTTTATAAAAGTTACTTTGCTCAACTCCCAAAACCCCGTCAAGTATTAAAAACCATTTTTTCTCCATTTACTCCTATCAAACAGCTTTACGCATCCCCTGGAAGTCAAGCCCCTTTGCAACAAAAACCCCCTTTACCCCCCCCCCTCCAACCCCTTTCCCAGGCCGAAACCCCCCCCCCCCCTTTCCCTTTCCCCACAGGGCTGATACACTTTTGAAGTCATCTGGTTTTTGCCCATTCCCCTTACATGTCCGAACCCCCCTCAACAAACCCTTCCCCAGGCCCCCCTGGACAACAGTTTTGGGAATCCCCCACCTCCTCCTAACTTCCTAACCTAGCCCACTATCCTCAAAAAACTCTTTACAGCATTTGTAACTTACACCTTTTCCCTATACGTGGGAAACCCCTACTTGCGAGCGCATCCCCCGTGCAGTTTTTTCCAAAAACGAGCAGTCGACAGGGTTTATTTTTTGCTTTTCCCTACGCAGGGAAAATTTCCCATTTCGAGCGATTCAAAGGGTGGTTCCCTTCACTGGTGAGGGGCTCTTGGGTCTTGTTCTAGGGAATTTTTTTTCCCTTTGTTTGTGGGGTACTTAAAGAAAATTAGGGGAATTGGGTTTTTTTGATGGAAAAAAACTTCTTTAAAGTACACCAAAAATGAGAGAAAAATTTTTCATAAATTTAAAGGGTTTTTCCTTTTCAGCAATTAGCCACCCCTTAGCGGGATTTTTTGTAAGGTTTTTTTGGGGTTTTGGTTCCCCGGGGTTTTTTTTGGGCTCAATTGATAGAATTTAAGATATATTAAAAGAAAATTTAAAATGATTTTGATTGCTTTTAGATGAAAAATTCCTTGAAAAAGAGGGTCAATGTAGGAAAAAATGTTCGATTGTTTTGGCTATGTTCAAGAGTTTAAAAAAATGTCTGTTCCAACTGTCTATTCCCCCCAAAGCAGGGGCATGAATGGGTTAAGTAAGTTTTTTTCAGGTATACAACCCAAAAACAGTTACAGATTTTCCCTACACAGCAGCATATGTAAGGGGAACCTAGGAAAAAAGCAGAGAACCTAGGTAAAGCCAAAAAAAACAAAGTGATTTTTTCCCCTTTATATTATTTTTTACAATTTCCCAAAAAAGGATAACAGTTAATCTTTTAAAAATTTTTTTGTGAATAAAAAATTTTCAAATTTTTAAAATTGTAAAAAAAAATAATAATAATTTTTAATTTTAAAAATAATAAAATAATAATAATAATAATATTATTTAAAAATAAAATATTAAAATGACATATTTTATTTTATTCTTGGAAATACAAACCCACCATTTTCCCACTTATGACCCAAATTCGGTTTCCCAAAAAAAGGGCATAAGTCGAAAAAGGTCGTAAGGCGAAAAATTTTCTTTCTGAAATCAACAAAACATTTTTTGTAATGACTATGTTAAATTTTTTTTATTTTGGTATTTCATTTTTACTTTACTTTTAGCTGTTAGTACTGTTTTTTATACGTAAGGTTTAGGATAAACATGTGTAAAAAACAAATAGTTTTTTTTTACCAAAATTTGGCAAAAAAAACACGGCGTAATCGAGGGTCGTAAGTCGAGCGGGCCAAAGCGGATGGTGGGTTAATTTGGGCTATTTTATGAAACGGGGCAATGTATGATGGAAAGATGTTTTCTTAACATACACCAAAAATAAAGAAATCAGACCAAATAAGGGATTCATTTCCCACCCTTAGCCCCCCTTACAGTATATTTTTTGTTGGTTTTTTTGGTTATTTCTTTTTTTGGTTCATTTTATAGAATGGGAAAAATACAGAAACATTATGATTTTGATTTTCCATGTCCAACTGGGCCCGTCTAATAATGGTTTTCATTTTTTAAAAAATTATTTCAAAAACGCAGTGGTCTACATAACAGTAAATCTTCTATGGTAAGAATACGTACTATTGATTAAAAATAATAATAATTATAATAATAATAATAATATATAATATGTAATACAACTATAATAATTATAATAATGTTATGTACGTACTATGTATAATTTAGTTTGAGCATGCCACCACGAGATGGGGGTGCATATCAAAACAAAGAGCAGCAGTCCACATGTGCTTACGGAGCTTACCAACGCGGGTGAAGGAATACTCCTGTTTTTCTTACGTTTCGTGCAGTTATTCACGCAATTTTCTCGTTTCTAACCATGGGTCCTAAGAAAGCAAGTCCACAGCAGAGTGCCGAAAAGAAAAAGAGGACGATTACCATGGATTAAAGCAGGAAATCATTGAAAACATGGACAAGGTGCCAGGTTAAGGATTTAGGCCAACATACCAGCGTACATCTTCTACAATATGTACAATACTAAAGCAGAAGTAGTCTATAAAGGCTATAGTGCCACAAAGGGCATTAAAATAATGTCTAAACACCGGACCTCTGTCAATGAAAAGATGGAGACTGCTTTTTGAATGTGGTTGAGGGAGAAGGAGCTCGCCAAAGATACCGTGACTGAGGGTATCATCTGTGAGAAGGCACGAAGCATTTACACTGATTTGCTGCAGAAGTCCCCAGGCACTTCAACGGACGAGGCATCACAAATGTCATTTAAAGCCAGTCGGGGATGGTTCGAAAAGTTTAAAAAGGAGGACCAACATTCACTCTGTCATCAGCATGGTGAGGGAGCAAGTTCTGATGTGAAGGCAGCTGAGAGTTTTATCAAAACTTTTGCAGAAGTGATAGCAGCTGAAGAATACACCCCTCAGCAAGTTAACTGTGATGTGACAGGGCTCTTCTGGAAGATGATGCCAAGGAGGACTTGCCTAACTGCAGAAGAGAAGATGATGCCAGGCCACAAACCCATGAAGGACAGGTTAACCCTTGCATTGTGCGCAAATGCGAGTGGCGACTGCAAGATCAAGCCGCTGCTGGTATATCATTCAGAAAACCCCCAAGCCTTTAAGTCGCATAAGATTCTAAAGAAAAGCTGGACGTTATGTGGAGGGCAAACCCGAAGGCATGGGTCACCAGCAGTTCTTTGTGGAGTGGGTAAACCTGGTCTTTGGTCCTACCATTAAGAAATATCTCCAGGAAAATAACCTACCCTTGCAAGCCCTTCTCATCCTGGACAATGCACCTGCTCACCCACCGAACATCGCAGATGACATAATCGAAGAGTTCAAGTTTATAAAGGTTCTCTACCTTCCACCCAACACCACCCCTATCCTGCAGCCTATGGACCAGCAGGTGATTTCCAATTTCAAGAAACTCTTCACCAAGCACCTGTTCACCGCTGCTTTGATGTGACAGAGAACACAAATTGACCCTTCAAGAGTTCTGGAAGGACCACTATAACATCGTGATATGCCTCAGAATTATAAATATGGCCTGGCAGGGTGTTACAAGGAGGACCTTGACCTCTGCTTGGAAGAAGCTGTGGCCTGAGGTTGTGTCTGAAAGGGACTTCGAAGGATTCGAACTCGAAGAGCCAGTGGTGGAGGAGATTGTGTCCCTTGGAAAGGTCATGGAACCGGAGGTGGGTGAAGATGTGAATGATCTCATCAAGGAGCACTCCGAGGAGCTGATGACGGAGAAGTTAGATGAACTACATAAGCAGCAGCATCAGGAGGTTTTGCAGGACATTCGTACCGTAGAGGAGGAAGGTATGGAGAGTATACCTCTACAAGTGAGATAAAGGAAATGTTGGGAATCTGGGAGAGATATTTAGGCTTTATTGAAAGGAAACACCCAGAGAGTTTTCAAGTGTCGTGCACTGGACCTATTTAATGACGCTTGCACGAGTCATTTCCAAAACATTCTGAAAGGGAGGAAGAAACAAACCTCCTTGGACAGTTTTTTCTTAAAATGCTCTGCAGATAAAAGTGTGACAAGCGTGGAGAAAAAAACAAAAATCAGTGAATAGTGACGTACGTATCATTAAAAAAAATTGTAGTAGTTAAGTGACAAAATGTATCATTAAAAGTGTAGAAATTAAGTGTACACAGGATTAAGAGTGTATCACCCAGAGAAAGTTTCAAATGGTCGTGCATAAAATACTTATTACAAAGAAGGCCACTAGTATGCCTAGTACATTGGACCTATTGAATGACAGCATACACCGATGTGCCCAGCATCTCTTCTCCATCTCCAAGGTAAATGCTATATAACTACATAATTTCTTTACGTATTATTATTACTGTTATTTCATTATTATTATTATTATTTTTATTTTATTATTATTATTGTTTTTCTTATGAAACTACGTACGTAGTAATCTAAAGGAGTTTGCCTCGCACACTCCATTTTCTGTTATAATAAAAGCATGGGAAGGTATGTCAGGAGGAGGAATGGCCACCGTGGTGGCCCTATAATAAAACAACAACAATGGCCACTGTGCCTCCACCTCCACTAACACTACTCGCATACGTAATATTTCATTCATTCTAGTGTATATATCATGTTTCTATGTTATTAATATTGTTTATTATGTCATATTAGATGAGCTGTGATAGATAAATAAGCTGTATAGATGATATTAGCGAAATATTGAAGTATCCTGTCAGCCTCCTGAGAGATGGGAACGGATTAATTGCATTTCAATTAATTTAAATGAGGAAAATTGATTCTGCAAACGAGCAAATCCACTTGCGAGCAAGGTCATGGAACGATTAAAAATCGCAAGTAGAGGTTCCACTGTACTTTCAACATTTGCCACATTACTTCCCTATCTACTATCATATGCATTTTCTAAATCCATACTGTTCACATAAATGCTTCAATGTCAACACCTGATCCACCCCATCCTATACCCATTCTAAAGCCTCTCTGCTCATTTGCAATCCTGCTCTCTGTCTTATCTTTAATTCTTACAATAATAATCCTAACATACATTTTACCTGGTATACTCAGTAAACCTCTTCCCCTACAATCTCTCTCATCCCCCTTCCCTTTATATAAAGGAATTATTCACACACACTGCCAATCCCTAGGTACCTTCCCCTCTTTCATACATTTATTAACCCTTTGACTGTTTCCGGCGTATAAATACGTCTTACGAGCCAATGTTTCTGACGTATTTATACGCACAAATTTTTAGCGGTTTCAAATCAAGCGGGAAAGGCCTGGTAGGCCTACATGAGAGAGAATGGGTCTCAGTGGTTGGTGTGCACCCTGTGAAAAAAATCTGGACCCAGCGGTGCATTGTGGGAACGCCATGTTGTTAGTCCATTTTCACCATGCCTCTCGGTAAGAAGTTCCTCACTCCTCGGCGGATTGGAGGTCTTTTGTTCCCAAGTGATAGCTCTAACAGTGATGAAAATGTCAGTGAGTGAATTCCAGGGTTTTGAAGTGAGTGTTACCGGAAAAAGTGCCCAGGATAACGTAATTAGTGATGAAAACCCAGATGACCCACAACCTTCCACCTCTGGTGCTGGACGGCTTGTTCACGTTCACGTTCGCCTGTACCAGGACGAAAGAGGAAACTATTTGGTCGTGTACAACACCCAGATGTTAGCAGTGATAGTGATAGTGATAGTGATTTCAAGGTCACTGAAAGCAATTCTAGTGACAGTGAGAGTGAATATTCCCCAGTGAAGCGGCAGATATGTATGACGTAGCAATGTGGTCAGGTAGTGTTTCATATGTTGTTCCAAGGGAAGGAGGGAAAATCTGGGAGCACATTTCCCCC
>NC_069430.1:11875025-11891129 GCF_026875155.1 Cherax quadricarinatus | reverse complement strand
TCGCCCATTCTCCTACATGTCCGAACCACCTCAAAACCCTTCCTCAGCCCTCTGGACAACAGTTTTGGTAATCCCGCACCTCCTCCTAACTTCCTAACCTGAGCCTCACTATCCTCATAAAAACTCTTTACAGCATTTAGTAACTTACTACCTATTCCATATACAGTGGAACCTCTACTTGCGAGCGCATCCACGTGCGAGTTTTTCCAAATACGAGCAGTCGACAGGTTGATTTTTTGCTTCCATACGCGAGCAAAATTTCCATATGCGAGCAGATCTCAAGGCTGGTTCCTTGACACTGGTGAGGGGCTCTTGCTCTTGATCTAGGGAATTTTATCTCATTTGTTTGTCGGGCTATCTTATTGAAACTTAGGCAATGTATGATGGAAAAATGCTTCTTAATGTACACCAAAAATGAGAGAAATCTATGCATAAATAATGGAGTTCACTTCTCAGCAATTAGCCACCCCTTAGCGGTATTTTCGTATGGTTTTTATGGTTGTATTCTCGGTTTTTTTGGTCTCAATTGATAGAATTGAAGATATATTACAGAAATAGATATGATTTTGATTGCTTTCATGATGAAAAGTACCTTGAAATAGAGCTCAATGTAGGAGAAATGTTCGATTGTTTTGGCTATGTTCAAGAGTAAACAAATGTCTGTTCCAACTGTCTATTCCAATATGCAGTCATGAATGGGTTAAGTAAGTTTATTCAGGTATACACAAATACAGTTACAGATTGCCATACACAGCAGCATATGTGCAGAGAACCTAGGATAAGCCAAAAAAGACAAAGTGATTTATTTCCATTGATATTATTTATACAATTACAATAAGGCATAACAGTCAATCTTATATTTTTTGTGTGAATAAAAATTACAAATTATTTATATTGTAATAATAATAATAATAATAATAATAATATGTAATAATAATAATAATATTAATAATGACATATTTTATTCATTCTAGAGTACACCTACCATCCGACTTATGACCAAGTTCGGTTCCGAAAAACCGGTCATAAGTCGAAATGGTCGTAAGTCGAACTTTACTACTGAATATCAACAAAACATTTTTGTAATGACTATTTTATTGTTTTATTTTGGTATTTCATGTTTTACTTTACTTTTTATGCTGTTAGTACTGTATTTTATACTGTAAGGTTTAGGATAAACACTGTGTACAACACAAATAGTTGTTTATTTACCAGAAATTTGGCATAAAAAACACGGTCGTAAGTCGAGTGGTCGTAAGTCGAGCAGGCCGTAAGTCGGATGGTAGGTGTATATGTTGGACTATCTTATTGAAACTTGGGCAATGTATGATGGAAAGATGCTTCTTAACATACACCAAAAATGAAAGAAATCAGACCATAAATAACGGAGTTCACTTCCAGCCATTAGCCGCCCCTTAGCAGTATATTTTCGTATGGTTTTTATGGTTATATTCTCTTTTTTTGGTCTCATTTGATAGAATGGAAGATATAATACAGAAACAGATATGATTTTGATTGTCCAATGTCCAACTGGCCAGTCTAATAATGGGTTGACATTATTTATACAATTATTACAATAACGCAGTGGTCTACATAACAGTAAATCTTCTATGGTAAGAATACGTACGTATTGATTAAAAATAATAATAATTATAATAATAATAATAATAATAATATAATAAATAATATAATATGTAATACAACTATAATAATTATAATAATGTTTATGTACGTACTATGTATAATTTAGTTTGAGCATGCCACCACGAGATGGCGGTGCATATCAAAACAAAGAGCAGCAGTCCACATGTGCTTACGGAGCTTACCACGCGGGTGAAGGAATACTCCTGTTTTTCTTACGTTTCGTGCAGTTATTTCACGCAATTTCTCGTTTCTAACCATGGGTCCTAAGAAAGCAAGTCCACAGCAGAGTGCCGAAAAGAAAAAGAGGACGATTACCATGGATTTAAAGCAGGAAATCATTGATAAACATGGACAAGGTGCCAGGGTTAAGGATTTAGCCAGACAGTACCAGCGTACATCTTCTACAATATGTACAATACTAAAGCAGTAGTAGTCTATAAAGGCTATAGTGCCAGCAAAGGGCATTAAAATAATGTCTAAACACCGGACCTCTGTCAATGAAAAGATGGAGACTGCTGTTGATGTGGTTGAGGGAGAAGGAGCTCGCCAAAGATACCGTGACTGAGGGTATCATCTGTGAGAAGGCACGAAGCATTTACACCGATTTGCTGCAGAAGTCCCCAGGCACTTCAACGGACGAGGCATCACAAATGTCATTTAAAGCCAGTCGGGGATGGTTCGAAAAGTTTAAAAGGAGGACCAACATTCACTCTGTCATCAGGCATGGTGAGGGAGCAAGTTCTGATGTGAAGGCAGCTGAGAGTTTTATCAAAACTTTTGCAGAAGTGATAGCAGCTGAAGAATACACCCCTCAGCAAGTTAACTGTGATGTGACAGGGCTCTTCTGGAAGATGATGCCAAGGAGGACTTGCCTAACTGCAGAAGAGAAGATGATGCCAGGCCACAAACCCATGGAGGACAGGTTAACCCTTGCATTGTGCGCAAATGCGAGTGGCGACTGCAAGATCAAGCCGCTGCTGGTATATCATTCAGAAAACCCCCAAGCCTTTAAGTCGCATAAGATTCTAAAAGAAAAGCTGGACGTTATGTGGAGGGCAAACCCGAAGGCATGGGTCACCAGGCAGTTCTTTGTGGAGTGGGTAAACCTGGTCTTTGGTCCTACCATTAAGAAATATCTCCAGGAAAATAACCTACCCCTGCAAGCCCTTCTCATCCTGGACAATGCACCTGCTCACCCACCGAACATCGCAGATGACATAATCGAAGAGTTCAAGTTTATAAAGGTTCTCTACCTTCCACCCAACACCACCCCTATCCTGCAGCCTATGGACCAGCAGGTGATTTCCAATTTCAAGAAACTCTTCACCAAGCACCTGTTCACCGCTGCTTTGATGTGACAGAGAACACAAATTTGACCCTTCAAGAGTTCTGGAAGGACCACTATAACATCGTGATATGCCTCAGAATTATAAATATGGCCTGGCAGGGTGTTACAAGGAGGACCTTGACCTCTGCTTGGAAGAAGCTGTGGCCTGAGGTTGTGTCTGAAAGGGACTTCGAAGGATTCGAACTCGAAGAGCCAGTGGTGGAGGAGATTGTGTCCCTTGGAAAGGTCATGGAACCGGAGGTGGATGAAGATGTGAACGATCTCATCAAGGAGCACTCCGAGGAGCTGCTGACGGAGAAGTTAGATGAACTACATAAGCAGCAGCATCAGGAGGTTTTGCAGGACATTCGTACCGTAGAGGAGGAAGGTATGGAGGAGTATACCTCTACAAGTGAGATAAAGGAAATGTTGGGAATCTGGGAGAGATTATCAGGCTTTATTGAAAGGAAACACCCAGAGAGTTTCAAGTGGTCGTGCACTGGACCTATTTAATGACGCTTACACGAGTCATTTCCAAAACATTCTGAAAGGGAGGAAGAAACAAACCTCCTTGGACAGTTTTTTCTTAAAACGCTCTGCAGATAAAAGTGTGACAAGCGTGGAGAAAAAAACAAAAATCAGTGAATAGTGACGTACGTATCATTAAAAAAAATTGTAGCAGTTAAGTGACAAAATGTATCATTAAAAGTGTAGAAATTAAGTGTACACAGGATTAAGAGTATCACCCAGAGAAAGTTTCAAATGGTCGTGCATAAAATACTTATTACAAAGAAGGCCACTAGTATGCCTAGTGCATTGGACCTATTTAATGACAGCATACACCGATGTGCCCAGCATCTCTTCTCCATCTCCAAGGTAAATGCTATATAACTACATAATTTCTTTACGTATTATTATTATTACTGTTATTTCATTATTATTATTATTTTTATTTTATTATTATTATTGTTTTTCTTATGAAACTACGTATGTAGTAATCTAAAGGAGTTTGCCTCGCACACTCCATTTTCTGTTATAATAAAAGCATGGGAAGGTATGTCAGGAGGAGGAATGGCCACCGTGGTGGCCCTATAATACACAACAACAATGGCCACTGTGCCTCCACCTCCACTAACACTACTCGCATACGTAATATTTCATTCATTCTAGTGTATATATCATGTTTCTATGTTATTAATATTGTTTATTATGTCATATTAGATGAGCTGTGATAGATAAATAAGCTGTATAGATGATATTAGCGAAATATTGAAGTATCCTGTCAGCCTCCTGAGAGATGGGAACGGATTAATTGCATTTCAATTAATTTAAATGAGGAAAATTGATTCTGCAAACGAGCAAATCCACTTGCGAGCAAGGTCATGGAACGGATTAAACTCGCAAGTAGAGGTTCCACTGTACTTTCAACATTTGCCACATTGCTTCCCTATCTACTATCATATGCATTTTCTAAATCCATACTGTTCACATAAATGCTTCAATGTCAACACCTGATCCACACATCCTACCCATTCTAAAGCCTCTCTGCTCATTTGCAATCCTGCTCTCTGTCTTATCTTTAATTCTTACAATAATAATCCTAACATACATTTTACCTGGTATACTCAGTAAACCTCTTCCCCTACAATCTCTCTCATCCCCCTTCCCTTTATATAAAGGAATTATTCACACACACTGCCAATCCCTAGGTACCTTCCCCTCTTTCATACATTTATTAACCCTTTGACTGTTTCCGGCGTATAAATACGTCTTACGAGCCAATGTTTCTGACGTATTTATACGCACAAATTCTAGCGGTTTCAAATCAAGCGGGAAAGGCCTGGTAGGCCTACATGAGAGAGAATGGGTCTCAGTGGTTGGTGTGCACCCTGTGAAAAAAATCTGGGACCCAGCGGTGCATTGTGGGAACGCCATGTTGTTAGTCCATTTTCACCATGCCTCTCGGTAAGAAGTTCCTCACTCCTCGGCGGATTGGAGGTCTTTTGTTCCCAAGTGATAGCTCTAACAGTGATGAAAATGTCAGTGAGTGAATTCCAGGGTTTTGGAGTGAGTGTTACCGGAAAAAGTGCCCAGGATAACGTAATTAGTGATGAAAACCCAGATGACCCACAACCTTCCACCTCTGGTGCTGGGACGGCTTGTTCACGTTCACGTTCGCCTGTACCAGGACGAAAGAGGAAACTATTTGGTCGTGTACAACACCCAGATGTTAGCAGTGATAGTGATAGTGATTTCAAGGTCACTGAAAGCAATTCTAGTGACAGTGAGAGTGAATATTCCCCAGTGAAGCGGCAGTATGTATGACGTAGCATGTGGTCTGGTAGTGTTTCATATGTTGTTCCAAGGGGAAGGAGAAACTCTGGGAGCACATCCTGTGGCCCTACACCACGACCTGATAGTGAAGATGACGATATTGTAACGATGGGTATGAATGATGTGAGTGATGGAGCAGGCAGTGGTGGCGATAGTGAGGGTGGCACGGCCCATGTGGCACCATCAGCGGGCCACGCTACTACCCACGCTGCTGACACTGCACAACAACCAGCCTCACCCTACCCCACACTCCCACAACCTGCACCACCACAACCTGCACAACCACAACATGCACAACCACAACCACGGTACAATATCCAGACCCCCACCAGCAGACCGCATCTGGGATTGGCAGGACGGTGACGAGTTTGTTCCCAGTCCCCATGACTTTGATGAAACACAAAGTGGAATAAAGCCATCTTGTCCACTTGGGAACAATGCCAGTGAACTGGACTGCTTTGAGTTATTCTTCGATGAACTCCTGATGGATATCATTGTCAGGGAAACAAACACATACTGTGACTACAGCATGGCAAATACAATTCTCTCACCAAAATCGCGGCTACACAAGTGGAAGGAGACAACTGTGGCAGAGATGTACCTGTTTTTTGCCACAATAATGCTTATGCCACATGTGTATAAGCACACTGTCACCACATACTTGGTGGCAACAGAACGCCTGATTTCAACTCCAGGTTTTAGTGACATTATAGGTGTCAATCGTTTCCTGATACTGTTATGTATGTCACACTTTTCAGACAAAACCAGGCCTGACAGAAGCGACAGGTTATGTAAGATAAGAAATGTGTTTATGTACCTGAAACAAAAGTGCTGCATGTATTTTTATCCCTTCAGGAAGCTTGTTATTGATGAGTCTTGATTTTATTCAAAGGAAGACTCTCATTCAAGCAATATATACCAAGCAAGAGGAAACGCTTTGGTATAAAGCTATTTGTACTGTGTGATTGCAGAAGTGGTCTAGTTTTGGATATCATTGTGTACACTGGCAGTAATACTTTGAGAGATACCATGAAGTTATTGGGTATCTCTGGTGATGTGGTTCGAACAATGATGGAACCATATCTTGGTAAGGGGCATATGTTATTTACTGATAACTGGTACACAAGCCCCTTACTCAGTGATTTCTTGCGAATGAACTTAACAGACTTGTGTGGCACAGTGCGTGGTAATCGTAAACATATGCCAAGGTTCGACACTGGCACTCGCAGAGGTGAGGTGCAAGCCTTTGCTGCCAATGATATCATGGCATTTCGGTGGCATGACAAACGTGATGTCACATTGTTGACATCAGTTCACAGAAATGAAATGGTACCCAGCGGCAGAGACAACAGAGAGACCAATGAACCCATTCTAAAGCCTGCAGCTGTCATGGACTACAACCTCAATATGCGCTTAGTGGACAAATGTGACATGCAGATTGGGTTTGCAGACTGTGTATGCAAGAGTTATAAGTGGTATATAAAACTTTTTTTTCCATCTTGTTGATATCTCTATGCTAAATGCTTATAACATATACAAGTTGAAGTCCAACAAAACACCAAAATATGGTGAATTTTGCCTGTCAGTAATCAGACAAATGATTGCAAAGTACCAAGGAGCAACTCCTGCAATAGACCAGCACCCACAGACGTCATCTCGTTTCAGGCCTGGTGATTACTACCCCATACAACTGCCTCCTACTACTGCCAAGAAAAATGCTCAGAAGAGGTGTTATGTATGTATGCATACCACAAAACGCCCACAAACACGCAGAGACACTCGTTTTATGTGTGAGGAGTGTGAAGTGCCCCTCTGCATATACCCATGTTTCAAAGAGTTCCACAAGCTGCAACAGTTCTAGGAACGTGTTTAGTGACTGTACATATGTATATATATTATGGAACAATAGTAATAAACATTGTTTTGTATTGTTTGTTTGTGTAAACAAAGTGTATACACAAACTAATAGTGATAAAGTTTGTTCTGTTATTGTGTTGTAAATAATGAGTGTATATTTGAACAATGCACCTTACATTGGTCTCACAGGCCACATAAGTTACCTGGAACAGAAAAATATTGAAAAATGCAAGAAACCTTTGAATTAGAGTAAATAAAAGAATACCGGGTGGGTGGCAGTCGTCGCTGTTGCCGTATGCACGTCACTTTCTGCAAACTTTGCGGATCTGTATCTCAGTAAGTACTGATGGCCAAAAAAATTTTTAGGCTTAAAACACTCACAAAAATATTCCTAACATTTTCATAAGAAAAAATATTTTTTTTTTTTGAATATTTGGCGACATAGAATGACAGTTTCAGAGAGGGGCCTGAAACAGTCAGAGGGTTAAACAAAAATACCAACCACTCCAACACCATATCTCCCCATTTTTAACATTTCAGTCATGATCCTGTCACTTCCAGCTGCTTTACCCCCTTTCCTTCTATGTAATGCCTCATGCACCTCCCGCACACTCACATCGTGCTCTTGCTCACTCCTAAAAGACGTTATACTTCCCTGGCCAGTGCGTGAAATTACCGCCTCCCCTTCTTCATCGACATTTAAAGTTCCTCAAAATATTCCCGCCATCTACCCAATACCTCCAGCTCCCCATCTACTAACTCCCCTACTCTGTTTTTAACTGACAAATCCATTCGTTCCCTAGGCTTTATTAACTTGTCCATCTCACTCCAAAATTTTCTTATTCTCAGCAAAATTTCTTGACAGTGCCTCTCCCACTATCATTTGCTCTCCGTCTGCACTCTCTTACCACTCTCTTCACCTTTCTTTTACTCTCCATATACATATTCTGCCCTTCTTATACAGGTCCGCCATCACAAATCTGGCATCATTGGGATTGGCAGTGTGCCGGATTATTGAGTTTGCTGGATTACAGAGTGGTTAGGTTAGAACACACTTAAAAAAGTTAACCAACTTGACTTGCACAAGAAAGTTCATTGAACATTGGCAAGAATCGAACATTTCCACTACTTTGAGCTCAATTTCAAGGTACTTTTCATCATGAAAGCAATCAAAATCATATCTATTTCTGTAATATATCTTCCATTCAATCAACTGCGACCAAAAGAAATGAGAATACAATCATAAAACCCATACGAAAATATATGGCTAAGGGGCGGCTAATGGCTGAGAAGTGAACTCTGTTAGTTATGGTCCGGTTTCTTTCATTTTTGGTGTACGTTAAGAAGCATCTTTCCATCATGCATTGCCCAAGTTTCAATAAGATAGCCCAACAAACTGAGAAAAAGTATTTACCAAAAATCATACATGGCTAACCCAAGCCAGGTACATACTAGAAATAAGTCACCGACTTTTTTAGGTTATCCTAGGTTCTCTACACATGCTGCTATGTATGATAATCTATGTAGAGAAAATAGCTTTTTTTATATCAGTTTTATGGTGCATTACAAGTGTACATCACAGTTAGCCCTGTGCTGTACTCCATTTTCTCTAATACAAGTCCCCAAGACAGGGATAGGAGGATGGTACTTGTATCCCATATCCTCTTCATACCTCCATCGAACCGCTCGGTATTATTTAACCTAATTACCATTTAACCCTAAATGCTGAATGATCAAATAGACCAAGATCTAAATCTACATAACCTAACTCCCAATCAAAATTTAATGGAAAGTAACTGCCTCTATTATAAAACATCACAAGCCAGCACTGTTCTAAGTAATGCCAGAAATATTAGTTCTCAATTACAATATTAGGCCCCTAAGTAAACACTATGATGACCTCCTTGCACTCCTTAAGTCCCTAAAGACAACCTTTTTTCCTGTATTATTCTCACAAAAACCGGGCTTAAACAGGACACAATAAATATATATACCAACTACCAGGATGCACAGCAATCCACAACTGCAGACCATACCAAGTTGGGGGTGGTATTCCCATTATTACTCCAATGAACTATCATGCTGTAACACCACTGGCTATAGTGATGAATATGGAGAATACAATTTTGCAAATTTTACTATAAAAAACCTTAAGACTCCTATGACAATCGGTGCCATTTACCGGATACCTCAATAAACATCCCAAATTTTAGCGATGAATTAAAGACACTAATCACAAACAACCAAATAAAACAAGCACCACCTTCTCCTAGCCGGAGACTAACATCAACCTTGGCCTAACAGACAACCAGCCAGTAACAGATTTCATCAACAATATGAACAACACACTACTCATACCAACTATAACAACACCAACCAGGCTTATTGAGACAAGTGAAAACCATAATTGACCATACATGGACTAATATACTAGCCCCCTTTAAATCAGGGACTAATCACAGACAGCCCTACTGACCACTACCCCACCTTCCTTTTAAAACAAACATTGGTAAACAACCACTGAATACAACAAGGTTTTCTTTTAGACTCCATGACGTGGCTTCAATAAGCAACTTCACGAACAAGCTAGGTATGATTGACTGGCCTAAAGAATTCCCCAAGGGTAATGGTATTGATGATTGGATAGACATATTTCTAAACAAACTACTTAGACTATAAAACAAACATTGTCCTATAAAAATGAAACAGATTACAAATAAACAGCTAGGTTGCCCATGGCTAACCAACAGTATACTAAGATCCATTTATAAGAAACACCAGTTTGAACTCTGTGGAGACAAAGAACTTTGTCCTTGGAGGCAAAGAGGGGAATGTATGAGAGTATAGTTTTACCAACCCTCTTATATGGGTGTGAAGCATGGGTGATGAATGTTGCAGCGAGGAGAAGGCTGGAGGCAGTGGAGATGTCATGTCTGAGGGCAAAGTGTGGTGTGAAATATAATCAGAGAATTCGTAGTTTGGAAGTTAGGAGGTGGTGCGGGATTACCAAAACTGTTGTCCAGAGGCTGAGGAAGGGTTTTTTGAGGTGGTTCAGACATGTAGAAGAATGGAGCGAAACAGAGTAACTTCAAGAGTGCATCAGTCTGTAGTGGAAGGAAGGCGGGGTAGGGGTTGGCCCAGGAAAGGTTGGAGGGAGGGGTAAAGGAGGTTTTGTGTGCAAGGGGCTTTGGACTTCCAGCAGGGATGCGTGAGCGTGTTTGATAGGAGTGAATGGAGACAAATGGTTTTTAATACTTGACGTGCTGTTGGAGTGTGAGCAAAGTAACATTTATGAAGGGGTTCAGGGAAACCGGCAGGCCGGACTTGAGTTCTGGAGATGGGAAGTACAGTGCCTGCACTCTGAAGGAGGGGTGTTAATGGTTGCAGTTTAAAAACTGTAGTGTAAAGCACCCTTCTGGCAAGACAGTGATGGAGTGAATGATGGTGAAAGTTTTTCTTTTTTGGGCCACCCTGCCCTTTGGGGGGAATCAGCCAGTGTGATAATAATTAAAACCCCCTTCAGGTCCAAGGCCAAAATCTGAAGTGGTGCCCCAGTGTCCCCAAAAATTTTCCAAAAAAAAAATTTGTTACTTTTTCTTATGAAATGGTAGAGAATCTTTTTGTGAAGGTAATAAAACAAAAAGTACGAAATTTGATGGAAAATTGACGAAATTACGGTCTCGCGAATTTTGATGTGTCAGCGATATTTACGAATCGGCGATTTTGCCGACTTTGACTTCCATTTTAGGCCAATTACATCATTCCAGTCGACCAAATTCTTAGCTATTTCACTAGTATTACTTCTGTTCTATCTATTGAGCACAAGAAATCGTCAAGTCAACTGTTTCAACTACAAAATAAAGTGATCGGAAATTGGTAATTTGGCCAATTTAACACAAAGTTCAAAATATTCCAATTTCAAAATAGCGTCCAGAATAAACAATGTAGGCATTCCTGGCACTAAACTAACATTTCCTCTGTTCATTAGTTACGTTTTGAGGCTTTACAAATAAATCCCATTTTGATTTTTTATTCACAATGAATTTTTATTCACACCAAAAAAATAGAAGATTTACTGTTATGCAATATTGCAATAATTGTATAAATATCATCACCATATTTGTGAATGTATATTAGACCCACCAGCTGGCGTGTATTAGACGTGTGAGGTCGTTTGTTTACTCTTGAACATCGGCAAAAATTTAACATTTCTGCTACTTTGAGCTCAGTTTCAAGCCATTTCCAATGCTAAAACCAATCAAAATCATCTCTATTTCTGTAATATATCTTCCATTCTATCAAATGAGACCAAGAAATTGCAAATACAACTATAAAAAACATACGAAAAAACACTGCAAAGTTGCTGTTTTAATCGAAAATCTTGGTTTCAGTTTTTTCTCTCTCATTATACACAGTGTGCTGCAGGATCTGTTTTATGTGTGCACACATACCACAGATGTATTGTCTCATATCTAGGCCCAAGTGTACCACTCACAGTTTATCAGAGTGAGCTGAGCTCATGACGTAGATCTACGGTTTGGACCCTGAACGTAAAGCCGTAGATCTACGGGACGGACCCTGAAAGGGTTAAAATAAAAATGTCAGTATGAAAAACAATATAGACAGTGCTTAATAAAGTTTTTGTTAAACAATACGCATCAGTTCTCACCAACCTAGGAAGAAAGGCTAAGCAATTGTACTGCTCCAGTAGATTCACCGAAACAAGAGGAGATACAGTGGACCCCCGGTATTTAAATCCAGTATTCGATACATTTTAATGCAAAAAATTTGCCTCGCAACTCGTTAAAAAACCCGTCACACGCGAATCGTCCGAGACGTGTCCACGTGTGGCCTGAACTACCCTGTGCGTGCCAGTGTTTACAAGCCAGCCAGTGTGCTCGCATGTAAGTATACATACAGTACATTCCATATTATCACTGTTTTTGGTGCTTGTTTCTGCAAAATAAGTCACCATGGGCCCCAAGAAAGCTTCTAGTGCCAACCCTTCAAGAAAAAGGGTGCTAATGACTATTGAAATGAAGAGAGAGATAATTGCAAAGTACGAAAGTGGAGTGCGTGTGTCGGAGCTGGCCAGGTTGTATACAAAACCCCAATCAACCATCGCTACTATAGTGGCCAGGAAAACGGCAATCAGAAAGCTGTTGTTGCAAAAGGTGCAACTTTGTTTTCGAAACAGAGACCGCAAGTGTTAGAAGATGTTGAGAGACTGCTACTGGTGTGGATAAATGAAAAACAGATAGCAGGAGATAGCATCTCTCACGCAATCATATGTGAAAAGGCTAGGAAGTTGCATGAGGATTTAATTGAAAAAATGCCTGCAACTAGTGGTGATGCGAGTGAATTTAAAGCCAGCAAAGGTTGGTTTGAAAGATTTAAGAATCATAGTGGCATACATAGTGTGATTAGGCATGGTGAGGCTGCCAGTTCAGACCAAAAAGCAGCTGAAAAATTGTGAAGGAATTCAAGGATTACATAGACAGTGAAGAATTGAAACCTGAACAAGTGTTTAATTGTGACAAAACAGGCCTGTTTTGGAAGGAATTGCCAAGTAGGACCTACATTACTCAGGAGGAAAAGGCACTCCCAGGACATAAGCCTATGAAAGACAGGCTTACTCTTCTGATGTGTGCCAATGCTAGTGGTGATTGCAAAGTGAAGCCTTTATTGGTGTATCACTCAAACTCCCAGAGCGTTCAGCCAAAAGAATGTCCTCAAGGCTAATTTGTGTGCTGTGGAGGGCAAACAGTAAGGCATGGGTCACTAGGGACTTTTTCTATGACTGGTTACACCATGCATTTGCCCCCCAATGTGAAAAATTACCTAACTGAAAAGAAATTAGACCTTAAGTACCTCCTGGTATTAGACAATGCCCCTGTTCATCCTACAGACTTGGCAGAGTGACTTTCTGGGGACATGAACTTCATTAAGGTCAAGTTTTTGCCTCCTAATACCACTCCTCTTCTGCACCCCATGGACCAGCAGGTCATTTCCAACTTCAAGAAACTGTACACGAAAGCTATGTTTCAAAAGTCCTTTGAAGTGATCACAGACACTCAATTGACTTTAAGAGAGTTTTGGAAGGATCACTTTAATATCCTCAATTGTGCTAACCTTATAGGTAAAGCTGGGAGGGAGTGACTAAGAGGACCTTGAACTCTGCTTGGAATGTGTAGACAAAAGGGATTTTGAAGGGTTTGAGGCTAACCCTGTGAATTGTATGCCAGTTGAGGAAACCATTGTGGCATTGGGGAAGTCCTTGGTGTTGGAGGTTAGTAGGGAGGATGTGGAAAAGTTTGTGGAGGAGGACAATGACAAACTAACCAATGATGAGCTGCTAGATCATCTTCAACAGCAAGAGGCCAGACCTGAGGAAACTGCTTCAGAGGAGGGGATAGAGAAATTGAGGAACTTGCCTACTTGACAGATTAAAGAAATGTGTACAATGTGGACAAAGGTGAAAACCTTTATGGATGACAATCACCCTCACACAGCTATCTGCAAGCCGTGCTGGTGACTATTACAATGACAATGTTGTGCACCACTTTAGAAAAGTCATAAAGGAACGAGAGGTACAGGCCTCTATGGACAGACATGTTGCGCAACAGAAGTCCAGTGACTCTCAAGCTGGTCCTAGTGGCATTAAAAGAATAAGGGAAGTAACCCCAGAAAAGGACTTGCTACCTCAAGTCCTAATGGAAGAGGATTCCCCTTCTAAACAATAGTTCGACACTCTCCCCTCCTCCCATCCCATCAATCATCACCAGATCTTCATTAAAGGTAGTAGAGTACTACAAACTACTTTTGGGTGTCTTGCACGGATTAATTTAATTTCCATTACGTATTTCTTATGGGGAAAATTAATTCGCCTTTCGATAATTTTGGCATACGATGAGCTCTGAGGAACGGATTAATATCATATACCGGGGGACCACTGTATAAAAAAGGACCTGGAAAAGACACTCGTATTCAAGGCACACAAACTAAAAGAAACTAGGGATATTGTCCTAACTAAACCAATGAAGCCCAACAACAGCCTATTGATACAGTTAACAAGATAAATGACTTTCAACCAGAGGATCAAATCTCGCCAGTAAAATCCCAGGTACCAACACCCGAGCAAGAGATTACTTAGATGGGAATCTCCCAACCTCCTCCTATCTTGCACCAACCGAGCCCTCAGAAGTCACTATGCTTATCAAGTCACTTAAAAATAAATCAGGAAATCTGGCTAAAGTTCCTCCATTATTGCACAAACGAGCAGCTCATGTTCTCTCACCTGCTATTTCATTACTTTTTAACAAATCACTAGAAACCAGCACTTCCCGGCACTACAAGACAGCCAGGGTCACCCCAATACAAAAAATGTAAACAACTACAGGCCAATTTTCAAACTCACCGTTGCTATCCAAAATCTTTGAGAAACTTTTTCACAAGAGATTATATTCCTTTTTAACAGCACAAAGAAATCCTAAAACCCTGCCAATTTGGCTTCAGAAAAGCAAAAAAACAAATGATGCGTTGTAAAAATGCTCAACCTGCTAAATTACACTGCACTTAAAAAAAAAAAAAATTTCCTTTTAGGACTCTTCATCGACCTAAGGAAAGCACTTGATCGGTAGACCACAGCATCCTCCTCCACAAACTTGAGCATTATGACAGAAGAGGCTATGCACTTACATATTTCAAATCCTACCTAACTAACAGGCACAATATATGTCTATTAAAGACACAACCTCATCAACAAGACCAGTGGATACTGGAGTACCACAGGAGGGTCCTTGGTCCCCTGCTCTTCCTCTTATAGATAAATGATTTACCTAATGTTTCACAACACTTAAGCCTATTCTCTTTGCTGACGATACGACTTATGTCATCTCCCACCCTAATCTTGCCTCACTTAACACAATTTGTTAATGAAGAACAGTAAAAATACGACTGGATGATGCTAGTGAACTTACACTTATTAGTGATAAAACCTACATTCTGTTTGGGAATAGAACAGGTACTGCCCAGCTGAACATAACGATTGACAACACTCCTATTGTAGACATAATGATGGCAAATTCCTGGCCTGCACCTTGACAGTAACCTGAAATTCAACACCCCTATCCAACAAATAACAAAAAAAAAAAAAGAATCCAAACGTTGGATCCTCTCCAAGATACGGGACTTCATATTACAATGAAACCCTGCTCACACTATACTATTCACTCGTCATCCTTAACCTCACCTATGCTATTTGTGCATGGGGATCAACAGCAGCAACTCCCCTAAACCATAATAACCCAAAAAGTCATAGTAAGAATTATCATGCAATCCAATGCAAAACAGCACACACCCCCACTCTTCAAAGACCTAAACCTACCACCATACGAGCATTCAAAACCTACTTTTGTGAAACCTACATTTACAGAACCATAAACTCTAATTTTAACCCTGAACTAAAACAATTTCTTGATAGTTTGCAACAGGACCATAGACATGACACCAGACTCAAAAATCTCTCGACATTCCCCATGTCCAGATAAACCTCACAAAAAATTGATGTACATAAAAGGGCCTAAAATCTAGAACTCCCTGCCAGAAAACTCTAGAACCCATACAACCACCAATTTTAAAACTACCATTAAAAAAACATCTCGTCTCCCTAACACACCCCTCATCAGCTAACCAAATGAAAACCACCCCAATTTCTCTTGTATCATGAACACAACCAAAACAATATAGACTTACTCTCGTTTTCTGTAATTCCCCCATAATTTACACCTACACCCACTCAAAATGACTAAGCATAAATTTCCCAGTATAGTTATTGCCTATTTAATCTTAAATTATTTTAATTTTTTTTTTCTAAAACTGCCTTCCTAAGGATGGCAAAAGAAAAATTTCACCATCAAAAGAATCCCAAAACTTTCCTGCCC
>NC_069430.1:11858241-11874525 GCF_026875155.1 Cherax quadricarinatus | reverse complement strand
GGTTGTATGGGTTCTAGGTTTGGCAGGGAGTTCTAGATTTTAGGCCCTTTTATGTACATCAAATTTTTGTAGAGGTTTATCTGGACATGGGGAATGTCGAGAGATTTTTGGAGTCTGGTGTCATGTCTATGGGTCCTGTTGCAACTATCAAGAAATTGTTTTAGTTCAGGGTTAAAATTAGAGTTTATGGTTCTGTAAATGTAGGTTGCACAAAAGTAGGTGTGAATGCTCTGTATGGTGAGTAGGTTTAGGTCTTTGAAGAGTGGGGGTGTGTGCTGTCTTGCATTGGATTGCATGATAATTCTTACTATGACTTTTTGTTGGGTTATTATTGGGTTTAGGGAGTTGCTGCTGTTGATCCCCATGCACAAATAGCATAGGTGAGGTAAGGATAGACGAGTGAATAGTATAGTGTGAGCAGGGCTTATTGTAATATGAAGTACTGTATCTTGGAGAGGATCCCAACTGTTTTGGATACTTTTTTTTTTTTTGTTATTTGTTGGATATGGGTGTTGAATTTCAGGTTACTGTCAAGGTGCAGGGCCAGGAATTTGCCATCATTATGTCTAGCAATAGGAGTGTTGTCAATCGTTATGTTCAGCTGGGCAGTACCTGTTCTATTCCCAAACAGAATGTAGGTTTTATCACTATTAAGTGTAAGTTCACTAGCAGTCATCCAGATCGATATTTTTACTAGTTCTTCATTAACAATTGTGTTAAGTGAGGCAAGATTAGGGTGGGAGATGACATAAGTCGTATCGTCAGCAAAGAGAATAGGCTTAAGGTGTTGTGAAACATTAGGTAAATCATTGATCTATAAGAGGAAGAGCAGGGGACCAAGGACACCTCCCTGTGGTACTCCAGTATCCACTGGTCTTGTTGATGAGGTTGTGTCTTTAATAGACATATATATTGCTGCCTGTTAGTTAGGTAGGATTTGAAATATGTAAGTGCATAGCCTCTTCTGTCATAATGCTCAAGTTTGTGGAGGAGGATGCTGTGGTCTACCGTATCAAGTGCTTTCCTTAGGTCGATGAAGAGTCCTAATGGAAATTCTTTTTTTTTTTTAAGTGCAGTGTAATTTAGCAGGTTGAGCATTTTTACAACTGCATCATTTGTGTTTTTGCTTTTTCTGAAGCCAAATTGGCAGGGGTTGAGGATGCTTTGTGCTGTTATAAAGGAATATAATCTCTTGTGAATAAGTTTCTCAAAGATTTTGGATAGCAACGGTGAGTTTGAAATTGGCCTGTAGTTGTTTACATTTGTGTATTGGTGTGACCCTGGCTGTCTTGTAGTGCCGGGAAAGTGCTGGTTTCTAGTGATTTGTTAAAAAGTAATGAAAATAGCAGGTGAGAGAACATGAGCTGCTCGTTTGTGCAATAATGGAGGAACTTGAGCCAGATTTCCTGATTTATTTTTAAGTGACTTGATAAGCATAGTGACTTCTGAGGGCTCGGTTGGTGTGCAGATAGGAGGAGGTTGGGAGATTCCCATCTAAGTAATCTCTTGCTCGGTGTTGGTACCTGGGATTTTAACTGGCGAGATTTGATCCTCTGGTTGAAAGTCATTTATCTTGTTAACTGTATCAATAGGCTGTTGTTGGGCTTCATTTGGTTTAGTTAGGACAATATCCCTAGTTTCTTTTAGTTTGTGTGCCTTGAATACGAGTGTCTTTTCCAGGTCCTTTTTTATACAGTGGTCCCCCGGTATATGATATTAATCCGTTCCTCAGAGCTCATCGTATGCCAAAATTATCGAAAGGCGAATTAATTTTCCCCATAAGAAATACGTAATGGAAATTAAATTAATCCGTGCAAGACACCCAAAAGTAGTTTGTAGTACTCTACTACCTTTAATGAAGATCTGGTGATGATTGATGGGATGGGAGGAGGGGAGAGTGTCGAACTTATTGTTTAGAAGGGGAATCCTCTTCCATTAGGACTTGAGGTAGCAAGTCCTTTTCTGGGGTTACTTCCCTTATTCTTTTAATGCCACTAGGACCAGCTTGAGAGTCACTGGACTTCTGTTGCGCAACATGTCTGTCCATAGAGGCCTGTACCTCTCGTTCCTTTATGACTTTTCTAAAGTGGTGCACAACATTGTCATTGTAATAGTCACCAGCACGGCTTGCAGATAGCTGTGTGAGGGTGATTGTCATCCATAAAGGTTTTTCACCTTTGTCCACATTGTACACATTTCTTTAATCTGTCAAGTAGGCAAGTTCCTCAATTTCTCTATCCCCTCCTCTGAAGCAGTTTCCTCAGGTCTGGCCTCTTGCTGTTGAAGATGATCTAGCAGCTCATCATTGGTTAGTTTGTCATTGTCCTCCTCCACAAACTTTTCCACATCCTCCCTACTAACCCAACACCAAGGACTTCCCCAATGCCACAATGGTTTCCTCAACTGGCATACAATTCACAGGGTTAGCCTCAAACCCTTCAAAATCCCTTTTGTCTACACATTCCAAGCAGAGTTCAAGGTCCTCTTAGTCACTCCCTCCCAGCTTTACCTATAAGGTTAGCACAATTGAGGATATTAAAGTGATCCTTCCAAAACTCTCTTAAAGTCAATTGAGTGTCTGTGATCACTTCAAAGGACTTTTGAAACATAGCTTTCGTGTACAGTTTCTTGAAGTTGGAAATGACCTGCTGGTCCATGGGGTGCAGAAGAGGAGTGGTATTAGGAGGCAAAAACTTGACCTTAATGAAGTTCATGTCCCCAGAAAGTCACTCTGCCAAGTCTGTAGGATGAACAGGGGCATTGTCTAATACCAGGAGGTACTTAAGGTCTAATTTCTTTTCAGTTAGGTAATTTTTCACATTGGGGGGCAAATGCATGGTGTAACCAGTCATAGAAAAAGTCCCTAGTGACCCATGCCTTACTGTTTGCCCTCCACAGCACACAAATTAGCCTTGAGGACATTCTTTTGGCTGAACGCTCTGGGAGTTTGAGTGATACACCAATAAAGGCTTCACTTTGCAATCACCACTAGCATTGGCACACATCAGAAGAGTAAGCCTGTCTTTCATAGGCTTATGTCCTGGGAGTGCCTTTTCCTCCTGAGTAATGTAGGTCCTACTTGGCAATTCCTTCCAAAACAGGCCTGTTTTGTCACAATTAAACACTTGTTCAGGTTTCAATTCTTCACTGTCTATGTAATCCTTGAATTCCTTCACATATTTTTCAGCTGCTTTTTGGTCTGAACTGGCAGCCTCACCATGCCTAATCACACTATGTATGCCACTATGATTCTTAAATCTTTCAAACCAACCTTTGCTGGCTTTAAAATTCACTCGCATCACCACTAGTTGCAGGCATTTTTTTTAATTAAATCCTCATGCAACTTCCTAGCCTTTTCACATATGATTGCGTGAGAGATGCTATCTCCTGCTATCTGTTTTTCATTTATCCACACCAGTAGCAGTCTCTCAACATCTTCTAACACTTGCGGTCTCTGTTTCGAAAACAAAGTTGCACCTTTTGCAACAACAGCTTTCTGATTGCCGTTTTCCTGGCCACTATAGTAGCGATGGTTGATTGGGGTTTTGTATACAACCTGGCCAGCTCCGACACACGCACTCCACTTTCGTACTTTGCAATTATCTCTCTCTTCATTTCAATAGTCATTAGCACCCTTTTTCTTGAAGGGTTGGCACTAGAAGCTTTCTTGGGGCCCATGGTGACTTATTTTGCAGAAACAAGCACCAAAAACAGTGATAATATGGAATGTACTGTATTTTATACTTACATGCGAGCACACATGGCTGTGCTTGTAAACACTGGCACGCACAGGGTAGTTCAGGCCACACGTGGACACGTCTCGGACGATTCGCGTGTGACGGGTTTTTTAACGAGTTGCGAGGCAAATTTTTTGCATTAAAATGTATCGAATACTGGATTTAAATACCGGGGGTCCACTGTATCTCCTCTTGTTTCGGTGAATCTACTGGAGCAGTACAATTGCTTAGCCTTTCTTCCTAGGTTGGTGAGAACTGATGCGTATTGTTTAACAAAAACTTTATTAAGCACTGTCTATATTGTTTTTCATACTGACATTTTATTTTAACCCTTTCAGGGTCCGTCCCGTAGATCTACGGCTTTACGTTCAGGGTCCAAACCGTAGATCTACGTCATGAGCTCAGCTCACTCTGATAAACTGTGAGTGGTACACTTGGGCCTAGATATGAGACAATACATCTGTGGTATGTGTGCACCACATAAAACAGATCCTGCAGCACACTGTGTATAATGAGAGAGAAAAAACTGAAACCAAGATTTTCGATTAAAACAGCAACTTTGCAGTGTTTTTTCGTATGTTTTTTATAGTTGTATTTGCAATTTCTTGGTCTCATTTGATAGAATGGAAGATATATTACAGAAATAGAGATGATTTTGATTGGTTTTAGCATTGGAAATGGCTTGAAACTGAGCTCAAAGTAGCAGAAATGTTAAATTTTTGCCGATGTTCAAGAGTAAACAAACGACCTCACACGTCTAATACACGCCAGCTGGTGGGTCTAATATACTTCACAAATTATGGTGATGATATTTATACAATTATTGCAATATTGCATAACAGTAAATCTTCTATTTTTTTGGTGTGAATAAAATTCATTGTGAATAAAAATCAAAATGGGATTTATTTGTAAAGCCTCAAAACGTAACTAATGAACAGAGGAAATGTTAGTTTAGTGCCAGGAATGCCTACATTGTTTATTCTGGACGCTATTTTGAAATTGGAATATTTTGAACTTTGTGTTAAATTGGCCAAATTACCAATTTTCCGATCACTTTATTTTGTAGTTGAAACAGTTGACTTGACGATTTCTTGTGCTCAATAGATAGAACAGAAGTAATACTAGTGAAATAGCTAAGAATTTGGTCGACTGGAATGATGTAATTGGCCTAAAATGGAAGTCAAAGTCGGCAAAATCGCCGATTCGTAAATATCGCTGACACATCAAAATTCGCGAGACCGTAATTTCGTCAATTTTCCATCAAATTTCGTACTTTTTGTTTTATTACCTTCACAAAAAGATTCTCTACGATTTCATAAGAAAAAGTAACAAATTTTTTTTTTGGAAAATTCTTGGACACTGGGGCACCACTTCAGATTTTGGCCTTGGACCCTGAAGGGGTTAATTATTATCACACTGGCTGATTCCCACCAAGGCAGGGTGGCCCAAAAAAGAAAAACTTTCACCATCATTCACTCCATCACTGTCTTGCCAGAAGGGTGCTTTACACTACAGTTTTTAAACTGCAACATTAACACCCCTCCTTCAGAGTGCAGGCACTGTACTTCCCATCTCCAGAACTCAAGTCCGGCCTGCCGGTTTCCCTGAACCCCTTCATAAATGTTACTTTGCTCACACTCCAACAGCACGTCAAGTATTAAAAACCATTTGTCTCCATTCACTCCTATCAAACACGCTCACGCATGCCTGCTGGAAGTCCAAGCCCCTTGCACACAAAACCTCCTTTACCCCCTCCCTCCAACCTTTCCTAGGCCGACCCCTACCCCGCCTTCCTTCCACTACAGACTGATGCACTCTTGAAGTTACTCTGTTTCGCTCCATTCTCTCTACATGTCTGAACCACCTCAACAACCCTTCCTCAGCCCTCTGGACAACAGTTTTGGTAATCCCGCACCACCTCCTAACTTCCAAACTACGAATTCTCTGATTATATTCACACCACACTTTGCCCTCAGACAGACATCTCCACTGCCTCCCAGCCTTCTCCTCGCTGCAACATTCATCACCCATGCTTCACACCCATATAAGAGGGTTGGTAAAACTATACTCTCATACATTCCCCTCTTTGCCTCCAAGGACAAAGTTCTTTGTCTCCACAGAGTTCAAACTGGTGTTTCTTATAAATGGATCTTAGTATACTGTTGGTTAGCCATGGGCAACCTAGCTGTTTATTTGTAATCTGTTTCATTTTTATAGGACAATGTTTGTTTTATAGTCTAAGTAGTTTGTTTAGAAATATGTCTATCCAATCATCAATACCATTACCCTTGGGGAATTCTTTAGGCCAGTCAATCATACCTAGCTTGTTCGTGAAGTTGCTTATTGAAGCCACGTCATGGAGTCTAAAAGACACCTTGTTGTATTCCAGTGGTTGTTTACCAATGTTTGTTAAGAGGAAGGTGGGGTAGTGGTCAGTAGGGCTGTCTGTGATTATCCCTGATTTAAAGGGGGCTAGTATATTAGTCCATGTATGGTCAATTATGGTTGCACTTGTCTCAATAAGCCTGGTTGGTGTTGTTATAGTTGGTATGAGTAGTGTGTTGTTCATATTGTTGATGAAATCTGTTACTGGCTGGTTGTCTGTTAGGCCAAGGTTGATGTTAGTCTCCGGCTAGGAGAAGGTGGTGCTTGTTCATTTGGTTGTTTGTGATTAGTGTCTTTAATTCATCGCTAAAATTTGGGATGTTTATATGAGGTATCCGGTAAATGGCACCGATTGTCATAGGAGTCTTAAGGTTTTTTATAGTAAAATTTGCAAAATTGTATTCTCCATATTCATCACTATAGCCAGTGGTGTTACAGCATGATAGTTCATTGGAGTAATAATGGGAATACCACCCCCAACTTGGTATGGTCTGCAGTTGTGGATTGCTGTGCATCCTGGTAGTTGGTATATATATTTATTGTGTCCTGTTTAAGCCAGGTTTCAGTGAGAATAATACAGGAAAAGGTTGTCTTTAGGGACTTAAGGAGTGCAAGGAGGTCATCATAGTGTTTACTTAGGGGCCTAATATTGTAATTGAGAACTAATATTTCTGGCATTACTTAGAACAGTGCTGGCTTGTGATGTTTTATAATAGAGGCAGTTACTTTCCATTAAATTTTGATTGGGAGTTAGGTTATGTAGATTTAGATCTTGGTCTATTTGATCATTCAGCATTTAGGTTAAATGGTAATTAGGTTAAATAATACCGAGCGGTTCGATGGAGGTATGAAGAGGATATGGGATACAAGTACCATCCTCCTATCCCTGTCTTGGGGACTTGTATTAGAGAAAATGGAGTACAGCACAGGGCTAACTGTGATGTACACTTGTAATGCACCATAAAACTGATATAAAAAAAGCTATTTTCTCTACATAGATTATCATACATAGCAGCATGTGTAGAGAACCTAGGATAACCTAAAAAAGTCGGTGACTTATTTCTAGTATGTACCTGGCTTGGGTTAGCCATGTATGATTTTTGGTAAATATTTTTTCTCAGTTTGTTGGGCTATCTTATTGAAACTTGGGCAATGCATGATGGAAAGATGCTTCTTAACGTACACCAAAAATGAAAGAAACCGGACCATAACTAACAGAGTTCACTTCTCAGCCATTAGCTGCCCCTTAGCCATATATTTTCGTATGGGTTTTATGATTGTATCTCATTTCTTTTGGTCGCAGTTGATTGAATGGAAGATATATTACAGAAATAGATATGATTTTGATTGCTTTCATGATGAAAAGTACCTTGAAATTGAGCTCAAAGTAGTGGAAATGTTCGATTCTTGCCAATGTTCAATGAACTTTCTTGTGCAAGTCAAGTTGGTTAACTTTTTTAAGTGTGTTCTAACCTAACCACTCTGTAATCCAGCAAACTCAATAATCCGGCACACTGCCAATCCCAATGATGCCAGATTTGTGATGGCGGACCTGTATAAGAAGGGCAGAATATGTATATGGAGAGTAAAAGAAAGGTGAAGAGAGTGGTAAGAGAGTGCAGACGGAGAGCAAATGATAGTGGGAGAGGCACTGTCAAGAAATTTTGCTGAGAATAAGAAAATTTTGGAGTGAGATGGACAAGTTAAAAGCCTAGGGAACGAAGGGATTGTCAGTTAAAAACAGAGTAGGGGAGTTAGTAGATGGGGCTGGAGGTATTGGGTAGATGGCGGAATATTTTGAGTAACTTTAAATGTCGATGAAGAAGGGGAGGCGGTAATTTCACGCACTGGCCAGGGAAGTATAACGTCTTTTAGGAGTGAGCAAGAGCACGATGTGAGTGTGGGGAGGTGCATGAGGCATTACATAAAGGAAAGGGGGTAAAGCAGTTTGGAAGTGACAGGATCATGACTGAAATGTTAAAAATGGGGAGTTTGGTGTTGGAGTGGTTGGTTTTTTTTTTTAAAACCCTCTGACTGTTTCAGGCCCCTCTCTGAAACTGTCATTCTATGTCGCCAAATATTCAAAAAAAAAAATATTTTTTTTTTATGAAAATGTTAGGATTTTTTTGTGAGTTTTTTAAAGCCTAAAAATTTTTTTTTTGGCCATCAGTACTTACTGAGATACAGATCCGCAAAGTTTGCAGAAAGTGACGTGCATACGGCAACAGCGACGACTGCCACCCACCCGGTATTCTTTTATTTACTCTAATTCAAAGGTTTCTTGCATTTTTCAATATTTTTCTGTTCCAGGTAACTTATGTGGCCTGTGAGACCAATGTAAGGGGGCATTGTTCAAATATACACTCATTATTTACAACACAATAACAGAAAAACTTTTCACTATTAGTTTGTGTATACACTTTGTTTACACAAACAAACAATAAAAAACAATGTTTATTACTATTGTTCCATAATATATATACATATGTACAGTCCACAAAAACACGTTCCTAGAACTGCTGCAGCTTGTGGACCTCTTTGAAACATGGGTATATGCAGAGGGGCACTTCACACTCCTCACACATAAAACGAGTGTCTCTGCGTGTTTGTGGGGGGTTTTGTGGTATGCATACTACATAACACCTCTTCTGAGCATTTTTCTTGGCAGTAGTAGGAGGCAGTTGTATGGGGTATGATCACCAGGCCTGAAACGAGATGCGTCTGTGGGTGCTGGTCTATTGCAGGAGTTGCTCCTTGGTATTTTTGCAATCATTTTGTCTGATTACTGACAGGCAAAATTCACCATATTTTGGTGTTTTGTTGGACTTAAACTTGTATATGTTATAAGCATTTAGCATAGAGATATAAACCCAAGATGGAAAAAAAAGTTTATATACCACTTTATAACTCTTGTTACACAGTCTGCAACCCAATCTGCATGTCAATTTGTCCCTAAGCGCATATTGAGGTTGTAGTCCATGACAGCTGCAGGCTTTAGAATGGGTTCATTGGTTCTCTGTTGTCTCTGCCGCTGGGTACCATTTCATTTCTGTGAACTAAATGTCACAATGTGACATCACGTTTGTCATGCCACCGAAAATGCCATGATATCATTGGCAGCAAGGCTTGCACCTCACCTCTGCGAGTGCCAGTGTCGAACCTTGGCATATGTTTACGATTACCACGCACTGTGCCACACAAGTCTTTAAGTTCATTCGCAAGAAATACTGAGTAAGGGGCTTGTGTACCAGTTATCAGTAAATAACATATGCCCCTTACCAAGATATGGTTCCATCATTGTTCGAACCAATCACCAAGATACCCAAAAACTTATGGTAAACTCTCAAAGTATTACTGCCAGTGTACACAATGATATCCAAAATAACCACTTTTGCAATCACACAGTACAAATAGCTTTTTTACCAAAGCGTTTCCTCTTGCTTGGTATATATTGCTTGAATGAGAGTCTTCCTTTGAATAAAATCAAGGACTCATCAATAACAAGCTTCCTGAAGGGATAAAAATACATGCAGCACTTTTGTTTCAGGTACATAAAAACATTTCTTATCTTACATAACCTGTCGCTTCTGTCAGGCCTGGTTTTTTCTGAAAAGTGTGACATACATAACGTACAGGAAACGATTGACACTATAATGTCACTAAAACCTGGAGTTGAAATCAGGCTTCTGTTGCCCAGTATGTGGTGACAGTGTGCTTTATACACATGGGCATAAGCATTATTGTGGCAAAAAACAGGTACATCTCTGCCACAGTTGTCTCCTTCCACTTGTGTAGCCGCCCAAATTTTTGGGGAGAGAATTGTATTTGCCATGCTGTAGTCACAGTATGTGTTTGTTTCCCTGACAATGATATCCATCAGGAGTTCATCCCAAGAATAACTCAAAGCAGTCCAGTTCACTGGCATTGTTCCCAAGTGGACAAGATGGCTTTATTCCCCTTTGTGTTTCATCAAAGTCAGGGACTGGGAACAAACTCGCACCGTCCTGCCAATCCCAGATGCGGTCTGCTGGTGGGGGTCTGGATATTGTACCGTGGTTGTGGTTGTGCATGTTGTGGTTGTGCAGGTTGTGGTGGTGCAGGTTGTGGGAGTGTTTGGGGGAGGGTGAGGCTGGTTGTTGTGCAGTGTCAGCAGCGTGGGTAGTAGCGTGGCCCGCTGATGGTGCCACATGGGCCGTGCCACCCTCACTATCGCCACACTGCCCGCTCCCTACTCACATCATTCATACCCATCGTTACAATTTTCGGGCATCTTCACTATCAGGTCGTGGTGTAGGGCCACAGGATGTGCTCCCAGAGTTTTTTCCTTCCCCTTGGAACAACATATGAAACACTACCAGACCCCATGCTACGTCATACATACTGCCGCTTCACTGGGAATATTCACTCTCACTGTCACTAGAATTGCTTTCAGTGACCTTGAAATCACTATCACTATCACACATGCTAACATCTGGGTGTTGTACACGACCAAATAGTTTCCCCTTTGTCCTGGTAAGGCGAACGTGAACGTGAACAAGCCGTCCCAGCACCAGAGGTGGAAGGTTTTGGGTCATCTGGGTTTTCATCACTAATTACGTTATCCTGGGCACTTTTTCCGGTAACACTCACTTCAAAACCTGGAATTCACTCACTGACATTTTCATCACTGTTAGAGCTATCACTTGGGAACAAAAGACCTCCAATCCGCCGAGGAGTGAGGAACTTCTTACCGAGAGGCATGGTGAAAATGGACTAACAAAAGGCGTTCCCACAATGGGACCGCTGGGGCCCCGAAATTTTTTTTACAGGGTGCACACCAACCACTGAGACCCATTCTCTCTCATGTAGGCCTACCAGGCCTTTCCCGCTTGATTTGAAAACCGCTAAATTTGTGCGTATAAATACGTCAGAAACATTGGCTCGTAAGCGTATTTATACGCCGGAAACAGTCAAAGGGTTAATAAATGTATGAAAGAGGGGAAGGTACCTAGGGGTTGGCATGTGTGTGAATAATTCCTTTATATAAAGGGAAGGGGGATGAGAGAGATTGTAGGGGAAGAGGTTTACTGAGTATACCAGGTAAAATGTATGTTAGGATTATTATTGTAAGAATTAAAGATAAGACAGAGAGCAGGATTGCAAATGAGCAGAGAGGCTTTAGAATGGGTATAGGATGTGTGGATCAGGTGTTGACATTGAAGCATTTATGTGAACAGTATGGATTTAGAAAATGCATATGATAGTAGATAGGGAAGTAATGTGGCAAATGTTGAAAGTACAGTGGAACCTCTACTTGCGAGTTTAATCCGTTCCATGACCTTGCTCGCAAGTGGATTTGCTCGTTTGCAGAATCAATTTTCCTCATTTAAATTAATTGAAATGCAATTAATCCGTTCCCATCTCTCAGGAGGCTGACAGGATACTTCAATATTTTCGCTATATCATCTATACAGCTTATTTATCTATCACAGCTCATCTAATATGACATAATAAACAATATTAATAACATAGAAACATGATATATACACTAGAATGAATGAAATATTACGTATGCGAGTAGTGTTAGTGGAGGTGGAGGCACAGTGGCCATTGTTGTTGTGTATTATAGGGCCACCACGGTGGCCATTCCTCCTCCTGACATACCTTCCCATGCTTTTATTATAACAGAAAATGGAGTGTGCGAGGCAAACTCCTTTAGATTACTACTACGTAGTTTTCATAAGAAAAACAATAATAATAATAAAATAAAAATTATAATAATAATAATGAAATAACAGTAATAATAATACGTAAAGAAATTATGTAGTTATATAGCATTTACCTTGGAGATGGAGAAGAGATGCTGGGCACATCGGTGTATGCTGTCATTCAATAGGTCCAATGTACTAGGCATACTAAGTGGCCTTCTTTGTATAAAGTATTTTATGCACGACCATTTTGAAACTTTCTCTGGGTGATACACTCTTAATCCTGTGTACACTTATTTCTACACTTTTAATGATACATTTTGTCACTTAACTACTACAATTTTTTTTAATGATACGTACGTCACTATTCACTGAATTTTTGTTTTTTTCTCCACGCTTGTCCACACTTTTATCTGCAGAGCATTTTAGAAAAAAAACTGTCCAAGGAGGTTTTGTTTCTTCTCCCTTTCAGAATGTTTTGGAAATGACTCGTGCAAGCGTCATTAAATAGGTCCAGTGCACGACCACTTGAAACTCTCTGGGTGTTTCCTTTCAATAAAGCCTGATAATCTCTCCCAGATTCCCAACATTTCCTTTATCTCACTTGTAGAGGTATACTCTCCATACCTTCCTCCTCTACGGTACGAATGTCCTGCAAAACCTCCTGATGCTGCTGCTTATGTAGTTCATCTAACTTCTCCGTCATCAGCTCCTCGGAGTGCTCCTTGATGAGATCATTCACATCTTCACCCACCTCCGGTTCCATGACCTTTCCAAGGGACACAATCTCCTCCACCACTGGCTCTTCGAGTTCGAATCCTTCGAAGTCCCTTTCAGACACAACCTCAGGCCACAGCTTCTTCCAAGCAGAGGTCAAGGTCCTCCTTGTAACACCCTGCCAGGCCATATTTATAATTCTGAGGCATATCACGATGTTATAGTGGTCCTTCCAGAACTCTTGAAGGGTCAAATTTGTGTTCTCTGTCACATCAAAGCAGCGGTGAACAGGTGCTTGGTGAAGAGTTTCTTGAAATTGGAAATCACCTGCTGGTCCATAGGCTGCAGGATAGGGGTGGTGTTGGGGTGGAAGGTAGAGAACCTTTATAAACTTGAACTCTTCGATTATGTCATCTGCGATGTTCGGTGGGTGAGCAGGTGCATTGTCCAGGATGAGAAGGGCTTGCAAGGGTAGGTTATTTTCCTGGAGATATTTCTTAATGGTAGGACCAAAGACCAGGTTTACCCACTCCACAAAGAACTGCCTGGTGACCCATGCCTTCGGGTTTGCCCTCCACATAACGTCCAGCTTTTCTTTTAGAATCTTATGCGACTTAAAGGCTTGGGGGTTTTCTGAATGATATACCAGCAGCGGCTTGATCTTGCAGTCGCCACTCGCATTTGCGCACAATGCAAGGGTTAACCTGTCCTTCATGGGTTTGTGGCCTGGCATCATCTTCTCTTCTGCAGTTAGGCAAGTCCTCCTTGGCATCATCTTCCAGAAGAGCCCTGTCACATCACAGTTAACTTGCTGAGGGGTGTATTCTTCAGCTGCTATCACTTCTGCAAAAGTTTTGAAAAACTCTCAGCTCCCTTTCCCAAAATCAGAACTTGCTCCCTCACCATGCCTGATGACAGAGTGAATGTTGGTCCTCCTTTTAAACTTTTCGAACCATCCCCGACTGGCTTTAAATGACATTTGTGATGCCTCGCCCTTTTGAAGTGCCTGGGACTTCTGCAGCAAATCAGTGTAAATGCTTCGTGCCTTCTCACAGATGATACCCTCAGTCACGGTATCTTTGGCGAGCTCCTTCTCCCTCAACCACATCAACAGCAGTCTCCATCTTTTCATTGACAGAGGTCCGGTTTTTTAGACATTATTTTAATGCCCTTTGCTGGCACTATAGCCTTTATAGACTACTTCTGCTTTGGGTATTGTACATATTGTAGAAGATGTACGCTGGTACTGTCTGGCTAAATCCTTAACCCTGGCACCTTGTCCATGTTTATCAATGATTTCCTGCTTTAAATCCATGGTAATCGTCCTCTTTTTCTTTTCGGCACTCTGCTGTGGACTTGCTTTCTTAGGACCCATGGTTAGAAACGAGAAATTGCGTGAAATAACTGCACGAAACGTAAGAAAAACAGGAGTATTCCTTCACCCGCGTGGTAAGCTCCGTAAGCACATGTGGACTGCTGCTCTTTGTTTTGATATGCACCGCCATCTCGTGGTGGCATGCTCAAACTAAATTATACATAGTACGTACATAAACATTATTATAATTATTATAGTTGTATTACATATTATATTATTATTATTATTATTATAATTATTATTATTTTTAATCAATACGTACGTATTCTTACCATAGAAGATTTACTGTTATGTAGACCACTGCGTTATTGTAATAATTGTATAAATAATGTCAACCCATTATTAGACTGGCCAGTTGGACATTGGACAATCAAAATCATATCTGTTTCTGTATTATATCTTCCATTCTATCAAATGAGACCAAAAAAAGAGAATATAACCATAAAAACCATACGAAAATATACTGCTAAGGGGCGGCTAATGGCTGGAAGTGAACTCCGTTATTTATGGTCTGATTTCTTTCATTTTTGGTGTATGTTAAGAAGCATCTTTCCATCATACATTGCCCAAGTTTCAATAAGATAGTCCAACATATACACCTACCATCCGACTTACGGCCTGCTCGACTTACGACCACTCGACGTTTCGACCGTGTTTTTTATGCCAAATTTCTGGTAAATAAACAACTATTTGTGTTGTACACAGTGTTTATCCTAAACCTTACAGTATTAAAATACAGTACTAACAGCATAAAAAGTAAAGTAAAACATGAAATACCAAAATAAAACAATAAAATAGTCATTACAAAAATGTTTTGTTGATATTCAGTAGTAAAGTTCGACTTACGACCATTTCGACTTATGACCGGTTTTTTTCGGAACCGAACTTGGTCATAAGTCGGATGGTAGGTGTACTCTAGAATGAATAAAATATGTCATTATTAATATTATTATTATTATTACATATTATTATTATTATTATTATTATTATTATTATTATTATTATTATTATTATTATTATTATTACAATATAAATAATTGTAATTTTTATTCACACAAAAAATATAAGATTGACTGTTTATGCCTTATTGTAATTGTATAAATAATATCAATGGAAATAAATCACTTTGTCTTTTTTGGCTTATCCTAGGTTCTCTGCATTATCCTAGGTTCTCTGTACATATGCTGCTGTGTATGGCAATCTGTAACTGTATTTGTGTATACCTGAATAAACTTACTTAACCCATTCATGACTGCATATTGGAATAGACAGTTGGAACAGACATTTGTTTACTCTTGAACATAGCCAAAACAATCGAACATTTCTCCTACATTGAGCTCTATTTCAAGGTACTTTTCATCATGAAAGCAATCAAAATCATATCTATTTCTGTAATATATCTTCAATTCTATCAATTGAGACCAAAAAAACCGAGAATACAACCATAAAAACCATACGAAAATACCGCTAAGGGGTGGCTAATTGCTGAGAAGTGAACTCCATTATTTATGCATAGATTTCTCTCATTTTTGGTGTACATTAAGAAGCATTTTTCCATCATACATTGCCTAAGTTTCAATAAGATAGCCCGACAAACAAATGAGATAAAATTCCCTAGATCAAGAGCAAGAGCCCCTCACCAGTGTCAAGGAACCAGCCTTGAGATCTGCTCGCATATGGAAATTTTGCTCGCGTATGGAAGCAAAAAATCAACCTGTCGACTGCTCGTATTTGGAAAAACTCGCACGTGGATGCGCTCGCAAGTAGAGGTTCCACTGTATATGGAATAGGTAGTAAGTTACTAAATGCTGTAAAGAGTTTTTATGAGGATAGTGAGGCTCAGGTTAGGAAGTTAGGAGGAGGTGCGGGATTACCAAAACTGTTGTCCAGAGGGCTGAGGAAGGGTTGTTGAGGTGGTTCGGACATGTAGAGAGAATGGAGCGAAACAGAATGACTTCAAGAGTGTATCAGTCTGTAGTGGAAGGAAGGCGGGTAGGGGTCGGCCTAGGAAGGGTTGGAGGGAGGGGGTAAAGGAGGTTTTGTGTGCGAGGGGCTTGGACTTCCAGCAGGCATGCGTGAGCGTGTTTGATAGGAGTGAATGGAGACAAATGGTTTTTAATACTTGACGTGCTGTTGGAGTGTGAGCAAAGTAACATTTATGAAGGGATTCAGGGAAACCGGCAGGCCGGACTTGAGTCCTGGAATGGGAAGTACAGTGCCTGCACTCTGAAGGAGGGGTGTTAATGTTGCAGTTTAAAAACTGTAGTGTAAAGCACCCTTCTAGCAAGACAGTGATGGAGTGAATGATGGTGAAAGTTTTTCTTTTTCGGCCACCCTGCCTTTTGGGGGGAACCCATGTGATAAAAAAAAAAAAAGTAGGTCT
>NC_069430.1:11802705-11857741 GCF_026875155.1 Cherax quadricarinatus | reverse complement strand
GAAATTTAGTTTGTTCTGAAGTATGTAGCATTATTTTGAGTGAATGGCCTCATTAGCTCATTTCTGTTTTTTTTTTTAATGTGTACAAATGCTTTAACCTTACCATTGGTCTTTGTAAAAAAAAGTGCATATCCCAGCCCCTTATAATTTAAATTTTTTCTAATTGTAATTCGGTCTGTTTTTTTTTTTAATAATGCTCTGTTACTGTAGTTTTTATATATGCATTATACTGTGTATGCACACTAATAAGTGTTTAGAAATAGCACTACCGCTGTTAATATAACTAATTTTTTCAGGTATCAAAACCCATGACCAAGTTATAGATGCAGATCTTTATAAAGATGGCTTTTCCGGAGGGTGACTCGCTATTTTGTGTCACAGTAAACTGAGGGATTACATGGGATATGTCGTGGAGCATCTAGTATTGTTAATGATAGGGACTCGAGGCCGGGTAGGATATACCATCGTAGAGCAAACATTTGATACAAGTAAGTTAATTTGGAGTGAAAAAAAAATGGAATAGTGATTCTATCCTGTTTTAATTATTTTTTTTCATATTTTCTATGCATTTTAATTTTTTTAATATTCATTTACTATATATTTTTAAAGGGTAATTGCCTTTCATTGTGTGAATAACTGATCAAGGAAAATTGACAGATTACCTTCACATATAACCTAGTGAATGTTATCACAGACCGAAAAAAAGATAAATATATGTTCTATAGGGACATGCCTTGAAGTATGACAGCTGTGAAAATAGATTTTGCTGAACTTGAACTTTGTACAGTGCTTAAGAGACTACTTAATACTAGGCATATGTATCATAGTTGGTTTGATTTGAACTTTGTTTTTTATATTTCAACAGAGGTAGTTAGTGGTTTAGCAGTATCTGAATTAACAAGTTAGGGAAAATACTAGTAAGGAAAACATCAACAGGACAACAATATACCATCTTAAACGAACATGATTTCTCTACCTTCCTTAGAAAAGCTGACATTTCTGTAACAGATTAGATAAGTGCCCTTAATACATATATACGTGTGGTGCATATAGTGTACGTTACTATTATATTGTGCATTATTATTTTTATTATTTTTCATCACTAGCTAATGCCAACTACCTCCAATACTCTATACTTCTTTCTTACTCTTTAATTGCTCATAATTTTAAATTACAAGTCAAATCTTACTCCAAATTAATAATATTCATTATTTTTACCTGTCCATTTAATTTTGTTTATCACTACTTGTTTTTTAGTCAAATTTTCATTGTGTATGCAATTATATATATTCCAATTACTTTTTTGCAAGTACCAAAACTATCTTTTTCTAGTAGATCCCAAATACCTCATTTTTTTTTACTTTTATTGTGCAATAAACTGCCCCAATTTATTTAATATTACAAATCAGATCTTGCTCCTAAACCAATATTATTTCATATTTACCATCTGTCCGTTTAACTTTGTTTACCATTACTTAATTTTAGTCCCTTATATATTTTTCTTTCCCTTTTTTTTAGCTTTATATAACTACCCTAGTTTATATATTCACAATTGTTAAAATAATCAAGGTCTATTCTCAGGTGCTAAAGTAGAATAAGTTCACAATTTTGCCATTATATTCCCAAAACTCATTTATTTGATTACCACTTTATTGTTCACCACAACTTATATTAGTCCCTTTTTTTATTATAATTTTATACTATAATTCTAACTTTAAAGAATTACCTTTATAGTACTACCTACATCATTATTCCCAAGCTCCATTATTTGATCCCCCATTTTTTTGTATTAGTCCCTTTTATTTTGTCTCCTTTATTTTAGTTTAAAAAAAAAAAAAAAAAAAAAAATACCTTAGCTAAATTATTTTACTTTTGTTAAAAAAAATTAGGTGCATTTTTTAGCTTAAGACATTTCCCTTTGTTTTATATTTAAATTTCCCAAAACTTAGATTCACAAAAAAATTTATGTTTACAAGCATTGATCCGGGAAAACAACCCCTTTTTTAAATGACTTAAATGAATAAAAACAGTTACTTTTAATTATTACACGGGAAAATTAAATCAAAGGCAGTTCTCAGGGGCCAACAAAAAAAAACCATAAAATATCTTTAACTCCAATATCAGTTTTCTTTAAGAAAGAATTACGTTTGCCCTCTTTGCATTACTAAACCCTTACATCCCAAAATATGCCCATCATTACCTAATGAAACCGGGGAAAAAGGGCCGGGATATTTACGAGGGTCGATGCCTTTCCTGGTTACAAAAGCCTTACACAATGAGGCCAGAACCAACAAGGGGGGGGAAAAACCCATTTTTACTACTCAGCCCAAACTGGGAATGTTTTCATTTAAAAATTGAAAAGGGAATTAAACATGGGGAAATTTTTAATAGCAAAATTTCTAATCCAAATCCCTACAAAAAACCTCTCACTTTGATAAAATCTACAGAGTTCCAAGTAAAAAACATTAGCAATTTGTAAAAAACCTAGGAAGTATGAAAAACTGAGGCACGCATGAACAAAAAATCCTTATACTCTCAGGTGACTTCAATTTAAATCCCCCCTGCAAGCCCAAAGGACCCGCACGTTATGAATCCCATAAACACACTGAGAAAATTTTATGTTGCTCCCAACAGTAAAAAACCTACAAGATTTTCGAAAATTAGTGTTTCCCTATTGCCCACATCGGGGACCAACACCATTTTCCCCTTTAAAATTAAGGCTTAATTACAGATAATACCACAGCCCACTCCCCATTTTTCCTCATAAAAACTCTTGGAAAAACTCCCCCAAAGACACTACTAAAGTCCCCTTTCAGATTCACAATGAGGCAGCCTTTTAATAACTTCAAAACCCGGGCAGTAGAAAAACATTGACGGCACACGAGTAAAAAAAAATTCTTTTAAGATATTGATGAATGTATTAATAATTTTTTAAAAAAGACCCAATACCCCTATAACAAGCCCCTGCCCTTAAAAAAAACTAAAAAAGATGACGTTTAAAAGACGGGAAAAGTCCCTGGCTTTAAACCCCCGCATTCTCAAAACCCTAAATACAATACCCAAAATTTAAAAAAAAGTACGAAGGGGGGCACATAAACCCGAGACCCCCAAAAAAAGTTACTCGTCCAAACCTAACCGCCTGATAAGAAGGGGGCCAAAAAAAAATTTTTTTTATGAGAACCCGATTATAAAAAATTTCGAGGGGGATATAAAAAAGAACCTTTGGGAAAAAACCCCCCTCAAAAATTCTGGGGGGAAAAAAAAAAGGGTATCACGAAATAGCGAAATAAAAATTAGCAAAAACAGATGAAACCCCAATCCCACCAAAAGAAACAGCCAAAAAGAATTTAATGATTTCTTCTCCAATAGGACAAAAACCCCTTTCCCAAAAAAATCCCAAACTTTAGATACCCCACCAAATGACTACCTCCCCAAAAAACTCCCCAACACAGTTCCTAGCTCCGGGTAACCCATTCGAAGTTCCCTTATTATCAACGGGGTAAAAAAAAGGCAGGAGATTTAAATACCTTAAAACCCTTTTTATACAAAAAAGTGTCACAAGGGTATCACAATCATTGCAAACCTTTAACAAATCAAATTTAATCCCCCCACCTTTTCCCTTTTAGTATCAAAATAGCAAAGGGGACCCCCTCCACAAAGGGGAGGGCCCAAAAAGAGTTTTAATAACTATGGCCAATATCCCCAAATTAACCCCCTCTCAAAAAACTTCCCAAAAAAATTAAATTTAAGAAAAGAAAACTACTCCTACCTCATCTCCCAAAAAAATATCAAAACCCCCGCCAATTTGGTTCAGGGCCCAAAAAAAATTTTGATGCTATTATACCCCATGCTAGAACATTTATAACTGCAATAGAGAAAAAAAAAAGGGGGCCTTTGGGGGATCTTTTTTTGGGCATACGTAAAGCTTTTTTTCGTTGTCCATGACTTGTCCCCCGTTAAAAATTTTGCACTATGGGATAAAAGGGGGACTCCCTTTAAAAATACCCCAAGTCATCCCCGCAAACGAAGCCAATATGTGACGCAAATGGGGGCAAACTCTTTTGCACAACCCAAAATTTCCGTTGGGGTCCCACAGGGAAGTGTCCCTTGGGGTCCCTTCTCTTTGTCCTATACATAAATGAACCCACCCAAAAGCTTCCCCAAAATTTTCAAAAACCCCCACTTTTTGAGATGACCCCTAATACGTCTTCTCCCACCCGGGGCCCAAATCACACTAGCAATATGTAAATTTCCCAATTACAGAAAAATTTACCTGGATGAGGGGCTAACAAAAATTACACTAAACTTTTACCAAAAACCCCCTTTTCATTCAGTTTGGTAACAGAGTACAGATTGTCCCTCTTAACTTTAATGATAAACGGATCACCTATACAAAAGCTAACAGAAGGAAAATTCTTGGGGAATCCACCTGATAATAGACTCAAATTTTCATACACATATACAACAAATTCTAAGAAAATTTCCAAGACTGTGGCATACTATCGAAGATACGGTACTATGCTCCACAGTCAGCCCCCCGGGCCCCTATATCACTCCTTATTTACCCCTATCTCACCTAGGGAAATTTGTGATGGGGCCCACCAACACAATTAACCATCTCAGACCACTAATTACCAACAAAAGGCTGCAGTTAGAATGATAACAAATTTCACTACAGGCAGCACACTCCACCAATATTCAATACACTAAACTTACTCACCATACAAAACATCCATACTTATTACTGCACCTATTACATACATAGAACACTTAACTTGATATTAACCCTCCCCTCAAACATCTCCTTGCCAACCTCAACAGAACACATGACCATAACACAAGGCACAGATCACTCTTTGATGTTCCTCGTGTCCATCTCGCACTATGCAAAAACTCAATGCACATAAAAGGCCCTAAAATCTGGAATTCATTACCTGTAAATATAAAGAAACACTACCTGTTTATAAATTCAAGTCTCTTCTCAAAGATCTTACTCACCCAAAACCAAATAAATACTGAATAACTGAACCTTAAAATTGTATATCTTAAATGTTTCTCACAATTTTTCACATAAATGTTAAACCTAAAAACCCAATCTAACTTTACTATTTTTTAAATACAATACCTACGGAATATCCATACGACTGAATGTACAACAATGCATGCAACCCTATGACTGTCTTTGTAATACTCACTTGTGCTTTATGTAATCTGTTTACATTAATGTTTTATTTACTGATTTCATCATTGCTTAGTTAATCTTAAGTTAATTTTAAGCCAGCCGTAATGCTATGCAAAAGTATAAGTGGCTTTGGGATGCTGCTCTTATTGTATTTTTTTGTACCTCTGTATGTGGTGCTCAAATTGTTAATTTAAAAAAATAAAATTATATTTTGGCACATTTACATAATGAAACTAAGACCATTTTATTTTGAAATTTAAACTTATAAGGAATTTTTGAGTTGTTGGTGGTGATAATATATAGTGTATTGTGGTTAATTTTGGAGATGAGGTAATTTCTAAGCAAAGCCTTGAATTGGTGTGCAGGCAGGGGCCCATTTGTATGTTCAGGCAATGAATTCCAGATCTTAGGGCCCTTTATATAAGTGCATAACATTTTTGCATAGGGAAGATGGACACTAGGGATATCAGTGTTTTGTCTTGTGTTATACAAGTCCCAGTCTGTTTGTTTTTCTCAAGGAGGAGTTTGGAGGAGGGTTATTTTGAGACTAATGTTCTTGTATGTAGTAGGCAAAATAATATGAGTGTATTTTGTATGTTATAAGAGGTACAAGCTTTTAAAACCCTATGAGGGTTCCTAAGAATTCCAAAAAAAAAAAAAAAAAAATTTTTCTTATAAAAGGGATTATCAATCTTTTTCTGAAGGTATAAAACAAAATACACAATTTGATGGAAAATTGACAAATGCACTCGAATTTGCTGGTCGGCGTATTACATTGGCGAATTTACTACTTTGACTCCTATTTTGGCCAATTACATCATTTCCAGTCGATAAATTCTTAGATGTTTCACAGTATTACTTTATTTTATCAATTGAGCACAAGAAATGCCAATAAAGTAATCAAAAATTTGGTTTTTGGGCCCAATTTACGAAGTTCAAAGTCCTACTCCAGTTTCAATAATAGGGTCCAAAATAAACATGCAGGCATTCATGGCACTAAAATAACATTTTCCTTGTTTAATTAGTTACATTTCCAGGCTTTACAGATGAATTCCATTTGATTTTTTATTTATGTAAAGAATTTATATTCATACCAAAAATAAAAGATTTACTGTTATGCAATATTGTAATTAATTGATAAATAATTGAGTGCTTTTTTTTTTTTTATAACAAGTGGCTGTTCCACCTAGACGGGGTTTGACCAAAAAGGAAAGAAAAAAATTCCCCAAAAAGAAAAACCTTCCATCATCATTCAACACTTTCACTTCACTATACATAATCACTGTTTCTGAGAGGTGCCCAGTTTTAGAAGCTATATAAAGGTATATAACATATCCCTTCAAACTGCCAATATACCAAACTCTTATTATTATTTGCGACCACTTTTGCCTCAGAGGGGTATACTGTCTGCAAGTGAGTAAACAAAAGCCGTAATTGTTTTGCATGGTTGTAGGACTGTTGGTGTCTTGTCTCTCATAAATATGCAAGATCAGGTACGTCTTGCTACTTCTACTTACATTGGGTCACATACACATATGTACACTTATATTTATACACACTCATTTGAGTTTCTTTGTTTTATCTAATAGTTCTTGTTTTATTAACTTTCCCTTTATTTTCATGGGGAAGTGGAATAAGAATCTTTCCTCCATAAGCCAAGCGTGTTGAAAAAGTCGACTAAAATGTGGAAACAATGGGTTTAACCCCTTTTCCTGAAAAAATTACCAAAAATGGGGTTAGGACTATCAATGAATTCATGAACATAGTTAGACCCACAGTGAATTGGCAAAAATCGAACATTTTCGCTGCTTTTGAGCTCGATTTCAAGATATTTTCAATACTAAAACCAATCAAATTGTTTTATTTCTATATTTACTTCCATTCTATCAGCTGAAAACCAAAGAAACACAATACAACTGTTAAAAATCATACAAAATACATCCCCAAGTTGATGTTTTAACCCTTTCAGGGCCCAAGGCCAAAATCTGGAGTTCACGCACAGTGTCCAAGAATTTTCAAAAAAAAAATTTGTTATTTTTTCTTATGAAATCTTAAAAGAATTTTTTTGGGAAGGTAATAAACAAAAAGTACGAAATTTGTGGAAAATTGACAAATTGCTCTCGCGAATTTGACTGTGTCGCGATATTTACGAATCGGCAAAATTTTGCCGACTTTGACTCCCTTTTAGGCCAATTACTTTTATTCCAGTCAACCAAAATTCTTAGCTATTTCACTAGTATTACTTTATTCTATCGTTGAGACAAGAAATCGCCCCCCCCCGTCCCCCCGGTTTCAACTACCAAAATAAAGTGATCGGAAATTGTTTTTTGGGCCATTTTAACACAAGTTCTAAATTTTCCCAAAATTTAAAAATTTAGGGTCCAGAATGAACATGTAGGCTTTCCCTTTGGCCACTAAACTAACTTTTCCTTGTTCATTATTTATGTTTTGGGCTTTAAAATAATTCCATTTTGATTTTTTTATTCACATAAGGGAATTTTTATTCACACCAAAAAATGAGATTTATGTTATGCAATACTGTATAATTGTAAAAATATCATCACCATATTTTTGAATGTATATTAGACCCCCCAAAGCTGATGGTATTAGACGTGTGAGTGTTTTTTTAACTCTTGAATATCGGCAAAAATTTAACATTTCTGCTACTTGAGCTCGTTTCAAGCCATTTCCAGTCTTAAAACCAATCAAATCATTCTATTTCTGTAATTGTCTTCCATTCTATCAAACGAGACAAGAAAATCGTAAATACAACTATAAAAAACATACGAAAAAACACTGCAAAGTTGCTGTTTTAATCGAAAAATCATGATTTCATTTTTTTCTTCATTATACACAGTGTGCGCAGGATCTGTTTTATGTGGGCACACATACCACAAGATGTATTTTCATATCTAGGCCCAAATGTACCCCTCACAGTTTATCAGAGGAGCTAGCTCATGGTGTAGATCTACGGTTTTTTGGGCCTGAACGTAAGCCTAGATCTACGGGACGGACCTGAAAGGGTTATCCCAAAAACATGGTCGATTTTTTCCATTATTACTGTGTGCTGCAGGATTTTTTATATGGTGCACACTTACCACATAGATGCATTCTCTCATATCTAAGCCCAAATTTACAGCTCACAGCTTATCTAAGTGAGCTAAGGTCTGGCTTTGATCTACGGCCTTGGACCCTCAAAGGTTTATTAAATTAGCGGTGGGGTGTGTTACCTCATGCAGGAGTTTGTAAAGGTTTAAGGTGATTTGCTGTGGTTGAACCGCATGCATAAATACCGTATGTGATGTAAGGATTAGATGAGAGAGTGGTAAAAAGCAAAAGAAGTGTCATTTTCGGTACATAGTACCGTATCTTAGAGAGGATGCTTACTGTTTTGGAGTTTTTTTTTTTGGAAATAAGCTGTATGTGGGTCTGAAATTTCAGACGCACTCATGTGGTTTCCTTGAAATTTTTGTCCAGTGTGTCTTTGAAAATGGGGGGAACCATTTATCAATATTTTTAGCTGAATATTTGCAGTTCTGTTTCCAAACAGTATGAAGTAGGTTTTGTCGATATTGAGAGTAAATTTGTTGGTTGTCGTCCAAGTGGATATTTTTAGTAGCTCATCATTTACAGTGTTTCTAAGTATAGTTTGGTTTGGGTGATAGCAGATATAAGTAGTGTCACCTGCAAAAAGAACAGGTTTAAGTAGTTGGAAGCATTGGGGAGGTCATTGATGTAAGAGATAGTGATGGTCCAAGGACACTACCCTGGGGGACTCCAACAAGAACAGGTTGTGTGGTGGAGGCAACACCATTTGTGTATACATACTGGTGTCTATTGCTAAGATATGATTTTAAGTAATTGAGTGAGTGTCCTCTGACCCCGTAATGTTGAAGTTTTAGGTGCAAGAGATCATGGTCAACTGTATCAAATGCTTTCTGTAGGTCTATGAAGAGGCCCAGTGGAATTTCCTTTTTCTCCAGCTCTGTTTGTAGAGTTCAAGCATGTGTGTAATTGCATCATTTGTAGTTTTGCTTGGCCTAAATCCAAACTGGCAAGGGTTGTGTATGATGTGGGATACAATGTAGGAGTAAACTTTCTTGTGAATTATTTTTTCGAAGATTTTAGATAGAAGGGGTTGGTTAGATATAGGTGTATAGTTATTTAAATCAGTAGGATCACCTCCTTTATAGATCAGAGTGACCCTTCCTTTCTTGAGTAGGGATGGGAAGGTTGAAGATTCAGTGGACTTGTTAACCCTTTGAGGGTCCATCCCATAGTTCTACGGCTTTGAAGCCTGGGTCCAAGCCGTAGAACTGCGGCTTCAGCTCAGCTCACTCAGATAAGCGGTGAGCAGTAAATTTGGGCCTAGATATGAGAGAATACATCTGTGGTAAGTGTGCACCGCATAAAACAAATCCTGCAGCACGCAGTGCATAATGAGAAAAAAAAAACGGACCGTATTTTTGGATTAAAACAGCGACTTTGTGGTGTATTTTCACATGGGTTTTACAGTTGTATTCACAGTTTCATGGTCTCGTTTGATAGATTGGAAGATATGTTACAGAAAAAGAGATGATTTTGATTGATTTTAATAATGAAAATGGTTTGAAACTGAACTCAAATTAGCGAAAATGTTCGATTTTTGCCCATGTTCAAGAGTAAACAAATGACATCATGCATCTAATACATGTCAGCTGGTAGGTCTGATGAGCGTTCACAAATGCTCTGATATTATTTGTAAAATTATTACAATATTGCACAACAGTAAATCTATTTTTTGGTATGAATAAAAATTCATTATGTGCATAAAAAATCAAAATGAAATTCATTTCTAAAGCCTGAAAATGTTACCAATAAACAGAGGAAATGTTATTTTAGTGGCAGGAATGCCTGCATTGTTTATTCTGGACCCTGTTTTGAAATGAATATTTTGAACTGTTAAATTGGCGAAATTACCAATTTCCGATCACTTTATTTGGTAGTTGAAACAGTTCACTGGACAATTTGTTGTGCTCAGTCGATAAAATAAAGTAATATGTACTAGCAAAATAGCTATGAATTTGATCAACTGGAATAATATAATTGTCCTAAAATAGGAGTCAGTCCGCAAAATGACTGATGTGTGAATATTGCTGATGCAACAAAATTTGTGAAAATGTAATTTTGTCAATTTTCCATAAAATTTTGTGCTTTTTGTTTTATTACCTTCAGAAAAAGATTCTCTATCATTTCATAAGAAAAAAGAAAAAAAAATTGTGAAAATTCTTGTACCTTGTAGACAAAGACTTTCAAAGGGTTAAAAAGTGTTGCAATAATGGGTGACAACAGATGAGAAACTTTTTTATACATTTTTTTTTTTTTATCACACTGGCCGATTCCCACCAAGGCAGGGTGGCCCGAAAAAGAAAAACTTTCACCATCATTCACTCCATCACTGTCTTGCCAGAAGGGTGCTTTACACTACAGTTTTTAAACTGCAACATTAACACCCCTCCTTCAGAGTGCAGGCACTGTACTTCCCATCTCCAGGACTCAAGTCCGGCCTGCCGGTTTCCCTGAATCCCTTCATAAATGTTACTTTGCTCACACTCCAACAGCACGTCAAGTATTAAAAACCATTTGTCTCCATTCACTCCTATCAAACACGTTCACACATGCCTGCTGGAAGTCCAAGCCCCTCGCACACAAAACCTCTTTTACCCCCTCTCTCCAACCTTTCCTAGGCCGACCCTACCCTGCCTTCCTTCCACTACAGACTGATACACTCTTGAAGTCATTCTGCTTTTGCTCCATTCTCTCTACTTGTCCGAACCACCTCAACAACCCTTCCTCAGCCCTCTGGACAACAGTTTTGGTAATCCCGCACCTCCTCCTAACTTCCAAACTACGAATTCTCTGCATTATATTCACACCACACATTACCCTCAGACATGACATCTCCACTGCCTCCAGCCTTCTCCTCGCTGCAACATTCATCACCCATGCTTCACACCCATATAAGAGCGTTGGTAAAACTATACTCTCATACATTCCCCTCTTTGCCTCCAAGGACAAAGTTCTTTGTCTCCACAATTCTATGATTCACCTCATCTTTCATAGACCCATCCGCTGACACGTCCACTCCCAAATATCTGAATACATTCACCTCCTCCATACTCTCTCCCTCCAATCTGATATTCAATCTTTCATCACCTAATCTTTTTGTTATCCTCATAACCTTACTCTTTCCTGTATTCACCTTTAATTTTCTTCTTTTGCAAACCCTACCAAATTCATCCACCAATCTCTGCAACTTCTCTTCAGAATCTCCCAAGAGCACAGTGTCATCAGCATATGTGGTGGTAAGCTATTTGGGTCTCATGCCTTGTTCTTTAGTGTTTTGATGATGAGTGAGATTTCAGTAGGGTTTGTTAATGCTAGGAATAGAGTATTTGGGTAGGTGTGTTAATGTTGCAGTTTTATAACTGTAGTGTAAAGCACCCCTCTGGCAAGACAGTGATGGAGTGAATGATGATGGAAGTTTTTCTTTTTCGGGCCACCCTTCTTTGGTGGGAATTGGCCGATGTTTACCTGGAGTTTACCTGGAGAGAGTTCCGGGGGTCAACGCCCTCGCGGCCCGGTCTGTGACCAGGCCTCCTGGTGGATCAGAGCCTGATCAACCAGGCTGTTACTGCTGGCTGCACGCAAACCAACGTATGAGCCACAGCCCGGCTGGTCAGGTACCCACTTTAGGTGCTTGTCCAGTGCCAGCTTGAAGACTGCCAGGGGTCTGTTGGTAATCCCCCTTATGAATGCTGGGAGGCAGTTGAACAGTCTCGGGCCCCTGACACTTATTGTATGGTCTCTTAACGTGCTAGTGACACCCCTGCTTTTCATTGGGGGGATGTTGCATCGTCGGGCCAAGTCTTTTGCTTTCGTAGTGAGTGATTTTCATTTTGTACAAGTTCGGTACTAGTCCTCTAGGATTTTCCAGGTGTATATAATCATGCTCTCTCCTGCCTGCGTTCCAGGGAATACAGGTTTAGGAACCTCAAGCGCTCCCAGTAATTGAGGTGTTTTATCTCCGTTATGCGCGCCGGGAAGGTTCTCTGTACATTTTCTAGGTCGGCAATTTCACCTGCCTTGAAAGGTGCTGTTAGTGTGCAGCAATATTCCAGCCTAGATAGAACAAGTGACCTGAAGAGTGTCATCATGGGCTTGGCCTCCCTAGTTTTGAAGGTTCTCATTATCCATCCTGTCATTTTTCTAGCAGATGCGGTTGATACAATGTTATGGTCCTTGAAGGCGAGATCCTCCGACATGATCACTCCCAGGTCTTTGACGTTGGTTTTTCCCCCTATTTTGTGGCCAGAATTTGTTTTGTACTCTGATGAAGATTTAATTTCCTCGTGTTTACCATATCTGAGTAATTGAAATTTCTCATCGTTGAACTTCATATTGTTTTCTGCAGCCCACTGAAAGATTTGGTTGATGTCCGCCTGGAGCCTTGCAGTGTCTCCCAATGGAAGACACTGCATGCGGGTTTCGGGTGTCATCTGGCAAAGGAAGACACGGTGCTGGGGGCTGACATGCTTGTCTATGTCAGATATGAGGATGAGGAACAAGATGGGAGCGAGTACTGTGCCTTGTGGAACAGAGCTTCACCGTAGCTGCCTCGGACTTTACTCTGTTGACTACTACTACTTTGTGTTCTGTTAGTGAGGAAATTATAGATCCATCGACCAACTTTTCCTGTTATTCCTTTAGCACGCATTTTGTGCGCTATTACGCCATGGTCACACTTGTCGAAGGCTTTTGCAAAGTCTGTATATATTACATCTGCATTCTTTTTGTCTTCTAGTGCATCTAGGACCTTGTCATAGTGATCCAATAGTTGAGACAGACAGGAGCGATCTGTTCTAAACCCATGTTGCCCTGGGTTGTGTAACTGATGGGTTTCTAGATAAGTGGTGATCTTGCTTCTTAGGACCCTTTCGAAGATTTTTATGATATGGGATGTTAGTGCTATCGGTCTGTAGTTCTTTGCTATTGCTTTACTGCCCCCTTTGTGGAGTGGGGCTATGTCTGTTATTTTTAGTAACTGTGGGACGACCCCCGTGTCCATGCTCCCTCTCCATAGGATGGTTAAAGCTCGTGATAGGGGCTTCTTGCAGTTCTTGATGAACACGGAGTTCCATGAGTCTGGCCCTGGGGCAGAGTGCATGGGCATGTTATTTATCGCCTGTTCGAAGTCATTTGGCGTCAGGATAACATCAGATAGGCTTGTGTTAACCAAATTCTGTGGCTCTCTCATAAAAAATTCATTTTGATCTTCGACTGTCTGGTTGGTGGCTTGCTAAAAACTGAGTCATATTGGGACTTGAGTAGCTCACTCATTTCCTTGCTGTCATCTGTGTAGGACCCATCTTGTTTAAGTAGGGGCCCAATACTGGACGTTGTTCTCGACTTTGATTTGGCATAGGAGAAGAAATACTTCGGGTTTCTTTCGATTTCATTTATGGCTTTTAGTTCTTCCCGTGATTCCTGACTCCTATAAGATTCCTTTAGCTTAAGTTCGATGCTTGCTATTTCTCTGACCAGTGACTCTCTACGCATTTCAGATATTTTTTTTTTTTTTTTTTTTTTTTTTTTTTTTTTTTTTTTTTTTTTTTTTCAACAAGTCGGTCGTCTCCCACCGAGGCAGGGTGACCCAAAAAAGAAAGAAAATCCCCAAAAAGAAAATACTTTCATCATCATTCAACACTTTCACCACACTCACACATTATCACTGCTTTTGCAGAGGTGCTCAGAATATAACAGTTTAGAAGCATATACGTATAGAGATAACCAAACATATCCCTCCAAACTGCCAATATCCCAAACCCCTCTTTTAAAGTGCAGGCATTGTACTTCCCATTTCCAGGACTCAAGTCCGACTATATGAAAATAACCTGTTTCCTGAATCCCTTCACTAAATATTACCCTGCTCACACTCCAACAGATCGTCAGGTCCCAAGTATCATTCGTCTCCATTCACTCCTATCTAACACGCTCATGCACGCTTGCTGGAAGTCCAAGCCCCTCACCCAAAAACCTCCTTTACCCCCTCTTTCCAACCCTTTCGAGGACGACCCCTACCCCTCTTTCCTTCCCCTATAGATTTATATGCTTTCCATGTCATTCTACTTTGATCCATTCTCTCTAAATGACCAAACCACCTCAACAACCCCTCTTCTGCCCTCTGACCTAATGCTTTTATTAACTCCACACCTTCTCCTAATTTCCACACTCCGAATTTTCTGCATAATATTTACACCACAATTGCCCTTAGACAGGACATCTCCACTGCCTCCAACCGTCTCCTCGCTGCTGCATTTACCACCCAAGCTTCACATCCATATAAGAGTGTTGGTACTATATACTTTCATACATTCCCTTCTTTGCCTCCATAGATAACATTTTTTGACTCCACATATACCTCAACGCACCACTCACCTTTTTTCCCTCATCAATTCTATGATTAACCTCATCCTTCATAAATCCATCCGCCGACACGTCAACTCCCAAGTATCTGAAAACATTCATTCTTCCATACTCCTCCCCCCAATTTGATATCCAATTTTTCTTTATCTAAATCATTTGATACCCTCATCACCTTACTCTTTTCTATGTTCACTTTCAACTTTCTACCTTTACACACATTCTCAAACTCATCCACTAACCTTTGCAATTTTTCTTTAGAATCTCCCATAAGCACAGTATCATCAGCAAAAAGTAACTGTGTCAATTCCCATTTTGAATTTGATTCCCCATAATTTAATCCACCCCTCTCCCGAACACCCTAGCATTTACTTCTTTTACAAACCCATCTATAAATATATTAAACAACCATGGTGACATTACACATCCCTGTCTAAGACCTACTTTTACCGGGAAGTATTCTCCCTCTTTTTACACACCCTAACCTGAGCCTCACTATCCTCATAAAAGCTCTTTACAGCATTTAGTAACTTACCACCTATTCCATATACTTGCAACATCTGCCACATTGCTCCTCTATCCACTCTATCATATGCCTTTTCTAAATCCATAAATGCAATAAAAACTTCCCTACCTTTATCTAAATACTGTTCACATATAGCTTCAATGTAAACACTTGATCTACACATCCCCTACCCACTCTGAAACCTCCTTGTTCGTCCGCAATTCTACATTCTGTTCTTACCTCTAATTCTTTCAATTATAACCCTACCGTATACTTTTCCTGGTATACTCAGTAAACTTATTCCTCTATAATTTTTACAATCTCTTTTGTCCCCTTTCCTTTATATAAAGGGACTATACATGCTCTCCGCCAATCCCTAGGTACCTTCCCCTCTTTCATAATTTATTAAACAAAAGTACCAACCACTCCAACACTATATCCCCCCTGCTTTTAACATTTCTGTCATGATCCCATCAGTTCCAGCTGCTTTACCCCTTTCATTCTACGTAATGCCTCACGTACCTCCACCACACTTACAGTCTGCTCTTCTTCACTCCTAAAAGATGGTATACCTCCCTGGCCAGTGCATGAAATTACCGCCTCCCTTTCTTCCTTAACATTTAAAAGTTCCTAAAAATATTCTCGCCATCTACCTAATACCCCCCTCTCCCATCTACTAACTCCCTACTCTTGTTTTTAACTGACAAATCCATATTTCCCCCTAGGCTTTCTTAACTTGTTTTAACTCACTCCAAAATTTTTTCTTATTTTCATTAAAATTTCTTGACAGTGCCTCTCCCACTCTTTCATCTGCTCTCCTTTTGCACTCCTCACCACTCTCTTCACCTTTCTTTTACTCCTCCATTACTCTGCTCTTCTTATAACACTTCTGCTTTGTAAAAACCTCTCGTAAGCTCCCTTTTTCTCTTTTATCACACCCTTTACTTCATCATTCACCAAATCACCCCTCTTTCCTCCTCCCCCCACCCTCCTATAACCACAAACTTCTGCCCCACATTCTAATACTGCTTTTTTTAAAACTATTCCAACCCTCTTCAACCCCCCACTACTCATCTTTGCACTAGCCCCTTTCTGCCAATAGTCGCTTATATTTTCGCCCTAACTTCCTCCTCCCTTAGTTTATACACTTTCACCTCCCTCTTACTTGTTGTTCCCACCTTCCTCTTTTCCCATCTTACCTCTTACTCTAACTGTAGCTACAACTAAATAATGATCCGATATATCAGTTGCCCCTCTATAAACATGTACATCCTGGAGCCAAACCCATCAACCTTTTATCCACCAATACAAAAATCTAACAAACTACTTTCATTACGTGCTACATCATACCTTGTATATTTATTTATCCTTTTTTCATAAAATATGTATTACTTATTCCCAAAATTTTCTTTCTACACATAGCTCAATTAAAGGCTCCCCATTTACATTTACCCCTGGCACCCCAAAATTACCTACTACTCCCTCCATAACATTTTTACCCACTTTAGCATTGAAATCCCCAACCACCATTACTCTCACACTTGATTAAAAACTCCCCACGCATTACACTCAACATTCCCAGAATCTCTCTCTCTCCTCTACACTTCTCTCTTCTCCAGGTGCATACACGCTTACTATAACCCCTTTTCACATCCAATCTTTATTTTACTCCACATAATCCTTGAATTTATACATTTGTAGTCCCTTTTTTCCCTGCCATAGCTTATCCTTCAACATTAATTGCTACTCCTTCTTTAGCTCTAACTCTATTTGAAACCCCTGACCTAATCCCATTTTTCCCTCTCCATTGAACTCTCCCTCCCCTTCAGCTTTGTTTCACTTAAAGCCAGGACATCCAGTTTCTTCTCATTCATAACATCCACAATCATCTCTTTCTTATCATTTGCACAAATCCACGCACATTCAGATTCCCCACTTTGACAATTTTCTTCTTCTTATTCTTTTTAGTAATTTTTTACGGGGAAAAGGGGTTACTAGCCCATTGTTCCCGGCATTTTAGTTGACTTTTACAACACGCATGGCTTACGGAGGAAAGATTCTTTTTCCAATTCCCCATGGATATAAAAGGAAAAGTAATAAGACCAAGAACTATTAAGATAAAATCAAAGAAAACTCAGATGAGTGTGTATAAATAAACGTGTCCATGTATGTGTAGTGTGACCTAAGTGTAAGTAGAAGTAGCAAGACGTACCTGTAATCTTGCATATTTATGAGACAGACAAAAGACACCAGCAATCCTACCATCATGTAAAACAATTACAGGCTTACGTTTTACACTCACTTGGCAGGACGGTAGTACCTCCCTGGGTGGTTGCTGTCTACCAACCTACTACATTTTCAGATATACTGACCTCTTTTAGCCGCTCTGTTATTCTTTTCCGTCGCCTGTAAAGGGAGCGCCTGTCTTTCTATTTTACATCTACTCCTCCTTTTTCTTAAAGGAATAAGCCTTGTGCATACATCGAGTGCCACCGAGTTAATCTGTTCTAGGCATAAGTTGGGGTCTGTGTTGCTTAGTATTTCTTCCCAGCTTATATCGGTTAGGATTTGGTTTACTTGGTCCCACTTTGTTTTTGTTATTGAAGTTGAATTTGGTGAATGCTCCCTCGTGATTAATCTCGTTATTTCGGTCTGGGGCTCCCCGCATACATGTCTGAACCTCAATTATGTTGTGATCTGAGTACAGTGCACCCCCGCTTAACGATCACCTCCCAATGCGACCAATTATGTAAGTGTATTTATGTAAGTGCGTTTGTACGTGTATGTTTGGGGGTCTGAAATGGACTAATCTAATTCACAATATTCCTTATGGGAACAAATTCGTTCAGTACTGGCACCTGAACATACTTCTGGAGTGAAAAAATATCGTTAACCGGGGGTCCACTGTATATTGTTTTTGATATGGTGATATTTCTTATCAGATCATCATTGTTAGTGAAGATGAAGTCTAGTGTATTCTCCAGTCTAGTAGGCTCTATTATTTGCTGGTTTAAATTGAATTTTGTGCAGAGATTTAAAAGCTCGTGTGTGTGTGTGTGTGTGTGTGTGTGTGTGTGTGTGTGTGTGTGTTCTCATCAGAGCTGCCTCCTGGTGTTATTACTGCAACAATATTATTTGCTATATTCCTCCATCTTAGGTGCTTTAAGTTGAAATCCCCCAGGAGCAAGATGTTGGGTGCAGGAGCTGGAAGATTTTCCAGACAGTGGTCAATTTTTAACAGCTGTTCCTGGAATTGCTTGGATGTTGCATCAGGAGGCTTGTAGACTACCACAATGACTAGGTTTTAGTTCTCGATCTTTACTGCTAAAACTTCCACTACATCATTTGAGACATTAAGCAGTTCTGTGCAAACAAGTGACTCTGCGATGTACAGGCCACCCTCCCCCCTTTTGCCTGTTCACTCTGTCGCATCTGTATAGGTTGTAACCTGGGATCCATATTTCGTTGTCCAAGTGATCCTTTATGTGGGTCTTAGTGAATGCCGCGAACATTGCATTTTTGTTGCTGGCTTTAGACCCTGTATATTTGCAAAGAAGAATGTCATTGGACTGGTGGTATTGTTTGTAAAAAAAATACTGTATAAACATTTAAAAATATACCAGAAATGTTATACGTGGTGCAAAGGTGACATTAAAACAGTATCAAAGATGGTCGACACAAACTCGCTACCATTATAGTATACTCCTCACTTAGCGATGAATATGTTTAACAACGTGGTCTCGGGAACGGGACGCTGTTGTTAAGTGAGGAGAAGCTGTACGTGTATTTTGTCAATGGAATTGAGGATGCTGTTTGTAAGTCAGGGGTTGTTGAGTCTCTTGGCTGTGATTTTTGTTTTTATTGGACAATGTCTGTTGTAGAGTTTTTTTTTTTTTTTTTTTTTTTAAATTTTTGACACATTCATCAATATCGAGGCTGGCTGCTAGCTCACTTTCCCAGTCAATGTTACTTAATGCTGAAATATAATTATTTACTAATGTCTCATCGTGTAGTTGTAAAGAGATCTTACTTGTGTCCTGTGTGAGTTTACAGAAGTTTGAGAAAGGTGGGATAGTGGTCTGTGGAGTTACATGATAATGCCTGCTCTTAGTGGATTATAGTGTTGGTCCAGATATGGTCAAGTAGTGAGGCACTTGTCTCTGTGATTCTTGTTGTTTTGGTTATAGATGGTAGGTGTAGTGAATTCAGATAGTCATGGGTCATGTTCATGGATGAGGTTAATATTGGTCACTGTAAGTATCAGGTGGTGGTTATTCATCTCTGAGTCAGTAATCATGTTTCTTAGGTTTTAATTAAATGTGTAAATATTTGTGCGAGGTGCTCTGTATTTGCCTCCAACTGTTATGGTTTTTTTTTTAGGTTTTTGATTTGAATTTAACAAATGTATATTCACCATTTTCATCCCTGGTGCAGGTAGATTTGACACATTCAAGTTCGTCAGAGTAGTAGATAGCTGTGCTGCCACCTTCTTGATCAGGCCAACAGTTGTGTATGGCTGTGTCACCAGGAATAGCAAAGATGCTTGCAGCATCATGTTTAAGCCAGGTTTCAGTGAGTAATAATTGACATACTGGCATGTAGAGAATTAAGTGATGCCAGGAGGTCATCAAAGTGTTTACTCAATGATTTGACATTATAATCGAATGCTTTTAATATTATTGTTGGTACTGAGTAGCATCTTGGTCTGACTAGCAGTGTAGTAAAAGTAATTATTGTTTGGATTGTTTGTCATTTAACCCTTTGACTGTTGGTACCATAGTACTATGGCTTGCAAGCCAGTGTTGGTACCATAGTACTATGGCTTGCAAGCCAGTGTTGGTACCATAGTACTATGGCTTGCAAGCCAGTGTTGGTACCATAGTACTATGGCTTGCAAGCCAGTGTTGGGACCATAGTACTATGGCTTGCAAGCCAGTGTTGGTACCATAGTACTATGGCTTGCAAGCCAGTGTTGGTACCATAGTACTATGGCTTGCAAGCCAGTGTTGGTACCATAGTACTATGGCTTGCAAGCCAGTGTTGGTACCATAGTACTATGGCTTGCAAGCCAGTGTTGGTACCATAGTACTATGGCTTGCAAGCCAGTGTTGGTACCATAGTACTATGGCTTGCAAGCCAGTGTTGGTACCATAGTACTATGGCTTGCAAGCCAGTGTTGGTACCATAGTACTATGGCTTGCAAGCCGTGTTGGTACCATAGTACTATGGCTTGCAAGCCAGTGTTGGTACCATAGTACTATGGCTTGCAAGCCAGTGTTGGTACCATAGTACTATGGCTTGCAAGCCAGTGTTGGTACCATAGTACTATGGCTTGCAAGCCAGTGTTGGTACCATAGTACATGTACTATGGCTTGCAAGCCAGTGTTGGTACCATAGTATTATGCCAAAATTCCAGCAGCTTCAAATCTAGCAGGGAATAAAGCTGGTAGACCTACTTGTGAGTTAATGGGTCTGTGTGGTCAATGTGCACAGTATAAAAAAATCCTGCAGCACGCAGTGCATAATTAGGAAAAAAAAAATACCCCGACCGTGTTTTTGATTTAAAATGCCGACTTTGGGGTGTACAGTGGACCCCCGGTTATCAGCCATAATCCATTCCTGAAGGTCAGCTGATAACCGAAATGGCTGATAACCGAATTAATATTTCCCATAAGAATTAATGGAAATAAAATAAATTCCCTAGGTAGTAGGTTGGTAGACAGCAACTGCCCAGGGAGGTACTACCGTCCTGCCAAGTGAGTGTAAAACGGAAACCTGTAATTGTTTTACATGATGGTAGGATTGCTGGTGTCTTTTTTCTGTCTCATTAACATGCAAGATTTCAGGTACGTCTTGCTACTTCTACTTACTCTTAGGTCACACTACACATACATGTACAAGCATATATATACACACCCCTCTGAGTTTTCTGCTATTTTCTTTCTAGTTCTTGTTCTTCTTTATTTCCTCTTATCTCCATGGGGAAGTGGAACAGAATTCTTCCTCTGTAAGCCATGCATATTGTAAGAGGCGACTAAAATGCCGGGGACAAGGGGCTGGTAACCCCTTCTCTTGTATAAATTACTGAATTTAAAAAGAAAAAATTTAGTTTTTCTTTTTGGGCCACCCTGCCTTGGTGGGATATGGCCGGTTTATTGAAAAAAAAATGAATTCGTTCCCAACAAAAATATTCACAAAAAAAATTTTTTTTTTACAATTATGTAAGTATTACATACCTTTATTGAAAGCTAATACTGGCTTCTGGAAGATAGGAGGGAGGAATTAGTGTTTGGAAGGGGAATCCCCCTCCATGAAGACTTTAGATAGTAATGCCTTCTCTGGAGTTACTTCTCTTATCTTTTAATGCTACTAGAACCAGCTTGAGTCACTGGACCCCTGTCTCACAAAATAACTGTCCAGAGTGCTCTGTTACTGGTGTGTCTCTAAGATTTCCCTGAAGTGGGGCAGGGTTTTGTCACTAAACATGTTGCAGATATGGCTTGTTTTAGCTTTGTCTGGGTGGTGTTTCTCTACAAAAGCTTGCACCCTGGTCCACATTGCACACACCTCTTTAATCTCTGAAGAAGGCACCTCCTTCACTCCCTCTTCCTCCTCTTCTGAAGCAAGTTCCTCAGCTGCAATCTGTTGCTGTTCAAGTTAAAGCTCTTGCAGCTCTTCAGTGGTAAGCTCTTCCCTGTGGTCCTCCAACTCTTCCACATCCTCACCACTCACCTCCAACCCCAGGGACTTCCCCAAAGACACAGTAGAGTCCACAGGGTCGGCAGGGTCAGGGTCACGGTCACGGTGAGTCTCACACCCTTCAAAATCCCTCTCTTGGACACAATCTGGCCACAGTTTTCTCCAAGCAGAGTTCAACGTCCTGGAAGTCACTCCCTCCCAAGCCTTACCTATAAGGCTTACGCAATGGAGATTAGTGAAGTGATTCCTCCAGAACTTTTAGGGTCAACTGAGTGTCTGAGGTTACTTCAAATCAAATCAAAAATCAAATAAAAAAAATCAAAAATCAAATCAAAAATCAAATCAAAAATCAAATAAAAAATCAAATCAAAAATCAAATCAAAAATCAAATCAAAAATCAAATCAAATATCAAATCAAATATCAAATGTTTATTCTCTATAAAGATTACAATGTGGGGTTTACAGATTTTGGTTATTATGTGGTTTACATGTAATAAATTACTAATTACAGAGGGGGCCACTAGAACACCTAGCATGGCTAGGCATTTCAGGCAAACTTAGATGAATTCTTAACCCTAAATTATTACAAATTGTGGAGCAAGTTGACTAAATACTAGTTTGTGAGTTTAGCATTGTGAATGCTTTCGTTTTGGCACAATACATAATTTCTATATTGGACTATCACAGGCTAACTTGTGACTAGTTAGGAATCATTATTTTAAGATTAAGATACGTTTTTCTGTGCTTATAGTCAAATTGGTGAGTGAGTGAGTGAGTGAGTGTAAGTGTGAACCACCAGGTGGTTTTTATGTAGTTAGTTGACGGGGTGTATCAGGGAGATAAGATGTTTTCCAGTATCAAGTGACCGTGTTTATGATGCTGTGCCTTTAATGGTGACATACTGATACCTATTAGTAAGGTAGGATTTGAAATATGCAAGCTAATGGCCTCTTATACCATAATGGTCAAGTTTATGGAGTAGGATGCCGTGGTCATCTGTGTCAAAAGCTTTTCTTAGGTCAATAAAAATTCCTAGCGGATATTCCTTATTTTCCAATGCTGTGTAAAGCAGATCTAGCATTTTTACAATTGCATCATTAGTGCTTTTATTTTTCCTGAATCCAAATTGGCAGGGGTTGAGTATGTTTTGTGCCGTTATAAATGAATACAGTCTCCTGTGCACGAGTTTCTCAAAGATTTTGGATAGCAATGGTAAGTTTGATATTGGCCTATAGTTGTTTACATCTGTAGGGTCACCACCTTTATGTATTGGTGTAACCCTTGCTGTCTTGAGTAGTTTCGGGAAGGTGCTAGTTTCTAGTGACTTGTTAAAAAGTAATGAAATCGCATGCGAAAGGACATGGGCCGCTCGCTTGTACAATAATGGTGGGACATGAGACAGGTTCCCTGAGTTATTTTTAAGTGATTTTATAATCTCAGTGACTTCAGTGGGCTCAGTTGGTACAAGATAGAAGGAATTTGGGAAATTCACATCTAGATCATCCCCAGCATGGGCGTTGGTACGTGGGATTTTACTGGCAAGATTAGATCCTATGGTTGAGAAGAAGCCGTTTATCTTGTTAGCTGTTTCACTGGGATGCAGTGGTGTTTTGTTAGGTTTAGTTAGGACAATATTCTTGTTTTTTTTTTCAGTTTGTGGGTGCCCAGAATCTGAGAGTGTTTTCCAGGTCTTTTTTATATCTCCTCTAGTGTCTGTGAATCTACTGGAGTAGTATAGTTGTTTGGCTTTCTTTATTACTTTGGTGAGAACTGATGAATAGTGTTTAAGAATATCTTTGTGTATTAAGCCCTGTCTATATTGCTTTTCATATTTGTTTCTTATCAATGGATTTCAGAATGCTGCTGGTTAGCCATGGGCAACTGAGCCATTTATTCATGATCTGTTTTGTTTTTATAGGACAATGTTTGTTGTATAGTCTAAGTAATTTAAGAAAAATGTCTGTCCAATCGTCAATACCACTGGCCTTGGAGAATTCTGTAGGCCAGTCAACAGTCTCTAGGTCTGCTGTGAACTTCCTTATTGAGGCCTCGTCATGGAGTCTAAATGAAACTTTGTTGTATTCCAGTGGTGGTTTACTAATGTTTGTTAAGAGGAAGGTAGGGTAGCGGTCTGTAGTGCTGTCTGTGATTATCCCTGATTTAAGGGGGGCTAGTATATTGGTCCATATGTGGTCTATTATGGTTGCACCTGTCTCAGTGAGCCTGGTTGGTTTGGTTATTGTTGGTATGAGAAGTGTGTTGTTCATATTGTTGATGAAATCAGTTACAGGCTGAGCATCTAGTAGTCCAAGGTTGATATTGAAGTCTCCAGCTAAGAGAAGGTGGTGCTTGTTCATTTGTCTGTTTATTAGTGCCTTTAATTTCTCACTGAAATTTGGGATGTTTGTGTGGGGTATCTGGTAAATGGCACCGATTGTTATAGGCATCTTAAGGTTTTTTACAGTAAAATTAGCAAAAATGTATTCCCCATATTCATCACTAAAGCTAATACAAGATAGTTGGTTGAAGTAATAGATTGCAATACCACCCCCAACTTGGTATGGTCTGCAGTTGTGGATTGCCGTGTATCCTGGTAGAGGGTAGATATCTATTGTGTCCTGCTTAAGCCAGGTCTCAGTAAGAATAATGCAGGAGAAGGGTGTCTGTAGCGACTCAAGGAGTGCCAGGAGGCCATCATAGTGTTTGCTTAAGGACCTGATGTTGTAGTTAAGAACTGATAGACTTTTAGCGCTGTTTAGGATAGTGCTGGCTTGTGATGCTGTGTAATAAAGGCAGTTACTTTCCAGTAGGTTTTGATTGGGTGTTAGATTATGGAGGTTTATATCAGGGTCGACGTGATCAGTCATCTAGGTTTAAATAGTGGTTATTTATATCCTGTATTGTGCGGTGAGTTCTAATACTGATATCTGTAGTAGTGGGAAGTTTGGACAAGTATATAGCTAAAGCACTTTGGTCATGTAGAGTATAGTCACTAATAAACATAATGAAGTTGATATTGTCTATGTGTTGTGGTAGAATGAGCTAAAGTACAACTAAGTATAAACTAAAAATATAAAAATACAAATTAAAAATAGCACCAGACTCTCACTTGTAATTGCACTAAGGTCTAATATAATGAATTTGATGTTGTCTATGTATTGAGCTAGAATGAGCTAAAGTACAACTAGGTTTAATCTAATAATATAAAAAATACTAGTTTAAAATGGCACAAGACTCTCACTTGTGATTGCAGTAAGGTCTAATGTAAGTTGTTAACAAGAACTAGAGTATAACTAAATTTAATTTGACAAGACAATATACACAAGTTGAGGTAGTAAAAGAAGATAAAAAAATAAAAAAAAAAAAATGGCAATGACTTGGTTATAATATGATAATAAAATGGTACACAGGATAATATTAAAGTTGGAGTTGAATATACAAGCTTAAAAATTGGTAACAAAATGTTAAGAAAAGTAAAATAAAGTTGGGTGATAAAGTCTACAATAGAATAGGGCAGTTATAAAAAAGTATATAATAAAATTGGGTAATAAACTTTACAAATAAAAAGGGCAATAATAAAAAGTTTAAAATAGATTGGGCAATAAAGTATTGGTAAAATTGGGCAAGTATAAGAGTGGGTAATTAACTCAAGACTAGAATATTGCAATAATAAGATGAAAAGTTTACAATAAAGTTGGGCACTAAAATATAAAATAAAAACACTGCTTTTATGTAGAGTTTTTTGAAGTTAGAAGTGACCTGCTGGTCCATGGGCTGGAGATGAGGAGTAGTATTAGGAGGCAAGAACTTCACTTTTATAAAACTGAAGTCCCTAAGCACTTGGTCTTCCAAGTCTGGAGGATGTGCAGGAGCATTGTCCAGTAACAGGAGGCACGTGAGTGGTAATTTTTTTTTCCAGGAGGTATTTTTTCACACTTGGGCCAAACATATCATTAACCCACTCTGAAAATTTGCCTTGTGACCCATGCCTTATGATTAGCTTTCCACATCATACACAATCTATTCCTCATGACATTGTTTTTCTTGAACACTCTGGGATTTTCTGAGTGATACACAAGTAAAGGCTTCACTTTGAAATCCCCACTAGCATTACCACACAGCAAAAGAGTAAGCCTGTCTTTCATAGGCTTGTGCCCTGGCAGTGCCTTTTCCTCATGGGTAATGTAGGTCCTCTTTGACATTTTCTTCCAAAACAGGCCTGTTTCATCACAATTGAAAACTTGTTGGGGTTCGAATCCATAGTCCTGAAATTTGTGAACATGTTGTTCAGCTGCACATTTGTCAGAACTTGCAGCCTCACCATGCCTTAAAACACTGTGTATGCCACTATGCTTCTTAAATCTATCAAACCATCCTTTGCTGGCCCTAAATTCACAAACTACAGCACTTGTTCCAGGCATTTTCTTTGCAAGATCCTCATGCAACTGCTTTGCCTTCTCACAAATATTAGGCTCCATTACACTGTCTCCCACTAATTCTTTTTCCTTAATCCACAATAATAATAACTTTTCCATCTCTCCCATTATCGGTGTCCTTTGTTTAGTTAGAAAAGCTACTCCTTTTGCAACATTAGCATCTATGATTTGTTCTTTCTTTGCCAGGATGGATGTAATTGTTGATTTATTCTTGCTGTACATCCTGGCAAGTTCCATCACCTTCATACCACTCAAACTTTTCGATCACTTCACGCTTAAATTCCATGGTGTTTCTCACTTTCTTTACCACAGGAACTTTACTAGGAACTTTCTTTGGAGCCATGGTTACTTATTTCACAGTTGCACTGCAAGAAAAACCACTAAAAACAATGGTAAACAAGTAAAATGTTTGGATGTATGAGCAGAAGCCTCCTCAGCAACCGAGAAACAAAGCCAAACTGAAGTGCAAGCTGCCCCAGCCAGCGGATGGACGCATCCAAAATCACCGATAACAAACAGCCGATAACCGGGCACCGATAACTGAGTTGCGCGATAACCAAACCGGCCCATAACCGGGGATCCACTGTATTTCTGTATGGTATTTATGGCTGTATTCCCATTTTCTTTGTCTCATTTGATAGAATGGAAGATTTTTTTTTTTTCTCCCCCCCCCCCCAACTGTTAAGTCGGCCGTCTCCCACCGAGGCAGGGTGACCCAAAAAACAAAATCCCCAAAAAGAAAATACTTTCATCATCATTCAACACTTTCACCACACTCACACATTATCACTGCTTTTGCAGAGGTGCTCAGAATACAACAGTTTAGAAGCATATACGTATAAAGATACACAACATATCCCTCCAAACTGCCAATATCCCAAACCACTCCTTTAAAGTGCAGGCATTGTACTTCCCATTTCCAGGAAATATGAAAATAACCGGTTTCCCTGAATCCCTTAACAAATATTACCCTGCTCACACTCCAACAGATCATCAGGTCCCAAGTATCATTCGTCTCCATTCACTCCTATCTAACACGCTCATGCACGCTTGCTGGAAGTCCAAGCCCCTCGCCCACAAAACCTCCTTTACCCCCTCTTTCCAACCCTTTCGAGGACGACCCCTACCCCGCCTTCCTTCCCCTATAGATTTATATGCTTTCCATGTCATTCTACTTTGATCCATTCTCTCTAAATGACCAAACCACCTCAACAACCCCTCTTCTGCCCTCTGACTAATGCTTTTATTAACTCCACACCTCCTAATTTCCACACTCCGAATTTTCTGCATAATATTTACACCACACATTGCCCTTAGACAGGATATCTCCACTGCCTCCAACCATCTCCTCGCTGCTGCATTTACCACCCAAGCTTCACATCCATATAAGAGTGTTGGTACTACTATACTTTCATACATTCCCTTGGAAATAAATGGTATGAAATACCGACACAAATGTAAACAAAGGACATCGTCGTTCAGTACATGTCCAATTCGCCAGTCTTATATGCAGTCATGAATTTGTTAACATTCTTTATACAGTTATTATAATGTAGTAGTCTGCATAACAGTAAGTCTTCAATTTTTTTGTGTGAATAAAAATTCTAAATGGAAAGTAAGAGTTATGTAAGAGGGGCCTGGAGACGTGACTGATACAGAGAAAAATGTTATTTTAGTGCCAAGAATGTCTGCATTGTTTATTCTGGACCCTATTTTGAAATTGGCATCTTTTGAAATTTGTGTGAAATTGGCCAAATTGCCAATTTCTGACCACTTTATTGGGTAGTTGAAATCAGTAAATAGGCAGTTTCTTGTACTCAGTCGATAGAACAAATGTAGTTTTAGTGAAATAGCTGAGTTTGGGTGACTGGAACAGTGAAATTGCCTGAAAAGAGGGCTCAAAGTGGGCGAAATCGCTGATGCGTATGTATTGCCGAGACCGCTAACTTCGCAACAGGGTAATTCCATAAGTTTTCCATCAAATTTCGTACTTTTGGTGTCATTACCATCGGGAAGAGATTATCATTTCATAAGAAATTTTTTTTTTCTTCGACACTGAGAGCAAGTTTGTGAGCAGAGGTCTTGACAGTGAAAGGGTTGATAAGAGGTTGATATTAGAATCAATGTTTGCATTCATATGGCTAATGAAGAATGTATGTACATACTACTAATAGTAAGAAACTCTTAACCAATAAAATGGATTGGTATATTGACTTCAACAACTTGTATAATGATATTGCACGCAGTTAGGACTTAATATTGCACTGGAGCTAATATGAAAGCTCACAGAAGGCAGTAAAAAGTACAAGTATGCAAGGATGTATCTGAAAAATGAAAGAGGAATGAATACACAGAGATTAAAATAAAAAAAAATTGCTAATAGAGAGTGAGGAGAACGAATAATAAAAATGCAAAATAATTTTGACAATTTTAAGAGGTTTGTGAATACATAGTGAAACCCCCACTAAATAGTTTAACCCGTTCCGTGACCTTGCTCGCATCTGGATTTGCTCGTTTGAAGAGTCAATTTTCCTCATTTAAATTAATTGAAATGGAATTAATTCGTTTCAGTGGAATTCCAGGCACCATAAAATACTTCAATTTCCCTAACATCAACTCTGCGGCTTACTTATCGATCACAATTCATCTAATATAACATAATGAACAATTTAACCCTTTGAGGGTTTTCGTCGTACTAGTACGTTTTACGTGTAGGGGTTTTTGACGTACTAGTACTCATAAATTCTAGCGGCCTCAAATCTAGTGGGAGAAAGCTGGTAGGCCTTCATATGAAAGAATGGGTCTATGTGGTCAGTGTGCACAGTCTAAAAAAAATCCTGCAGCACACAGTGCATAATGAGAAAAAAAAAACTTTGACCATTTTTTTTTAATAAATCAGCGACTTTGCAGTGTATTTTCGTATGGTATTTATTGTTGTATTCTAGTTTTCTTGGTCTCATTTTATAGAATGGAAGACATATTACAGAAATTGAGATGATTTTGACTGGTTTTACAAAGAAAGGTGCCTTGAAATTGAGCTCAAAGTAGCAGAAATGTTCGATTTTTTACCAAACTTCAAAAGAAAACAAATCGTGCCAAGCGTGCAATACACGTCAACTGGTGAGTCTAATATTCTTTCACAAGTGCACCAATAATATTTATACCATTTTTTACACTAATGCAGTAGTCTGCATAACAGTAAATCTTATATTTTTTGTGAAAATAAAAATTCAAAGTGGAAAGCAAAAGAATATAAGAGGGGACTTGAGACATGACTAATGACTAGAGGAAATGTCATTTTAGTGCCAGGAATGTCTTTCTTGTTTATTCTGGACCCTATTCCGAAATTGGCATCTTTTGAAATTTGTGTGAAATTGGCAAAATTGCTAAATTCTGACCACTGTACTGGATAGTTGAATTTCATAAATGAGTGGTCTCTTGCATCCATTCGATAGAAAAAATGGAGTTCTAGCGAAATATTCATGTTTTTTGTCGACTAGTACAGTGAAATTGGCCGAAAATGGGGCTCAAAGTGGGCAAAATCGCCGATGCGTAAACATCGCCGAGACTGCTAACTTTGCGAGAGCATAATTCCGTAAGTTTTCTATCAAATTTCAAACTTTTGGTGTCTTTATGATCGGGAAAAGATTCTCTATCTTTTCATAAGAGAAAATAATTTTTTTTTTTTTTAAATTTGGCCGACCCTGAGAACGAGTTTCGGAGAGGGCCTGTCGACCCTCAAAGGGTTAAATAACATAGAAACCTGATATATACTCTAGAATGAATAAAATGTTATTACCTGGAGTTTACCTGGAGAGAGTTCCGGGGGTCAATGCCCCCGCAGCCCGGTCTGTGACCAGGCCTCCTGGTGGATCAGAGCCTGATCAACCAGGCTGTTGTTGCTGGCTGCACGCAAACCAACGTACGAGCCACAGCCCGGCTGGTCAGGAACCGACTTTAGGTGCTTGTCCAGTGCCAGCTTGAAGACTGCCAGGGGTCTGTTGGTAATCCCCCTTATGTATGCTGGTAGGCAGTTGAACAGTCTCGGGCCCCTGACACTTATTGTATGGTCTCTTAACGTGCTAGTGACACCCCTGCTTTTCATTGGGGGGATTTTGGGCATCGTTTTGCCAACCCTTTTGCTTGCGTAGTGAGTATTTTCGGTGAAATTTTTTGGTACTACCCCAAAGGATTTTCCAGTGTAAATAATCATGTATCTCCCCCCGCCTGCTTTCCGGGGAAAAACGGGTTTTCGGGAAAACCCTCGAGCGTTTTCCCATAATTAAAGGTTTTTTTAAAAATTTCTCCTTTATGCGCGCCGTAAGGTTCCTGTACTTTTTTTTTTAGGTCAGAAATTTAAACCGGGCCTTGAAAGGTGCTTTTAAGTGTGCAGGCAATTTCCCAAAGCCTAGATAGAACAAGTGACCTGAAGAGTGTCACATGGGTTTTGGCTTCCCTAGTTTTGAAGGTTCCCATTATCCTTCCTTCATTTTTCTAGCAGATGCGTTTTGAAAAACAATGTTAGGGTCCTTGAAGGTGGACCCTCCGACATGATCCCCTTCCCAGGTTTTTGACGGGGGGTTTTTTCTCTTTTTTTGTGGCCAGAAATTTTTTTTTGTGCTCTGATGAAGATTTTTTTCCTGGGTTTTTACCAAAATCGAGTAAAAAAAAATTTTCTCATCGTTAAATTTTCATATTGTTTTCTCAGCCCCTGAAAGATTGGTTGATTTTCCGCCTGGACCCTTTGCAGTGTCGGGCAATGGAAAAACACGCATGAAATTTTGGGGGTGCCCCATCTGAAAAGGAAGACACGGTGCTGTGGCTGACCCTTTGGTCTATGTCGGAAAAGGGGAGGAGGAACAATTGGGGCGAGTCCCTTTTCCTTGGGGAAACAGAGTTTTTTAAACCGTAGCCGCCTGGGTTTTTTACCTGTTGACGACTATTTCCTCTGTTTTCTGTTAGTAAAGGAAAAATAGATCCATCGACTGCCCTTTTCCTTTTTATTCCTTTACCCACCTTTTTTTGGGGCGCTATTACCCATGGTCAACCTTTTTCGAAGGCTTTTGAAAAGGGTCTAATTATAAAAACTGCATCTGCATGTGACAAGGGGAAAGGGGGGCCATAACCCTCCAGCATTGTTTGGGGAAAACCACTGCCACCTAGTGAAAACCCTTTTTTGGAACCCATCTTTATTATAGTTATTGTATAGCCCTTATTACTATACAGGGTAATATTTTACAGGGGGAACCCCTCAAAAATCGAACATATCACATTCGAACATACCCGAAAATTTAAAGCCCAAAATTTTTTCAGACAAACGGGTTCCCTATTATTGAAGGGGGCCCCTATTTTCGGACCGCTGGTACGGGCCCCCCTGTCCACGGGCCCCTCTGCCCCCGCGCCCCCCGCGCAGGGGGCCGTGAGAAACTAGCTTTGTTTATGTTTGGGAGTGAACACAACCTGCATCTATTCACAAAAATTTTCGATTTTTTTAATTGTTTATGTTTGTGGGCTGTGAAAAACTCCCCATGGGCCCCAAAGAAATTTGCTAGGGGACCCCTGTGGTAAAGAAAGTGAGAAACACCAAGATTGAAGAAGGAAATAATACAGAAGAAATGAAAATTGGAGTGAACTTGTTGAGCTTGCCAGGATGTAGGGGAGGACTGGGGACAGTTTTGGAGCAGAAACAGACGACTGGGGACAGTTATTTTGCAGACAGAAACAGACTGGGAGTTTTGTGAAAACAGAAACAGAAAACTGTGGATTTTTTTAAACCCAAACAAAACGATTGGGGAAACATTATTTTGAGAGCCCCAAAAAACAGACTGGGATAGTTTATTTTGTGAGACAAAACGGGAGGACTGTAGACAGTTTTTTTTGTGAGACGGGCCCCAATGACTCTCAAGCGGGTCCAGTGGCTTTAAAAATCCCAGAAAGGGGAAGCAACCCCAAGAGGGCTTTGATCCCGGGAAAAAAAAGTCCTATGGAGGGGGATTCTCCTTCCAAACAAAAACCCCCAACTCCCCCCTCGCCTCCTCCCTATCTTCCAGTGCCATCCCCAATTTTCAAAAAAAATTTAAGTAAAATTTTTTTTTATTTTAAACTATCCATAAAGACTATACCCTTTTTTTGTGTGTAGGGTAAAACTGTAATTAACCCTTTGATTTGTCGAAACCCCCCAAAATTTCCTGAGGGGGTCCCCCTGGTGTCGAAAAATTTTAAAAAAAAAAAAATTGTTTTTTCTTATAAATGATGAGAATCTTTTCCCGATTGAAAATGACCCAAAAAAAAAACAAAATTTTGTAGAAAACTGTTTGGAATTATGCTCTCGCGAAGTTAGCGACCTAAATTTTGGTTTAAATTTTGGTGATTTCCCCCCTTTTTGACCCTTTTTTCCCGGCAAATTTCCATTTTTTCCGTCGCCCAAAACTCATAGCAAATTTCTTTAAACCCCCTTTTTTTTTTCAAACATTGAGTAAAAGGGAAACTGCCCTTTTAAAACCAAATTTAAAACAACCTAATAATGGGTCAAAAAATTTGGGCTTTTTGGGCCCAATTTTTAAAACAAAAATAACAAATATGAAAATTTCAAAAAAAGGGTCCAGAATGAACAATGCAGCCCTTTCCCTGGCTCTAAAAAAACATTTTCTTTGCCATCACCCATGTCTCCGGGCCCCTCTGATTTTACTCTTGTTTTCTTTTTTAATTTTTTTATTCAAAAAAAAAATTAGAAAAACTTACTTTTAATGCAGACTACTACAATACTGTAATAATTGTAAAAAATAACATCAAAACCAAACATACTGCATATTAAAAGGGGTAGTTGGACATTTTTTGGGCAATGGCATTAAATTTTTTTACTTTTGAAAATTTGGGAAAAATCAAACATTTTCCCCCACTTTTAGCTCATTTTTTTGGTTTTTTTTTATAGTAAAATTTAATCAAAAACCCCTTTTTATTTCTATAAAAAGTTTCCCCTTTTTAAACAAAAAAGGGCCAAGAAAACCCCAAATACAACCCTAAATACTTTTACCCAAAAAAAAACCCCCAAAGTCGCCCCTTTTAATTAAAAAAAAAAAGGTCGTTTTTTTTTTCCCCATTAAGCACTGCTCTCCAGGATTTTTTTTATATGGTGCAAAACTGACCACACAGACCCATTCCTCACAAGTGGGGCCTACCAGCTTTCCCCCTGCTTTATTTGGGAAACCCTAGAATTTGGTAAAATATACGTCAAACCGGTAACCCTCGTAAGACGTATATATACGGCGGGGACAGTCCCCAAAAGGGTTTAAACACTTTAAAATGTATTTTTTTTTTTTGAAAAATTTTTGGGTTTTTCTGGGAAAGGATTAATTGTATTTTCCCTTTTTTTTATGGGAAAAAATTCTTCGAATTTCAGACTTTTTTTAATTTAGAACTAGCTCCCGGGAAAGGATTAAGTTTTGAAATTTGGGTTTTCCCCTGTAAAATATTATATTTTTATTTACTTATTTATTTTCTTTTTATTTTCATTAATTTTTGTTGTTATTATTACAATAAACAATTTGGAATTTTTTTTTCACTCAAAAAAAAAGAAGATTTACTGTTATGCAGACTACTACATTATTGTAATAATTTTTATAAAAAAGTCAACCATTCATGACTGCATATTGGAAAAAGGAGGTGACGTACGCACTTGTTTGCTCTTGAACATCGGCAAAACCCAGACCCTTTCGCTACTTTGAACTCATTTTTTAGGGCCTTCTCGTCATGAAAAACCCTTCCCAAACATATTATTTCTGTAATATATCTTTTATTTTTATCAAATGAGAAACAAAAAAAGAGAATATCCCACCCCTAAAAAACCCTAAGAAAATTTCCGCTAAGGGGCGGGTAATTGCTGAGAATGAAAATCCATTATTTATGGGCCCCATTTTTTTAATTTTTTTGGGTTACATTAAGAAGCATGTAAAAAGCGGGAAAGAGGGTTTTTGAGGATATGAGGCCCCCAGGGTTTAAAGGGGTGTAGAAGAGAGGGGGACCCACTTTTCCCCTTTGGGAAAAGTAGGCCCTTTGACAGGGATGTTAATGTTACCATGGTTTTTAAACCCTTTGACTGCGTATGTGTGGGAAATACGTCTTTCGCGCCAATGTTTCGCGTATTTATGCGCTAAATTCTAGCGGCCCTTTAAATTGAGCGGGAGAAAGCTGGTATCCTAAAAAGAAGAGAATGGGTCCCCGAATGGTGAGTGTGCACCCTGTGAAAAAAATCGGGGCTCAGTGGTGCATTTGGGGAAAGCCATCTTGGTAGTCCATTTTCAACATGCCTCAAAAGTAAGAAGTACCTCACTCCCGCAGATTGGGGGCCTTTTTTTCCCAAGTGATTTGCTTAACAGTGATGAAAGTGTCATGAAAGTGATTTCCCCTGGTTTTTTCAAACGGGTGTGACCAAAAAAGTCCCAGGATAAAAGTAATTAGTGATGAAAACCCAGAAAGACCCCCGCCTTTTCCCCCTGGGGTGGCTCGTTCCCTGTTCATGTTCACCCTTTCCAGTACGAAAAGGAAACTATTTGCCCCTGTACAAGACTCATATGTACAGAAAAGTTTATAGTGATAGTGATTTCAAAGTTTTTGAAAGCATTCAGTTGTGACAGTGAGGGAATATTTCCCCCGTGAAGGCCGAAAATAACACTAGCAAACGGTATGGTAGTGTTTCATATGCGTTCCAAGGGGGAAGGGGTAAATCTTGGAGCTCATCCCATGCCCCACAACCCCGACCTGATAGTGAAGATATATTTTTTTAAAGGAAAGGGTAGAAAAGGGGTGAGGCAGCAGGGGGTGGTGGTGATAGTGAAAAGGGGGCACAGTCAGGGCCCCCGGGAGCGGGCCACGCTACTACCCACGCTGCTGACTCTGCACAACCAGCCTCACCCAACCCCACACTCCACAACCTGCACAACCACAACCACGTTTCAATATCCAGAACCCACCAGCAGACCGAATCTGGGATTGGCAAGAAGGTGACGAGTTTGTTCCCAGTCCCCATGACTTTGATGAAACACAAGTGGAATACGACCATCGTGTACACTTGGGAACAATGCTACTGAACTGGAATGCTTTCAGTTTATTCTTCAATGAACCCCTGATATACATTATTGTCAGGGAAACCAACACATACTATGAGTACACCCATGGCAAATACAATTCTCTCACCAAGATCACTGCTACACCAGTGGAAGGACACACATCGTGGCAGAGATGTACCTGTTTTTTGCCACAATAATGCTTATGCCACATGTGTATAAGCACACTGTCACCACATACTGGGCAACAGAATGCCTGATTTCAACCCCAGTTTTAGTGACATCATAGGTGTGAATTGTTTCTTGATACTGTTACGTATGTTACACTTTTCAGACAAAACAAGGCCTGACAGAATCGACAGGTTATATAAGATCAGAAATGTGTTATGTACCTGAACAAAAGTGTTGCATGTATTTTTATCCCTTCAGGAAGCTTGTTGTGATGAGTCTTTGATTTTATTCAAAGGAAGACTCTCATTCAAGCAATACATACCAAGCAAGAGAAAACGTTTGGTATAAAGTTATTTGTACTGTGTGATTGCAAGAGTGTCTCGTTTTGGATATCATTGTGTACACTGGCAGTAATACATTGAGAGATACCATGAAGTTGTTGGGTATCTTTGGATGTGGGTTCAAACAGTGATGGAACCATATCTTGGTAAGGGGCATATATTATTTACTGATAACTGTACACAGGCCCCATATTCAGTGATTTCTTGCGAGTGACTCTGACAGATTGTGTGGCACAGTGCGTGTAATCGTAAATATATGCCATGGTTCGACGCTGGCACTCGCAAGGTGAGTGCAAGCCTTTGCTGCCAATGACATAATGCATTTTGGTGGCATGACAGACGTGATGTCATATTGTTGACATCATTCACTGAAACGAAATGGCAGATAGTGGCAGGCACAATAGAGACCAATGAACCCATTCTAAAACCTGCAGCTGTCATGGACTACAACCTCAGTATGCCTTAGTGGACAAATGTGACATGCAGATTGGGTTTGCTGATTGTGTATGCAAGAGTTATAATTGGTATATAAAACATTTTTTTCATCTTGTTGATATTTCCATGCTAAATGCTTATAACATATACAAGTTGAGGACCAACAACAAACCAAAATATGGTGAATTTTGTTTGTCAGTCATCAGACAATAATCACCAAGTACCAAGGAGCAACACCTGCAATAGACCAGCGCCCACGAAATTACCAGCACACGCCATCACGTTTGAGGCCTGGTGATCACTACCCCATACAGCTGCCTCCTACTGCTTTTAAGAAAAATGCTCAGAGGAGGTGTTTTGTATGTGGGCATACCACAAAATGCCCATAAACACGCAGAGACACTCGTTTTATGTGTGAGGAGTGTCAAGTGCCACTCTGCATATACCCATATTTCAAAGAGTTTCACAAGCTGCAGCAGTTTTAGGAAAGTGTTCAGTGACTGTACATATGTAGTATATATATTATGGAACAATAGTAATAAACAATGTTTTGTATTGTTTGTTTGTGTAAAAAAGTTTTATACACAAACTAATAGTGATAATGTTTGTTCAGTTATTGTGTTGTAAACAATGAGTGTATATTTGAACAATGCACCTGACTTTGGTCTCACAGGCCACGTAAGTTACTTAGAAAAGAAAAATATTGGAAAATGCAAGAGACCTTCGAATTGGAGTAAAAAGAATACCGGGTGGGCGGCATTTGCCGCTGTTGCCATACACCGCTCATTTTCTGCCAACTTTGCGCCTCTGTATCTCGGTAAGTACTAAAAAATTTTTTAGGCTTAAAACACTCGGTAAAATAATCCTAACATTTTGGTAAGAATTTTTTTTTTTCTTTTTTAATATTTTGCGACATAGAATGACAGTTTCAGAAAGGGGCCTGCGACAGTCAAAGGGTTAATATATTTATAGATGGGTTGTAAAAGAAGTAAATGCTAGGGTGTTCGGGGAATCAAATACAAAATGGGAATTGACAGTTACTTTTTGCTGATGATACTGTGCTTATGGGAGATTCTAAAGAAAAATTACAAAGGTTAGTGGACAAGTTTGGGAGTGTGTGTAAAGGTAGAAAGTTAAAAGTGAACATAGAAAAGAGTAAGGTGATGAGGGTATCAAATGATTTAGATAAAGAAAAATTGGATATCAAATTGGGGAGGAGGAGTATGGAAGAAGTGAATGTTTTCAGATATTTGGGAGTTGACATGTCAGCGGATGGCTTTATGAAGGATGAGGTTAATCATAGAATTGATGAGGGAAAAAAGGCTAGTGGTGCGTTGAGGTATATGTGGAGACAAAAAACATTATCTATGGAGTAAAGTATAGTAGTACCAACACTCGTATATGTGTGTGAAGCTTGGGTTGTAAATACTGCAGCGAGGAGGCGGTTGGAGGCAGTGGAGATGTCCTGTCTAAGTGCAATGTGTGGTGTAAATATTATGCAGAAAATTCAGAGTGTGGAAATTAGGAGAAGGTGTGGAGTTAATAAAAGTATTAGTCAGAGGGCTGAAGAGGGGTTGTTGAGGTGGTTTGGTCATTTAGAGAGAATGGATCAAAGTAGAATGACATGAAGAGCGTATAAATCTGTAGGGGAAGGAAGGCGGGGTAGGGGTCATCCTTGAAAAGGTTGGAAGGAAGGGGTAAAGGAGGTTTTGTGGGCGAGGGGCTTGGACTTCCAGCAAGTGTGCGTGAGCGTGTTCAATAGGAGTGAATGGAGACAAATGGTATTTGGGACCTGACTAGCTGTTGGAGTGTGAGCAGGGTAATATTTAGTAAAGGGATTCAGGGAAACCGGCGACTTTTATATTGCCGGACTCGAGTCCTGGAAATGGGAAGTACAATGTCTGCACTTTAAAGGAGGGGTTTGGGATATTGGCGGTTTGGAGGGATATGTTGCGTATCTTTATACGTATATGCTTCTAAACTGTTGTATTCTGGGCACCTCTGCAAAAACGGTGATTGTGAGAGTGAGATGAAAGTGTTGAATGATGAAAGTATTTTCTTTATGGGTCACCCTGCCTCGGTGGGAGACGGACGACTTATTAAAAAAAAAAAAAATTAAGAAGCATCTTTCCATCATACATTGCCCAAGTTTCAATTAGATAACCCAACAAATAAATGAGATCCAATTCCCTTGATGAAGAGCAAGAGCCCCTCACCAGCATCAAGGAACCTCCTTTGAGGCCCACTCACTTATGGAAATTTCGCTCATGTGTGGAAGCAAACAATCGACCGATCGACTGCTTGTATTTGGAAAATCTTGCACTTGGATGCACTCGCAAGTGGAGGTTCCACTGTATTTAATAATGAAAATTGGAAGCTTAATGAATAATAATTGTAGTGACAGTAATAATGGTATTTAATAAATTTGGAAAAAAAAAGATAGTAAGCACTGTAGAGCTTACTGTAGTAAGCTCTACAGTAGTCATTATTAAAGTATGCCGGGTGGAGACTTTCGTCATATTTGGATATCTAAATATCTGACTGTTAGTTGTTTCATTGCTACAAAAATTAATGCCAGCTTGGCAACATGTAATGGGAAGTTTTAGGATTTCCCAAGGCTGCATGCTCAGTTCCTCCTAGACTTGTGTGGCTTGTATTACAGTTAACTAGACTTCTATGGACGGGCTCTTGGTGTGGATATATTACTACCACTGTCACAGAACTTACATTCAGTTCCTTACTGAATGCTCACACACTCCAATGGCTTTTTCTGTTTCCTTTGTTTGATGGCCTGCCTTAAGTAATCCAGTGATATCGTGTGTCAGCAACTTTTGCCCATGCTGATTCATCTTTAGCCAAAAATGTCCACCAAACTCATCACTCAAAAGCATATGCCACAAGGAGATCATGGATACAAATCCATCCACCACACAAGTTCAGAAGGCACTGAGCATGCAGGGAGTCCTGTGATGTCCTGCTATGAGTTGTCTCTTGGCGTTAATTTTTGTTACTCCGAAACTCCTAACAGGGTCAGGTATTTTTTCAACATTAACCCTTTCAGGGTCCAGAGGCCAAATTTCAAAGTGTGCACCAGGGTCCAAGAATTTAAAAATAAAAAATTTGTTATTTTTTCTTATGAAATGGTAAAGAATCTTTTTCTGAAGGTAATAAAACAAAAAGTACGAAATTTGATGGAAAATTGACGAACTTATGCTCTCGCGAATTTTGATGTGTCAGCGATATTTACGAATTGGCGATTTTGCCGACTTTGACTCCCATTTTAAGCCAATTACATTATTCCAGTCGACCAAATTCTTAGCTATTTCACTAGTATTACTTCTATTCTATTGATTGAGCACAATAAATCACCCAGTCAACTGTTTCAACTACAAAATAAAGTGATCGGAAATTGGTAATTTGGCCAATTTAATAGTTCAAAATATTCCAATTTCAAAATAAGGTCCAGAATAAACAATGCAGACATTCCTGGCACTAAACTAACATTTCCTCTGTTCATTAGTTATGTTTTGAGGCTTTACAAATGAATTCCATTTTGATTTTTTATTCACATAAGGAATTTTTATTCAAACCAAAAAATAGAATATTTACTGTTATGCAATTTTGTAATAATTGTATAAATATCATCACCACATTTGTGAATGTATATTAGACCCACCAGCTGGCATGTATTAGACGTGTGAGGTCGTTTATTTACTCTTGAACATCGACAAAAATTTAACATTTCCGCTACTTTGAGCTCAGTTTCAAGCCATTTCCAGTGCTAAAACCAATCAAAATCATCTCTATTTCTGTAATATATCTTCCATTCTATCAAATGAGACCAAGAAATTGCAAATTCAACTATAAAAAGCATATGAAAAAACACTGCAAAGTCACTGTTTTAATCGAAAATCAGTGTTTTTTTTTTCTCTCATACACTGTGTGCTGCAGGATTTGTTTTATGTGGTGCACACATACCACATAGATGTATTCTCTCATTTCTAGGCCCAAATTTACCACTCACAGCCTATCAGAGTGAGCCGAACTCATGGCATAGATCTTCGGTTTGGACCCTGAACGTAAAGCCGTAGATCTGTGGCATGGACCCTGAAAGGGTTAAAGTATGCCGGGCACCACCACCCAGCATACTTAATTAATGACTACTGTAGCTCAAGTCCCTTCAAAGTCATTATGAATCATTACTGAATTGGCAGTGATGCAATTATAAACACAACCTTGCTAGTGTGAAATTCTCCTGTGAAAACCTACATTTGTCATCACAGTGGAGCCCATGCTAACCTTAGTGCAGGCTGAGTAAGACTTAAGGTATTGTTTAATACATTTATAGACAGGATTGTGAGAGAATTAAATGGTAGGGTATTGGGAAGGATAGATCAGGTTGTTGGTACCTGTTGTCCAGTCTGACCTTGGCACCATGGCCCAGCTCATAAGGAACCGATTTGAGGAATTTGTAAAGTTCCCTCTTGAAGACTGCCAGGGATCTTTTGATAATCCTCCAGATGCATGAAGGAAGTGTTTAAAGAGTTGTGGTCCCTTTATACTAATTGGAGAAGGTAGGAATGATGCAGTTTGGAGAGACATTTATATTGTGGTTTTTGGGCACTTCTGGCTAGATTACTGTTGGAAACATTCACAATCATTCATTCATGTTTGGGTCACCCTACCTTGATGGGAGACAGCCTGTGTTTTGAAATTTTTATTTACCCTTATTAAAAATTATTTCAAATCATGATTCCTATAAACATAAGCCTAAAATTATTACAATCTCTACATCATAATTTTTAATAGTCAAGAAAACATACCTCATGCCAAATAGTAACTTGGAAATTATGTGCACCGAGACCCCCCACTATTGACGTGGATGCACTCCTGAACCCCTACAGCTGCATGGTCATCCATGGAAGTAATCTGGTTCACCTGAAGAATTAATCTAATTTTGGTATTTAGGAAGTAGGGCTACAGCGTATATTATTTATTACTGAAATAATAAGTTAGAGGGTTGGAATATTTAAAAAAAATGCAGTATTAGAATGTGGGGCAGAAGTTTGTCGCTATAGGAGGGTGGGTGCAGGAGGAAAGAGGAGCGAGTGGTGGAATGATGAAATAAAGGGTGTGATAAAAGAGAAAAAGGTAGGTTATGAGAGGTTTTTACAAAGCAGAAGTGTTATAAGAAGAGCAGAGTTGTTATTATTATTATTATTATCATTATCACACTGGCCGATTCCCACCAAGGCAGGGTGGCTCGAAAAAGAAAAACTTTCACCATCATTCACTCCATCACTGTCTTGCCAGAAGGGTGCTTTACACTACAGTTTTTAAACTGCAACATTAACACCCCTTCTTCAGAGTGCAGGCACTGTACTTCCCATCTCCAGGACTCAAGTCCAGCCTGCCGGTTTCCCTGAACCCCTTCATAAATGTTACTTTGCTCACACTCCAACAGCACGTCAAGTATTAAAAACCATTTGTCTCCATTCACTCCTATCAAACACGCTCACACATGCCTGCTGGAAGTCCAAGCCCCTCGCACACAAAACCTCCTTTACCCCCTCCCTCCAACCTTTCCTAGGCCGACCCCTACCCCGCCTTCCTTCCAATACAGACTGATACACTCTTGAAGTCATTCTGTTTCACTCCATTCTCTCTACATGTCCGAACCACCTCAACAATCCTTCCTCAGCCCTCTGGACAACAGTTTTGGTAATCCCGCACCTCATCCTAACTTCCAAACTACGAATTCTCTGCATTATATTCACAGCACACATTGCCCTCAGACATGACATCTCCACTGCCTCCAGCCTTCTCCTCGCTGCAACATTCATCACCCATGCTTCACACCCATATAAGAGCGTTGATAAAACTATACTCTCATTCATTCCCCTCTTTGCCTCCAAGGACAAAGTTCTTTGTCTCCACAGACTCCTAAGTGCACACTCACCCTTTTCCCCTCATCAATTCTATGATTCACCTCATCTTTCATAGACCCATCCGCTGACACGTCCACTCCCAAATATCTGAATACATTCACCTCCTCCATACTCTCTCCCTCCAATCTGATATCCAATCTTTCATCACCTAATCTTTTTGTTATCCTCATAACCTTACTCTTTCGTATTCACTTTTAATTTTCTTCTTTTGCATACCCTACCAAATTCATCCACCAATCTCTGCAACTTCTCTTCAGAATCTCCCAAGAGCACAGTGTCATCAGCAAAGAGCAACTGTGACCACTCCCACTTTGTGTGATTCTTTATCTTTTAACTCCACGCCTCTTGCCAAGACCCTCGCATTTACTTCTCTTACAACCCCATCTATAAATATATTAAACAACCACGGTGACATCACACATCCTTGTCTAAAGCCTACTTTTACTGGGAAATAATTCCCCTCTTTCCTACATACTCTAACTTGAGCCTCACTATTCTCATAAAAACTCTTCACTGCTTCCAGTAACCTACCTCCTACACCATACACTTGCAACATCTGCCATATTGCCCCCCTATCCACCCTGTCATATGCCTTTTCCAAATCCATAAATGCCACAAAGACCTCTTTAGCCTTATCTAAATACTGTTCACTTACATGTTTCACTGTAAACACCTGGTCCACACACCCCTTACCTTTCCTAAAGCGTCCTTGTTCATCTGCTATCCTATTTTCCGTCTTACTCTTAATTCTTTCAATAATAGCTCTACTATACACTTTACCAGGTATACTCAACAGACTTATCCCCCTATAATTTTTGCACTCTCTTTTGTCCCCTTTGCCTTTATACAAAGGAGCTATGCATGCTCTCTGCCAATCCATAGTTACCTTACCCTCTTCCATACATTTATTAAATAATTGCACCAACCACTCCAAAACTATATCCCCACCTGCTTTTAACATTTCTATCTTTATCCCATCAATCCCGCTGCCTTACCCCCTTTCATTTTACCTACTGCCTCACGAACTTCCCCCACACTCATAACTGGCTCTTCCTCACTCCTACAAGATGTTATTCCTCCTTGCCCTATACACGAAATCACAGCTTCCCTAACTTCATCAACATTTAACAATTCCTCAAAATATTCCCTCCATCTTCCCAATACCTCTAACTCTCCATTTAATAACTCTCCTCTCCTATTTTTAACTGACAAATCCATTTGTTCTCTAGGCTTTTTTAACTTGTTAATTTCACTCCAAAACTTTTTCTTATTTTCAACAAAATTTTTTAACATCTCACCCACTCTCTCATTTGCTCTCTTTTTACATTGCTTCACCACTCTCTTACCCTCTCTCTTTTTCTCCATATACTCTTCCCTTCTTGCATCACTTCTACTTTGTAAAAACTTCTCGTATGCTAACTTTTTCTCCCTTACTACTCTCTTTACATCATCATTCCACCAATCGCTCCTCTTCCCTCCCGCACCCACTTTCCTGTAACCACAAACTTCTGCTGAACACTCTAACACTACATTTTTAAACCTACCCCATACCTCTTCGACCCCATTGCCTATGCTCTCATTAGCCCATCTATCCTCCAATAGCTGTTTATATCTTACCCTAACTGCCTCCTCTTTTAGTTTATAAACCTTCACCTCTCTCTTCCCTGATGCTTCTATTCTCCTTGTATCCCATCTATCTTTTACTCTGTGTAGCGACAACTAGAAAGTGATCTGATATATCTGTGGCCCCTCTATAAACATGTACATCCTGAAGTCTACTCAACAGTCTTTTATCTACCAATACATAATCCAACAAACTACTGTCATTTCGCCCTACATCATATCTTGTATACTTTATCCTCTTTTTCTTAAAATATGTATTACCTATAACTAAACCCCTTTCTATACAAAGTTCAATCAAAGGGCTCCCATTATCATTTACACCTGGCACCCCAAACTTACCTACCACACCCTCTCTAAAAGTTTCTCCTACTTTAGCATTCAGGTCCCCTACCACAATTACTCACTTGGTTCAAAGGCTCCTATACATTCACTTAACATCTCCCAAAATCAATCATCAATCAATCAATCAATCAATCAATCAATCCAATCAACTCATCATCAATCCTTCAATCCATCAATCAATCAATCAATCAATCATCAACTTAATAACCAATCAATCATCAACCTATCAATCAATCAATCAATCTTCTCTCTCCATCTCTATCTTCTTCATCCTCTCCATACGATCCTTCAACTCTCTCTCCTTCTCTCTCTCTACTCTCTCAATACTCCATTAATCCCTTATCCCCCTCTCCATTCCTCTCCTCTCTCTTTCTCCTTCATCAGCATCCTTCTTCATTCTCTCCATCTCTTTCTTCTCTCTCCCACTCTCTCCCATCAAGCTCCCTTTCTCCTTCTCTTCTCTCTTCGTCTCGTCTCTCTCTCTCTCTCCCTCTCTCTCTCTCACTCTCTCCTCTCTCTCTCTCTCTCTCTCTCACTCTCTCTCTCTCTGCATATCTCTCTCTCTCCTCTCTCTCTCCTCTCATCTCTTCCCTCTCTCTCTTTTCCCCTCTCTCTCTCTCTCTCTCTCCTCTCCTCTCTCTCTCTCTCTCTCTCCCCTCTCTCTTCCCTCTCTCCCTTTTCCCCTCTCTCTCTCTCTCCTCTTCCCTCTCTCCATCTTTTCTCCTCCTCTCCTCCACCTCTTTTCTCTCTCCCTCCCCACTCCCCCTCTCCCCTCTCTCTCTCTCTTTCCCTCCCTCACCCCCTCCCCCCCCTCCCCCCCCCCCCCTTCCCAGGTGCATACACGCTTATTATGACCCACTTTTCGCATCCAACCTTTACTTTAAACCACATAATTCTTGAATTTACACATTTATATTATCTTTTCTCCTTCCATAACTGATCCTTCAACATTACTGCTACCCCTTCCTTAGCTCTAACTCTCTCAGATACTCCAGATTTAATCCCATTTATTTCCCCCCACCGAAACTCCCCTACCCCCTTCAGCTTTGTTTCGCTTAGGGCCAGGACATCCAACTTCTTTTCATTCATAACATCAGCAATCATCTGTTTCTTGTCATCCGCACTACATCTGCGCACATTCAAGCATCCCAGTTTTATAAAGTTTTTCTTCCTCTCTTTTTAGTAAATGTCTACAGGAGAAGGGGTTACTAGCCCATTGCTCCCGGCATTTTAGTCACCTCATACGACACGCATGGCTTACGGAGGAAAGATTCTTTTCCACTTCCCCATGGACAATAGAAGAAATAAAGAAGAACAAGAGCTATTTAGAAAAAGGAGAAAAGCCTAGATATATGTATATATATATATATATATATGCATGTGCGTGTCTGTGAAATGTGACCAAAGTGTAAGTAGGAGTATCAAGATATCTCTGTTATCTAGCGTGTTTGAGACAGAAAAAGAGTATATGGAGTATATGGAGAGTAAAAGAAAAGGTGAAGAGAGTGGTGAGAGAGTGCATAAGGAGAGCATGATAGAGGGAGAGGCACTGTCAAGAAATTTTAATGAAAACAAGAACAAATTTTGGAGTGAGATAAACAAGTTAAGAAAGCCTAGGGAACGAATGGATTTGTCAGTTAAAAACAGAGTAGGGGAGTTTGTAGATGGGGAGCTGGAGGTATTTGGTAGATGGCGGGAATATTTTGAGGAACTTTTAAATGTCGATGAAGAAAGGGAGGCAGTCATTTCATGCACTGGCCAGGGAGGTATGACGTCTTTCAGGAGTGAACAAGAGCAGGATGTGAGTGGGGGGGAGGTGCATGAGGCATTATGTAGAATGAAAGGGGGTAAAGCAGCTGGAACTGACGGGATCATGACAGAAACGTTAAAAGCAAACGGGGATAGTGTTGGAGTGGTTGGTATTTTTGTTTAATAAATGTATGGAAGAGGGGAAGGTACCTAGGGATTGGCAGAGAGCATGTATAGTCCCTTTATATAAAGGGAAGGAGGACAAAAGAGATTGTAAAAATTATAGAGGAATTAGTTTACCGAGTATACCAGGAAAAGTGTTCTGTAAAGTTATTGAAAGAATTAGAGGTAAGACAGAATGTAGGATTGTGGATGAGCAAGGAGGTTTTAGAGTGGGTAGGGGATGTGTAGATCAAGTGTTTACATTGAAGCATATATGTGAACAGTATCTAGATAAAGGTAGGGAAGTTTTTATTGCATTTATGGATTTAGAAAAGGCATATGATAGTGGATAGGGGAGCAATGTGGCAGATGTTGAAAGTACAGTAGTCCCTCAATAATCATCCGGCCTGAAAGTCGTCCATTTCGGAAATAGTCCCGTTATTTCGTCTAAACATTGGCTCGCAAATGGTCCGTTAACTCGCTAATCGTTCTTCGTCCGGGATGCGTACTCACGCTCTGAGCCGCCTGGGCCTGCCTTCCCAGCCAGTGTGCCATTGTTTACCAGTGAGTGACGGTCCCCTCACATGCTTCTATGAAATATTTCATAATATTCCATTGATTTTAGTGCTTGTAAGTGCTAAATAAGCTACCATGGCTCCAAAGAAAGCTTCTAGTGCCAGCCCTTTGGTAAACAATGTGAGAAACACATAATTTATGAAAAAGTTTGTAGAAAAATACAAAGGTGGTGGTGGTGGTAGAGTGGAAGCAATTGTGATAGTAGAAGGTAGTAGTGATGGTGGTAACAGTTGTAATAGTGGTAGTTCATAGTGATGGTAGTAGAGGGTTCCTTCTTTAGTGATTCAGCGATTCTACCAACTCCTCCAATGTTGTTGGAGTTGTATAGGGCTACAGAAAACACCACCGCCTCAGCTGCTGCTTCACCACCATTATGGACGGCTTACTCTCAGTGGCCCTTATATACCCAACAACACAACACAACACCTCTCGTGACATACGTAATGACTTATTTTATTCATTCTAGAGTATAATCCATGTTTCTATGTTATATTATATGTTATATTATGTCATATTAGTTGAATTGTGATAGATAAATAAGCCGTAGAGTTGATATTAGTGTCATATTCTCCAACAGTAAACTTGCCATCCCTCCCTCACACAAACAAGTCTCCAATATTCAAATTCAAAGTTTATTCTCTATAAGGATTACAGTGCTGAGTTTACAGAATTTGGTTATTGTGTGGTTTACATGTAGTAAAATACTAATTACAGAGGGGGCCACTAGAACACCTAGCATGGTTAGACATTTCGGGCAGACTTAGATTAATTCTTAACTTTAAAATATTAAAAATTATGAGGTAAGCTGGTATTATGGCTAAGTGACTAAATACTAGTTTGTGAGTTTAGCAATGTGAATGCTTTTGTTTTGGCACAATACATAGTTTCAGTATTGGATTATCACAGGCCAACTTATGACTAGTTAGGATTCATTATTTTAAGATTGAGATTGATATTCTGTTTATGGTCAAATGGTTAGTTTTGTTTAGTGTGAAACACCAGGTGTATTCGTGTAATTAAGTTGACGGGGTGTATCAGGAGATAAGATGTTTTCTAATGGTAGTTTTGAAGTGATATGTGCCCTGCAGTTCTAAGAGTTTTTGAGGTAGGGTGTCCAGATTTGGGCTTTCATACATTGAATTTTTGAAAAGGGTTTTGTGGGACACGTGGAATGTCGTGAGATGTTGTGTCTGGGTATGTTTTGTGGGTCCTGTCACAACTACAGAAAGCATTTAGGTCAAGGTTATTATTGGAATTTAAAGGTCCTGTAGCCTGTAGATTGCACAGTGTAAGTGTGGTGTATGAACGGGGAGTAGTTTAAGATTAAGAAAGAGAACACTGCAGTGGGCCCCTTGCTGGCCAATACTAGGCCGGTCCTTCACAAATCCCAACCCTTAACGAAAAAATTGCTACCAAGCAATAGCTCGGGCAAGTCTGACTCCAAATCCAACCCTCTCACTCAGTGTATTTATCCAACCTAAATTTGAAACTACCCAATGTTTTAGCTTGGATCACCTACTAGGCAGACTTTTCCCAAACTCATCAATTACCCTCTATTACCAATGTCATTTATACATTTTATTAGTGTTTTATGTTTTTGGCATTTTTTCTGCATGAAATCTATATTTATACTAGGGAAGTGACCCTGAAGTGACCTAGAGTCTTATGGAGGGGTCCCCCTTCCAAACATAACCTCTCTTCTCTCTCCTCCTCCCTGTCTTCACTCGTCAACACACCTTCAATAAAGGGAACTCTGTTGAATGTATTTTTGTGCATGTAACTATCTTTTAGGTAAAAAAAATTGTTGATACTTCTGGGTGTCTGAACGAATTAATTGGATTTACATTATTCTTATGGGAAAATTGTTTCAAATTGCCCTTTCGATATAGTCCCCTTCCAGGAATGATTAGGATGATATTGAGGACCCTGTAGTGGATTAGGTAGTAAGTTACTAAATGCTGTAAGAGTTTTTTATGAGGACATGAGGCTGGGGGTTAGGGTGTGTAGAAGAGAGGGAGACTACTTCCGATAAAAGTAGGTCTTAGCAGGGATGTGTAATGTCACCATGGTTTTTTTAATATATTTATAGATGGGGTTGTAAAAGAAGTAAATGCTGGGGTTGGGAGAAGTGTGGGATTAAATTATGGGGAATCAAATACAAAATGGGAAGAAGTTACTTTTTGCTGATGATACTGTGCTTATGGGTGATTCTAAAGAAAAATTGCAGAGGTTAGTGGACGAATTTGGGAGTGTGTGTAAAAGTAGAAAGTTGAAAGTGAACATGGAAAAGAGTAAGGTGATGAGGGTATCAAATGATTTAGATAAAGAAAAATTGGATAGCAAATTGGGGAAGAGGAGTATGGAAGAAGTGAATGTTTTCAAATATTTGGGAGTTGACGTATCAGCGGATGGATTTATGAAGGATGTGGTTAATCATAGAATTGATGAGGGGAAAAAAGGTGAGTGGTGCGCTGAGGTACATGTGGAGACAGAACGTTATCTATGGAGGCAAAGAAGGGAATGTTTGAAAGTACATATAGTGGTGCCAACACTCTTATATGGGTGTGAAGCTTGGGTTGTAAATGCTGCAGCGAGAGGCGGTTGGAGGCAGTGGAGATGTCCTGTCTAAGGGCAGTGTGTGGTGTAAATATTATGCAGAAAATTCGGAGTGTGGAAATTAGGAGAAGGTTTTGAGTTAATAAAAGTATTAGTCAGAGGGCTGAAGAGGGGTTGTTGAAGTAGTTTGGTCATTTAGAGAGAATGGATCAAAGTAGAATGACATGGAGAGCGTATAAATCTCTGGGGGAAGGAAGGCGGGGTAGGGGTCGTCCTCGAAAGGGTTGGACGGAGGGGGTAAAGGAGGTTGTGTGGGCATGGGGCTTTGATTTCCAGCAAGCGTGCATGAGTGTATTAGATAGGAGGGAATGGAGACGAATGGTATTTGGGACCTGACGAGCTGTTGAGTGTGAGCAGGGTAATATTTAGTAAAGGGATTCAGGGAAACCAGTTATTTTGTATAGCCGGACTCGAGTCCTGGAAATGGGAAGTACAATGCCTGCACTTTAAAGGAGGGGTTTTGGGATATTGGCAGTTTGGAGGGATATGTTGTGTATTTTTATATGTATATACTTCTAAACTGTTGTATTCTGAGCACCTCTGCAAAAACAGTGATTATGCGTGTGTGAGGTGAATGTGTTGAATGATGATGAAAGTGATGAAAGCCCATGGTGGCTTATTTAGCAGTTACAAGCACTAAAATCACTGGAATAATCCAAAATATATGGCAGGTACACGTGGAATTGACAGCAGCAGCTTGTAAACAATGGCACACCGAGTCTTGGGGTGGCTGGGCCTACTCAGGCCATGCTCCCGCCGCATGGACACTTTCCAGACGAACACTGTTAGACAAGTTTTTCGCCGTTGGTAGAGTATTTTTTTTATGCCAAAGAGTGCCGTTAGACGAATTTGCCGTTAGTTGATGCCGCCGTTCGGCTGGGGTCCACTGTATTTATCAAATAATTTTTATAATGAGCAGATTCTTATGTAGGATAATTATCCATAGAGATAAAATAATTTTGTCATTGGTTATTAAAGATTAGAATGTTTTACAGGTCAGAAAGCATTCAAGAAAAAGCAGCTATGTTACAAGCAAGTGCCACGCAACATGGCAACACAGACCATTACAGACATCATCATCCTGAGTCGCTCCAAGGTCGCACCTGAAGGGTTCTCGCTCGTTGGGGAGATGAATGGTTTGTGTGTGTGTATAAAACCTGGTCCTGCACCCACTCCACAGTATAATAAGCCTCCTGCCCAGGCTTCATCACCACTTCTCTATGGGTTAGTATGTGTTTGTTCCTGCATGCAAGTTGTGAAAAAAAAAATTGTACCTTTTCATTAACTGTGATTAGCATCTGATATTACCAAGAACCACTTTGTATGGGGCAGAAGTTTATGGTTATAGGAGGGTGGGTGCAGGAGAAAAGAGGAGTGATGGGTGGAATGATGAAATAAAGGGTGTGATAAAAAGAAAAAGGTAGCTTATTAGAGGTTTTTACAAAGCAGAAGTGTTATAAGAAGAGCAGAGTATATGGAGAGTAAAAGAAAGGTAAAGAGAGTGGTGAGAGAATGCAAAAGGAGAGCAGATGAAGTGGGAGGGGCACTGTCAAGAAATTTTAATGAAAATAAGAAAAAATTTTGGAGTGAGTTAAACAAGTTAAGAAAGCCTAGGGAAAGAATGGATTTGTCAGTTAAAAACAGAGTAGGGGAGTTAGTAGATGGGGAGATGGAGGTTTTGGGTAGATGGCAGGAATATTTTGAGGAAGTTTTAATGTCAACGAAGAAAGGGAGGTGGTAATTTCGTGCATTGGCCAGGGAGGTATACCATCTTTTAAGAGTGAAGAAGAGCAGGATGCGAGTGTGGGGGGAGGTGCGCGAGGCATTACGTAGAATGAAAGGGGGTAATGCAGCGGGAAGTGATGTGATCATGACAGAAATGTTAAAAGCAGGGGAGATATTGTGTTAGTGGTTGGTATTTTTGTTTAATAAATGTATGAAACCTAGGTAGTAGGTTGGTAGACAGCAACCGCCCAGGGAGGTACTACCGTCCTGCCAAGTGAGTGTAAAATGGAAGCCTGTAATTGTTTTTACACGATGGTAGGATTGCTGGTGTCTTTTTTTTCTGTCTCGTACACATGCAAGATTTCAGGTACATCTTGCTGCTTCTACTTACACTTAGGTCACACTACACATACATGTACAAGCATATATATACACACCCCTCTGGGTTTTCTTCTATTTTCTTTTTAGTTCTTGTTCTTCTTTATTTCCTCTTATCTCCATGGGGAAGTGAAACAGAATTCTTCCTCCGTAAGCCATGCGTGTTGTAAGAGGCAACTAAAATGCCGGGAGCAAGGGGCTAGTAACCCCTTCTCCTGTATATATTGCTAAATGTAAAAGGAGAAACTTTCGTTTTTCCTTTTGGGCCACCCCACCTCGGTGGGATACAGCCGTGTGTTAAAAGAAAGAAATGTATGAAAGAGGGGAAGGTACCTAGGGATTGGCAGAGAGCATGTATAGTTCCTTTATATAAAGGGAAGGGGAACAAAAGAGATTATAAAAATTAGAGGAATTAGTTTACCGAGTATACCAGGAAAAGTGGACGGTAGGGTTATTATTGAAAGAATTATAAGTAAGTCAGAATGTAGGATTGCGGATGAGCAAGGAGGTTTTAGAGTGGGTAGAGGATGTGTAGATCAAGTATTTACACTGAAGCATATATGTTAACAGTATTTAGATAAAGGAAGGGAAGTTTTCATTGCATTTATGGATTCAGAAAAGGCATATGATAGAGTGGATAGGGGAGCAATGTGGCAGATGTTACAAGTACAGGTCCTCCATCACAAATCCGGCATCATTGGGACCTGTGGTGTGCCGGATTACTGAGTTTGCCGGATTACAGAATGGTTAGGTTAGAATACACTTAATAAAATTAACCAACTTGACTTTGCACAAGATTCATTGAACATCGGCAAAAATCGAACATTTCCGCTACTGTGAGCTCAATTTCAAGGTACTTTTCGTTGTGAAAGCAATCAAAATCATGTTTATTTCTGTAATATATCTTCCATTCTATCAAATCAGTCCAAAAAAATGAGAATGCAACCATAAAAACCATACGAAAATATACTGCAAAGAGGCGGCTAATGGCTGAGAAGTGAGCTCCCTTATTTATCGTCCGTCTTTTTTATTTTTGTTGTACATTAAGAAGCATCTTTCCATCATACATTGCCCAAGTTTCAATGAGATAGCCCAACAAACAACCGAGAAAAAAATATTTACCGAAAATCATATATGGCAAATCCAAGCCAGGTACTGGAAATAAGTTACTTTGACTTTTCTGGGTTATCCTAGGTTCTCTATACATACACTGCTGTGTATGATAATCTATGTAACTGTATTTGTGTATACCTGAATAAACTTATTTACTTTTAGTCTGTCAACTGAGTACAAGAAACTGCCCATTCACTTATTTTCAACTACCAATAAAGCGGGCAGAATTGGCTTTTTTGGGCCCGATTTCACACAAATTTCAACAGATGCCAATTTCAAAATAGAGTCCAGAATAAACAATGCAGACATTCCTGGCACTAAAATAACATTTTCTCTGCTCATTAGTCATGGCTACAGGCCCCTCTTATATTACTCTTGCTTCCCTTTTGGAATTTTTATTCACAAAAAAATAGAAGATTTACTGTTATACAGACTGCTGCATTATTGTAATAATTGTATAAATAATGTCAATCCATTCTTGACTACGTATTGGAATTTGGACTGGCAGGCAGACGGGTATTAGACGGTGATGTCATTTGTTTACTCTTGAGCTTCGCTAAAGAATAGAACATTTTCGCTACTGTGAGCGCAATTTCAAGGTACTTTTCTTCGTGAAAGCAATCAAAATCATATCTCTTTCTGTAATATATCTTCCATTTTATCAAATGAGACCGAAAAAATGAGAATATAACCATAAAAACGTACAAAAATATACCGCTAAGCGGCCGCTAATGGCTGAGAAGTGAACTCCACTATTTATGGTCTGATTTCTTTCATTTTTGGTCTAAGTTAAGAAGTATCTTTCCATCATACATTGCCCAAGTTTGAATAAGAAAACCCCAACAAACAACTGAGAAAATAAATAATAATAATAATAATAAAATAATAATATCTTTATTTACTACACGTACATGTACAAGGTATACAGGCCTAGCTGACATAAGTGACATACTACTGTATAGAAAGCCTCTTGTTATGCTGAGTATTTCAAGAAAATTAGGTCATTGTCTCAGGATAACGCCCACACCAGTCCACTAACACCCGGGTACCCATTTACTGATGGGTAAACATAGACAACAAGTGTAAAGAAACACGCCTAATGTTTCTACCCTGGCTGGGAATCAAATATTTACCAAAAATCATATATGGCTAACCCAAGCCAGGTACTAGAAATAAGCCACGTTGACTTTTTTGCGTTATCCTAGGTTCTCTACACGTATGCTGCTATGTGTGATAATCTATACGTGTATATGGAAAATAACTTTTGTTTCATGCAGTACGAGTGTATGTGACAGTTAGCCCTGTGCTATACTCAGTTTTCTCTAATATAAGCTCCCAAGACAGGGATAGGAGAATGGTATTTGTATGTCATGTCCTCTTCATACCTCCGTCGAACTGCTTGGTGTTATGCCAAATATTATTTATTCTGGAGTATTTAACATGTTTTATGTTATTTATATTGTTTATTATGTCATATTAGATCAGTTGTGATAGGCAAATAAGCTGTAGTGTTGATATTAGCATAATAAAGCATATTCTCCTGCTTCATGAGACTGAGTTCATGGCAACCGACAGTGGCTTCAAAGCCACCTTATCTTTAATGGATAATGTACTGTGTAGGTGCTTTACATAATGAGAAGCATTTCTATTATTCATTGGAACCATGGCTAGGGCTAAAAGTATGCAGGTTAAAACAATAAATGGAGAAACAGAAATTGGAATGACTTATGCAGCAAGTAGTGCCACCAAACAGTAGCAGCAGGTTGGTGTGGCGACCCTGGAAATTTGAAAATACGCTAGCCAAAATTAGTGCCGAATAACTGAAGGAACCGAATAACTGATTGCCGGATTTGTGATGGCGGACTTGTATATGGAATAGGTGGTAAGTTACTAAATGCTGTAAAGAGTTTTTATGAGGATAGTAAGGCTCAGGTTAGGGTGTGTAGAAGAGAGGGAGACTGCTTCCCGGTAAAAGTAGGTCTTAGACAGGGATGTGTAATGTCACCATGGTTGTTTAATGTATTTATAGATGGGGTTGTAAAAGGAGTAAATGCTAGAGTGTTCGGGAGAGGGGTGGGATTAAATTATGGGGAATCAAATACAAAATGGGAGTTGACAGTTACTTTTTGCTGATGATACTGTGCTTATGGGAGATTCTAAAGAAAAATTGCAAAGGTTAGTGGACGAGTTTGGGAGAGTGTATAAAGGTAGAAAGTTGAAAGTAAACATAGAAAAGAGTAAGGTGATGAGGATATCAAATGCTTTAGATAATGAAAAATTGGATATCGAATTGAGGAGGAGTATGGAAGAAATGAACGTTTTCAGTATTTGGGGGGTTTAAGGGGCAGGGTGGGTTTAGAAGGATTTGGTAATCATAGAATTGATGAGGGGAAAAAAGGTGAGTGGTGCATTGAGGAAAAGGAAGACAAAAAATGTAAACTATGGGAAAGAAAGGGGGTGGCAAAGTTGGGGGACCAACCACTTATGGGTTTTAAGCTTGGTAAATGCGCA
>NC_069430.1:11705082-11802205 GCF_026875155.1 Cherax quadricarinatus | reverse complement strand
TGGTCTCATTTGATAGAAGGAAGTATATTACAGAAATAGAGATTTTTGGGATTGGTTTTCCCTGAAATGGCTTGAAACTGAGCTCAAAGTAGCGGAAATGTTAAATTTTTGTCGATGTTCAAGAGTAAATAAACGACCTCACACGTCTAATACATGCCAGCTGGTGGTCTAATATACATTCACAAATGTGGTGATGATATTTATACAATTATTACAAAATTGCATAACAGTAAATATTCTATTTTTTGGTTTGAATAAAAATTCCTTATGTGAATAAAAAATCAAAATGGAATTCATTTGTAAAGCCTCAAAAACTAACTAATGAACAGAGGAAATGTTAGTTTAGTGCCAGGAATGTCTGCATTGTTTATTCTGGACCTTATTTTGAAATGGAATATTTTGAACTATTAAAATGGCCAAATTACCAATTTCCGATCACTTTATTTTGTAGTTGAAACAGTTGACTGGGTGATTTATTGTGCTCAATCAATAGAATAGAAGTAATACTAGTGAAATAGCTAAGAATTTGGTCGACTGGAATAATGTAATTGGCTAAAATGGGAGTCAAAGTCGGCAAAATCGCCAATTCGTAAATATCGCTGACACATCAAAATTCGCGAGAGCATAAGTTCGTCAATTTTCCATCAAATTTCGTACTTTTTGTTTTATTACCTTCAGAAAAAGATTCTTTACCATTTCATAAGAAAAAATAACAAATTTTTTATTTTTAAATTCTTGGACCCTGGTGCACACTTTGAAATTTGGCCTCTGGACCCTGAAAGGGTTAATGTTGAAAAATACCTGACCCTGTTAGGAGTTTTCGGAGTAACAAAAATTAACGCCAAGAGACAACTCATAGCAGGACATCACAGGACTCCTGCATGCTCAGTGCCTTCTGAACTTGGTGGTGGATGGATTTGTATCCATTATCTCCTTGTGGCATATGCTTTTGAGTGATGAGTTTGGTGGACATTTTTGGCTAAAGATGAATCAGCATGGGCAAAAGTTGCTGACGACACGATATCACTGGATTACTTAAGGCAGGCCATCAAACAAAGGAAACAGAAAAAGCCATTGGAGTGTGCGAGCATTCAGTAAGGAACTGAATGTAAGTTCTGTGACAGTGGTAGTAATATATCCACACCAAGAGCCCGTCCATATAAGTCTAGTTAACTGTAATACAAGCCACACAAGTCTAGGAGGAACTGAGCATGCAGCCTTGGGAAATCCTAAAACTTCCCATTACATGTTGCCAAGCTGGCATTAATTTTTGTAGCAATGAAACAACTAACAGTCAGATATTTAGATATCCAAATATGACGAAAGTCTCCACCCGGCATACTTTAATAATGACTACTGTAGAGCTTACTACAGTAAGCTCTACAGTGCTTACTATCTTTTTTTTTCCAAATTTATTAAATACCATTATTACTGTCACTACAATTATTATTCATTAAGCTTTATTTTCATTATTAAATACAGTGGAACCTCCACTTGCGAGTGCATCCAAGTGCAAGATTTTCCAAATACAAGCAGTCGATCGGTCGATTGTTTGCTTCCACACATGAGCGAAATTTCCATAAGTGAGTGGGCCTCAAAGGAGGTTCCTTGATGCTGGTGAGGGGCTCTTGCTCTTCATCAAGGGAATTGGATCTCATTTGTTTGTTGGGTTATCTAATTGAAACTTGGGCAATGTATGATGGAAAGATGCTTCTTAATTTTTTTTTTTTTTTTTTTTTTTTTTTAACAAGTCGTCCGTCTCCCACCGAGGCAGGGTGACCCATAAAGAAAATACTTTCATCATTCAACACTTTCATCTCACTCTCACAATCACCGTTTTTGCAGAGGTGCCCAGAATACAACAGTTTAGAAGCATATACGTATAAAGATACGCAACATATCCCTCCAAACCGCCAATATCCCAAACCCCTCCTTTAGACTGCAGGCATTGTACTTCCCATTTCCAGGACTCGAGTCCGGCAATATAAAAGTCGCCGGTTTCCCTGAATCCCTTTACTAAATATTACCCTGCTCACACTCCAACAGCTAGTCAGGTCCCAAATACCATTTGTCTCCATTCACTCCTATTGAACACGCTCACGCACACTTGCTGGAAGTCCAAGCCCCTCGCCCACAAAACCTCCTTTACCCCTTCCTTCCAACCTTTTCAAGGATGACCCCTACCCCGCCTTCCTTCCCCTACAATTTATACGCTCTTCATGTCATTCTATTTTGGGATCCATTCTCTCTAAATGCCCAAACCACCTCAACAACACCCTCTTCAGCCCTCTGATAATATTTTTAAATTAACCCCCACACCTTCTCCTAATTTCCACACTCTGAATTTTCTGCATAATATTTACACCACACATTGCACTTAGACAGGACATCTCCACTGCCTCCAACCGCCCCCCTCGCTGCAGTATTTACAACCAAGCTTCACACACATATACGAGTGTTGGTACTACTATACTTTACTCCATAGATAATGTTTTTTGTCTCCACATATACCTCAACCACCACTAGCCTTTTTTTCCCTCATCAATTCTATGATTAAACCTCATCCTTCTAAAGCCATCCGCTGACAATGTCAACTCCCAAATATCTGAAAACATTCACTTCTTCCATACTCCTCCTCCCCAATTTGATATCCAATTTTTCTTTATCAAAAATCATTTGATACCCTCATCACCTTACTCTTTTCTATGTTCACTTTCAACTTTCTACCTTTACACACACTCCCAAACTTGTCCACTAACCTTTGTAATTTTTCTTTAGAATCTCCCATAAGCACAGTATCATCAGCAAAAAGTAACTGTCAATTCCCATTTTGTATTTGTTTCCCCCGAACACCCTAGCAATTTACTTCTTTTACAACCCATCTATAAATATATTAACCCTTTGACTGTCGCAGCCCCCTTTCTGAAACTGTCATTCTATGTCGCAAAATATTAAAAAAGAAAAAAAAAATTCTTACCAAAATGTTAGGATTATTTTACCGAGTGTTTTAAGCCTAAAAAATTTTTTAGTACTTACCAAGATACAGAGGCGCAAAGTTGGCAGAAAATGAGCGGTGTATGGCAACAGCGGCAAATGCCGCCCACCCGGTATTCTTTTTACTCCAATTCGAAGGTTTCTTGCATTTTCCAATACAGTGGACCCCCGCATAACGATGGCATCACATAGCGATTATTTCGCATACCTCTTACTTTAATCGCAAAATTTTTGCCGCGCATACCGATTAAAAACCCGCTCACCGATTTTCGTCCGAGACGCGTCCAATGTGCGCCCTCAGCCAGCCTCACATGTGCCGCCCGTGCCATTGTTTACCAGCCAGCCTCCGCGGTAACATCCAAGCATACACTCGGAATATTTCGTATTATTACAGTGTTTCGGTGCTGTTTTGGAAAATAAGTGCCATGGGGCCCCAAAAAAGCTTCTAGTGCCAACCCTACACCAATAAGGGTGAGAATTACTATAGAAATGAAGAAAGAGATCATTGATAAGTATGAAAGTGGAGTGCGTATAGCCGACTTAGTCAAGCTGTACAAGAAACCCCAATCAACCATCGCTACTATTGTGGGCACCAGAAAGACAATCAAGGAAGCTGTTCTTGCCAAAAGGTTTTAACGTGTTTTCGAAACAAAGATCGCAAGTGATGGAAGATGTTGAGAGACTCTTATTGGTGTGGATAAATGAAAAACAGATAGCAGGAGATAGCGTCTCTCAAGCGATCATATGCGAAAAGGCTAGGAAGTTGCATGAGGATTTAATTAAAAAAATGCCTGCAACTAGTGATGATGTGAGTGAATTTAAGGCCAGCAAAGGTTGGTTTTAGAGATTTAAGAAGCGTAGTGGCATCCATAGTGTGATAAGGGATGGTGGGCTGCCAGTTCGGACCACAAAGCGGCTGAAAAATATGTGCAGGAATTCAAGGAGTACAAGAAACTGAAGGACTGAAACCTGAACAAGTGTTTAATTGTGATGAAACAGGCCTGTTCTGGAAGAAATGCCAAGCAGGCCTACATTACTCAGGAGGAAAGGCACTCCCAGGACATAAGCCTATGAAAGAAAAGGCTTATCTTCTCATGTTTTGGGCCCAATGCTACTGGGGATTGCAAAGTGAAGCCTTTATTAGTGTATCACTCTGAAACTCCCAAGAGCATTCAGGCAAAAGAATGTCCTCAAGGATAATTTGTGTGTGCTGTGGAGGGCAAAAAGTAAGGCATGGGTCACTAGGGAATTTTTCTATAACTGGTTACACATGCATTTGCCCCCAATGTGAAAGATTACCTAACTGAAAAGAAATTAGAACTTAAGTGCCTCGGTGTTTGACAATGCCCCTGGTCATCCTACAGACGGGCAGAGCGACTTTATGGGGACATGAGCTTCATTAAGGTGAAGTTTTTGCCTCCTAATACCACTCCTCTCCTGCAGCCCATGGACCAACAGGTTATTTCCAACTTCAAGAAACTGTACACAAAAGCTCTGTTTGAAAGGTGCTTTGTAATGACCTCAGAAACTCAACTGACTCTAAGAGAGTTTTGGAGAGATCACTTTAATATCCTCAATTGTGTAAACCTTATAGGTAAGGCTTGGGAGGAAGTGACTAAGAGGACCTTGAAACTCTGCTTGGAAGAAACTGTGGCCAGAATGTGTAGACAAAAGGGATTTTGAAGGGTTTCAGCTAACCCTGAGATGATTATGCCAGTTGAGGAATCCATTGTGGCATTGGGAAAGTCCTTGGGGTTGGAGGTTAGTGGGGAGGATGTGGAAGAGTTGGTGGAGGAGGACAATGAAGAACTAACCACTGATGAGCTGATAGATCAACTTCAAGAGCAAGAGGCCAGACCTGGGGAAACTGGTTCAGAGGAGGGGAGGAGAAATTGAAGAAGTTGCTACTACAAAGATTAAGGAAATCTGTGCAAAGTGGCTTGAAGTGCAAACCTTCATGGATGAAAATCACCCTCACACAGCTATTGCAAGCCGTGCTGGTGATTATTACACTGACAATGTTGTGAAACACTTTAGGCAAGTCATAAAGGAACGAGAGGTACAGGCCATATGGACAGATATCTTGTGCGAAAGAAGTCCGATGGACTCTGAAGCTGGCCCTAGTGGCATTAAAAGAAGAAGGGAAGTAACCCCAGAAAAGGACTTGCTACCTCAAGTCCTAATGGAAGGGGATTCCCCTTCTAAACAGTAAGAAGATAATGCCTCCCCTCCTCCATCCCATCAATCATCACCAGATCTTCAATAAAAGTAAGTGTCATGTAAGTGTGCATGCCTTTTTCAGTTTGTGTGTATTAAAATTAACATTTCATGTGGTAAAAAAAAAATTTTTTCATACTTTTGGGTGTCTTGCACGGATTAATTTTATTTCCATTATTTCTTATGGGGAAAATTCATTCACATAACGATTATTTCGCATAACAATTACCCCTCTTGCACGGATTAAAATCGTTAACCGGGGGTCCACTGTATTTTTCTTTTCTAAGTAACTTACGTGGCCTGTGAGACCAAAGTCAGGTGCATTGTTCAAATATACACTCATTGTTTACAACACAATAACTGAACAAACATTATCACTATTAGTTTGTGTATAAAACTTTTTTACACAAACAAACAATACAAAACATTGTTTATTACTATTGTTCCATAATATATATACTACATATGTACAGTCACTGAACACTTTCCTAAAACTGCTGCAGCTTGTGAAACTCTTTGAAATATGGGTATATGCAGAGTGGCACTTGACACTCCTCACACATAAAACGAGTGTCTCTGCGTGTTTATGGGCGTTTTGTGGTATGCCCACATACAAAACACCTCCTCTGAGCATTTTTCTTAAAAGCAGTAGGAGGCAGCTGTATGGGGTAGTGATCACCAGGCCTCAAACGTGATGGCGTGTGCTGGTAATTTCGTGGGCGCTGGTCTATTGCAGGTGTTGCTCCTTGGTACTTGGTGATTATTTGTCTGATGACTGACAAACAAAATTCACCATATTTTGGTTTGTTGTTGGTCCTCAACTTGTATATGATATAAGCATTTAGCATGGAAATATCAACAAGATGAAAAAAATGTTTTATATACCACTTATAACTCTTGCATACACAATCAGCAAACCCAATCTGCATGTCACATTTGTCCACTAAGCGCATACTGAGGTTGTAGTCCATGACAGCTGCAGGTTTTAGAATGGGTTCATTGGTCTCTATTGTGCCTGCCACTATCTGCCATTTCGTTTCAGTGAACTGATGTCAACAATATGACATCACGTCTGTCATGCCACCAAAATGCCATTATGTCATTGGCAGCAAAGGCTTGCACCTCACCTCTGCGAGTGCCAGCGTCGAACCATGGCATATATTTACGATTACCACGCACTGTGCCACACACATCTGTCAGAGTCACTCGCAAGAAATCACTGAATATGGGGCCTGTGTACCAATTATCAGTAAATAATATATGCCCCTTACCAAGATATGGTTCCATCACTGTTTGAACCACATCACCAAAGATACCCAACAACTTCCTGGTATCTCTCAATGTATTACTGCCAGTGTACACAATGATATCCAAAACGAGACCACTCTTGCAATCACACAGTACAAATAACTTTATACCAAAACGTTTTCTCTTGCTTGGTATGTATTGCTTGAATGAGAGTCTTCCTTTGAATAAAATCAAAGACTCATCAACAACAAGCTTCCTGAAGGGATAAAAATACATGCAACACTTTTGTTTCAGGTACATAAACACATTTCTGATCTTATATAACCTGTCGATTCTGTCAGGCCTTGTTTTGTCTGAAAAGTGTAACATACGTAACAGTATCAAGAAACAATTCACACCTATGATGTCACTAAAACCTGGGGTTGAAATCAGGCATTCTGTTGCCCAGTATGTGGTGACAGTGTGCTTATACACATGTGGCATAAGCATTATTGTGGCAAAAAACAGGTACATCTCTGCCACGATGTGTGTCCTTCCACTGGTGTAGCAGTGATCTTGGTGAGAGAATTGTATTTGCCATGGTGTACTCATAGTATGTGTTGGTTTCCCTGACAATAATGTATATCAGGGGTTCATTGAAGAATAACTGAAAGCATTCCAGTTCAGTAGCATTGTTCCCAAGTGTACACGATGGTCGTATTCCACTTTGTGTTTCATCAAAGTCATGGGACTGGGAACAAACTCGTCACCTTCTTGCCAATCCCAGATTCGGTCTGCTGGTGGGTTCTGGATATTGAAACGTGGTTGTGGTTGTGCAGGTTGTGGAGTGTGGGGTTGGGTGAGGCTGGTTGTGCAGAGTCAGCAGCGTGGGTAGTAGCGTGGCCCGCTGCCGGTGCCACATGACTCGTGCCACCATCACTATCACCACCACCACCTGCTGCCTCACTCACATTCATACCCATCCTAACAATATCATCATCTTCACTATCAGGTCGTGGTGTAGGGCCATGGGATGTGCTCCAAGATTTACTCCTTCCCCTTGGAACAGCATATGAAACACTACCATACCGCATGCTACGTCGTATATACTGCCGCTTCACTGGGGAATATTCACCCTCACTGTCACAACTAGAACTGCTTTCAATAACTTTGAAATCACTATCACTATCACTTTCACTGCTCACATATGAGTCTTGTACATGGGCAAATAGTTTCCTCTTTCGTACTGGTACAGGTGAACATGAACATGAACGAGCCAGCCCAGGTGGAAGGTCGTGGGTCATCTGGGTTTTCATCACTAATTACGTTATCCTGGGCACTTTTTTCGGTCACACCCGCTTGAAAACCATGGAAATCACTTTCACTGACACTTTCATCACTGTTAGAGCTATCACTTGGGAACAAAAGACCTCCAATCTGCAGAGGAGTGAGGTACTTCTTACTGTGAGGCATGATGAAAATGGACTACCAAGATGGCTTTCCCACAATATAATTTCCTCACTAACAGAACACAGAGAAGTAGTAGTCAACAGAGTAAAGTCCGAGGCCACTACGGTGAAGCTCTGTTCCACAAGGACACAGACTCGCTCCCATTGCCTTGTTTCCTCATCTCATATCTGACATAGACAAGCATGTCAGCCACAGCAACCGTGTCATCCTTTTCAGATGACACCCGAATCTGCATGACTAGTGTCTTCCATTGCAGACACTGCAAGGCTCCAGGCGACATCAACCAAAATTCTTTCATGGGCTGCCGAAAACAATATGAAGTATCAACGAAGATAAATTTCAAATTACTCAGATATGTAACACGAAGGAAATTAAATCTTCATAAGAGTTCAAAACAAATTCATTGGCCACCAAAAAGAGCGAAACTCCAACCGTCAAAGACCTGGAGTGATATGATCGGAGGATTCTCGCCTTCAAGGACCATAACATTGTATCAACCGCATCTGCTAGAAAAATGTACAGGATGGATAATGAGAACCTTCAAAAGCAGGGAGGCCAAGCCATGATGAAACTCTTCAGTCCACTTGTTCTATCTAGGCAGATATTGCTGCACTCAAACAGCACCTTCAAGGCAGAGAAAATTGCCGACACTAGAAAATGTACAGAAACCTTCACGGCGCGCATAACGTAGATAAAACACCTCAAATACGGAGCGCTTAGGTTAGCTAAACCGGTATTCCTGAACCAGGCAGGATAGATGCATGATATAGTACACCTGGAATATCCTATAGGGACAAGTACCGAAACTAGTAACATGAAAATCACTCACTACGAAAGCAAAAGACTTGAGCAGACGATGCAACATCCCCCCATGAAAATCAGGGGTGTCACAATCACGTTACGAGACCATATCAATAAGGGTCAGGGGCCCGAGACTGTTCAACTGCCTCCCAGCATCATAAGGGTGATAACCAACGAACCCCTGGCAGTCTTCAAGCTGGCACTGACAGCACCTAAAGTGGGTTACCTGACCAGCCGGCTTTGGCACAAACGAATGGTTTGCGTGCAGTCCCGAGCCGTAACAGCACAGGTTGATCAGGCTTCTGATCCACCAGTAGGCCTGGTCAATAGGACCGGAGCCCTCGAGGGCGTTGACCCCCGAACTCTCTCCAGGTAAACTCGGTAAACATCGACAAATTTCCCCCGAAAGAAGGGTGGCCCGAAAAAGAAAAAACTACCATCATCATTCACTTCCATCGCTGCCTTGGCCAGAGGGGGTGCTTTTAACACTACAAGTTTAAAAAACTGCAACTTAACACACATACCCAAATAACTCTATATCCTAGCATAAACAAACCCTACAGAAATCACACTCATCATCAAAACACTAAAGAACAAGGCATGAGACCCAAATAGCTTTACCACCACATATGCTGATACACTGTGCCTTTGGAGATTCTGAAGAGACGTTGCAGAGATTGTTGGATGCATTTGGTAGGAGTGAGCAAAAGAAGAAAATTAAAGGTGAAATACAGAGAAATGAGTAAGGTATGATGAATAACAAAAAAGATTAGTGAATAAAGATTGAATAATCAGATTGGAGGAGAGAGTATGGAGGAGGTGGAATGTATTCAGATATTTGGGAGTGACGGGACTAAAATAGATAGGAGAATCATAGAAATTGTGGAGACAAAGAACTTTGTCCTTGGAGGCAAAGAGGAATGTATGAGAGTATAGTTTTTAAACCAACGCATCATTATATGGGGTGTGAAGCATGGGTATGAATGATGCAGCGAGGAGAAGGCTGGAGCAGTGGAGAAACATTCTGGGCAATGTTTGGTGGAATATAATGCAAGAATTCGTAGTTTTGGAATTAGGAGGGATGTGCGGGATACCAAACTTATGATCCAGAGCAGAGAAGGGTTGTAGAGGTGGTTCGGACAAGGTAGAGAGAATGGAGCGAAGCGAATGGACTTCAAGAGTGTATCATCTGAGTGAAAGTAAGTCAGTGTAGTGGTCGGCCTATGGAAAAGGGATGGAGATAGGGGGTAAAGGAGGTTATGAGTGCGAGGGCTTGGACTTCCAGCAGCATTGCGTGAGCGAGTTTTGAATAGGAGTGAATGAAACAAATGGAGTTTTAAATACTTGACGTGCTGTTGGATGTCAGCAAGTAACATATGAAGTGGTTCAAGGAAAACCGGCATCCGGACTTGAGGACCTGAGATGGGAGTACAGTGCCTGCACTCTGGAAAGGAGGGGTGTAAATGTTGCAGTTTAAAAACTGAGTGTAAAGCACTCCTTCTGGCAAGAGACAGTGATGGAGTGAATGATGGTGAAAATGTTTTCTTTTTACGTGGCCACCCTGCCTTGGATGGAAACGGCCAGTGGTGATACAAAAAAAAAAAGTATACAAAAGTTTCTCATCTGTTGTCACCCATTAATGTCAACAAATTTTTTACCTCCTTTGAAAGTCTTTGTCTGACAAGGAACAAGAATTTACACAATTTTTTTCCTTTTTTCTTAATGAAATGATAGAGAATCTTTTCTGAAGGTAATAAAACAAAAAGCACAAAAATTTATGAAAAATGACAAAATTACATTTCCCACAAATTTGTTGCAACAGCAATAATGTCACACATCAGTCATTTTGCGGACTGACTCCTATTTAAGAGACATTATATTATTCCATTGATCAAACCTCCCTAGCTATTATGCTATTACATATTAGCTTATTTTATCGACTGAGCACAACAAATTGTCCAGTGACCTGTTTTCAACTACCAAATAAAGTGATACGTAAAATCAGAAATTGGGGGGGGGGGGGGGGGGAATTTCCGCCACTTTAACAGTTTTCAAATATTTCATTTCAAACAGGTCCAGAATAAACAATGCAGCATTCCTGCACTAAAATAAACAATCCACTGTTAAATGGTAACATTTTCAGGCTTTTAGAATATACTTCATTTTGATTTTTTATGCACATAATGAATTTTTATACCATACCAAAAAATAGATTTACAGTTTGTGCAATATTTTAATAATATTTACAATAAAACATAGCATTTGTGAACGCTCAACAACCACCAGCAGACAATATATTAGATGCATGATGTCATTTGTTAACTCTTGAAACATGGGTGCAAAAATCGAACATTTGCGCTAAATTTGAGTTCAGTTTCAAACCATTTTTCATTATTAAAATCAATCAAAATCATCTCATTTCTGTAACAAATCTTCCAATACTATCAAAACGAGACCATGAAACTTGAAATACAACTGAAAACCCATGTAAAATACACTACAAAGTCGCTGTTTTAATCCAAAAATATGGTCCTATTTTTTTATTCTCATAATGCCACTGCGTGCTGCATGATTTGTTTTAGCGGTGCACCACTTACCACAGAAGTATTTCTCTCATATCTAGGCCCAACTTTACTGCTCACTGAAAACTCGCTTATCTGAGTGAGCAGACTAAGGCCGCAGTTCTACGCTTGGACCCCAGGGCTTCCAAAGCCGAGAAACATGGGATTAATGCTGGACCCACAAAGGTTAAACAAGTCCACTGAATCTTCAAACCTTCCCATCGCCACTCAAGAAAGGAAGGGTCCACTCTGAACTATACAGGAAGGTTAACCACTGATTTAAAATAACTATACACCTATATCCTAACCAACCCTTCTATCTAAAATCTTCGAAAAAATACTCACAAGAAAGTTTTACTCCAACATTGTATCCCACACGCATACACAACCCTTAGCCAGTTGGATTTAGGCCAAGCAAACTACAATGAGCAATTACACACATGCTTGAACTCTACAAACAGAGCTGTAGAACAAGGAAATTCCACTTGCCTCTCTTCATAGACCTACAGAAAGCAATTGATACAGTTGACCATGATCTCCTTGCACCTAAAACTTCAACATTACGGTCAAGGAACACTCACACAATTAGCTAAAATCATATCTTAGCAATAGACACCAGTATGTATACACAAATGTGTTGCCTCCACCACACACCTGTTTCCTTGTGGAGTCCCCCAGGTAGGTGTCCTTGACCATCACTATCTCTTACATCAATGACCTCCCCAATGCTTCCACTACTTATACCTGTTCTTTTTGCAGGTGAACAACTACTTAATCTGCTATCACCCAAACCAAAACTATACTTAGAAACACTGTAAATTATGAGCAACTAAAAATAACTCCTTGGACACAACCAACAAATTTACTCTCATATCGAACAAAACCTACTTCATACAGTTTGGAAACAGATACTGCAAATAATCAGACAAAAAATATTGATAATGGTTCCCCAATTTCAAGATACACACAGTACAGAAAATTTCAAGGCACACATTGAGAGCGTCTGAAATTTCAGACCCACATACAGCTTATTTCCAAAAAAACACCCAAACAGTAAAGCATTCCTCTCTAAGATACGGAACTATGTACCGACAATGACACTTCTTGCTTTTTAACCACTCTCTCATCTATCCCTTACATCCACATACGGTATTATGCATGGCGTGTTCAACCCACAGCAAATCAACTTAAACCTTTAGCAAACTCCTGCATGAGGTAACACACCCCCACCGCTATTTAAGAATCCTTTGAGGTCCAAGCCGTAGATCTATGCCATGAGCTTAGCTCACTTAGATAAGCTTTTGAGCTGTTAAATATGGCTTAGATATGAGAGAATCATCTATGTGGTAAGGTGCACCATATAAAAAATCCTGCAGCACACAGTTAAATAATGAGAAAAAAAATGCGACCATGTTTTTTGGATTAACCTTTCAGGGTCCGTCCTCTAGATCTACGGCTTTACGTCAGGGTCCAAAACCGTAGATCTACACCATTAGCTCAGCTCAACTCTTTGATAAACTGTCAGTGGTACATTTTGGGCCTAGCTATGAGAGAATAACATCTATGGGTAGGTTTGCACCCAATATAAGAACAGATCCTGCATCACACTGTGTATAATGATAGAAAAAAATGAAATCATGATTTTTCGATTAAACAGCAACTTTGCAGTGTTTTTTTCGTATGTTTTTTTTATAGTTGTATTTGTGATTTGTTCTTGTCTCGTTAGATAGAATGGAGGGAGACATATTACAAAATAGAGATGATTTATGATTGGTTTTAGCGACTGAAATGGCTTAAACTGAGCTCAAGTGCAGAAATTTAAATTTTTGCCGATTATTCAAGATTAAACAAACGACCTCACACGTCTAATACACATCAGCTGTGGGATCTCATATACTTCACAAATATGGTGATGAAAATTTATATACAATTTATTACAGTATTGCATAACAAGTAAATCTCTATTTTTTGGTGTGAATATAAAATTCATTATGTGAATAAAAAATCAAAATGGAATTAAATTGTAAAGCTCAAAATCATAACTAATGAACATAGGAAATGTTAGTTTGTGCAGGAATGCTACATTGTTCAATCTGGATCCCTAATTTTGAAATTGGAAATATTTGAACTTTGTGTTAAATTGGCCAAATTAACAATTTCCACCGATCACTATTAATTTGTAGTTGAAACAGGTGACTATGGCGATTTCTTGTGCTCAATCTGATAGAAAATCAGTAATAGACTAGTGAAAAAGCTAAGAATTTGGTTTGACAGGAATAATGTAATTGGCCAAAAAATGGGAGTCAAAGTCGGCAAAATCGCCGATTCGTAAATATCGCTGACGACATCAAAATTCACGAGAGCAAAATTTTGTCAATTTACTCCACCAATTTCGTACTTTTTTTGTTTTAATACCTTCACAAAAAGATTCTCTAAACGATATCATAAGAAAAAATAAACAAATTTTTTTTTTGAAAATTCTTGGACACTGTGCGTGACTCCAGATTTGGGCCTTGGACTCCTGAAAGGGTTAAAACCATCGACTTTGCGATGTATTTTTTGTGTATGTTTTGTACAGTTTGTATTTGGGTTTTCTTGGTCCAGCTGATCTAATTGAATATAAGTTATAGAAATCGAGACATTTTGATTGGTTTTAGTATTGACAAAAAAAAATTTAAAAAGCTTGAAATCGAGCTCACAAGCAGGCGAAAATGTTATCGATTTGCCAATTTCAACTGTGGTCAAAACATATAGTACATGAAATTCATTGATATTCCCTAACACATTTTTTGGTAATTTTTTACAGAAAAGTGTGTTTTACTAGCCCATTGTTTCTCACATTTTAGTTGACTTTTACACACGCATGGCTTATGGAGGAAAGATTCTAATTCCACTTCCCCATGAATATAAAAGGAAAAGTAATAAGAACAAGAACTATTAAGATAAAATCAAAGAAAACTCAAATGAGTGTGAATAAATATAATTAACATGTATGTGTTAGAGTGACCCAAGTGTAAGTAGAAGTAGTCAATACGTACCTGTAATCTTGCATATTTATGAGAGACAAGACACCAACAGTCCTACAACCATGCAAGAACAATTACAGGCTTTTGTTTTACACACTTTGGGGGCCCCCCCCCCCCAGACAGTACGTCCTCCCCTCTAGAGGCTGAACAGTGTCCGCAAATAATCATTAAGGGTTGGTATAGTGGCAGTTTGAATGGAATGTTATATAACCTATTATATATGCTATCTAAACTGGGCAACCTTGCAGAACAGTGATTATTATGATGAGGTGAAAGTGGTTGAATGATGAAGGAATTGTTTCTTTTGGGGAATTTGGGGGAGGGAGGGTGGGTCACCCTGTCTAGGTGGGAGACAGCCAACTTGTTATAAAAAAAAAAAAGCACTCATATTATTTATATCAATATTACCAATATTCATAACAAGTAAATCTTTATTTTTGTATGAATATAAAATCTTTACATAAATAAAAAATCAAAATGGAATTCATCTGAAAAAGCCTGGAATATGTAACTAATAAACAGAGGATATGTTTATTTTAGTGCCATGAATGCCTGCATTGTTTATTCTGGACCCTAAATTGAAACCTAGAGTATAGTACTTTGAACTTCGTGTTAAATTGGCCAAATTACCAATTTCAGATTACTTTTATTGGGCAGTTTCCTTGTGCTCAATTGATAAAATCGAAGTAATACTAGTAAACAGCTAAAATTTAGTCGACTGGAATGATGTAATTGGCCTAAAATAGAGTCAAAGTGAGTAAAAATCGCCAATGCGTAAATATCGCCGACACAGCAAAATACGAGTGCAATTTGTCTATTTCCATCAAATTTTGTGTATTTTGTTTTATCACCTCAGAAAAAGATTGATATCCTTTCATAAGAAAAAATGTTTTTTTTTTTTTTTTGGAAATTCACTATTGACCCTCATAGGGTTAAGATCTGTAGCTGCTTAACCACAAAATACCAACTCATATTATTATGTCTACTACTACCACAGAACATTAGTTCTCCACATTAACCCTCCTCTCAAACACCTCCTTGAGAAAAAACAACAGACTGCACTTGTAAAACACAAACAAAACACTGATAACCCTAGTGTCCATCTTTCCCCTATGCAAAAATGTTATGCACTTAATAAAGAGCCCTAGATCAAGAATTACATTGCCTGAACTACAATGGTGCCCCTGCCTGCACACCAATCAAGTCTTTGCTTAGAAATTGACTTACCTCATCACCAAAAATTAACCACATACACTATATATTATCCCACCAACACTCAAAAAATTCCTATATAAGATTATTTCAAAATTAAAAATGGTCTTAGTTTCATTAATAACAAATGTGCCAAAATATAATTTATTTATTTATTAACAATTTGAGCACACATACATAGTATCAAAAAAATACAGATAAGAAGCAGCATGCCAAAGCCACTTATACTATCATAGCATGACGGGCTGGCTTAAAATTAACTTAAGATTAACTAAGCAATGATGAAATCAGTGATAAAACATTAAGTAAACAGATTACTATAAAGCACAAGTGAGTATTACAAAAGACAGGTCATATGGTTGCATGCATTTGTTGTAACAATCAGATCTTATGGAGTATTCCGTTAGGTAGTGGTTTATTAACAAATAGTAAAGTTAGATTGGTTTTAGTTTAACATTATGTGATATAATTGTGAGAAACATTTAAGATATACAATTTATAAGGTTCCATTTTTTATTCAGTAATTTATTTGGTTTTGGTGATAAGTGATCTTTGAGGAAGAGACTGAATTATAAACAGGAAGTGTTTCTTTTTATATTTACAGTAATGAATTCCAGATTTAAGGGCCTTTTTATGTGCATTGAGTTTATGCCATAGTGCGAGATGGACACTGAGGAACATCAAAGAGTGATCTGTGCTTGTGTCATGGGTCATGTGTTCTGTTTGAGGTTGCAAGGAGATGTTTGAGGGGAGTTTTAATATCAGAGTTAAGTGTTCAATGTATGGTAATGAGGTGCAGTAATAAGAATGGATGTGTTGTTGGTGAGTAAGTTTGTGTATTGAATATTGGTGGGAGTGTCTGCCTGTAGTGGAGAATTTGTTAACATTCTAAACTGCAGCTTTTGTTGGGTAATTAGTGGTCTGGATGGTTAATTGTTGTTGAGGCCCATGCACAAATTCCATAGGTGAGATAGTGTAAATAAGAGTGAATAGGGCCAGGAGGGCTGACTGTTGGAGCATAGTACCGAATCTTCGATAGTATGCCTACAGTCTATGAAATTTTCTTAAAATTTGTTGTATATGTGTATGAAATTTGAGTCTATTATCAAGGTGGATTCATTTTGTTCCCTTCTGTTAGCTTTGTTATAGGTATCCTTTATCATTATTAAAGAGGGACATCTGTACTCTGTTACCAAACTGAATGAAGTGGTTTTGTCAATGTTAGGTGTAAGTTTGTTATCCTCATCCAGGTAGATATTTACTGTAATTCGGATATTTACAGTATTGGCTAGGTGACTGGGCTCGGGTGGGAGAAAGACGTATTATGTCATCTGAATAGTGTGGGTTTGAGTAATTGCGAAGCATTTGGTAGGTCATTTAGTAATGACAAAGAGAAGAGCGCCAAGGACATTTGTCCCTGTGGGACACCACTGTAAATGGTTTGCCAGAAGAGTTTGCCCCATTATTGCGTACACATATTGGCTTCTGATGCTGTGGTATGACTTGAGGAAGTTTGAGGGAGTGCCCTCTTATACCATAGAGCGACAATTTTTACTGGAGCAAGTCATGTCCAACTGTATCAAAGCTTTAACGTAAGTCAATGAAGATCCCCCAGTGGGACTTCATTTGTTCTCTATTGCAGTGTATTTAAATGTTCTAGCATTGAATAATAGCAACATTATTTTATTAGCCTGAATCCCAAATTGCAGGGGTAGATTATGTTTTTGGAGTGAGGTAGGAGTAATTCGTTTAATGAATTAATTTTTTGAAGATTTTTGAGCGAGGGTGTAAGTTGGATATTGGCCTATGTTATTCAAACTCTGTTTGGTACTCCTCCTTTGTGGATCGGGTGACCCTTAGCTATTTTGAGTACTGAAGGGAAGTTGGGAGATTCATTGGATTTGTTAAAGAGTGTTGCTATGATTGTGATAGCACTTTGTGACACTTTTTATTGTATATAAAGGGTGGTAAGGTATTTTAATCTCCTGCCTTAATTTTTGGTAGTCCGTTGATAATAAGGGAGACTTCGTAAGGGATTAGTCGAGAGCTAGAACAGTGTTTTCGGGTAGGTTTTCGGTGAGTAGTCATTCGGTGGGGTATCTGAGCTTGATTTTATTGGCAGGTTTTGTCCTATAGTGGAGAAGAAATCATTGAATCTGTTTGCTGTTTCTGATGGTGGGAGTTGGTTCATCTGATTTAGCTAATTTTATTTCGCTATTTTCGTGATATCTTTTTTGTACCCAGAATTTCTGATAGGGTTTTCCCAGGTCTTTTTATATCACCTCGTAATTGGATAATCTGTTTCTCATAATACAATTTTTGCCTTCTTTTTTTTTTTTTTTTTTTTTTTTCCTTCTTATCAGGCTGGTTAGGATATGACGAGTAACTTTTGTTTGGTCTCTGGTTATGTGACCCATTCCCTGTACTGTTTTTCATATTGGTGTTTTGTATTTATGGATTTGAGAATGCTGGGTTTTAGCCAGGGGACTGTCAGTCTCTTAAGCCTGTCATCTGTTTAGTTTCTTAGGGCAGTGGCTTGTTATAGAGGTATTGGGTCCTTTTTTTAGAAAATTATTATACATTCATCATTATCTGTATAGATTTCAAGCTCAGTGGTGCCAGTCAATGTTTGCCTACTGCTGTATGTGAAGTTATTAATGGCTGCTCAATGTGAAGTCTGAAGGTGACTTTAGTTAGTGTCCTTGGGGTAGTTTACCAAGATTGATTTATGAGGAAAGTAGGGTAGTGGGTCTGTGGTAAAAACAGAATAATGCCTGATTTTAAAGGGGATATGGTGTTGGACCAGATGTGGTCAATTAGGGAAACACTAACACTATGTAAGGTTTTGTAACTGTTTGTAGCAACATACAGTTACTTATTTGGTTTGTGAATTCAGTACCGTGTGGGTCCAGGTCTTGCAGGAGATTTATATTGAAGTCACCTGAGAGTAAGTAAGAGATCATTGTTCATGCGGCATCAGTTATCTTACTTCCTAGGTTTTGACTAAATTTGGCTACTGTTTTGACTGTGGTACTCTGTAAGATGTTTATCAATGTTAGAGGTATTTTGTAGGTATTTAGATTTAGAATTTAAGCTATTAATATTCCCCAAGTTTCAACCCTAGTGCAAGTATTAGTGAAACATTCTAATTGGTCTAGTATTATATAGCTGAGCCACCCTTGTTGGTCTGGCCTACAGTGTGTATGGCTGTGTAACCAGGAATGGCATCGATGACATCTGTACTATCAGCTTTTAGCCAGGTTTCAGTTAGTGTAATGATGGAATATTGGCATGTAAGGAATATAGTAATGCTATGAGGTCACGTAATGCTTGCTTAAAGATCTGATATTGTAGTTAAAGACAGTTATGTTGTTGTTGGCACTGAGAACTGCCTTTGATTATACTGGCAGTGTAGTAATAACAGTAACTGTTTGATTCATACTAAGCAAAAATAAGAGGTTGATCAGATCAATGCTTGTAATCATAAGATTTGTAGTGAATCTAAAGTTAGAATTAATAGTATAAAAACAAAGTAAATAGTGCTTAAGCTAAAAAAAAGCCCTGATTAATTAACAAATGTAAAATAATAGAGACTACGGTATTTTTTTTTTTCTTTTTTTTTAAGCTAACATAAAGGAGACAATACAAAAGGGACTAATATCAAATAAACAGTGATGATCAATAATGGAGCTTGGAAATATGTTAGTAGTAGTAACATAAAGTTAATTCTTTAAAGTTAGGAATTATAGTATAAAATTATAATATAAAAGGGACTATTATAATTTGTGGTACAAAAAGTGGTAATCAAATAAATGAGCTTTGGAATATAATGCAAAAATGTGACTTATTCTACTTTAGCACCTGAGAATAGGCAACCTTGAATATGTTAACAATTGTGAATGTAAAAAAAAAAAAATAAACTAGGGTAAGTTTATATAAAGCGTAAATATAAGGAGAAAATATATAAGGGACAAAATTAAGTAATGGTAAACAAAGTTAAACGGACAGCTGGTCACTATGAAATAATATTGGTTTTAGACAGATCTGAATTTTTGTAATATTAAATAACATTGAGGAGTTTATTGGCACAAATAAAAGTAAAAAAAAATGATGTAGTTGTACTAGCTAGCAAAAGATAGTTTCGGTACTTGCAAAAAAGTAATGGAATATAGACTAATAGCATACACAATGAAAAGTGTAACTAAAAAACAATTAGTAAAAACAAAATTAAATGTGACAGGTAAGGAAAGATGAATATTATTAATTTGGAGTAAGAATTTGAGTACTTGTAATATAAAATTAATGAGGCAATTAATAGGCAGTAAGAAAGAAGTATAGGAGATTGGGGGGGAGTAAAAGGTTTTTTTTATGTGCCCCCCCCAAAAATTAGCTTAGTGAGAAAAATAATAAAAATAATAATGCACAATATAATAGTAACGTACACTAGATGCACCACACTATAAAATGTATTAAGGGCACTAATCTAATCTGTTACAGAAATGTCCCGCTTTTTTCTAAGGAAAGGTAGAGAAATCAAAGTTCTTTAAGATGGTATATTGTGTCCTGTTTTGATGTTTTTTCCTACCTAAGTATTTTCCTAACTTGTTAATTCAGATACTGCTGCAAAACACTACTACCTCTGTTGACATATAAAAAACAAGTCAAATCAAACCAACTATGAACATAGCCTATATTAAGTAGTCCTCTTAGCACTGTAAAAGTCCAAGTTCATCAAAATCTATTTATCCACCGCTGTCATACTTCAAGCATGTCCCTAAGAACCATATATTTATCTTATCTTTCGTTCTGTGATAACATGTCACAAGGTTATATGTGAAGGAAATCTGTCAATATCCCTTGATCAGTTATTCACACAATGAAAAAAGGCAATTACCGCCTTAATAAATATATAGTAGAATGAATATAAAAAAATAAAAGCATAAAAATATGAGAAAAAAAGTAATTAAACAGGATAGAATCCACTATTCCATTTTTTTCACTCCAAATTAACTTCTTGACAATGTTTGCTCTACGATGGTATATCCTACAGGCCCTCGGTCCCCTATCATTAACAATAGCTCGATGCTCCACGACAATATCCCATGTATCCCTCTTTCCTTACTGTGACACAAGTAGCGTCACCCTCCGGAAAAAGCCATCTTTATAAAGATCTGCATCTATACTTGGTCATGGGTTTTTTTTTGATACTGAGAAAAATTAGTGTATATTAACAGCGGTAGTGCTATTTCTGACACTTAATAGAGTTGCCATACACAGAATAAGCATATATAAAAACTACAGTAACAGAGCATTAAAGAAAAAAAAAAAACAGACGAATTACAATAAGAAAAATTACATTAAAGGGACTGGGATATCCACATTTTTTCAGCACAGAGCCAATGGTAAGGTTACAGCTTGTTACACATTAAAAAAAAAACAGAAGTGAGCTAATGAGGCCATATCACTCAGGATAAAATGCTACATACTCAGAACAAACTCAAATACATTGCAAGAGAGAGACTTCCTTGCATTACTGTATTAACCCCTAGAGGCATATCAACCTAGAAAACTACCAGAAAGAGAAAAATGATGCTTATTTTAATTTGGGACTTTTCAATCTGCTTTCTTAGTGACTCACAACAACTGCGATAACTCATAGCAACTGATTTTTAATGAGGCAAAGGCAGCAAGTGTAACAAGGTTTCTCCATGTTTGCTCACCCAAGAGCCGAATTCCCGGGTCCTTTTCAGTTGTGAGCCTCACACAGCACAACCTTTACCTGTGTGAATTTCCGCATTTTCTACACCTGGAACACCAGCCACACACCACATTCAACACACGAGCCGCAACCACACACACACACAACCCCACACACACACAGCACACACACACGAACACACACACACGAACACACACGAACACACACACACAAATCACACACACACAAACACACATGAACACACACCACACGAACACATACACACACTAACACACACGAACACACACCGAACACACACACACGAAACACACACACAAACACACATGAACAGAGACACACACAAAACACGAACACACAACACTCAAACAACACACGGAACACACACACGGACGAACACATACACAAACACATCGCACGAACACACAGGATCCGAACACACGAACACACACACAACGAACAACAACACACACTAACACACACACACGAACACACACATGCACGAACCCACAACAGGAAACACACACACGAACACACAGCAAACACACGCACGAACACAACACGAAACACACACATCACGAACACACACACACAAAACACACCAACACGAACACACACACACGAACACACACACACAAACACACATATTACAAACGACGAACACACAAACACACGAACACACATCCACACGAACACACACACCACAACACACACACACGAACAACACACACACGAACACACACACACGACACACACACACGACCACACACACACAACACACACACAGAACCACACAGACACGAACACACACACACACGAACAGCACACACACGAACACACACACACGGGAACACACACACACGAACACACACACACTACGAACACACACACACGAACCACTCACACACAACACACACACACGAACACACACACACGAACACACACACACGACCCACACACACGAACACACACACGACGAACAACACCACACACGAAACACACAAACACGAACACACACACACGAACACACACACACGAACAACACACACACGAACACAACACACACGAACACACACACACGAACACACACACACGAACACACACACACTAACACACACACACGCACCACACAACACAGCTCCGAACACACACACACGAACACCCACACACGAACATCACACACACGAACCACACACACCACACACACACACGAACACAGCACACACGAACACACACACACGAACACACACACACACGAACACAACACACAAGAACACACACACACGAACACACACACCCGAACACACACACGACGTAACACACACACCCGAACAACACAACACACTAACACACACACACGAACACACACACACTAACAGCACAAACACCACGAACACACACAACACAACACCACACACGAACAACACACACACGAACACACATGGCACGAAACACACACACACGAAACACACAACACACGAACACACACATCACGAACACACACACACACGAACACACACACACCGAAGGAACACACACACACACGAACACACACACCACACAAACCACACACACGAACACCACACACACGAAACACACACACACGAACACACGACACACGCACACACACACACACACGAACACACACACTGAACCCACACACGAACACACACACACACAACGAACACACACACAAACCATCCACACACACGAAACACACACAACACACAACACACACACACGAAACACACACACACACACAATCGACACACCACACACACACGAACACACCCGAACACACCACACACACGAACACACACACACACACGAACACACACACACCACACGTAACACACAGCGAACACACACAACACACACACGAACACACACACACGAACACAACACACAACGACACATACACACACATGAACCACATCACACACGACACACACACCACACGAACACACAAACACACACGAACACACACACACACACGAACACACACACACACACGAACACCACACACGAACACGAACACACGACACGAACACACACCCATCACACGAACACACACACACATGAACACACACATACACAACACACACACAACGAACACACACACACCGAACACACACACACACTAACACACACACGAACACACACACAAACACACACGAACACACACGAACACACACGAACACACAACGAACACACACACACACGAACACAACACACACACGACACACACACACAACGAAACACACACACACACACGACCACACACCCAACACAACGAACACACACACACACAACACACACACACAACATGAACACACACACGAACAACACACACAAGAATCGGAACACACACACACACGAACACACACACACACGAACACCCACACACACGAACACACATGGACCAACAGAACACACACACGCACACACACAAACACACACACACACGCACACACACACACACGAACCAACACACAACACACACACACGCGAACACACACACAAACCACACACCTCGAACAAACACACATGAACACACACACATTGAACACACACTCACATGAACACACACATGGAACAGCACACACAATGAACACACACATGAACACACACAATGAACACACACATGAACACACACACATGAACACACACATGAACACACGAAACATGAACACACACACATGAACCCACACACGAAACACTAAAAATAATATATATAATATAAATATATATATTATATATGATATAATAAATATATATTATATATATATATAATTAAATATATATATATAAATATATATATTATTTATATTTGAAAAGGGAACATGAATGGGGAAAAGCTAGAAGAACTCATCTGAGAATGTGAGGAAGAGAGGATAGATATGCAAAAAGCAAGAAAGTGGAGATCATAGCACAGCACAGAAGCCATGATCGAAGATTAGAAGAGGAACTTAAAAATCTGAAACAGCCTTAAGAACTAAGAACAATGTTGGAATGACTCAGTGACTGCTACCTCATTCACAACAAGGGACTGGTAGGGAACAAAAGGATGAAACTGCATGAACAGAAGTCGTATCAGAGATGGATCTATAATTTCCTCACTAACAGAACACAGAGAAGTAGTAGTCAACAGAGTAAAGTCCGAGGCCACTACGGTGAAGCTCTGTTCCACAAGGACACAGACTCGCTCCCATTGCCTTGTTTCCTCATCTCATATCTGACATAGACAAGCATGTCAGCCACAGCAACCGTGTCATCCTTTTCAGATGACACCCGAATCTGCATGACTAGTGTCTTCCATTGCAGACACTGCAAGGCTCCAGGCGACATCAACCAAAATTCTTTCATGGGCTGCCGAAAACAATATGAAGTATCAACGAAGATAAATTTCAAATTACTCAGATATGTAACACGAAGGAAATTAAATCTTCATAAGAGTTCAAAACAAATTCATTGGCCACCAAAAAGAGCGAAACTCCAACCGTCAAAGACCTGGAGTGATATGATCGGAGGATTCTCGCCTTCAAGGACCATAACATTGTATCAACCGCATCTGCTAGAAAAATGTACAGGATGGATAATGAGAACCTTCAAAAGCAGGGAGGCCAAGCCATGATGAAACTCTTCAGTCCACTTGTTCTATCTAGGCAGATATTGCTGCACTCAAACAGCACCTTCAAGGCAGAGAAAATTGCCGACACTAGAAAATGTACAGAAACCTTCACGGCGCGCATAACGTAGATAAAACACCTCAAATACGGAGCGCTTAGGTTAGCTAAACCGGTATTCCTGAACCAGGCAGGATAGATGCATGATATAGTACACCTGGAATATCCTATAGGGACAAGTACCGAAACTAGTAACATGAAAATCACTCACTACGAAAGCAAAAGACTTGAGCAGACGATGCAACATCCCCCCATGAAAATCAGGGGTGTCACAATCACGTTACGAGACCATATCAATAAGGGTCAGGGGCCCGAGACTGTTCAACTGCCTCCCAGCATCATAAGGGTGATAACCAACGAACCCCTGGCAGTCTTCAAGCTGGCACTGACAGCACCTAAAGTGGGTTACCTGACCAGCCGGCTTTGGCACAAACGAATGGTTTGCGTGCAGTCCCGAGCCGTAACAGCACAGGTTGATCAGGCTTCTGATCCACCAGTAGGCCTGGTCAATAGGACCGGAGCCCTCGAGGGCGTTGACCCCCGAACTCTCTCCAGGTAAACTCGGTAAACATCGACAAATTTCCCCCGAAAGAAGGGTGGCCCGAAAAAGAAAAAACTACCATCATCATTCACTTCCATCGCTGCCTTGGCCAGAGGGGGTGCTTTTAACACTACAAGTTTAAAAAACTGCAACTTAACACACATACCCAAATAACTCTATATCCTAGCATAAACAAACCCTACAGAAATCACACTCATCATCAAAACACTAAAGAACAAGGCATGAGACCCAAATAGCTTTACCACCACATATGCTGATACACTGTGCCTTTGGAGATTCTGAAGAGACGTTGCAGAGATTGTTGGATGCATTTGGTAGGAGTGAGCAAAAGAAGAAAATTAAAGGTGAAATACAGAGAAATGAGTAAGGTATGATGAATAACAAAAAAGATTAGTGAATAAAGATTGAATAATCAGATTGGAGGAGAGAGTATGGAGGAGGTGGAATGTATTCAGATATTTGGGAGTGACGGGACTAAAATAGATAGGAGAATCATAGAAATTGTGGAGACAAAGAACTTTGTCCTTGGAGGCAAAGAGGAATGTATGAGAGTATAGTTTTTAAACCAACGCATCATTATATGGGGTGTGAAGCATGGGTATGAATGATGCAGCGAGGAGAAGGCTGGAGCAGTGGAGAAACATTCTGGGCAATGTTTGGTGGAATATAATGCAAGAATTCGTAGTTTTGGAATTAGGAGGGATGTGCGGGATACCAAACTTATGATCCAGAGCAGAGAAGGGTTGTAGAGGTGGTTCGGACAAGGTAGAGAGAATGGAGCGAAGCGAATGGACTTCAAGAGTGTATCATCTGAGTGAAAGTAAGTCAGTGTAGTGGTCGGCCTATGGAAAAGGGATGGAGATAGGGGGTAAAGGAGGTTATGAGTGCGAGGGCTTGGACTTCCAGCAGCATTGCGTGAGCGAGTTTTGAATAGGAGTGAATGAAACAAATGGAGTTTTAAATACTTGACGTGCTGTTGGATGTCAGCAAGTAACATATGAAGTGGTTCAAGGAAAACCGGCATCCGGACTTGAGGACCTGAGATGGGAGTACAGTGCCTGCACTCTGGAAAGGAGGGGTGTAAATGTTGCAGTTTAAAAACTGAGTGTAAAGCACTCCTTCTGGCAAGAGACAGTGATGGAGTGAATGATGGTGAAAATGTTTTCTTTTTACGTGGCCACCCTGCCTTGGATGGAAACGGCCAGTGGTGATACAAAAAAAAAAAGTATACAAAAGTTTCTCATCTGTTGTCACCCATTAATGTCAACAAATTTTTTACCTCCTTTGAAAGTCTTTGTCTGACAAGGAACAAGAATTTACACAATTTTTTTCCTTTTTTCTTAATGAAATGATAGAGAATCTTTTCTGAAGGTAATAAAACAAAAAGCACAAAAATTTATGAAAAATGACAAAATTACATTTCCCACAAATTTGTTGCAACAGCAATAATGTCACACATCAGTCATTTTGCGGACTGACTCCTATTTAAGAGACATTATATTATTCCATTGATCAAACCTCCCTAGCTATTATGCTATTACATATTAGCTTATTTTATCGACTGAGCACAACAAATTGTCCAGTGACCTGTTTTCAACTACCAAATAAAGTGATACGTAAAATCAGAAATTGGGGGGGGGGGGGGGGGGAATTTCCGCCACTTTAACAGTTTTCAAATATTTCATTTCAAACAGGTCCAGAATAAACAATGCAGCATTCCTGCACTAAAATAAACAATCCACTGTTAAATGGTAACATTTTCAGGCTTTTAGAATATACTTCATTTTGATTTTTTATGCACATAATGAATTTTTATACCATACCAAAAAATAGATTTACAGTTTGTGCAATATTTTAATAATATTTACAATAAAACATAGCATTTGTGAACGCTCAACAACCACCAGCAGACAATATATTAGATGCATGATGTCATTTGTTAACTCTTGAAACATGGGTGCAAAAATCGAACATTTGCGCTAAATTTGAGTTCAGTTTCAAACCATTTTTCATTATTAAAATCAATCAAAATCATCTCATTTCTGTAACAAATCTTCCAATACTATCAAAACGAGACCATGAAACTTGAAATACAACTGAAAACCCATGTAAAATACACTACAAAGTCGCTGTTTTAATCCAAAAATATGGTCCTATTTTTTTATTCTCATAATGCCACTGCGTGCTGCATGATTTGTTTTAGCGGTGCACCACTTACCACAGAAGTATTTCTCTCATATCTAGGCCCAACTTTACTGCTCACTGAAAACTCGCTTATCTGAGTGAGCAGACTAAGGCCGCAGTTCTACGCTTGGACCCCAGGGCTTCCAAAGCCGAGAAACATGGGATTAATGCTGGACCCACAAAGGTTAAACAAGTCCACTGAATCTTCAAACCTTCCCATCGCCACTCAAGAAAGGAAGGGTCCACTCTGAACTATACAGGAAGGTTAACCACTGATTTAAAATAACTATACACCTATATCCTAACCAACCCTTCTATCTAAAATCTTCGAAAAAATACTCACAAGAAAGTTTTACTCCAACATTGTATCCCACACGCATACACAACCCTTAGCCAGTTGGATTTAGGCCAAGCAAACTACAATGAGCAATTACACACATGCTTGAACTCTACAAACAGAGCTGTAGAACAAGGAAATTCCACTTGCCTCTCTTCATAGACCTACAGAAAGCAATTGATACAGTTGACCATGATCTCCTTGCACCTAAAACTTCAACATTACGGTCAAGGAACACTCACACAATTAGCTAAAATCATATCTTAGCAATAGACACCAGTATGTATACACAAATGTGTTGCCTCCACCACACACCTGTTTCCTTGTGGAGTCCCCCAGGTAGGTGTCCTTGACCATCACTATCTCTTACATCAATGACCTCCCCAATGCTTCCACTACTTATACCTGTTCTTTTTGCAGGTGAACAACTACTTAATCTGCTATCACCCAAACCAAAACTATACTTAGAAACACTGTAAATTATGAGCAACTAAAAATAACTCCTTGGACACAACCAACAAATTTACTCTCATATCGAACAAAACCTACTTCATACAGTTTGGAAACAGATACTGCAAATAATCAGACAAAAAATATTGATAATGGTTCCCCAATTTCAAGATACACACAGTACAGAAAATTTCAAGGCACACATTGAGAGCGTCTGAAATTTCAGACCCACATACAGCTTATTTCCAAAAAAACACCCAAACAGTAAAGCATTCCTCTCTAAGATACGGAACTATGTACCGACAATGACACTTCTTGCTTTTTAACCACTCTCTCATCTATCCCTTACATCCACATACGGTATTATGCATGGCGTGTTCAACCCACAGCAAATCAACTTAAACCTTTAGCAAACTCCTGCATGAGGTAACACACCCCCACCGCTATTTAAGAATCCTTTGAGGTCCAAGCCGTAGATCTATGCCATGAGCTTAGCTCACTTAGATAAGCTTTTGAGCTGTTAAATATGGCTTAGATATGAGAGAATCATCTATGTGGTAAGGTGCACCATATAAAAAATCCTGCAGCACACAGTTAAATAATGAGAAAAAAAATGCGACCATGTTTTTTGGATTAACCTTTCAGGGTCCGTCCTCTAGATCTACGGCTTTACGTCAGGGTCCAAAACCGTAGATCTACACCATTAGCTCAGCTCAACTCTTTGATAAACTGTCAGTGGTACATTTTGGGCCTAGCTATGAGAGAATAACATCTATGGGTAGGTTTGCACCCAATATAAGAACAGATCCTGCATCACACTGTGTATAATGATAGAAAAAAATGAAATCATGATTTTTCGATTAAACAGCAACTTTGCAGTGTTTTTTTCGTATGTTTTTTTTATAGTTGTATTTGTGATTTGTTCTTGTCTCGTTAGATAGAATGGAGGGAGACATATTACAAAATAGAGATGATTTATGATTGGTTTTAGCGACTGAAATGGCTTAAACTGAGCTCAAGTGCAGAAATTTAAATTTTTGCCGATTATTCAAGATTAAACAAACGACCTCACACGTCTAATACACATCAGCTGTGGGATCTCATATACTTCACAAATATGGTGATGAAAATTTATATACAATTTATTACAGTATTGCATAACAAGTAAATCTCTATTTTTTGGTGTGAATATAAAATTCATTATGTGAATAAAAAATCAAAATGGAATTAAATTGTAAAGCTCAAAATCATAACTAATGAACATAGGAAATGTTAGTTTGTGCAGGAATGCTACATTGTTCAATCTGGATCCCTAATTTTGAAATTGGAAATATTTGAACTTTGTGTTAAATTGGCCAAATTAACAATTTCCACCGATCACTATTAATTTGTAGTTGAAACAGGTGACTATGGCGATTTCTTGTGCTCAATCTGATAGAAAATCAGTAATAGACTAGTGAAAAAGCTAAGAATTTGGTTTGACAGGAATAATGTAATTGGCCAAAAAATGGGAGTCAAAGTCGGCAAAATCGCCGATTCGTAAATATCGCTGACGACATCAAAATTCACGAGAGCAAAATTTTGTCAATTTACTCCACCAATTTCGTACTTTTTTTGTTTTAATACCTTCACAAAAAGATTCTCTAAACGATATCATAAGAAAAAATAAACAAATTTTTTTTTTGAAAATTCTTGGACACTGTGCGTGACTCCAGATTTGGGCCTTGGACTCCTGAAAGGGTTAAAACCATCGACTTTGCGATGTATTTTTTGTGTATGTTTTGTACAGTTTGTATTTGGGTTTTCTTGGTCCAGCTGATCTAATTGAATATAAGTTATAGAAATCGAGACATTTTGATTGGTTTTAGTATTGACAAAAAAAAATTTAAAAAGCTTGAAATCGAGCTCACAAGCAGGCGAAAATGTTATCGATTTGCCAATTTCAACTGTGGTCAAAACATATAGTACATGAAATTCATTGATATTCCCTAACACATTTTTTGGTAATTTTTTACAGAAAAGTGTGTTTTACTAGCCCATTGTTTCTCACATTTTAGTTGACTTTTACACACGCATGGCTTATGGAGGAAAGATTCTAATTCCACTTCCCCATGAATATAAAAGGAAAAGTAATAAGAACAAGAACTATTAAGATAAAATCAAAGAAAACTCAAATGAGTGTGAATAAATATAATTAACATGTATGTGTTAGAGTGACCCAAGTGTAAGTAGAAGTAGTCAATACGTACCTGTAATCTTGCATATTTATGAGAGACAAGACACCAACAGTCCTACAACCATGCAAGAACAATTACAGGCTTTTGTTTTACACACTTTGGGGGCCCCCCCCCCCCAGACAGTACGTCCTCCCCTCTAGAGGCTGAACAGTGTCCGCAAATAATCATTAAGGGTTGGTATAGTGGCAGTTTGAATGGAATGTTATATAACCTATTATATATGCTATCTAAACTGGGCAACCTTGCAGAACAGTGATTATTATGATGAGGTGAAAGTGGTTGAATGATGAAGGAATTGTTTCTTTTGGGGAATTTGGGGGAGGGAGGGTGGGTCACCCTGTCTAGGTGGGAGACAGCCAACTTGTTATAAAAAAAAAAAAGCACTCATATTATTTATATCAATATTACCAATATTCATAACAAGTAAATCTTTATTTTTGTATGAATATAAAATCTTTACATAAATAAAAAATCAAAATGGAATTCATCTGAAAAAGCCTGGAATATGTAACTAATAAACAGAGGATATGTTTATTTTAGTGCCATGAATGCCTGCATTGTTTATTCTGGACCCTAAATTGAAACCTAGAGTATAGTACTTTGAACTTCGTGTTAAATTGGCCAAATTACCAATTTCAGATTACTTTTATTGGGCAGTTTCCTTGTGCTCAATTGATAAAATCGAAGTAATACTAGTAAACAGCTAAAATTTAGTCGACTGGAATGATGTAATTGGCCTAAAATAGAGTCAAAGTGAGTAAAAATCGCCAATGCGTAAATATCGCCGACACAGCAAAATACGAGTGCAATTTGTCTATTTCCATCAAATTTTGTGTATTTTGTTTTATCACCTCAGAAAAAGATTGATATCCTTTCATAAGAAAAAATGTTTTTTTTTTTTTTTTGGAAATTCACTATTGACCCTCATAGGGTTAAGATCTGTAGCTGCTTAACCACAAAATACCAACTCATATTATTATGTCTACTACTACCACAGAACATTAGTTCTCCACATTAACCCTCCTCTCAAACACCTCCTTGAGAAAAAACAACAGACTGCACTTGTAAAACACAAACAAAACACTGATAACCCTAGTGTCCATCTTTCCCCTATGCAAAAATGTTATGCACTTAATAAAGAGCCCTAGATCAAGAATTACATTGCCTGAACTACAATGGTGCCCCTGCCTGCACACCAATCAAGTCTTTGCTTAGAAATTGACTTACCTCATCACCAAAAATTAACCACATACACTATATATTATCCCACCAACACTCAAAAAATTCCTATATAAGATTATTTCAAAATTAAAAATGGTCTTAGTTTCATTAATAACAAATGTGCCAAAATATAATTTATTTATTTATTAACAATTTGAGCACACATACATAGTATCAAAAAAATACAGATAAGAAGCAGCATGCCAAAGCCACTTATACTATCATAGCATGACGGGCTGGCTTAAAATTAACTTAAGATTAACTAAGCAATGATGAAATCAGTGATAAAACATTAAGTAAACAGATTACTATAAAGCACAAGTGAGTATTACAAAAGACAGGTCATATGGTTGCATGCATTTGTTGTAACAATCAGATCTTATGGAGTATTCCGTTAGGTAGTGGTTTATTAACAAATAGTAAAGTTAGATTGGTTTTAGTTTAACATTATGTGATATAATTGTGAGAAACATTTAAGATATACAATTTATAAGGTTCCATTTTTTATTCAGTAATTTATTTGGTTTTGGTGATAAGTGATCTTTGAGGAAGAGACTGAATTATAAACAGGAAGTGTTTCTTTTTATATTTACAGTAATGAATTCCAGATTTAAGGGCCTTTTTATGTGCATTGAGTTTATGCCATAGTGCGAGATGGACACTGAGGAACATCAAAGAGTGATCTGTGCTTGTGTCATGGGTCATGTGTTCTGTTTGAGGTTGCAAGGAGATGTTTGAGGGGAGTTTTAATATCAGAGTTAAGTGTTCAATGTATGGTAATGAGGTGCAGTAATAAGAATGGATGTGTTGTTGGTGAGTAAGTTTGTGTATTGAATATTGGTGGGAGTGTCTGCCTGTAGTGGAGAATTTGTTAACATTCTAAACTGCAGCTTTTGTTGGGTAATTAGTGGTCTGGATGGTTAATTGTTGTTGAGGCCCATGCACAAATTCCATAGGTGAGATAGTGTAAATAAGAGTGAATAGGGCCAGGAGGGCTGACTGTTGGAGCATAGTACCGAATCTTCGATAGTATGCCTACAGTCTATGAAATTTTCTTAAAATTTGTTGTATATGTGTATGAAATTTGAGTCTATTATCAAGGTGGATTCATTTTGTTCCCTTCTGTTAGCTTTGTTATAGGTATCCTTTATCATTATTAAAGAGGGACATCTGTACTCTGTTACCAAACTGAATGAAGTGGTTTTGTCAATGTTAGGTGTAAGTTTGTTATCCTCATCCAGGTAGATATTTACTGTAATTCGGATATTTACAGTATTGGCTAGGTGACTGGGCTCGGGTGGGAGAAAGACGTATTATGTCATCTGAATAGTGTGGGTTTGAGTAATTGCGAAGCATTTGGTAGGTCATTTAGTAATGACAAAGAGAAGAGCGCCAAGGACATTTGTCCCTGTGGGACACCACTGTAAATGGTTTGCCAGAAGAGTTTGCCCCATTATTGCGTACACATATTGGCTTCTGATGCTGTGGTATGACTTGAGGAAGTTTGAGGGAGTGCCCTCTTATACCATAGAGCGACAATTTTTACTGGAGCAAGTCATGTCCAACTGTATCAAAGCTTTAACGTAAGTCAATGAAGATCCCCCAGTGGGACTTCATTTGTTCTCTATTGCAGTGTATTTAAATGTTCTAGCATTGAATAATAGCAACATTATTTTATTAGCCTGAATCCCAAATTGCAGGGGTAGATTATGTTTTTGGAGTGAGGTAGGAGTAATTCGTTTAATGAATTAATTTTTTGAAGATTTTTGAGCGAGGGTGTAAGTTGGATATTGGCCTATGTTATTCAAACTCTGTTTGGTACTCCTCCTTTGTGGATCGGGTGACCCTTAGCTATTTTGAGTACTGAAGGGAAGTTGGGAGATTCATTGGATTTGTTAAAGAGTGTTGCTATGATTGTGATAGCACTTTGTGACACTTTTTATTGTATATAAAGGGTGGTAAGGTATTTTAATCTCCTGCCTTAATTTTTGGTAGTCCGTTGATAATAAGGGAGACTTCGTAAGGGATTAGTCGAGAGCTAGAACAGTGTTTTCGGGTAGGTTTTCGGTGAGTAGTCATTCGGTGGGGTATCTGAGCTTGATTTTATTGGCAGGTTTTGTCCTATAGTGGAGAAGAAATCATTGAATCTGTTTGCTGTTTCTGATGGTGGGAGTTGGTTCATCTGATTTAGCTAATTTTATTTCGCTATTTTCGTGATATCTTTTTTGTACCCAGAATTTCTGATAGGGTTTTCCCAGGTCTTTTTATATCACCTCGTAATTGGATAATCTGTTTCTCATAATACAATTTTTGCCTTCTTTTTTTTTTTTTTTTTTTTTTTTCCTTCTTATCAGGCTGGTTAGGATATGACGAGTAACTTTTGTTTGGTCTCTGGTTATGTGACCCATTCCCTGTACTGTTTTTCATATTGGTGTTTTGTATTTATGGATTTGAGAATGCTGGGTTTTAGCCAGGGGACTGTCAGTCTCTTAAGCCTGTCATCTGTTTAGTTTCTTAGGGCAGTGGCTTGTTATAGAGGTATTGGGTCCTTTTTTTAGAAAATTATTATACATTCATCATTATCTGTATAGATTTCAAGCTCAGTGGTGCCAGTCAATGTTTGCCTACTGCTGTATGTGAAGTTATTAATGGCTGCTCAATGTGAAGTCTGAAGGTGACTTTAGTTAGTGTCCTTGGGGTAGTTTACCAAGATTGATTTATGAGGAAAGTAGGGTAGTGGGTCTGTGGTAAAAACAGAATAATGCCTGATTTTAAAGGGGATATGGTGTTGGACCAGATGTGGTCAATTAGGGAAACACTAACACTATGTAAGGTTTTGTAACTGTTTGTAGCAACATACAGTTACTTATTTGGTTTGTGAATTCAGTACCGTGTGGGTCCAGGTCTTGCAGGAGATTTATATTGAAGTCACCTGAGAGTAAGTAAGAGATCATTGTTCATGCGGCATCAGTTATCTTACTTCCTAGGTTTTGACTAAATTTGGCTACTGTTTTGACTGTGGTACTCTGTAAGATGTTTATCAATGTTAGAGGTATTTTGTAGGTATTTAGATTTAGAATTTAAGCTATTAATATTCCCCAAGTTTCAACCCTAGTGCAAGTATTAGTGAAACATTCTAATTGGTCTAGTATTATATAGCTGAGCCACCCTTGTTGGTCTGGCCTACAGTGTGTATGGCTGTGTAACCAGGAATGGCATCGATGACATCTGTACTATCAGCTTTTAGCCAGGTTTCAGTTAGTGTAATGATGGAATATTGGCATGTAAGGAATATAGTAATGCTATGAGGTCACGTAATGCTTGCTTAAAGATCTGATATTGTAGTTAAAGACAGTTATGTTGTTGTTGGCACTGAGAACTGCCTTTGATTATACTGGCAGTGTAGTAATAACAGTAACTGTTTGATTCATACTAAGCAAAAATAAGAGGTTGATCAGATCAATGCTTGTAATCATAAGATTTGTAGTGAATCTAAAGTTAGAATTAATAGTATAAAAACAAAGTAAATAGTGCTTAAGCTAAAAAAAAGCCCTGATTAATTAACAAATGTAAAATAATAGAGACTACGGTATTTTTTTTTTTCTTTTTTTTTAAGCTAACATAAAGGAGACAATACAAAAGGGACTAATATCAAATAAACAGTGATGATCAATAATGGAGCTTGGAAATATGTTAGTAGTAGTAACATAAAGTTAATTCTTTAAAGTTAGGAATTATAGTATAAAATTATAATATAAAAGGGACTATTATAATTTGTGGTACAAAAAGTGGTAATCAAATAAATGAGCTTTGGAATATAATGCAAAAATGTGACTTATTCTACTTTAGCACCTGAGAATAGGCAACCTTGAATATGTTAACAATTGTGAATGTAAAAAAAAAAAAATAAACTAGGGTAAGTTTATATAAAGCGTAAATATAAGGAGAAAATATATAAGGGACAAAATTAAGTAATGGTAAACAAAGTTAAACGGACAGCTGGTCACTATGAAATAATATTGGTTTTAGACAGATCTGAATTTTTGTAATATTAAATAACATTGAGGAGTTTATTGGCACAAATAAAAGTAAAAAAAAATGATGTAGTTGTACTAGCTAGCAAAAGATAGTTTCGGTACTTGCAAAAAAGTAATGGAATATAGACTAATAGCATACACAATGAAAAGTGTAACTAAAAAACAATTAGTAAAAACAAAATTAAATGTGACAGGTAAGGAAAGATGAATATTATTAATTTGGAGTAAGAATTTGAGTACTTGTAATATAAAATTAATGAGGCAATTAATAGGCAGTAAGAAAGAAGTATAGGAGATTGGGGGGGAGTAAAAGGTTTTTTTTATGTGCCCCCCCCAAAAATTAGCTTAGTGAGAAAAATAATAAAAATAATAATGCACAATATAATAGTAACGTACACTAGATGCACCACACTATAAAATGTATTAAGGGCACTAATCTAATCTGTTACAGAAATGTCCCGCTTTTTTCTAAGGAAAGGTAGAGAAATCAAAGTTCTTTAAGATGGTATATTGTGTCCTGTTTTGATGTTTTTTCCTACCTAAGTATTTTCCTAACTTGTTAATTCAGATACTGCTGCAAAACACTACTACCTCTGTTGACATATAAAAAACAAGTCAAATCAAACCAACTATGAACATAGCCTATATTAAGTAGTCCTCTTAGCACTGTAAAAGTCCAAGTTCATCAAAATCTATTTATCCACCGCTGTCATACTTCAAGCATGTCCCTAAGAACCATATATTTATCTTATCTTTCGTTCTGTGATAACATGTCACAAGGTTATATGTGAAGGAAATCTGTCAATATCCCTTGATCAGTTATTCACACAATGAAAAAAGGCAATTACCGCCTTAATAAATATATAGTAGAATGAATATAAAAAAATAAAAGCATAAAAATATGAGAAAAAAAGTAATTAAACAGGATAGAATCCACTATTCCATTTTTTTCACTCCAAATTAACTTCTTGACAATGTTTGCTCTACGATGGTATATCCTACAGGCCCTCGGTCCCCTATCATTAACAATAGCTCGATGCTCCACGACAATATCCCATGTATCCCTCTTTCCTTACTGTGACACAAGTAGCGTCACCCTCCGGAAAAAGCCATCTTTATAAAGATCTGCATCTATACTTGGTCATGGGTTTTTTTTTGATACTGAGAAAAATTAGTGTATATTAACAGCGGTAGTGCTATTTCTGACACTTAATAGAGTTGCCATACACAGAATAAGCATATATAAAAACTACAGTAACAGAGCATTAAAGAAAAAAAAAAAACAGACGAATTACAATAAGAAAAATTACATTAAAGGGACTGGGATATCCACATTTTTTCAGCACAGAGCCAATGGTAAGGTTACAGCTTGTTACACATTAAAAAAAAAACAGAAGTGAGCTAATGAGGCCATATCACTCAGGATAAAATGCTACATACTCAGAACAAACTCAAATACATTGCAAGAGAGAGACTTCCTTGCATTACTGTATTAACCCCTAGAGGCATATCAACCTAGAAAACTACCAGAAAGAGAAAAATGATGCTTATTTTAATTTGGGACTTTTCAATCTGCTTTCTTAGTGACTCACAACAACTGCGATAACTCATAGCAACTGATTTTTAATGAGGCAAAGGCAGCAAGTGTAACAAGGTTTCTCCATGTTTGCTCACCCAAGAGCCGAATTCCCGGGTCCTTTTCAGTTGTGAGCCTCACACAGCACAACCTTTACCTGTGTGAATTTCCGCATTTTCTACACCTGGAACACCAGCCACACACCACATTCAACACACGAGCCGCAACCACACACACACACAACCCCACACACACACAGCACACACACACGAACACACACACACGAACACACACGAACACACACACACAAATCACACACACACAAACACACATGAACACACACCACACGAACACATACACACACTAACACACACGAACACACACCGAACACACACACACGAAACACACACACAAACACACATGAACAGAGACACACACAAAACACGAACACACAACACTCAAACAACACACGGAACACACACACGGACGAACACATACACAAACACATCGCACGAACACACAGGATCCGAACACACGAACACACACACAACGAACAACAACACACACTAACACACACACACGAACACACACATGCACGAACCCACAACAGGAAACACACACACGAACACACAGCAAACACACGCACGAACACAACACGAAACACACACATCACGAACACACACACACAAAACACACCAACACGAACACACACACACGAACACACACACACAAACACACATATTACAAACGACGAACACACAAACACACGAACACACATCCACACGAACACACACACCACAACACACACACACGAACAACACACACACGAACACACACACACGACACACACACACGACCACACACACACAACACACACACAGAACCACACAGACACGAACACACACACACACGAACAGCACACACACGAACACACACACACGGGAACACACACACACGAACACACACACACTACGAACACACACACACGAACCACTCACACACAACACACACACACGAACACACACACACGAACACACACACACGACCCACACACACGAACACACACACGACGAACAACACCACACACGAAACACACAAACACGAACACACACACACGAACACACACACACGAACAACACACACACGAACACAACACACACGAACACACACACACGAACACACACACACGAACACACACACACTAACACACACACACGCACCACACAACACAGCTCCGAACACACACACACGAACACCCACACACGAACATCACACACACGAACCACACACACCACACACACACACGAACACAGCACACACGAACACACACACACGAACACACACACACACGAACACAACACACAAGAACACACACACACGAACACACACACCCGAACACACACACGACGTAACACACACACCCGAACAACACAACACACTAACACACACACACGAACACACACACACTAACAGCACAAACACCACGAACACACACAACACAACACCACACACGAACAACACACACACGAACACACATGGCACGAAACACACACACACGAAACACACAACACACGAACACACACATCACGAACACACACACACACGAACACACACACACCGAAGGAACACACACACACACGAACACACACACCACACAAACCACACACACGAACACCACACACACGAAACACACACACACGAACACACGACACACGCACACACACACACACACGAACACACACACTGAACCCACACACGAACACACACACACACAACGAACACACACACAAACCATCCACACACACGAAACACACACAACACACAACACACACACACGAAACACACACACACACACAATCGACACACCACACACACACGAACACACCCGAACACACCACACACACGAACACACACACACACACGAACACACACACACCACACGTAACACACAGCGAACACACACAACACACACACGAACACACACACACGAACACAACACACAACGACACATACACACACATGAACCACATCACACACGACACACACACCACACGAACACACAAACACACACGAACACACACACACACACGAACACACACACACACACGAACACCACACACGAACACGAACACACGACACGAACACACACCCATCACACGAACACACACACACATGAACACACACATACACAACACACACACAACGAACACACACACACCGAACACACACACACACTAACACACACACGAACACACACACAAACACACACGAACACACACGAACACACACGAACACACAACGAACACACACACACACGAACACAACACACACACGACACACACACACAACGAAACACACACACACACACGACCACACACCCAACACAACGAACACACACACACACAACACACACACACAACATGAACACACACACGAACAACACACACAAGAATCGGAACACACACACACACGAACACACACACACACGAACACCCACACACACGAACACACATGGACCAACAGAACACACACACGCACACACACAAACACACACACACACGCACACACACACACACGAACCAACACACAACACACACACACGCGAACACACACACAAACCACACACCTCGAACAAACACACATGAACACACACACATTGAACACACACTCACATGAACACACACATGGAACAGCACACACAATGAACACACACATGAACACACACAATGAACACACACATGAACACACACACATGAACACACACATGAACACACGAAACATGAACACACACACATGAACCCACACACGAAACACTAAAAATAATATATATAATATAAATATATATATTATATATGATATAATAAATATATATTATATATATATATAATTAAATATATATATATAAATATATATATTATTTATATTTGAAAAGGGAACATGAATGGGGAAAAGCTAGAAGAACTCATCTGAGAATGTGAGGAAGAGAGGATAGATATGCAAAAAGCAAGAAAGTGGAGATCATAGCACAGCACAGAAGCCATGATCGAAGATTAGAAGAGGAACTTAAAAATCTGAAACAGCCTTAAGAACTAAGAACAATGTTGGAATGACTCAGTGACTGCTACCTCATTCACAACAAGGGACTGGTAGGGAACAAAAGGATGAAACTGCATGAACAGAAGTCGTATCAGATGTTATAACCTTTATATTGCTTCTAAACTGGGCACCTCTGCAGAAACAGTGATTATGTATGAGTGAGGTGAAAGTGTTGAATGATGATGGAAGTGTTTTCTTTTTGGGGAATTTTTTTCTTTCTTTTTGGGTCACCCTGTCTAGGTGGGAGACAGCCAACTTGTTATAAAAAAAAAAAATGCACTCATATTATTTATACAATTATTACAATATTGCATAACAGTAAATCTTTTATTTTTTGGTATGAATATAAATTCTTTACATAAATAAAAAATCAAAATGGAATTCATCTGTAAAGCCTGGAAATGTAACTAATAAACAGAGGAAATGTTATTTTAGTGCCATGAATGCCTGCATTGTTTATTCTGGACCCTATATTGAAACTGGAGTAGGTACTTTGAACTTCGTGTGAAATTGGCCAAATTACCAATTTCTGATTACTTTATTGGGCAGTTTCTTGTGCTCAATTGATAAAATAGAAGTAATACTAGTGAAACAGCTAAGAATTTAGTCGACTGGAATGATGTAATTGGCCTAAAATAGGAGTCAAAGTGAGTAAAATCGCCAATGCGTAAATATCGCCGACACAGCAAAATTCGAGTGCAATTTTGTCAATTTTCCATCAAATTTTGTGTATTTTGTTTTATTACCTTCAGAAAAAGATTGATATCCTTTCATAAGAAAAATTTTGTTTTTTTTTTTTTTTTGGAAATTCTTGGACCCTCATAGGGTTAAGAGCTTGTACCTGCTTAACATACAAAATACCAACTCATATTATTATGCCTACTACATACACAGAACATTAGTCTCCAACATTAACCCTCCTCTCAAACTCCTCCTTGAGAAAAACAACAGACTGCACTTGTATAACACAAGACAAAACACTGATATCCCTAGTGTCCATCTTTCCCTATGCAAAAATGTTATGCACTTATATAAAGGGCCCTAAGATCTGGAATTCATTGCCTGAACATACAAATGGGCCCCTGCCTGCACACCAATTCAAGGCTTTGCTTAGAAATTACCTCATCTCCAAAAATTAACCACATACACTATATATTATCACCACCAACAACTCAAAAATTCCTATATAAGATTATTTCAAAATTAAAATGGTCTTAGTTTCATTATGTAAAATGTCCCCAAAATAAATTTTTTTTATTATTAACAATTTGGGGGCACACAACAAGGTACAAAAAAATACAGAAAAGGGGAGCGCATGCCAAACCCACTTTCTATCATAGCATTACGGGCGGTTTAAAAATTAACTTAAAAATTAACTAGCAATGATAAAATCAGTGATAAAAACATTAAGTAAACAGTTTCTTAAAGCCAAGTGGTATTACAAAGACAGGTCATAGGGTTTGCATGCATTGTTGTACATTCAGTGTTGGAGTATTCGTTAGGTGTGTTTTTAAAAAAATAGTAAAGTTAGTTTGGGGGTTTTAGGTTTAACATTTTGTGATATAATTGTGGAACTTTAAATTAAATTTTAAGGTTCAGTTATTCGTATTTATTTGGTTTTGGGTGGTAAGTGATCTTTGGAAGAGACTTGAATTTAAAAAAAGGTGTGTTTCTTTTAATTTCGGAAATGAATTCCAGTTTTTGGGGCCCTTTTATGTCATTGAGTTTTTGCATAGGCGAGATGGACACGAGGAAATCAAAGAGTGATCTGTCCCTTGGGTTATGGTCATGTGTTTTTGGGTTGGCAAGGAGATTTTGGGGGAGGGTTAAATCAAGTTAAGTGTTCTATTATGTAATGGTGCAGAAATAAGTATGGTTTTTTGTATGGTGGTGTTTAGTGTATTATTTTGGGTGGAGTGTGTCCCTGTAGTGAGAATTTGTTATCATTCAAACTGCACCTTTTGTTGGGTAATTGTGGTCTAGAGGTTAATTGTTGTTTACCCCATGCACAAATTCCATGGGTGGTAGGGTAAAAAAGTGTATGGGGCCGGAGGGCTACTTGGGCATAGTACCGTTTTCGATAGTAGCTACATCTTGGAAATTTTCTTAAAAATTTGTTGTATATGTGTATGAAATTTAGTTATTATCGGGTGGATTCCAAGTTTTCCTTCTGTTAGTTTGTGATAGGGACCGTTTTTCATTTGTTAAGGGGACATCTGTAGCTTGTTACCAAACTGAATAAAGTGGGTTTTGTAAATGTTTGTGTAATTTTTGTTAGCCCTACCCAGGTAGATTTTTTCGTAATTCGGTTTTTTACGTATTGGTGTGTGACGGGGCTGGGGGGGAGAAGAGTTGTTGTCATTGCAAATAGTGTGGGTTTGATAATTGCGAAGCATTGGAGGTATTTATGTATAGACAAAGAAAAGAGAGCCAAGGACACTTCCCGTGGGAACCAACTGAAATTGGTTGTGCAAAGAGTTTCCCCCCATTTTGCGTACACTATGGCTTCGTTGTGAGGTATACTTGAGGTAGTTGAGGAGTGCCCTTTTTACCTAGTGCACAATTTTACGTGGAGAAAGTAGGGTCAATTATAAAAAGCTTTATAAGTAATGAAATCCCCAGTGGGACTTCTTTTTTCTCTATTGCATGTAATTTTTCTAGCATGTGTATAATGCATCATTATTTTTTATTGGGCCTAAACCCAAATTGGCAGGGGTTGGTAGTTTTGGGAGATGAGGTAGGAGTAGATTCGTTTATGATTAAATTTTTTTTAAAGTTTTTTTGAGAGAGGGTGTAATTTTGGATATTGGCCCTATATTTATTAAACTTTTTTGGTCCCCCTTTGGGGTCGGGGTGACCCGTATTTTGAGTATGAAGGGAAGGTGGGGTTTCAATGGATTTTTTAAAAAGGTTTTGCAATGATTGGTGATGCATTGTGACACTTTTTTGTATAAAAGGTGGAAAGGGTTTTTAAATCTCCCCCCTTTTTTTTGTCCGTTGAAAAAAGGGAGATTGTAGGGGTTTTCGGAGCTAGGAACAGTGTTTTTGGGGTATTCCGGTGAGGTGTCATTTGGTGGGTTTTGAGTTTGGTTTTTTTTGGCAGGTTTTGCCCTATAGTGGAAAAAAAAAATCATTGAGTCTGTTTGTTTTTTCTTTTGGTGGGAGTTGGGGTTCATTGTTTTTTGCTAATTTTATTTCGCTTTTTCGTGATATCTTTTTGTTCCCAGAATTTAAAGGGGTTTTTCCAGGTCTTTTTTATTACCCGTAATTTGGGAAAAATCTGTTCTCATAAACAATTTTTTTGCCCTTTTATCGGGCTGGTTAGGATTGAGAGTAACGTTTTTTTGGTCTGGGGTTATGTCCCCTTTCTTACTTTTTTTTCATATTGGTGTTTTGTATTTATGGTTGAGAATGGGGTGTTTCCAGGGATGTTCAGTTTTTAGCTGTCATCGTTTAGTTTTTTTAGGGGGAGTGCTTGTTATAGAGGTATTGGGGCTTTTTTGAAAATTATTAATACATTTATAAAATCTGTATGATTTTAGCTCAGTGTGCAGTCAAGTTTTATGTGTTGTGAAGTTATTTAAAGGGGCTCATTTTGAAGTTGAAAGGGGACTTTAGTATGTCTTTGGGGGAGTTTCCAAAAGTTGTTATAGGAAAAAGGGTAGTGGTCTGTGGATTATCTGTAAATTTTGCCTGATTTTAAAGGGATATGGTTTGGTCCAGATGTGGGCAAGTAGGGAAAAAAACTGTTTTTTCTTGTAGGTTTTGTTATGTTTGGGAGCAACATACAGTTATATTTTTTTTGATTCAGTAACGTGGGGGCCCGGGCTTGCAGGAGATTTATATTGAATCACCGGGTAGTAAGTGATCTTTGTTTATGCGTGATCAGTTACAAAATTCCCAGGTTTTTACTAAATTGGTAAGTTTACTGTGGAAACCCTTTGTTTTATCAATGTGAGAGGTTTTTGTAGGTTTTTTGGGTTTGAATTTAGTATTAATTTCCCCCTGTTCTCCCCTTTTGCAAGTATTAGTGATACATTCTTTTGGGGATAGTATATGGGGTGTGCCCCCCCTTGTTGGGCTGGCCTACGTTGTGTATGGCTGTGTAAAAGGGAAAGGCTCGAACCCGTATTTCAGGGTTTGCCAGGGGTTTTAGTTAGTGTAATGATGGACATTTTATGTAAAGGGAATTTATAAAGCAGAGGTCATGTAATGCTTTCTTTAAAAATCTGATATTGTATTAAAGAAGTTTTGTTTTTGTTGGGACTGAGAACTGCTTTTTTATTCGCGTGTAGTAATTACAGTAAAATGTTTGATTCATTTAAGTCATTAAAAAGGGTTTGGACAGGATCAATGCTTGTAATCAAAGATTTGTAGTGAATTTAAATTAGAATTAATATAAAACAAAAAATAAAAAGCTTAAGCTAAAAAACACCTGAATTTTTTTAACAAATGTAAAAAAAATGAGTAAGTGTTTTTTTTTTTTTTTTTTTTTTTAAGCTAAAATAAAGGAGACAATTTAAAAGGGGCTATACAAAAAAGTGATGATCAAATAATGGAGCTTGGGGAAAATGATAGTGGTAGACTATAAAAGGGATTTTTAAAGTTAGAATTTTTAGTAAAAATATAATTAAAGGACTAAATAAGTTGTGGTGAACAAAAAAGTGGGAATCAAATAAGAGCTTGGAAATAAAAGGCAAAAAGTGAACTATTCTACTTTTAGCACCCGGAATAGCACCTTGATTTTTTTAAAATTTGAATTATAAACTGGGTGTTATATAAAGCTAAAATAAAGGGAAAATTAAAAGGGATAAAATTTTGTAGGTAAACAAAAATTTTAAACGGCAGATGGTCACTATGAAATAAAATTGGTTTAGGGAGCAAGATCTGTTTGAATATTAAAAAAAATTGAGAGTTTTTGCACATAAAAAGTAAAAAAAAAAGAGGGAGTTGGTATAGTAGCAAAAAATGTTTTGGGATTGAAAAAATTTAAATTTGGGAAAATATACTAAATTTCATACACAATGAAAAAAGGGCAAAAAACAAGTATGATAAACAAAATTAAATGGAAGGTAAAGAATAATGATTTATTAATTTGGATAAGATTTGACTTTTAATTTAAAAAATTTTGACAATTAATAGCAGAAAAAAAAGAAGTATAGAGTATTGGAGGGGAGTTGGCTTAGCTAGTGATGAAAATAATAAAAATAATAATGCACAATATAATAGAAAGTAATATTGCACCACACGTATATATGTATTAAGGGCACTTATCTAATCTGTTACAGAAATGTCAGCTTTTCTAAGGAAGGTAGAGAAATCATGTTCGTTTAAGATGGTATATTGTTGTCCTGTTGATGTTTTCCTTACTAGTATTTTCCCTAACTTGTTAATTCAGATACTGCTAAACCACTAACTACCTCTGTTGAAATATAAAAAACAAAGTTCAAATCAAACCAACTATGATACATATGCCTAGTATTAAGTAGTCTCTTAAGCACTGTACAAAGTTCAAGTTCAGCAAAATCTATTTTCACAGCTGTCATACTTCAAGGCATGTCCCTATAGAACATATATTTATCTTATCTTTCGGTCTGTGATAACATGTCACTAGGTTATATGTGAAGGTAATCTGTCAATATCCTTGATCAGTTATTCACACAATGAAAAGGCAATTACCTTAATAAATATATAGTAAATGAATATTAAAAAAATTAAATGCATAGAAAATATGAAAAAAAGTAATTAAACAGGATAGAATCACTATTCCATTTTTTTCACTCCAAATTAACTTACTTGTATCAAATGTTTGCTCTACGATGGTATATCCTACAGGCCTCGAGTCCCTATCATTAACAATAGCTAGATGCTCCACGACATATCCCATGTATCCCTCAGTCTTACTGTGACACAAGTAGCGAGTCACCCTCCGGAAAAAGCCATCTTTATAAAGATCTGCATCTATATCTTGGTCATGGGTTTTTGATACCTGAAAAAATTAGTTATATTAACAGCGGTAGTGCTATTTCTGAACACTTATTAGTGTGCATACACAGTATATGCATATATAAAAACTACAGTAACAGAGCATTATAAAAAAAAAAACAGACCGAATTACAATAAGAAAAATTAACATTATAAGGGACTGGGATATGCACATTTTTTCAGCACAGAGCCAATGGTAAGGTTACAGCATTTGTACACATTAAAAAAAAAAACAGAAGTGAGCTAATGAGGCCATATCACTCAGGATATAATGCTACATACTTCAGAACAAACTCAAATTACAATGCAAGAGAGGACTTCCTTTGCATTACTGTATTAACCCCAGAGGCTTATAAACCTAGAATACTACCAGAAAGAGAAAAATGTTGCTTATTTTAATTTGGGACTTTCAATCTGCTTTCTTAGAGTGACTCACAACAACCGCCTAACTCATAGCTACTTGATTTTTAAATGAGCAAGGGCAGCAAGTGTAACAAGGTTTCTCATGTTTTGGCTCACCCAAGAGCCGAATTCGGGTCCTTTCAGTTGTGAGCCTCACACACACCTTTACCTTTGATGAATTTCGCATTTTTCTACTCCTGGAACACAGCCACACACCACATGCACACACGAGCGCAACACACACACACACACACACACACACACACACACACACACACACACAACACACCGAACACACGAACAACACAACGAACACCACACACAACAGAAAAACAGAAACACACACACAAACACACACATGAACACACACACACGACACACACACAACACACAACACAACACGAACACACACAACGAACACACAACACAAACCACACGAACACACACAACACAACAACACACAGAACACACCCAACACCAAACCGAACACACACACACAACACAAAAACACACACCACCGAACACACACACGAACACACACAAACACACGCACAGAACACACACGAACAACACGAAACACACACACAACACGAACACACACACACGAACACACACACACGAACACACACACACGAACACACACACAGAAACACACACACGAACACACACCAAACACCACCAACGAACACACACGAACACACACACACGAACACACACACAAACAACACACAACACACACACGAACACACACACACGAACACACACACACAAACACACACACACGAACACACACACACGAACACACACACACACGAACACACACACACGAACACACACAACACCAAAACACACACACACACACCACACACGAACCACACACACACGAACACACACACACGAACACACACACACGAACACACCACACACGAACACACCACACAACGAACACACACACACAACACACACACACGAACACACACACACGAACACACACACACGAACACACACACACACGAACACACACACACGAACACACACACACCACGAAACACACACACGAACACACACACACGAAACACACACACACGAACACACACACACGAACACACACACACGAACAACACACACACACGAACACACACACACGAACACACACACACGAACACACACACACGAACACACACACACGAACACACACACACGAACACACACACACGAAACACACACACACGAACACACACACACGAACACACACACACAGAACACACACACACGAACACACACACAAAGAACACACACACACACAACACACCACACACGAACACACACACACGAACACACACACACGAAACACACACACACGAACACACACACACGAACACACACACACGAACACACACACAACGAACACACACACACGAACACACACACACGAACACACACAACACGAACACACACACACACGAACACACACACACGAACACACACACACACGAACACACCCCACACGAACACACACACACACGAACACACACACACGAACACACACACACGAACACACACACACGAACCACACACGAACACACACACACGAACACAACACACACGAACACACACACACGAACACACACACACACGAACCACACACACACGAACACACACACACACACAACACACACACACACAAACACCACACACACACGAACACACACACACGAACACCACACACACACGAACACACACACACGCACACACACGAACACACACAAACACACACAACAAACACACACACGAACACACACACACACACGAACACACACACAAACACACACACACACACAACACACACACACGAACCCCACACACACGAACACACACACACACACACACGAACACACACACACACGAACACACACGAACACACACACACACGAACACACACACACACACACGAACACACACACACACACGAACACACACGACACACACACACACACACGAACACACACACACGAAACACACACACACACACGAACACACACAAAACAATGAACACACACACACGAACACACCACACACACACGAACAACACAACACACACAACGAAACACACACACACACACGAACACACACACACACACGACACACACACACGAACACACACACACACGAACACACACACACACACACGAACACACACACACATGAAACACACACACACGAACACACACACACACGAACACACACACACACGAACACACACACACACGAAACACACACACGAACACACACACAAACACACACGAACACACACGAACACACACGAACACCCCACGAACACACACACACACGAACACACACACACACGAACACACACACACACGAACACACACACACACACGAACACACACACACACACGAACACACACACACACGACACACACACACCACACATGAACACACACACGAACACACACACACGAACACACACACACACGAACACACACACACACGAACACACAACACACACAACACACACACGAACACACACAAACGAACACACACAAACACACACAACACGCAACACACAACACGAACACAACAAACACACGAACACGCGAACACACACACAAACACACACACACGAACACACACACATGAACACACACACACATGAACACCAAACACAGAACAACACACATGAACACACACACAGAACACACACAGAACACACACATGAACACAACATGAACACACACACAAACACACACATGAACACACACACATGAACACACACACATGAACACACACACGAACACTAAATATATATAATATATATATATATATTTTATATATATATATATATATATATATATATATATATATATATATATATATATATATATATATTATTTATATTTGAAAAGGGAACATGAATGGGGAAAAGCTAGAAGAACTCAGCATGAGAATGGAAGAGAGGATAGATGCAAAAAGCAAGAAGTGGGAGAGTCAAGTCACAGCAGCAGAAGCTAGGATACGAAGATTAGAAGAGGAACTGAAAAATCTGAAACAGCCTTAAGAACTAAAGAACAATTTGGGAATGACATCAGTGACTGCTACCTCAGTCACAAACAAGGGGACTGTAGGGAACAAAGGAGTGAAACTGCATGCAGAAGTCGTATCAGACCATTGCGGAGCCTGAGAAAAAGAGGGAATCACATCAGGAGCAATCGAGGGGACTGTAGAAAATTAAAGAGCTAAGCTATATGTGGAGGCCCAAACACACCACAGCAGAGCTCAGGGAAAGCTGAGAAGGGAAAATGACAGACCATTGGGCCCAAGGACAATAGATAGTGAAGAAACTGAAGAAAGGAAAGCTGCAATGGAGGAAACTAAATCGAATCAATGGATACATAAGGATATGCAGTGAGAGAATGAAAGGGAGAGGTCAGTCTTTGTTTATGGGCTCCAGGAAGTTGAAGGGGAAACTCACGAAGCAAGAAGACAAGGGGAGAAAAATGAGATCGAAAGCATCATAAAAGCAATAGATGACATGACCCAGCTGGGAAATTTTCAAAGAATAAAGAGGTTTGCAAGAAGAACCTGGCCAGTGAAAGTGACTTTCAAGGGAGAATCGAGACTGAACAGGATCCTGCAGGAGAAAGCAAGACTAAGGGACATGCTGGCGTACCGGAAGGTGTATCTCGACCGCGACCGAAAACAAGAAAGGCAGAAACAGAGAGATGATACAAAGATGAAAGGAGAAAAGAGAGGTGAAGATGGAGATGGACAGGAGAACCCAGACTCAGGAGGAAGATCAAATACAGCCTCCCTCACAACCACCTATAGAAGCCCCCAACCAGGACAACCCCAATGCAACCAAACATTCTAACCCAAAACACACATGCCATATCCAATGCCCCCACCTACCTCATTACAAACTTTACCCCTACAGCAACCACCCATAGTTCCTTATCAGGTCTCCCACTTCCCCAACCCCAACATACCCCCCCTGACCACAGTTTTAGAAAAGAAGTTGAAGGTGTGGTATACAAATGCAGATGGAATAACAAATAAGTGTGAGTAGAGGCATGAAAGAATCAAGGAGACATCCCCTGACATAATAGCACTCACAGAAACAAAACTCGCCAGGATAACAGATGCAATCTTTCCACCTGGATATCAAATCCTCAGGAAAGATAAGAGGGTGGAGGGGGGGAGGACGACTTGCACTGCTCAAAATCTAGTGGGGATTTCAGAAAATGGAAGGAATGGATGGCATGGGCGAAAAGGACTACATAGTAGGAACAATCCAGTCTGAGGGCCATAAGGTGGTAACTGCAGTAATGTACAACCCGCCACAGAACTGCAGGAGGCCAAGAGAAGAATACGATGAGATTAACAGAGCAATGGTAGGCACACTAGCCAAGGTGGCCAGAAGAGCTCACATGGGGGGAGCAAAGTTACTAGTTATGGGTGATTTCAATCACAAGGAGATTGACTGGGAAAATCTGGAGCCCCAAGGGGGTCCCAAAACATGGAGAGCCAAGATGATGGATGTGGTACTGAAAAACCTCATGCATCAACATGTTAGAGAGACTACCAGAGAGAGAGGTGAGGATGATCCAGCAAGACTGGACCTTGTATTCACCTTGAGTAGTTCAGACAGAGGATATCATGTATGAAAGGTCCCATAGGAGCTAGTGATCATGTGGTTCTGTGCTCTGATTACATAGTTGAGCTACAAGTGGATAGAGTAGCAGGAACAGGATGGGAAAAACCAAACCACAAAAGGGAGGACTACACAGGCATGAGGAACTTCCTGCAAGATGTTCAGTGGGAGAGAGAACTGGCAGGAAAACCAGTATAAGAAATGATGGACTATGTGATAAAATGCAAGGAGGCAGAGGAGAGGTTTGTTCCCAAAGGAAACAGAAATAATGGGAAGACCAGAACAAGTCCTTGGTTCACACAAAGGTGTAGGGAGGCAAAAACTAGGTGTACAAGAGAATCGAAAAGGTACAGAAGAAAAAGAACCCAGGAAAATAGTGATCAGCCAAAGAGCCAGAAATGAATATGCAAAGAAAAGAAGGGAGGCCCAACAACAACACGAAAATGACATAGCATCGAAAGTCACGTCTGACCTGATGCTGTTGTATAGCCACATCAGGTGGAAAACAACAGTCCAGAACCAGGTAATCAGACTGTGGAAGGATGATGGGGAGTTCACAAGAAACAACCAAGAGGTATGCAAAGAGCTCAACACGAGATTTAAAGAAGTATTTAGAGTGGAAACAGGTAGGACTCCAGGAAATCAGAACAGGAAGGTACACCAACAAGTGCTGGACGAGGTACACATAGCCGAGGAGGAGGTGAAGAAGCTGCTATGTGAACTTGATACCTCAAAGGCGGTGAGACCAGACATCTCTCCGTGGGTCCTTAGAGAGGGAGCAGAGATGCTGTGTGTGCCACTAACAAAGATCTTCAACACATCCATAGAGCTGGGCAACTCCCTGAGGTATGAAAGATGGCAAATGTAGTCCCAATTTTTAAAAAAAGGAGACAGACATGGGGCATTAAACTACAGACACGTGTCACTAATGTGTATAGTATGCAAAGTCATGGAGATCATCATCAGAAGGAGTGGTGGAGCACCTGGAAAGAAACAAGTGTATAATCGACAATCAGCATGGTTTCAGGGAAGGAAAACCTTGTGTACAAACCTACTGGAGTTTTATGACAAGGTGACAGAAGTAAGACAAAGAGACGGGTGGATAGACTGCATTTTCTTGGACTGCAAGAAGGCCTTTGACACAGTTCCTCACAAGAGGTTACTGCAAAAGCTAGAGGATCAGGCACACACAACAGGAAAGGCACTGCAATGGATCAGAGAATACCCGACAGGTAGGCAACAAAGAGTCATGGTAGGTGATGATGTGTCGGAGTGGGCGCCTGTAACAAGCGGGGTTCCACAGGGGTCAGTCCTAGGACCTGTGCTGTTTTTGGTATATATGAATGACGTAACGGAAAGGACAGACTCAGAAGTGTCCTCGTTTGCAGATGATGTGAAGTTAATGAGCAGAATTAAATCGGTCGAGGATCAGGCAGGACTACAAAGATACCTGGACAGGCTACAAGCCTAGTCCAGCAACTGGCTCCTTGAATTTAACCCTGCCAAATACAAAGTCATGAAGATCGGGGAAGGGCAAAGAAGATCGCAAACACAGTATAGTCTAGGTGGCCAGAGACTGCAAACCTCACACAAGGAAAAAGATCTTGGAGTGAGTATAATACCGAGCACATCTCCTGAGGTGCACATCAATTGGATAACTGCTGCAGTGCACTGGCGTCTGGCAAACCTATGGATAGCGTTCCAATACCTCAGTAAGGAATCGTTCAAGACTCTGTACACCATATACATCAGGCCCATACTGGAGTATGCAGCACCAGTTTGGAATCCACACCTGGTCAAGCATGTCAAGAAATTAGAGAAAGTGCAAAGGTTTGCAATAAGACTACTCCCAGAGCTAAGGGGATTGTCCTATGAAGAAAGATTAAGGGAAACTGGCCTGATGACACTGGAGGACATAACGACATAAAATACTGCGCGGAATAGACAATGTGGGCAAAGACAGGATGTTCCAGAGATGGGACACAGAAACAAGAGGTCACAATTGGAAGTTGAAGAATCAGACGAGTCAAAAGGATGTTAGGAAGTATTTCTTCAGAGTTGTCAGGCAGTGGAATAGCCTAGAAAGTGATGTAGTGGAGGCAGGAACCATACATAGTTTTAAGACGAGGTTTGATAAAGCTCATGGAGCAGGGAGAGGGAGGATCCAATAGCAATCAATGAAGAGGCGGGGCCAGGGAGCTATGACTCGACCCCTGCAACCACAAATAGGCGAGTACACACACACACACGAGTGCACCACACACACGAGTGCACCACACACACGAGTGCACCACACACACGAGTGCACCCCACACACGAGTGCACCCCACACACGAGTGCACCCCACACACGAGTGCACCCCACACACGAGTGCACCCCACACACGAGTGCACCCCACACACGAGTGCACCCCACACACGAGTGCACCCCACACACGAGTGCACCCCACACACGAGTGCACCCCGCATACACACAAGCACACCACGCATACACACAAGCACACCACGCATACACACCAGTGCACCACACACACACACACACACACACACACACACACACACACACGTACGAGCACACCACACACATGCACCACACACAAGTGCACCAGACACACACACAAAGCTAAAGAGAGACCTTTACAGGTATAAAGCAAAAACTAAGTCCACTACTGTATTGCACTTTTATGTACTAGTGACTTGAAAACCAAATTCCATAAACTTCTTTACCATCTCATCCCACCTGCCTAACAAAAAAATAAAAAATACTGTACTGTATACTTATGAAAATTCAAACTTGTCACACTAACAACATACTGGTGTATAGTTTGGGGGACACCCAGACAGCTCCTCGACTACACATACGGACGTAATCGGTCGGTCATCTGGTAGTGGCAGAGCATTGTACAAGTCCCGCATCATTCAATCACCAATCTATTAAAAAAACAAAAAAAAATATTTGCACATACACTCAGAAAAATAAACAGCTTGCAAGGAAAGCTATAAATTGCATTATGTAACTGATCAATACCCTTGTACTACCTTTAGATGCTCTAAACACTTTCATATTTAAAGTTTCCTCTAGTATTGCACACAGTTGTGTACAAACTATCAAGCAGCACCCTCCTCAATCTTACACGGTGCTCAATGACTTACAGGTTTACCTCCATTTTATGAATATGATAATTCCCAACAATACTTAATTCAAACAAAGAGGTATGTACTGTAACTTATCGAGCGCAAAAACCTTGAATAAGGTACTAATTTATATACAAATTTAAAAACTATTATTATACATGTACTTGAAACTTTGGTTTAGATATCAATACACTCATAAGAACCAGAGAACCCTGCAGGATGCCCCACTGTGGCTCACACTCCGCAACGCCCCCCCGTGGCTCATGCTCCGCAACCCCCCACTGTGGCTCACGCTCCGCAATGCCCCCCTCCCGCGGCTCATGCTCTGCAACCCCCCAGTGGCTCATGCTCCGCAACGCCCCCCCGTGGCTCATGCTCCGCAACCCCCCCACTGTGGCTCACGCTCCGCAATGCCCCCCTCCTGCGGCTCACACTCCGCAACGCCCCCCATGGCTCATGCTCCGCAACCCCCACTGTGGCTCACACTCCACAATGCCCCCCCCGTGGCTCATGCTCCGCAACCCCCCACTGTGGCTCACACTCCGCAATTCCCCCCTCCCGCGGCTCATGCTCTGCAACCCCCCCACTGTGGCTCACACTCCGCAACGCCCCCCCGTGGCTCATGCTCCGCAACCCCCCACTGTGGCTCACACTCCACAATGCCCCCCCGTGGCTCATGCTCCGCAACCCCCCACTGTGGCTCACACTCCGCAATGCCCCCCACCCCCGTGGCTCATGCTCCGCAATGCCCCCCTCCCGCGGCTCACACTCAACGCCCCCCCCGTGGCTCATGCTCCGCAACCCCCCACTGTGGCTCACGCTCCGCAACGCCCCCCCTCCCACGGCTCACGCTCCGCAACGCCCCCCATGGTTCACACTCTACAATGCCCCCACCCGCAGATCACACTCAGCAACACCCCCCCTCCCACGGTTCACACTCCACAATGCCCCCCACCGCTCACGCTCCACAACGCCCCCACCGTGGTTCACACTCCGCAACGCCTCCCCCACGGCTCACACTCCACAACCCCGCTCCACGGCTCACGCTCAGCAACCCCCCCTCCCGCGGCTCACGCTCCGCAACGCCCCCTCCCGCGGCTCACGCTCCGCAACGCCCCCTCCCGCGGCTCACGCTCCGCAAGCCCCATGGCTCACACTCCACAACCCCCCTGGGGCTCACACTCCACAACCCCCCTGGGGCTCACACTCCACAACCCCCCTTGGGGCTCACACTCCACAACCCCCCTTGGGGCTCACACTCCACAACCCCCCTTGGGGCTCACACTCCACAACCCCCCTTGGGGCTCACACTCCACAACCCCCCTTGGGGCTCACACTCCACAACCCCCCCGTGGCTCACACTCCACAACGCAGCTCACGCTCCGCAATGCCCCGCGCGCCTCACGCTCCGCAATGCCCCCCGCGGCTCACGCTCCGCAATGCCCCCGTGGCTCGGCAATGCCCCCCACGGCTCGTGCTCGGCAATGCCCCCCACGGCTCGTGCTCGGCAATGCCCCCCACGGTTCACGCTCAACCCCCCCAAGGCTCACGCTCCGCAAGCCCCCCGAAGCTCACGCTCCGCAACCCCTCCAGCGGCTCACGCTTCGCAATCCCCCTGCGGCTCATGCTCTGCAATCTGCCCCCGCGGCTCATGCTCCTGGAGCAACACCCACCGCGGCTCACGGATTGCAACGCCCTCCGCGGCTCGCGCTCGGCAGCGCCCCCACCCGCGGCTCGCGCTCGGCAGCGCCCCCACCCGCGGCTCGCGCTCGGCAGCGCCCCCACCCGCGGCTCGCGCTCGGCAGCGCCCCCACCCGCGGCTCGCGCTCGGCAGCGCCCCCACCCGCGGCTCGCGCTCGGCAGCGCCCCCACCCGCGGCTCGCGCTCGGCAGCGCCCCCACCCGCGGCTCGCGCTCGGCAGCGCCCCCACCCGCGGCTCGCGCTCGGCAGCGCCCCCACCCGCGGCTCGCGCTCGGCAGCGCCCCCACCCGCGGCTCGCGCTCGGCAGCGCCCCCACCCGCGGCTCGCGCTCGGCAGCGCCCCCACCCGCGGCTCGCGCTCGGCAGCGCCCCCACCCGCGGCTCGCGCTCGGCAGCGCCCCCACCCGCGGCTCGCGCTCGGCAGCGCCCCCACCCGCGGCTCGCGCTCGGCAGCGCCCCCACCCGCGGCTCGCGCTCGGCAGCGCCCCCACCCGCGGCTCGCGCTCGGCAGCGCCCCCACCCGCGGCTCGCGCTCGGCAGCGCCCCCACCCGCGGCTCGCGCTCGGCAGCGCCCCCCACCCGCGGCTCGCGCTCGGCAGCGCCCCCACCCGCGGCTCGCGCTCGGCAGCGCCCCCACCCGCGGCTCGCGCTCGGCAGCGCCCCCACCCGCGGCTCGCGCTCGGCAGCGCCCCCCACCCGCGGCTCGCGCTCGGCAGCGCCCCCACCCGCGGCTCGCGCTCGGCAGCGCCCCCCACCCGCGGCTCGCGCTCGGCAGCGCCCCCACCCGCGGCTCGCGCTCGGCAGCGCCCCCACCCGCGGCTCGCGCTCGGCAGCGCCCCCGCCCGCGGCTCGCGCTCGGCAGCGCCCCCGCCCGCGGCTCGCGCTCGGCAGCGCCCCCGCCCGCGGCTCGCGCTCGGCAGCGCCCCCGCCCCGCGCTCGCGCTCGGCAGCGCCCCCCGCCCGCGGCTCGCGCTCCGCAGCGCCCCCGCCCGCGGCTCGCGCTCCGCAGCGCCCCCGCCCGCGGCTCGCGCTCCGCAGCGCCCCCGCCCGCGGCTCGCGCTCCGCAGCGCCCCCGCCCGCGGCTCGCGCTCCGCAGCGCCCCCGCCCGCGGCTCGCGCTCCGCAGCGCCCCCGCCCGCGGCTCGCGCTCCGCAGCGCCCCCGCCCGCGGCTCGCGCTCCGCAGCGCCCCCGCCCGCGGCTCGCGCTCCGCAGCGCCCCCGCCCGCGGCTCGCGCTCCGCAGCGCCCCCGCCCGCGGCTCGCGCTCCGCAGCGCCCCCGCCCGCGGCTCGCGCTCCGCAGCGCCCCCCGCCCGCGGCTCGCGCTCCGCAGCGCCCCCCGCCCGCGGCTCGCGCTCCCGCAGCGCCCGGCCGCCTCGAGCCCCCGCCCGGGGCTCGCGCTCCGCAGCGCCCCCGCCCGCGGCTCGCGCCCGCTCCGCAGCGCCCCCGCCCGCGGCTCGCGCTCCGCAGCGCCCCCCCGCCCGCGGCTCGCGCTCCCGCAGCGCCCCCCGCCCGCGGCTCGCGCTCCGCAGCGCCCCCACCCGCGGCTCGCGCTCCGCAGCGCCCCCACCCGCGGCTCGCGCTCCGCAGCGCCCCCCTCCGCGGCTCGCGCTCCGCAGCGCCCCCACCCGCGGCTCGCTCTCCGCAGCGCCCCCCTCCGCGGCTCGCGCTCCGCAGCGCCCCCCTCCGCGGCTCGCGCTCCGCAGCGCCCCCCTCCGCGGCTCGCGCTCCGCAGCGCCCCCCTCCGCGGCTCGCGCTCCGCATCGCCCCCCCTCCACGGCTCGCGCTCCGCAACGCCCCCCTCCGCGGCTCGCGCTCCGCAACGCCCCCCTCTGCGGCTCGCACTCCGCAACGCCCCCCTCCGCAGCTCGCGCTCCGCAACGCCCCCCTCCGTGGCTCGCACTCCGCAATGCCCTCTCCGCGGCTCGCACTCCGCAACGCCCCCCTCCGTGGCTCGCACTCCGCAACGCCCCCTCCTCAGCTCGCGCTCCGCAACGCCCCCTCCGCAGCTCACGCTCCGCCCCCCTCCGCGGCTCAAGCTCCCCAACGCCCCTCGTGCTCATGCTCTGCAACACCCCCCCACGGCTCACGCTTCACAACCTCCCCCGCAGCTAACGCTCAGCAATACCCCCCTCCGAGGTTCACACTCCACAACGCCCCCCCTCCCATGGCTCACGCTCCGTAATGCCCCCTCCCACAGCTCAGTCTCCGCAATGCCCCCTCATACAGCTCACGCTTCGCAACACCCCCTCTCCTGTGGCTCACACTCCACAACCCCCATGGCTCACGCTCCGCAACCCCCCGCGGCTCACGCTCCTGGAGCAATGCCCCCCGCGGCTCACGCTCTGCAACCCCCAGCAGCTCATGCTCCGCAATGCCTCCACAGCTCACACTCCGCAATGCCCCCGCAGCTCATGCTCCGCAACGGCCCCCACAGTTCACGCTCCGCAACGCCCCCCACAGTTCACGCTCCGCAACGCCCCCCACAGTTCACGCTCCGCAACGCCCCCCACAGTTCACGCTCCGCAACGCCCCCCTCGGCTCGCGCTCCGCAACCCATGCGGCTCACGCTCCGCAACCCCCCATGAGGCTCATGCTCTGCAACCCCCCCCGCGGCTCACGCTCCGCAATGCTCCCCTCCCGCGGCTCACGCTCCGCAATCCCCCCCCGCGGCTCACGCTCCGCAATCCCCCCCGCGGCTCACGCTCCGCAATCCCCCCCGCGGCTCACGCTCCGCAATCCCCCCCGCGGCTCACGCTCCGCAATCCCCCCCATGGCTCACGCTCCGCAATCCCCCCCCAGCTCGCGCTCCACAATCCCCCCCGCGGCTCACGCTCCGCAATCCCCCCGCGGCTCATGCTCTGTAGCCCTTGCGGCTCACACTCCTGGAGCAACCCCCCAGTGGCTCACGCTTCGCAACGCCCCCCCTATATGGCTCATGCTCCGCAACCCCCCCATGCGGCTCACGCTCCGCAATGCCCCCCATGCGGCTCACGCTCCGCAACGCCCCCCCATGGCTCACGCTCCGTAATGCTCCCCTCCCGCGGCTCACGCTCTGCAATCCCCCCTGCGGTTCATGCTCTGCAGCCTCCCCACGGCTCACACTCCTGGAGCAACCCCCCCGTGGCTCACGCTCCGCAACGCCCCCCCTCCGTGGCTCATGCTCCGCAATGCCCCCCCTCCGTGGCTCACGCTCTGCAACGCCCCCCCTCCATGGCTCATGCTCCGCAATGCCCCTCCTCCGCGGCTCACGCTCCACAACACCCCCCCTCCACGGCTCGCGCTCCGCAACGCCCCCCTCCGTGGCTCGCGCTCCGCAACGCCCCCCTCCGCGGCTCGCGCTCCGCAACCCCCCCTCCGCGGCTCGCGCTCCGCAACGCCCCCCTCCGCGGCTCGCGCTCCGCAACGCCCCCCTCCGCGGCTCGCGCTCCGCAACGCCCCCCTCCGCGGCTCGCGCTCCGCAACGCCCCCCTCCGCGGCTCGCGCTCCGCAACGCCCCCCTCCGTGGCTCGCGCTCCGCAACGCCCTCCTCCGCGGCTCGCGCTCCGCAACACCTCCCTCCGCGGCTCTCGCTCCGCAATGCCCCCCTCCGTGGCTCACGCTCCGCAATGCCCCCCTCCGCGGCTCACACTCTGCAACACCCCCCTCCGTGGCTCACGCTCCGCAACGCCCCCTCCACGGCTCACACTCCGCAACGCCCCCCTCCGCAGCTCATGCTCCACAACGTCCCCCCCTCCGAGGCTCACGCTTCGCAACCCCCCGTGGATCACGCTCCACAACCCCCCTCCACGGCTCACACTCCGCAATGCCCCCTGCGCTCACGCTCCACAACGCCCCCCCCGTGGCTCACGCTCCGCAACACCCCGTACGCGGCTCACTCTCTGCAATGCCCCCCTCCCGCGTCTCACGTTCCGCAACCCCCCATGGCTTACGCTTCGCAAGCCCCCCTGCAGCTCACGCTCCTGGAGCAAACCCCCCCCCCATGGCTCACACTCCTGGAGCAACCCCCCCCCATGGCTCACGCTCTGCAATGTCCCCCCTCCCACAGCTCATGCTCTGCAACCCCCCCGTGGCTCACGCTCCGCAATCCCCCCGCAGCTCACTCTCCCCAACACCCCCCTCCCGCGGCTCACGCTCCGCAATGCCCCCACCCACGGGTAACGCTCCGCAACCCCCCCATGGCCAATGCTCTGCAACCCCCCCATGGCCAACGCTCTGCAACCCCCCACAGCTCACGCTCCGCAACCCCCCATGGCTCGCGCTCCGCAACCCCCCACGGCTCGCGCTCCGCAACCCCCCACGGCTCACGCTCCGCAACCCCTCCCGCAGCCGACTCTCCACAACCCCCCCCCGCGGCTCATGCTCCGCAACACCCCCCTCCACGGCTCACTCTCCGCAACGCCCCCTCCCGCGGTTCACACTCCGCAATGCCCCCCTCCCATGGTTCACATTCCGCAACCCCCCCCACGGCTCGCGCTCCGCAACCCCCCCACGGCTCGCGCTCCGCAAGCCCCCTTGCAGAGCTGCAAGAGCTTGAGGTGCAACACCAACGGACCACAGCTCAGGAATTTGCTTCAGAGGAGGAAGAGAGATGGAGGAAGGTGCCTTCTTCAAAGATTAAGGACATTTGTGCAAAGTGGACTGAAGTGCAAACATTTATGGATGAACATGACCCTGACACAGCTGTTGCAAACCATGCTGGCAGTATCTACAATGACAATGCTGTGTCCCATTTTTGGGAAATCTTAAACACACACCCAAAACAGAGCTCTCTGGACAGATTTTTGGTGTGACAGGGGTCCAGTGACTCAAGTTGGTGTTAGTGGCATTAAAAAACAAAGAAGGGATGTAACCCTGGAAAAGGACTTGGTACCTGAAGTCCTTATGGAAGGGGATTCCCCTTCGAAACACAAGCACACCTCCATCCTCTCCCCTCCTCCCATCTCATCACTCATCAATAAGTCTTCAATAAAGTTAAGTGTCATTTTAGTATTGTTTATTCTGCACGTCTCATTGTTTTGTGTAGGAAAATATAAATTTCATGTAAAAAAATTATTTCGTTTAACCCTTTCAGGGTCGACAGGCCCTTTCCTAACTTGTTCTCAGGGTCGAAAGTTTAAAAAAAAAAAAAAAAAAAAATTCTCATGAAATGATAGAGAATTTTTTCCTGATCATAAGGACACCAAAAGCAAGAAATTTGATGGAAAACTTACGGAATTATGCTCTCATGAAGTTAGCGGTCTCGACGATGTTTATGCATCGGCAATTTCGCCCACTTTGAGCCCTATTTTTGGCCAATTCCAATGTACCAGTCAACAAAAATTATAAATGTATCGCTAGAACTACATTTTTTCTATCGAATGAGTACAAGAAACCACCCATTTGCCAATTTCAACTATCCAATAAAGTGGTCAGAAATTGGCAATTTTGCCAATTTTACACAAATTTCAAAAGATGCCAATTTCCAAATAGGGTCCAGAACAAACAAGAAAGGCATTCCTGGCACTAAAATAACATTTCCTCTGTTCAAAACTTTGGGGGCCCAGTCCCTGGACCCATTATGTACCTCTGTAATCTGTAAATACCTTTGTAACTTGTCATGATTGTGACCAGACTTACCTGGAGTTCATTACCTTTGTAAATTGTGAGTTCATTACCTTTGTAAATTGTGAGTTCATTACCTTTGTAAATTGTGAGTTCATTACCTTTGTAAATTGTGAGTTCATTACCTCTGTAACTTGCTCAGCTATCAAAACTTTGGAGTCCAGTCCCTGGACCAATTATGTACCTCTGTAATCTTTTGACTAACGCCCACAGGATGGGTATGGGGTGCATAATAAACATATTAAACTTAACATTTGACACGTCCCCACGCCCCTCTTACATTCTTTTGCTTTCCACTTTGAATTTTTATTCTCACAAAAAAATAGATTTCTTATGCAGTCTACTGCATTAGTGTAGAAATGGTATAAATAATATCAGCGCACTTGTGAAAGAATATTAGACTCGACAGTTGACGCGTATTGGACGCTGGGCATGATTTATTTACTTTTGAACTTAGGCAAAAATCGAACACTTCTACTTTGAGCTCAATTTCAAGGTCCTTTTCTTTGTGAAACCAATCAAAATCATCTCAATTTCTGTAATATCCCTTCCATTCTATAAAATGAGACAAGGAAAACTAGAATACATCCATAAATAGTATATGAAAATACAGTGCAAAGTCCACCTGGAGGTTATTCTGGGGATCAACGCCCTGTCCATGACCAGGCCAGAGTTTTTTTTTTTTTTTATTATGCACTGTGCTGCAGGATTTTTTTTATAATGCGCACACTGACCACAAAGACCCATTCTTTCATATGTAGGTCTACCAACTTTCTCTCGCTAGATTTGAAGGCGCTAGAATTTATGCGTACTAGTATGGCATCAACCCTGGTGTGCAAGCCGTACTAGTATGGCACCAACCCTGAAAGGGTTAATACTTTTGGGTGTCTGGAATGGATTAATTGGATTTCCTTATTTCTTATGGGGAAAATTCAGATTAGGTCAGATTCAGTATAAGGCACGCTCTCTGGAACGGATTAATTACATTAACCGAAGGTCCACTGTACATAGTTTTTTCCACGATGAGATCTTCCCTTAAATCAGTATTTAGCAATTTTTTCACCCTTTTCAGAGTAGTCATGTCAAAGAAAAAGAGGTGTGAGAATGGAACAAGCAAAAGAAAAAAACAAGGGGTGTTTGTGTGCGTGCACATAAGTTGCATGGATAAAATTAGTGATAATTATTATGACAGCCTAGTACATAGCTAGGAATGCTAACCTTAACTTTATCTGTAATGCATGCATTACATTATGACAGAACCAGTTATATCTCAAACACCTCCAGACATGTATACACTGTACTAAGGTGCAGAGGAAGAGCAAAAACATGGCAGTGTATGTAATGTGTAAGGGGTGTGTGTACTATGGATGCATATCTGGTTATGTTACTGGCACTAAATGTCAATGTGTTTGTAACAAATGCACTTTATATCAATTACCATTTCACAGTGCTGACATTGATTTACCTAACCTTGTTAATACAATTGACCCCTTGCCATATATTGATGCTTACAACTGTTTCAAGAAAAGAGGCCTTCACTTTATTCATGTCAATGTGAGATCACTTTTACCCAAAATATCAGAAACTAGGATTCTTGCTAACAGAACTAGGGTGGAAGCTATATCCATCTCTGAATCTTTGTTAGACGTCATGGTGACTGACGACGAGGTCAAAATAGAAGGTTACAACATAAAGCGATTACACAGGAATAGAAAAGGCGGTGAGGCATGGGCCTAAGTAAGAAATGACAGCCTAGAACCCAAGACCTGATTTGAATGATGATAAACTGGAGATTCTATGGCTTGAGGTGTTGTTGCCCCAAGACTAAACCAATCCTAGTAGGAACTAGTTACCCCCCCCCTCACCCATAATCAGCTCTTAAGAAGATTTTTCGAGAGTCTTGTCTGGAACTGATAGCAATTCTGAGACAGTAATATGTACTGGGAGACTTCAAAATTTGTTTTCAACAACAAAAGAACAGGCTATGTAAGAGGTATAAGCAAATTCTGGGACTAAATAGTTACACAACTAGTTGATGCACCAACCACAATCCCACAGTTCTCAGTCACTATACTCTACCACATACAGTGGACCTCCAGATTTCGTAGTCATCGGATTTCGTAATATTCGGAAATAGCAACGTTTTATCAAAATATTGGCTTAGTGATCGTCATTTAGCTCAGTAATAGTCATTCGTCCCGAAAACGTCTGAGCGGCCCAACACATCACTTGCAGTCAGTGTGTCATTGTTTATCAGCCAGTGAGCATGATCCCACATGTTCATACGATACATTTCGTAATATTCCATTCATTTTAGTGCTTGTAACTGCTAAATAAGCCACCATGGGTCAAAAGAAAGCTCCTAGTGCCAACCCTTTGGTAAAGAAGGTGATAAACACGATAGAATTCAAGAAAGAACACACAAGCCAGGGCACTTCCCCACACACACGATTTGATTTGAATGGGGCTTGCGCACAAGTGAGTAGAATTATCAAAGCTCATTGTTTGGAAAGCATTGAAAATTGGGTTTGGCAAATACGATTCTGTTAGTGGGATGATTTGTGAAAGACCTGCCTAGTATGGGCCAACAGGCCTGCTGCAGTGTCTTTGCAGTGTTCCTGCTTTCTCATGTTCTTGTATACACCAGCAGAAGAAACTGCTTCAGAGAAAGAGAGGGGGAAGAAGGTACCTTCTTCAAAGATTAAGGACATTTGTGCAAAGTGGAGTTACGTGCAATCATTTGTGGAGGATCACCCTAACCCTTCCTCCCATCTTCCATACATCAACAAGAGTCTTCAATAAAGGTGTAATATTATTGTTTTATACTTGTTTTCTCATTCTTTTCTGTATGCAAATATATATTTAATCTATAAAAAAATAATTTTTAATACTTTTGGGTGACTGGAACGGATTAATTGGATTTACATTATTTCTTACGAGAAAAATGAATTCGGAAATCGCCAGATTCAGGTTCAGTTACTCTCTGGAAAGGATTAATTAAAATAACTAGGGGTCCACTGTACATGTACTTTGTAACCACTCTGACATTAGTCAATCAGGTATCATAACCACAGGTGTTAGTAATCATTAGAAAACAGCAGCGGCATCCTACCAGCTCTTCTTCCTCAAAAAACATCGCTCATCAAAACTTGTGATGGCCTAAGTGAAAGTACAACTACATGAACCCACGAAGACCACAAAATGACCCAAGAATACTAAGAATGTAACCCAAATCTTGACAAAATTAGAAGATCTAAGGAAGACAGCCCTGCTAACCCAAACACTGCCTCCGCTGCCAGACAACCACTTAACCTAAGCTCCGAGAAAACAAGCCTTCTCCTCCATTGCTACACAGTATCTACTTCAGTGATACTATGAAAGGATATCGCAGAAGAAACGACACCAGTAATAAAAGAATAACAGCAAGGACCCTAGAACTCAACTTGTCTACCCAGCAGGACACCGGTGTATCATCAACCCCCCTCACCACCGCCACCCAGGGAACAACAACAAACATGGCTAACTCCCACTCCAACTCCACTCCCTTCAAAGGATTCACCCATGATAACTCAGGTATGATTATTCCTGACAATATCAAGGACTACATCGTTGCTCTAGAAAACGAAATCAAAGATATCAAAGCAACACTCGAGCGACGAGAATCCAAGATAACCAACCTCGAGAACAAGATCCAAAACCTTGAAGAGAAGATTACATCGGGAAGTGTTGACACAGAAAATACTCTGAAAGCAGCTATAGCCAGTCACACTGAACAAATAACAACAATAAATATGAAGGTTGAAGAAGCAATCAAGGACTGGAATCTACTAAATGAATACCTTGATTTCCAAGACGACAAAACTGAACAAGATAAGTTGTCTGATGCAGTCATAATAAACAGTCCACACATTCCTAGTGACATAACCCAAGCACAGTGCAAAGAAACTGCTGTCAGGATAATACAGAACCACGTACAAGTCATCGTGCAAAACAATGAAATCAAAGAAACACATTTGCTAGGAAAACCAGGAAGTAAACACAGTATAATGATCCGACTTCATTCATACGATAAAAGAAAGGACCTAATTAAATCAGCAATTACAATGAAAAATGGACTGTACATAAATGAGTGTCTAACAAGAAAACGTCAAAACCTTCTGTTCAGGCTGAGGAAACTTAAACAGGAAAACAAAATACATCAGTGTTTCACGCGAGATGGGAAAATACTAGTAAGGAAAACATCAACAGGACAACAATATATTATCTCAAACTAACATGATTTCTCTACCTTCCTTAGAAAAGCTGACCTTTCTGTAACAGATTAGATAAGTGCCCTTAATACATATATACATGTGGTGCATATAGTGTACGTTACTATTATATTGTGCATTATTATTTTTTTATTTTTCATCACTAGCTAATGCCAACTACCTCCAATACTCTATACTTCTTTCTTGCTGCTATTAATTGCTCATAATTTTATGTTACAAGTCAAATCTTACTCCAAATTAATTTTATTCATTGTTATTACCTGTCCATTTAATTTTGTTTACCACTACTTGTTTTTTTTAGTCACTTTTCATTGTGTATGCAATTAGTGTATATTCCAATTACTTTTTTGCAAGTACCAAAACTATCTTTTGCTAGCTAGTACCAACTACCTCATTTTTTTTACTTTTTATTGTGCAATACACTGCTCAACTTATTTAATATTACAAATCAGATCTTACTCCTAAACCAATATTATTTCATAGTGACTATCTGTCCATTTAACTTTGTTTACCATTACTTAATTTTAGTCACTTACATATTTTCTCCTTTATTTTAGCTTTATATAACTACCCTAGTTCATATATTCACAATTGTTAAAATAATCAAGGTGCTATTCTCAGGTGCTAAAGTGTAATAAGTTCAATATTTTGCCATTATATTCCAAAGCTCATTTATTTGATTACCACTTTATTGTTCACCACAACTTATATTAGTCCCTTTTATATTATAATTTTATATTATAATTCTAACTTTAAAGAATTACCTTTAAAGTACTACCTACTATCATATTCCCAAGCTCCATTATTTGATCATCACTATTTGTTCACCACAAATTATTTCAGTCCCTTTTATATTGTCTCCTTTATTTTAGCCTAAAAAAAAAAAAAAAAAAAAAACTACCTTAGCTCATTATTTTTACATTTGTTAAATAATTCAGGTGCTATTTTTTAGCTTTAGACTATTTACTTGGTTTTATACTTAATTCTAACTATAGATTCACTACAAATCTTATGATTACAAGCATTGATCCTGATACCAACCTCTTATTTAATGACTTAAATGAATCAAACAGTTACTGTAATTACTACACAGCAGAACAATCAAAGGCACTTCTCAGAGCCAACAACAACATAACTGTCTTTAACTACAATATCAGATCTTTAAGCAAGCATTACGATGACCTCATAGCATTACTAAATTCCTTGCATGCCAGTATGTCCATCATTACACTAATTGAAACCTGGCTAAAGCCTGATACTACAGATGTCTATGCCATTCCTGGTTACACAGCCATACACAACTGTAGGCCAGACCAACAAGGGGGTGGCACAGCTATATACTACTCAGACCAATTAGAATGTATCACTAATACTTGCACAAGGGATGAACATGGGGAATATATAATAGCTAAATTCTAATCCAAATACCTACAAAAACCTCTCACATTGATAAACATCTACAGAGTACCACAGTCAAACATTAGCCAATTTAGTCAAAACCTAGGAAGTATGATAACTGATGCACGCATGAACAAAGATCACTTACTACTCTCAGGTGACTTCAATATAAATCTCCTGCAAGACCAGGACCCGCACGTTACTGAATTCATAAACACAATGAGTAACTGCATATTGCTACCAACAGTAACAAAACCTACAAGAGTTACAGAGACTAGTGTTTCCCTACTTGACCACATCTTGACCAACACCATATCCCCTTTAAAATCAGGCATAATCACAGATAATACCACAGACCACTACCCTACTTTCCTCATAACAACTCTAGGTAAATTATCCCAAGACACTACTAAAGTCACCTTCAGACTTCACAATGAGGCAGCCATTAATAACTTCACAACAGCAGTAACAAACATTGACTGGCACACTGAGCTAGAAATCTATACAGATATTGACAAATGTATTAATTTTCTAAAAAAGACCCATTACCTCTATAACAAGCACTGCCCTAAGAAAACTAAACAGATGACAGCTAAGAGACTGAACAGTCCCTGGCTAACACCCAGCATTCTCAAATCCATAAATACAAAACACCGATATGAAAAACAGTTCAGAATGGGTCACATAACCAGAGACCAAACAAAACATTACTCGTCAATCCTAACCAGCCTGATAGAAGGGCAAAAAAAATTGTATTATGAGAACAGATTATCCAACTTACGAGGTGATATAAAAAAGACCTGGAAAACCCTATCAGAAATTCTGGAAACAAAAAAGATATCACGAAATAGTGAAATAAAATTAGCAAAATCAGATGAACCCCAACTCCCACCAACAGAAACTGCAAACAGACTCAATGATTTCTTCTCCACTATAGGACAAAACCTTGCCAATAAAATCCCAAGCTCAGATACCCCACCAAATGACTACCTCACTGGCAACTACCCGAACACACTGTTCCTAGCTCCGACTAACCCATACGAAGTCTCCCTTATTATCAATGCACTAAAAAACAAGGCAAGAGATTTAAATACCTTACCACCCTTTATATACAAAAAAGTGTCACAAGTGCTATCACCAATCATTGCAACACTCTTTAACAAATCCATTGAATCCTCCACCTTCCCTACAGTTCTCAACATAGCAAGGGTCACCCCGATCCATAAAGGAGGAGACTAAACAGAGTTGAATAACTATAGGCCATTATCCAACTTACACCCTCTCTCAAAAATCTTCGAAAAATTAATTCATAAACGAATCTACTCCTACCTCATCTCCCAAAACATACTCAACCCCTGCCAATTTGGATTCAGGCCTAATAAAAATACTAATGATACTATTATACACATGCTAGAACATATATACACTGCAATAGAGAAAAAAGAAGTCCCACTGGGGATCTTCATTGACTTACGTAAAGCTTTTGATACAGTTGACCATGACTTGCTCCACATAAAATTGTCACACTATGGTATAAGAGGGCACTTCTTCAACTACCTCAAGTCATACCTCAGCAACAGAAGCCAAAATGTGTACGCAAATGGGGCAAACTCTTCCGCACAACCAATTACAGTTGGTGTCCCACAGGGAAGTGTCCTTGGACCTCTTCTCTTTCTCCTATACATAAATGACCTACCAAATGCTTCGCAATTACTCAAACCCACACTATTTGCAGATGACACTACATACGTCTTCTCTCACCCGAGCCCAGTCACGCTAGCCAATACTGTAAATACCGAATTACAGAAAATATCTACCTGGATGAGGACTAACAAACTTACACTAAACATTGACAAAACCTACTTCATTCAGTTTGGTAACAGAGCTACAGATGTCCCTCTTAACATAATGATAAACGGATCACCTATCACAAAGCTAACAGAGGGAAAATTCTTAGTAATCCACCTTGATAATGGACTCAAATTTCATACACATATACAACAAATTTCTAAGAAAATTTCGAAGACCGTAGGCATACTATCGAAGATACGGTACTATGTTCCACAGTCAGCCCTCTTGGCCCTATATCACTCTTATTTACCCCTATCTCACCTATGGAATTTGTGCATGGGGCTCAACAACAATTAACCATCTCAAACAACTAATTACCCAACAAAAGGCTGCAGTCAGAATGATAAATTCCCACTACAGGCAGCACACTCCACCAATATCCAAAACTCTAAACCTACTCACCATACAAAACATCCATACTTATTACTGCACCTATTACATACATAGAACACTTAACTCTGATATTAACCCTCCCCTCAAACATCTTGCCAACCTCAACAGAACACATGACCATAACACAAGGCACAGATCACTCTTTGATGTTCCTCGTGTCCATCTCACGCTATGCAAAAACTCAATGCACATAAAAGGCCCTAAAATCTGGAATTCATTACTTGTAAATATAAAAGAAACACTACCTGTTTATAAATTCAAGTCTCTTCTCAAAGATCACTTACTCACCCAAAACCAAATAAATACTGAATAACTGAACCTTATAAATTGTATATCTTAAATGTTTCTCAAAATTATATCACATAAATGTTAAACCTAAGACCCAATCTAACTTTGTTATTTTTTAAATACACTACCTAACAGAATACTCCATTCTACTGAATGTACAACAATGCATGCAACCATATGACCTGTCTTTGTAATACTCATTTGTGCTTTATTGTTATCTGTTTACAATAATGTTTTATCACTGATTACATCATTGCTTAGTTAATCTTAAGTTAATTTTAAGCCTGCCCGTAATGCTATGCATACAAGTGGCTTTGGCATGCTGCTCTTACCTGTATTTTTTTTGTACCTCTGTATGTATGTATATATGTATGCTCAAATTTCAACATTTATTGCACTAGGAAAATTAACAGGAATGGACAAGCCTACACAGGGCAGTACATAAAACTGAGGCAAACTATAAACAACAGCAAAGAAATACTGGTATATAGACTACAAACTTGTGATTGGACAGTGATTACAAGTTGCACGAACATAAATAGTCCCTGGAAAAAATTCAAAATGTTCACTACCATCTTGATAATATCACACCAGTTAAAAAGGTAAGGATCAAATGAAAAACCAAACCCTGGACGACTGCTGAAATACAGTGGACCCCCGCCTTACGATACTAATCCGTTCACGAAAGCTCATCGTAAGACGAAATTATCGTATGGCGAATTAATTTTCCCCATAAGAAATAATGGAAGTCAAAATAATCTGTGCAAGACACCACAAAGTATGAAAAAAAAAAATTTTACCACATGAAATATTAATTTTAATACACACAAACTTAAGAAGACATGCACCAATATAATACTCTACTAAGAATACAATACATGACAGTTACCTTTATTTAAGATCTGGTGTTGATTGATGGGATGGGAGGAGGGGAGTGTGGAAGTTATTGTTTAGAAGGGGAATCCCCTTCCATTAGGACTTGAGGTATCAAGTCCTTTCCCGGGGTTACTTCCCTTCTTCTTTCGTACTTAGCAATCATCTCTTTCTTCACTTCCATGGTAATTTTCACCCTTTTTCCCGCAGGGTTGGCACTAAAAGCTTTCTTGGGGCCCATGGTGACTTATTTTGCAAGTACAATCACTAAAAACACTGTGATAATATGAAGTGTACCAAATGTATGCATGGATGCGACCGCACTGGCGAGGCAAAACTTTTGCGTTAAAATATATCGTATGGCAGATTTAACGTAACGCGATGCCATCGTAAGGTGGGGGTCCACTGTATTAGATAACGTGAAATTCTGGGACCAGTTGCTAAGATTTAAGGCAGGCAGGATATTGTAATGCTAAATGAATTCCAAAGGGTGAAGAACAGAGTCGAGACTCATAAAAGGGGCAAAGGCAAGGCACTATTGCTCAAAGACTGAATACAAGAATAGCTCCAGAAAGCTCTGGCAACAACTAAACAGTGGGAGTATAGCCATAAACCCATAAATAAGATCTAACAGTGCTAAATACCGATAATGAGGTATGCCACGAAACAACTAAATTAGCAAAGTGTTTTAAATCATGTTACATATCTGTTGCATCAACACTAGTTAGTAAGTAAACTACCAGTTGCATCATATACCTTTAAACAGACTGAGAAGTTTAAAACATACTACACTAATAAGGGCATCACCCCAAACAGTTGCCAACTATCAGGTTTATCTCATGACTTCATATGAAAAGAACTAAGTAAATTAAACCCAACTAAGAGCACCGGTCCAGATAACATCCCAGCTAAGTTCCTATAAGATGGTGCCTTTTAACTGCCAATTCCCATTGTGCACATAATAAATTTGTCTATCATCACAAACACTGTTCCGGAGGGATTCAAGGAGGCCAGGGTTACTCCTATCTTCAAGGAAAATAGTATGTCTGATGTCAGTAACTATAGGCCTGTTAGTTTACTCAGTGTGATATTCAAAATTCTAGAGAAGGTGGTATACTGTCAAGTAGTTAAATATCTTTTTGACAATAACATTTTCCATAATTACCAGTCAGGTTTTAGATCTTATTCAACCGACACCTCCATCATTAATCTGATGGATTACCTGAGAAATGAAATGTCGCTAGGGAATTTCATAGCTATGGTAACCTTAGACCTGCAAAAGGCCTTCCTGAACAACAGGAAACAAATTGTCAAGATAAACAACACAGATTCAAAACCCTTGCCAATAACGTGGGGTTCCCCAATGTAGTATTCCGGGTCCTTTACTATTTCTGTGTTATGTTAATATTATGCCTATCAGTGTCAAATGCAAGTTGCTATTGTTGCTACTGTATGTTAGTATCAGGTAAAGACCCACAAGACATTGCAAATTTACTATCACTAGAACTAGAGTCCTGTAGCAAATGGTTAGCAGACAAATAATCATTACACCTTGGAAAAACCAAAGGCATACTCTTTGGCACAAAACAAATTGAAAAGGGTAAATAATTTTAATGTCCAATTAATGGGGACCCCATTATTTTAGTAAATTCAGTGAAATATCTCGGAATCCCCTCTGACCCAAATAGGTAACAGTGTAGTAAAGAAAGCAAATGCCAGACTAAAGTTCCTCTATAGACAGGCACAGTGTCTACCTACTGAAGCTCGCAGAACCCTATGTCTAGCTCTCATACAATGTATTATAGACTACTCTTGCTCTTCACGGTACTCTGTCATAAAAAAAACCTGAATGATAAACTACAAATCACCCAGAACAAAATGGAGATTCATTGTGAACCAGGGTCCAAGAGAGCATGTAGGCCAGAATGAATTACAACAACTGGATATGCTGAATGTTGAAGACAGAGTAAAACAACTGAAGCTAAATTATGGTTAGAAAATTGCTCATAACCAGTGTCCAATATCTTACTGCCAATTTTGTTAAGGTTGGGAACCAAAGCAATTATAGTACTAAGGGAAGGGAGAACAAATCTGCAGTACCTACAGTTAGTGGTCAGGCTTCAAACAAATTTTACTGTACAATAATGAAGAAATGGAATAGACTACCTGCACAAGTCAAAGCCTGTCACAGAATGAGCTAGTTAAGAAGAGAGCTAAGTACAGTGGACCCCCGCATACCGTCGGCATCACATAACGTTCAATCCGCATACCGCTCGCTTTTATCGCAAAAATTTTGCCTCGCATACCACTCAAAAACCCACTCACCGCTCTTCGTCCGAGACGCGTCCAATGTGCGCCCTTAGCCAGCCTCACATGTGCCGCCGGTGGCATTGTTTACCAGCCAGCCTCCGCGGTAACATCCAAGCATACAATCGGAACATTTCGTATTATTACAGTGTTTTTGGTGATTTTATCTGCAAAATAAGTGACCATGGGCCCCAAGAACGCTTCTAGTGCCAACCCTACAGCAATAAGGGTGAGAATTACTATAGAGATGAAGAAAAAGATCATTGATAAGTATGAAAGTGGAGTGCGTGTCTCCAAGCTGGCCAGGTTGTATAATAAACCCCAATCAACCATCGCTACTATTGGTGGTACAGCTGCTGCTGCTGCTGTACCACCGTCAGCTGCTGCTGCTGTTGTACCACCGTCAGCTGCTGCTGCTGTTGTACCACCGTCAGCTGCTGCTGCTGTAGTACCGTCTGCTGCTGCTGTAGCATCGTCTGCTGCTGCTGCTGTAGCACTGTCAGCTGCTGCTGCTGCTGCTGTAGCACTGTCAGCTGCTGCTGCTGCTGCTGTAGCACTGTCAGCTGCTGCTGCTGCTGCTGTAGCACTGTCAGCTGCTGCTGCTGCTGCTGTAGCACTGTCAGCTGCTGCTGCTGCTGCTGTAGCACTGTCAGCTGCTGCTGCTGCTGCTGTAGCACTGTCAGCTGCTGCTGCTGCTGCTGTAGCACTGTCAGCTGCTGCTGCTGCTGCTGCTGCTGTGGCACCGTTGTTGGTGTGGCTTATTGAGAATACCAAGAAACAATTAACCCCAGAGGATTTGCCACCCAGGATAACCCAAAAAAGTCAGTGTCATCGAAGACTGTCTAACTTATTTCCATTGGGGTCCTTAATCTTGTCTCCCAGGATGCAACCCACACCAGTCGACTAACACCCAGGTGAACAGGGAAAAATGCCTGGAACTAGTGCTCATATTGGTGAATTTAAAGCCAGCAAAGGTTGGTTTGAGAGATTTAAGAATCGTAGTGGCATACACAGTGTGATAAGACCTGTTCTGGAAGAAAATGCCAAACAGGACCTACAGTACTCAGGAGGAAAAGGCACTCCCAGGACACAGTGTCTCATCAGTCATTGCTGCATCTTCAATAAAGGTAAGTGTCATTTATTCTTCATTTAGTAGACTAGTACATGCACAATATATACTGTGCATGTACTACTCTACTACTGTGCATGTATCCTTCTCTTTGTGTGTAGGAAAATGTATATTTCATGTGGTAAAATTTTTTTTTTCATACTTTTGGGTGTCTTGCACGGATTAATTCGATTTCCATTATTTCTTATGGGGAAAATTCATTCGCATACCGATCATTTCCCATAACAATGAGCCCTCTTGCACGGATTAAAGTCGCTATGCGGGGGTCCACTGTATACCTTATAAATATGGCTACAGAATGGAAGGAGAGTGATTTCTTGTATATCTTACATACATGTAAACAATGATTTGTGTACTACACATATTTAATGTCAATGTAAGTACGTATCTGATTTTACCTTACCCATAGCATATCTTTCATTATAACTACTTTTCATATAGTTAAGATACAGTGGTACCCAGAGTTTCGGCCATAATTCGTTCCAGAAGGTTGTTAGAGTGCTGTTACCTAATGAATTTGTTCCCATAAGGAATAATGTAAATTAGATTAGTCCATTTCAGACCACCAAAAATGCACTTAAAAAACCACTTACAAAAATACATTTACATAATTGTTCAAGTTGGGAGCTGTACGAAACTTGAGGTACCGCTGTGCAGTAGGGCCCCACTTATACGGCAGGTTAAGTTCCAGGCTGCCGGAAAGCAGAACGCCATTTTTTTCCACTTATAAATGCATATAAACACCAGATAAGTTTACACTAGCATATATTACATAAGCAATAGAACTAGGCATTAAAGACTATAAGAAGTAATGTAGGGCGATACGCGAGTTATTTGTAGGAAGTCGGGTATGGGACGTATGGTAGCCAGCCTGGTGAGCCCACCCCACCCATACGTAATACACTGACATTTAATTAAAGCACCCCAGAGTAATAAAATACATACACAGTACATTCGTTAATTACCTTAAAATATTTGTAGTCTTAATGTAGGGTGAGAGGTGAGTTTTATTTGTAGGAAGTCAGGTTTGGAAAGTATGGGTAGCCAGGAAGGACAGCTCACCCCACCCCACCCATACAATGTAAACAAACCAGATGAACGTGTCTGGTTTTCGTCACTTTACATTGTGTACAAGTTGTTTCCACAATGATACAGTAGAATAAATAAACACTCCCATTTTCATGTAACACCATTTTTAGAAGAAATGACACCCTGAGTGAAGGCATATGAAAGGAATAATTTTCTGGCTACCCCCAGTAATATTATAGTGTACACATTTTCTCTGATGTTGGACTACAAGGCACCTGGCTACCAGAAGTCCTACAAGTCGCCTGGCTACCGCAAGTCCTACAAGTCGCCTGGCTACCGCAAGTCCTACAAGTCGCCTGGCTACCGCAAGTCCTACAAGTCGCCTGGCTACCGCAAGTCCTACAAGTCGCCTGGCTACCGCAAGTCCTACAAGTCGCCTGGCTACCGCAAGTCCTACAAGTCGCCTGGCTACCGCAAGTCCTACAAGTCGCCTGGCTACCGCAAGTCCTACAAGTCGCCTGGCTACCGCAAGTCCTACAAGTCGCCTGGCTACCGCAAGTCCTACAAGTCGCCTGGCTACCGCAAGTCCTACAAGTCGCCTGGCTACCGCAAGTCCTACAAGTCGCCTGGCTACCGCAAGTCCTACAAGTCGCCTGGCTACCGCAAGTCCTACAAGTCGCCTGGCTACCGCAAGTCCTACAAGTCGCCTGGCTACCGCAAGTCCTACAAGTCGCCTGGCTACCGCAAGTCCTACAAGTCGCCTGGCTACCGCAAGTCCTACAAGTCGCCTGGCTACCGCAAGTCTACAAGTCGCTGGCTACCGCAAGTCCTACAAGTCGCCTGGCTACCCGCAAGTCCTACAAGTCGCCTGGCTACCGCAAGTCCTACAAGTCGCCTGGCTACCGCAAGTCCTACAAGTCGCCTGGCTACCGCAAGTCCTACAAGTCGCCTGGCCACCGCAAGTCCTACAAGTCGCCTGGCCACCGCAAGTCCTACAAGTCGCCTGGCCACTGCAAGTCCTACAAGTCGCCTGCCTACCTCATCTCATATTTATGTTAATTTATTCTACTGCGGGGTGTATTTAGGTAGATTAAACAAAATGTCTGTATTAACCCTTAAACTGTCCAAACGTAGATATACGTTGATGTGCGGCAGGTTCCGAAAGTAGATCTACATTTTTTTTACATGCTTTCAAATGGGCAAAATCAAGGTCGGAGCACTACGCACGTGAACGTAGATCTACATTTGGACAGTTTAAGGGTTAATGTTTTATATGATATTTAACCCTTAAACTGTCCAAACAGGCCTATGTTCACATGCGTAGTGCTCCAAAAGTTGATCTTTTTTTTTTTTACATATTTTCGAATGTAAAAAAAAAAAATCTACTTTTTTTACGTACTTTCAAATGCTGAAAAAAACGTAGATCTACGTTTGGACAGTTTAAGGGTTAATGTGCCTCAGTGATTATTATTGTGTTATCATCATCATTATTAAAATTTGTGTGAAATTGCAAAATTGCTAAATTCCTGACCATTTTATTGGATAGTTGAAATCGGTAAATGGGTGGTTTCTTGTACTCATTCAATAGAAAAAATGGAGTTCTAGTGAAATAGTTATGATTTTTGTCGACTAGTACACTGGAATTGGCCGAAAATAGGACTCAAAGTGGGCAAAATCGCCGATGCATAAACATCGAGACCGCTAACTTAGCGAGAGCATAATTTTGTAAGTTTTCCATCAAATTTCATACTTTTGGTGTCATTATGATTGGGAAAAGATTCTCTATCATTTCACAAGAAAAAATAATTTTTTTTCCGAAAAATTTTCGACCCTGAGAACGACTTTAGGAGAGGGCCTCTTGACCCTGAAAGGGTTAATGACGAAAACCGAGGTTCCTCTGTACAACCATATGAAAGACAATACACTCAGATCACAACATAAGAGGTACAGACATGTATGCACAAGGCTCCTGACCAGCAAAATGTTATCAGTTATGAAGGTTTCTGCACAAAATTCAATTTTAATTATTAACAAAAACATAAAAATGGATCAAGTCAACCATGTCCTAAATGAAACAAGCCAGGAAGATATCCTAAACAACACAGATTAGAACTTTTGCCTAGAAAAAATAAACTGTGGTTCTTGAGGTCTGCTCAAGGCATGTTCCATTAAGAAAAAGAATAATGATGTAAACTAGAAAGAGACACTCCCTATAGAGATGAAGGCGAAGAGTCGCAGAGCTTCTGAGGGGGGCCAATACGTATATCCAAAATTCGAAGGGAGACACTGATCAATGAAATTGCAAATATCGAGCTTAAGGTGAAAGAATCTTACAGGAGACAAGAATCGCAGGAAGAGCTAAAAGCCATGAAGGAAATTGAAAAAACCCAAAATACTTATTACGCCACATCTAAGGGAAAAACAACGTCCAGTATTGGACCCCTGCTTAGGCGAGATGGGGCATATACAGATGACAGCCAAGAAATGAGTGAGATATTAAAGTCCCAATATGACTCAGTGTTCAGTGAGCCACTGCCCAGACCAAGGGTCCACAATTCAAATGAACGAAACCCAAAATCTGGCCATCTCAAAAATCTTTGACAATATCTTAACACCACAAGATTTTGAAAAGGTAATAAATGACATACCCATGCACTCTGTCCCAGGCCCAGACTCCTGGAGCTCAGTGTTCATCAAGAACTGCAAGAAGCCCCTGGCATGTACCTTCAGCATTCTATGGAGAGGGAGCATACGTTAAATCCGCCATACGAAGCATTTGAACAAAAAAAATTTTGCCTCGCCTCATGATAAAAAAACTCGCCTTACACAATTTGTCCGGGACGCATCCCACGTGTGGCCTCAGCGCCAGTGTTTACAAACCAGCCAGTGCGGTTGCATCTACGCATACATTCGGTACATTTCATGTTTTCCCAGTGTTTTTAGTGCTTGTAACAGCAAAATAAGTCACCATGGACCCCAAGAAAGCTTCTAGTGCCATCCCTGTGGTAAAAAGGACAAGAATTATTATGGAATTGAAAAAAAAGAGATTAAGGAAATGTGTGCAAAGTGGGTTGAACTGCAAACCTTTACGGATGAAAATCACCCTGACACAGCTACTGCAAGCCGTGTTGGCAATCTGTACAATGGCAATGTTATGGCCCATTTTAGGAAAGTCTTAAAGGAACGGGAGGTACAGCGCTCTATGGACAGATTTGTTGTGCGACAGAGGTCCAGTGATTCAAGCTGGTTCTAGTGGCATTAAAAGAAGGGAAGTAACCCCGGAAGAGGACTTGCTACCTCAAGTCCTAATGGAAAAGGATTCCCCTTCTAAACAATAACTTCCACACTCTCTTTCTTCCCATCCCATCAATCACCACCAGATATTCAATAAAGGTAAGTGTCATGTATTCTATTCTTAGTAGAGTAGTAATTGTGCATGTCTTCAGTTTGTGTGTATTAAAATTAATATTTCATGTGGTAAAAAAAATTTTTTTTTCATACTTTGGGGTGTCAGGAACGGATTAATTTGATTTCCATTATTTCTTATGGGGAAAATTAATTTGGCTAACGATAATTTCGGCTTACGATGAGCTCTCAGGAATGAATTAATATTGTAAGGCAGGGGTCCACTGTATGATGATGATGCGAAATATAATAATATTGTGCTGTAGTTTTCATGAATGTTTTGACGTGCAGATATATTGAAGGGAAATATAAAGATAGCCTAATAACACTGTTTCCTTAACCTATTGAACCACGAACAATCACAATACACACGAAAACGTGGTAAAATACTGTATATAAGTGTTATGGTTTAATAACAAATGGAGAAAAAACACAACACATGTAAGGTTAGGCAGAAACTCTTATGACTTGCGATGATGATGGTGATGATAGTTAGCTATGCAGTTACCAATGACAGTTGAATGGAGGCGATTATATGGAGTGTAAATGCATGGCATCGCGTCACTGCCGACATTGCTAGAGTCAGATTCTGCCACGGGTTGAAGTTCAGGTGAGGCAGTAGGGGTAGTGGGAGGTAGTGGCAGGCTTCCTTGAGAGTTGTGAAGAACATTGTGATGGCCAACTGAGACCATTTTCTCTTCATATCTATAGTTTTGTAGGGAATTATGCTCCTATCAATGTTGCTCATCACCTTCAGAGCCCTCGACATCGATGGGTCTGTGTCATAAAATATTGTCAGAGCTGTGCTGTCATTCTTATCACTAGTCCTACTTTTTCAAGGGTGAGGGCTGGAGGTTGATTGGCCTCAGCAACAGTCCCTCCTCTTCATCCTCAATGGCAAGCTGATGGTTGAGGGGGTAAGGAGGAGGGTAGTAGGGACATGGCAGGAAGCGTTTTCCCGTACTTTTTTCCCCACATTGGTTTGGTAAAGATGATTGGGCAGCTAGGCATTCGTGAATGTTTGAAGCTCGCGAAAGTGGAGCTTGTGAAAGTGGAGTGCTAGCTGTATACACAGGCTTTGCAAAAGCTTTTGACAAGTGTGACCATGGTGTAATAGCACACAAAATGCATGATAAAGGAATATCAGAAAAAGTTGGTAGATGGATCTACAACTTCCTGACAAATAGAACACAAAGAATAATAGTAAACAGAGTAAAGTTTGAGGCAGCTACTGTGAAAAGCTCTGTTTCTCATTCTTATATCTGACAGACTTGGTGTCTTCCTTTGCAGATGACACCCGGATTGCCATGACACTGACCTCCACTGAAGACACTGCAAGACTTCAAGTGAACATAAATCAAATCTTCAATTGGGCCACTCAAAACAATACAAAGCTCAATCAAGAGAAATTTCAACTACATGTACTCAGATATGGAAAATTTGAGGAAATTAAAATTATCAGGGTATATGACAAATTTCTAACCATATGATAGAACGAAAAATAATGTGAAGGACCTGGGAGTGATAATGTCAGAGGACCTCGCCTTCAAAGACCATAATGTATTTACCACATCTGCTAGGAAAATGATAGGACGGATAACGAGAACCTTCAAAATTAGGGATGCCAAGCCCATGATGATTCTCTTCTAATCGCTTGTTCTCTCTAGGTTGGAATACTGCTGAAAACTAACTGCCCCCACTTCAAGGCAGGCAAAATTGCTGACCTGCAGAGTGTACAAAGCACTTTCACAGCACATGTAAGTATGATAAGGTACCTAAATTACTGGGAACAGTTGAAGTCATTTGATTTGTATTCCCTGGAATGCAGACGAGAGAGAAACATGATAATACATGTATACACTTGGAAAATCCTAGAGGGATTAGTACCAAACTTGCACATGAAAATCACTCCCAATGAGAGCAAAAGACTCAGCAGGAGATGCAACATTCCCCCAATGAAAAGCAAGGATGCCACAAGTACACAGAGGAAACACAATAAGTGTCCAGGGCCCAAGACTGTTCAACTGCCTCCCAGCATACATAAGGGGGATTACCAATAGACCCCTGGCTGTCTTCAAGAAGGCATTGGACAGGCACCTAAAGTCAGTGCCTGACCAGCCGGGCTGTGGTTTGTACGTCGCGTGCAGCCAACAATAACAGCCTGGTTGATCAGATACTGATCCACCACAAAACCTGGTCTCAGAGCCACAGGGGCGCTGTCCCCCAAAACCCCCTCCAGGTATACTCCAGGTAGGACCCCAATGGAAATAAGTTATCTTGACTTTTTTTTGGGTTATCCTAGACAATCTACACATTCTGCTATGGATGATAATCTACGTAACTATTTGTGTGTACCTGTACTAACTTACAATTTACTGATGTTGTGGAGAAATTTGTTTCCAACAATTTACACAAAGCAAATGTTTGAATTTTAATTGTGGTTAGCCATGTAAAATTAAATTTAATATTCCTTTAACTTTTTTCCTTTTGAAAATATCACTGGGACCTCCTTCACAGTACCTGTAGCTCAGGAGCCTACAAAATGTTAAATTTGGTTGTGTGGGACAACAGCACTAGCTGTAACTTCCACAGCCACAATGACACTAATTATTACAGTATTCTCTCCCAGCCTTGGGTATTACTTCTAACTTCTGATAACATGTGTGTCTGTGTTCTTTATGAAAGGTGTACAGTATACAAAAGAAAATACTGTACATAGTAAAACAAAAAACTGTATTTAAATACAAACTGAATATATTCAATGCTTTATATTCTTATATACTGTACAGTATACAGTTTTACTAATTTTATTTTCATCAGGGAGAAGCATTAAACCCATAAGGGTTATATTATGAATGAGGAATAACACATTCAGGTTTGATCCAAGGAAGAGGGGTGGATGGGGGAAAGTTCAGTTCCTTGGATAATGAACTCCTCACCAGCATCAAGGCACTTCTACTGATCATTATAGATACATGACATTATGATGACTTAACCAAGTCTATCCCTACAATATCAAAATTTAAATACATCAGTCCTCATTTTATTTCACTCAAACACCCATGTACTGTATATATAAAAATAAATAGTTCATACAAGTAATACATTTCAATTCTCAATACATTTCATATAATAAAACTAACACTTATTAGCTCATAAATGTTAAAAGCAAGATAATCATAAGCAAAACATTAATTATAATCCATTACTTACATAAGAGTCCTTAAATAATGAAGATCTCCTTAATAATAACTTTCAGCATGATACATGTTTGTACAAAGTTTAGTATAACACTTGAATGTACATGCCAGAAGCCCCTTTATATGCAGAGAATTTCTGGCAAACTTTAGAGTAACTTAAGCATAAAAAGGCAATAACAGTGCAGTAGATTGGTACATATGGTCTAGGTGAGTTTACAATGAATAGAAGAGAATTGAATATTCTATTAGTTGATGCTATATGGTTCTAATTGGGTTGGTAGAGAGGAATTAGTTTTGATAATTATTACTCATAACATACGAAATTAATAATTATAGTTATGGGGAAGTATTAATCCCATAGGGATTATAAACCACCTAGAAAATGGGAGGCAATAAGGTATAATTAAAAGAAAAAAATTTTAATTCTTTGGATCAAGAGACCTAAACTGGCACCATAGTACTCTCTGGAAGGATAAAACATCAGAAGCAGGAGAGAACAACACAAGGTGGAGTAATTCTGATGTACATTTTCATATTCATGAGGAGTGCTAAACCCACAGGGGTGACACAGTGCTTGAAGAATTGAGAGGTAACCAGGTCTGATCCGACGAACGTACGAGTACCTGTAATTACCAAGATCAAGGCTCCTTCACCAAGATCAAGGCTCTTCCCCCCCCCCCCCTGGTAGGGTACTGATGCCGAGTTCATTGTTCAATCATCTTTTTCTTCAATAAAACACAACCATTACTACAGTGTCATCACATATTATAAAAAACACAATATAACCATAACACAAAGCCATTAAATATACATATATACAAGCAGATAACGACAGGACTTATTTTTGTGACTCACCAATTGTTGTTAGTTGAGGTTGAGACTGATGGTATTTCCTGTGTAGACACTGCTGCTGCTGCTACAATGTTCTTATTACAAACATGTACTATATACTACAACCATCCACACTATACAATTTTATGATTCATTAATAACTGAAGACGGGATACCATGAGCAGAACTCTGCTCTTGTAGTTACAAATAAGTAATTGCAAGGTAGTCATTATTTGATAAATGCTATTAAGGATAAGAAATTTGTGGAGGGAAGAGTAAGATGGTTGAGTGAGGTGAGGGAGACCAGGACACTCCTTGACGGGACCACAATATATAACCTGTACTACAGACCTCTCCTGCTTCTTCTGATGGTAAGTGTGTGTCCAGTAGCTGTGTCAGGCACCACACTGTTGTGCACACACTGACACAACCTCGCCTGCCACTCCTCACTACACCTCACTAAATACTTGTTTACCTGTGTAATACTAGATCAGGAGACGAGGACCGAGCGGCCACCTCCAACACAACCACCAGCGCTGCCACTGTCTCAACCCACCTACCCCACCACCACCCACTCAACCCACCTACCCCACCACCACCACCCACTCAACCCACCTACCCCACCACCACCCACTCAACCCACCTACCCCACCACTACCCACTCAACCACCCAACACCAGGTAACAACCCCACCATAACCACCACCCCCCTACCACCACTACTAACCAACCAACAACCCACCCCTTCCACCACTATCCAACCATTTCAGGAGAATTAATATTGAACAATGTAGTAAAGTTCCTCTATATTTAGGCACAATATCTACGTACTGAGGCTGACAGGACCCAGTTCTAGCACTTATACAATGCCATGTAGATTTTCTTGTTCTTTATGGTACACTGCTTTAACAAAAAGAAAATACACTACAAATCACCCTGAACAAAATGGTAAGATTTATCTTGGGCCTGCAACCAAGAGAACACGTAGATCAGGATAAATTACAGCCAAATAGTTACGATATTTGAATATCTGAAGACAGATAACCAAAAAACTAAGTGTATTATTTCACTTTGTTTTACAAAATTGTACTGTTGAGTGCCCTAGAATAGTTATAATTTTACTGTACCCGAAAGTCTCTGTAAAGGTTAAGAACCAAAAGCTAATATGGTACTAGGGGAAGTAAACTCAATTTTGTACTATCTACAGTAGGTGGTCAAGCCTCAAACATCGACGTATTATATAACAATAAAAAAATGGAACAGATTGACTGAACACGTCAAGGTCAGTCCTACCATGAGAGCCAGTTCAGGAAGACTGCTAGAAGATACATGGGGTATACCTGGAGACACTTCCGGGGGTCAACGTCCCCGCGGCCTGGTCTGTGACCAGGCCTCATGGTGCATCAGGGCCTGATCAACCAGGCTGTTACTGCTGGCTGCACGCAATCCAACGTACGAACCACAGCCCGGCTGGTCAGTTACTGACTTTAGGTGGTTGTCCACTGCCTGCTTGAAGACAGCCCGGGGTCTATTGGTAATCCCTCTTATGTATGCTGGGAAGGCAGTTGAACAGTCTTGGGCCCCTGACACTTATTGTGTTGTCTCTTATCGTGCTAGTGACACCCCTGCTTTTCATTGGGGGGATGTTGCATCGTCTGCCGAGTCTTTTGCTTTCGTAGTGAGTGATTTTTGTGTGCAAGTTTGATACTAGTCCCTCTAGGATTTTCCAAGTGTATATAATCATGTGTCTCTCCCGCCTGCGTTCTAGGAGTACAGGTTTAGGAACCTCAAGTGCTCCCAGTAATTGAGGTGTTTTATCTCCGTTATGCGCGCCGTGAAGGTTCTCTGTACATTTTCTAGGTCAGCATTTTCAAGTGTATAGAAAGCATGTGTAGTCTGCACGCAATCTTCCAGGAGGACAGAGGCAAGTGCTCCCTGATGGTGTTTTATCTCATGGGCGTGGGCTCTACCTTTTTAGGTTCAATTTCACCTGCCTTTATTTTTTCAGCAAAATTCAGCCTAGAATACAATATTAGTGATCCTGGGTTGGATCCCTCTTAACCCTATCATCACTACAGGTCTTGTACAATTATGATTTATTGATTTTAAAAGTCCTGGCTTTGGGGAAATTTTTTTATGCTCCGATTTTTTTAAGTTTTTAATTTCCTCACGTTTTCCATATCGGAGTAATTGAAATTTCTCATCATTAAACTTCATATTGTTTTCTGCAGCCCATTTAAAGATTTGGTTGATGTCCGCCTGGAGTCTTGCAATATCTTCAATGGAGGACACTGTCATGCAGATTCGGGTGTCATCTGCAAAGGAAGACACGGCTCTGTGGCTTACATCCCTATGTTCGATATGAGGATGAGGAACAAGATGGGAGCGAGTACTGTGCCTCGTGGAACAGAGCTTTTCACCGTAGCTGCCTTAGACTTTGTTAGGTAAGACACATATGCAACAGTTAGACAACTTTATTCCGAAACGTTTCGCCTACACAGTAGGCTTCTTCAGTCGAATACAGAAAGTAGGCAGGAACAGTAGAGATGTGAAGACGATGTAATCAGTCCATCACCCTTAAAGTCGTAGAATTTGAGGTTGTCAGTCCCTCGGCCTGGAGAAGTTCAGTTCCATAGACTATGGAACTGAACTTCTCCAGGCCGAGGGACTGACAACCTCAAATTCTACGACTTTAAGGGTGATGGACTGATTACATCGTCTTCACATCTCTACTGTTCCTGCCTACTTTCTGTATTCGACTGAAGAAGCCTACTGTGTAGGCGAAACGTTTCGGAATAAAGTTGTCTAACTGTTGCATATGTGTCTTACCTAACAACCTGTCGGTATTGTATACCATTTTGATGTTTGCCTTAGACTTTAGTGACTACTACTCTGTGTGTTGTATTTGTTAGGAAATTATAGATCCGTCTACTAACTTTTCCTCTTATTCCTTTATCACGCATTTTGTGCGCTATTACACCATGGTCACTTTTGTCAAAGGCTTTTGAAAAGTCTGTGTATATTACATCTGCATTCTGTTTGTCTTCTAGAACATCCAGGACCTTGTCGTAGTGGTCCAGTAGTTGGGACAGACAGGAGCAACCTGCTCTAAACCCATGTTGCCCTGGGTTGTGTAACTGATGGGTATCTAGATGGGTGGTGATCTTGCTTCTTAGAGTCCTTTGAAAGATTTTTATGATATGGGACTTTAGTGCTATCGGTCTGTAGTTCTTTGATATTGCCTTACTGCCCCGTTTGTGGAGTGGGGCTATGTTTGTTGTTCTTAGTAACTGTGGGACGACCCCAGTGTCCATGCTCCCTCTCCATAGGATGTTAAAAGCACATGATAGGGGCTTCTTGCAGTCCTTGATGAACACGAAGTTCCATGTGTCTGGGCCTGGGGCAGAGTGCATTCATGTTTATCGCCTTTTCGAAGTCATTTGTTTAGTCATATGTTTATTATGCACCCCATACCCATCCTGTGGGCGGTAGTCAAAAGATTACAGAGGTTCATAATGGGTCCAGGGACTGGGCCCAAGAGTTTTGATAGATGAGCAAGTTACAAAGGCAATGAACTCCAGGTAGATCTGGTCACAAGCGTGGTAAGACAGCTGGGAAAATAAAATGGGTGGCAGGGACTGGGCTGTCTCGGGCAGAGCTCCTGAGGGTGCTATTGTTGTCCTGGAGGAAAGTGCTCCAGAGGGTCGTAGTGATGTTTTAGAAGACAGTGCCCGTGAGGCTACTAGTGTTGTCCTGGACGACAGTGAAGACAACGTTATTCAGTCCACAGAGGTTCAAAATAGATACTGCTGGAGATGGATCAAAATGGGATGATACCTCAGGGAATAGTGTCGCCACACTACCAGCAAAACCTGGTGGAAGCACTGATGTCCATACAGGGGTGAAAGATAGGGAAGAAACAGAATTACAATCTATGTAAATACTATGCCTTGGGTAAATGCAGGCACGGTATATCTGGTAACACAGGTGGGACATGCACCTTTGACCATCCCAAAAAATGCCGAACCCACATGACAACAGGAGAGTGCAACTTCCCCTCTTGTAACTTATTTCACCCAGAAATGTGTCACTCATTAATCCATGAAAGAAAATGCTGCAGTGCATGCTGCCAGGCACATCTTCTAAAGGGGACTAGAAGACACAGACCAGCCAAACTATGGGAAACATAAGAGAGGAGTCACAATCTCTCCATGGACAGAGGTTTTTTAGGGCCAAGAGGGAAAAAAGACTGGCAAAAAATGCCAATAATCCTACATCACCTGAAAACACTTCTGGAGCAGAGGAACAGTCACTGGCCTCTACTCCAGAACAACAGATATTAGAGCCAGCAAATAAAACCACCCTAAATTCCACCAATACAACTACATTTGTCTTTGCAAGCACACAGGGTCTAAAGCCGTCAAAAAACAACAAAATTCCTTACATCAAGGGACTGCTCATGGAGTCATATGCAATGTTTGCAGCATTCACAGAGGCCCACATAAAGGATCATTATGACAACGAAATATGGATCCCAGGTTATAAACCTATTCCAGTGTGACAGACTAAACAGGTAACAAGGGGGGAAGGTTGGCCTGTATGTCACAGAGTCGGTCATCTGCACAGAACTACTAAACTGAACTTTTGGCGGTAAAGACTGAAAACCAAAACCTTGTCATTGTGGTAGTATACAAGCCTCCAGGTGTAACTTCCCAGCAATTCCAGGAGCAGTTTGAAAAAATTGACCACTGTCTGGAAAATCTCCCAACTCCTGCCCCAAACATCTTACTACTAGGAGATTTCAACTTGAGACACCTAAAATGGAGGAGTATAGCAAACAATGTTTTAGCAGAGATCACCCCAGGAGGCAGTGCAGATGAAAATTCACACACGAACTATTAAATCGCATTCGTCTCTCGACCTGCGGGGAGAGAGGACGTTTCTACAGTTTCTTTTGCACACCACCTGATGAGGAAAACATAGCATTAGCACCAAGATGGCGGACCGAATGAGCCGGCGCATAAATACTGTCTGCATTGAGCTGGTCAGGGGATCTTTAAGCAGCACCATGATGAACGTTCTCCTGCCAAGCATTATCAGTGATGTTTATGGCATCCCCAATGAAGAGTTGTATGGTGTGGTGCTGAATGGTATGTCAAGGGTCTTCGTGAAGTTCATGAGGGCCGACTTCTACTCCAGCATCGTCGACGAATTTCAAGAAAGGAGGATGAGCGTCAATTCGGCAGTGGAAGTATGCTTGCATGATGTTTCTAAGTATTTTACTTGGGTGAAGGTATGGAATGTACCTTTTGAAGCAACAGCATACAGCCTACAGGATGTGTTCAGTGGTTATGGGACTGTACACTCGGCGAGCATGGGAATGTGGAGGGATGGCCCCTACGAGGGGCTGCCTGAAGGATCCTTCGCCCTGAAAATGACCCTGAGGAGGCCTATACCATCGTACGTCACATTGCATGGTTATAGAACTCAGGTTTTTGTACACTATGCGGGGCAGCGGAGGACGTGCCGTTTATGCGACTCTTATGAGTACATGGCGGCACAATTCCCCCGATGACAGGGCCCTAGGGTTCCAGGAAAAGTTTCTGAAGACAAGCAGGTAGAAGCCTTGGACGTTATGATGGGTGATGTGGAAGGCCGGGGAAAGGGCCTATGGAGTGAGGAGGTTGAGAGAGCAGAGGTGGCTTTGGAGACATGTGCTACACTACCAGAGGAAACGGGGGGGGGGGAGAATAACGCTGTCAGACAGACCGTTAGGTACTACAGATTCAGCTCAGGACGGGATTTTGAAGGCTGTGCTGAAGGATTTTATGGATGAGTCGGAGCATGGTGTGGAAGGCGACGAGAGGTTAGGTGATGTCAAGGTGATGGACGAACAGAAACGGGGTAAGGAAGACTTGAATGAGGTTAGGATGGAGAGCAATGTGGTGGTGGAGGTCCATCAAGAAGATGTGATTGAAGAAGATACGTGTGTAAAGGGTAGCTCCCGCAAGAGATCAGCGGGGGCATCAGACATGGATGAGGTCCTCACACCAGCACAGCGGCCTGGGAAGAAGGTTTGGGCAGCTGTGGTGGAAACGGCGAGACCGGGAGGGGGGGATGGGAAGGGAAGATCGGTGGGAAGGGACAGGAAGGGGTTGGAGGGCACGAACGAGTGATTACTAGAGATGGACCGAGACCTATGAAAGGAGGATCAAGTAGGCCTCAGCGTCATAGGGGTAAGCTGCCATTCTTGTAATTTCAGGTGTGTAACTTTCAATGTAAACGGTCTTAAGACCGAGGTCAAGAGGGTATGGTTAGAGTAGTTTTTAAGGAGATTTAGTATTGATGTCTGTATTGCAGGAACATAACCATAGGTTAGGATGTGAGTTGGTTTTGGAAGGTTATAGGTTGTTTACCAGTGATGCTTTGAGGTTGAAAGGAGGAGTGGCTGTGGCGGTAAAGGAGACCAGTCCTTTGCGTATCTGGGTTGAGAGGAGGGGGGTGGGAGGGTTGTCAGGGTGGATGGGTTTTGGGGGCCAGGAGAGTTTGTTTTGTAGGTGTGGACATGCCAGCAACTAGTAACGCTAGGGTGAAGGTGGATTTTGTATGCGATGTCTTGGTGTGTAAAAGCCTTCGACAAGTGTGACCATGGGGTAATAGCGCACAAAATGCGTGCTAAAGGAATAACAGGAAAAGTTGGTCGATGGATCTATAATTTCCTCACAAACAGAACACAAAGAGTAGTAATCAACTGAGTAAAGTCCGAGGCAGCTACGGTGAAAAGCTCTGTTCCACATGGCACAGTACTCGCTCCCATCTTGTTCCTCATCCTCATATCTGACATAGACAAGGATGTCAGCCACAGCACCGTGTCTTCCTTTGCAGATGACACCCGAATCTGCATGACAGTGTCTTCCATTGCAGACACTGCAAGGCTCCAGGCAGACATCAACCAAATCTTTCAGTGGACTGCAGAAAACAATATGAAGTTCAACGATGAGAAATTTCAATTACTCAGATATGGTAAACACGAGGAAATTAAATCTTCATCAGAGTACAAAACAAATTCTGGCCACAAAATAAAGCGAAACACCAACGTCAAAGACCTGGGAGTGATCATGTCAGAGGATCTCACCTTCAAGAACCATAACATTGTATCAATTGCATCTGCTAGAAAAATGACAGAATGGATAATGAGAAATGCCTAGCCATGCTAGGTGTTCTAGTGGTACACTCTATAATCATTATTTTACTACATGTAAACCACACAATAACCAAATTTCTGTAAACCCAGCATTGTAATCCTTATAGAGAATAAACTTTGAATTTGAATTTGAATGATGACACTCTTCAGGTCACTTGTTCTATCTAGGCTGGAATATTGCTGCACACTAACAGCACCTTTCAAGGCAGGTGAAATTGCTGACCTAGAAAATGTACAGAGAACCTTCACGGCACGCATAACGGAGATAAAACACCTCAATTACTGGGAGCACTTGAGGTTCCTGAACCTGTGTTCCCTGGAATGCAGGTGGGAGAGATACATGATTATATACACCTGGAAAATCCTAGAGGGACTGGGTTATCCTAGGTTCTCTACACATATGCTGCTATGTATGATAATTCTATGTAACTGTATTTGTGTATACCTGAGTAAACTTACTTACTTACTTACCGAACTTGCACACGAAAATCACTCACTACGAAAGCAAAAGACTTGGCAGACGGTGCAACATCCCCCCAATGAAAAGCAGGGGTGTCACTAGCACGTTAAGAGACCATACAATAAGTGTCAGGGGCCCGAGACTGTTCAACTGCCTCCCAGCATACATAAGGGGGATTACCAATAGACTCCTGACAGTCTTCAAGCTGGCAGTGGACAAGCACCTAAAGTCAGTGCCTGACCAGCTGGGCTGTGGCTCGTACGTTGGTTTGCATGCAGCCAGCAGTAACAGCCTGGTTGATCAGGCTCTGATCCACCAGGAGGCCTGGTCACAGACCGGGCCGCGGGGGCGTTGACCCCCGGAACTCTCTCCAGGTAAACTCCAGGTATCATTTGAGAGGTTTACCGGCTATTACAGTGCTTGGCGGGGATTGGAATTGTGTAATTAGAAATGGGGATGTGGTTCCGAGGGGGGCGGGTTGTGTTTTGGGGGTTCTGAGAGACGTTTTGCGGGATGTTGGAGTGGTAGAGGTGGTGGGGAGTAGGGGATATGGAGTGGAGCACACTTTTATCCGAAGGGGATATGAGGCACGGTTAGATAGGATTTATGTTAGGCAGGGAATAGGTGTGGAGAGGGTGAGGACTATAGATGTGGATTTTTCTGATCATCGTGCTGTTATAGCAGATTTGAGGGTAGATGGTATAGTGCGAGTTTATACGGGATACTGGAAATTGAATGTGAGGCTCCTTAGGGACGAGGGTGACGCTACAGGATTTGAGGATTGGTGGAAATCCTTTTGGTAGACTAGGAATAGGGAGATGGATTTGCTGGATTGGTGGGAAATGAGAACTAAAGTTGGAATCATGAATTTTTTTAAAGTACGGGGTAAGGAGATGGCGAGGTGGAGCTATGGTCTACAAAATTATCTTGAAGGTCAGTTAAATGACTGTTATGCAGAGGACCAGGTGGGGCGGAGTGAGGACATGGAACGTTTGCAAAATAGGTTGGCGGAAATCCATAATGAAAAGTTTGAGGCAATTAGACTTAGGGTGGGGTTGGAGAATGTTTTAAGGGGGGATAGGCCGTTGGGATTTGTACTCAGGAAGTTTAAGGAAAGACAGACGAAAACCACCTTGGTGTATATAGTAGCAGGAACACGGGACGGGGGGGTGGATTTGAGGAGGGTCAAGGCCTATCCACCATGGAACATATTAGTTTGTATGCCGACTTCTGGTTTAGGGAGAAATGGAGGAGGGTTGGCAGGGGAGTGGGTGAGGGACGTTTTGGGGATGAGGGGTTTAATAGGGTTATAAGTGAACAGGACAGTGACAGACTCGAGAGTAGTATTAGTGTAGAGGAGGTGGAGGAGGCAGTTTTTGGGCTGTGCCAGGGTAAAACCTCTGGGATAGATGGCATACCGAACGATTTTTATAGGTGTCATTGGGGGAGTGTACGGCATTGTCTGGTGGGGGTTTTGAATTGTATGTTAAGTAGTGGGAGGATGGAAAAATCACAAAGAACGGGTGTCACGGTTTTAGTGCCCAAAAAGAAGGAATGCCGAGTTTTGAATGATTACCGTGCGATTACGTTAATGTGCTCGGATTACAAGATTTTTGCTAAGATTTTAGGCAACAGAATGAGGAAAGTGTTGGGTTTAGTGTTACATAGGGGGCAGTTGGGGATTCCAGGGAGAAGGATAAGGGATGGACATGGTTTTATTAGAGATTTTCTAGAGAGTTGTATGGGAGAGGGAATACTAGGTTTAGATTGGGAGAACGCATATGATTGCATGGACAGAGATTTCTTAGGGGTTTGCTTAGAGAGGTTGGAGTTTCGGGAGGGGGTAGTGAGGTGGGTGAACACCCTGGATGCTGAGGCGGAGGTGAGGGTACAGGTCAATGGGAGGTTGGGTAAAAGTGTACTGATGGAAAGAGGTTTAAGGCAGGGTTGCCTGCTATCGCAGCTGCTTTTTGCGTGTGTGCAGAATCCTTTCTATGAGTCTGTTGAGCGGGTGATGGATGAACAGGAGATGGAGGGGGGTGCAAAGGGGGCATCGTTGGGTATGTGGATGATACTACTGTTTTGCTATGGGGTAAGGAGGAGCTAAGGAGGGTGGGTAGAATGATTCAGATGTTTGGTATGAATACGGGGATGCGAGTTAATACGGTGAAATCAAGGTTACCAGAGGTGGGTAATTGGATAGGGGGGCTTGGGGTTGGGGTTAGGATGGACAGTGGTTGACAGAATCAGGGGGCGTTGACCCCCGGAACTCTCTCCAGGTAAACTCCAGGTATGTGGAATATGGTATATGGAGGGGGTGCAGGCCTGCAGAAGGGTAAATTTGGAGTCTGTCACAGGTAAGACATTAGGTAGACTGGGAGGTTTAAGTGCGAGGGACCTAGCTTTACATCAGAGGGTAGTGGTGGTAAATTCACTTGTCTATAGCAAGGTATGGGGGGTGGCAGAGGTTTTTCCCTTAGAAGCACAGGACATTGTGGAAATGCAGAGGAGGGTGCTAAAGTTTGTGTGGGGATTTGGGAGGGCATGGTTAAGTAAGATTTTAGGCAACAGAATGAGGAAAGTGTTGGGTTTAGTGTTACATAGGGGGCAGTTGGGGATTCCAGGGAGAAGGATAAGGGATGGACATGGTTTTATTAGAGATTTTCTAGAGAGTTGTATGGGAGAGGGAATACTAGGTTTAGATTGGGAGAACGCATATGATTGCATGGACAGAGATTTCTTAGGGGTTTGCTTAGAGAGGTTGGGGTTTCGGGAGGGGTAGTGAGGTGGTGTGAACACCCGGATGCTGAGGCGAGGTTGAGGGTACAGGTCAATGGGAGGTTGGTTAAAAGTGTACTGATGGAAAGGAGTTTAAGGCAGGGTTGGCCTGCTACCGCAGCTGCTTTTTGCGTTGTGTGCAGATCCTTTCTATGAGTTGTTTGAGCGGGTTTGGATGAACAGGAGATGGGGGGGTGCAAAGGGGGCATCGTTGGGTATGTGGAGAACTACTGTTTGCTATGGGGTAAGGAGGAGCTAAGGAGGGTGGGTTTGAATGATTCAGATGTTTGGTATGAATACGGGGGTGCGAGTTAATACGGTGAAATCAAGGTACAGAGAGTGGGTAATTGGATAGGGGGCTTGGGGTTGGGGTTAGGATTTGGGCAGTGGTTGACAGAATCAAGGGGCTTGACCCCGGACTCTCTCCAGGTAAACTCAGGTTTGGAATTGGTTATGGACGGGGTGCAGGCCTGCAGAAGGGTAAATTTGGAGTCTGTCACAGGTAAGACATTAGGTAGACTGGGAGGTTTAAGTGCGAGGGACCTAGCTTTACATCAGAGGGTAGTGGTGGTAAATTCACTTGTCTATAGCAAGGTATGGGGGGAGTGCAGAGGTTTTTCCTTAGAAGCACAGGACATTGTGAATGGCAGAGGAGGTGCTAAAGTTTGTGTGGGATTTGGGAGGGCATGGTTAAGTAAGGAGGTTTGTTTGACGGATGTTCAAAGAGGGGGTTTAGGTTTGTTTTCCTTTAGGACTGGAGTAATGGCTATATATATCAAGCAGAGGTTATTAGGGAAGGGGGTGTGAGGGGAGCTAACGTAGGAAAAGTTTATGGAGGAGGCACGTAATGGTGGGGTGGCAAGGACCTGTGGGTTTGTGGAGATATGTTAAGATTTTTATTGGCAGTGCAACAGGTGGATAACATCGAAGTGAAAAGGTGAGAGTAGTGGTAGGTCAGGGAATTTTGCAAGGGGTAGCCGTGTATCCAACGTATGATTGGGGGGTTATTTGGAAGGATTTTAGTAAGCTTAGGATACCGGCTAGGGTAAGAGAATTAGTGTATCGTTTCATCATGGGGCTTCTGGCTTCCAAGGAGGTGTTAAGATGTATGGGGTTTGGTGGAAGAGGCTTTGTGTCAGTTTTGTGATGATGTTGAAATGGCGTTGTGTTTCATGTGGTCTTCTTTTGTTCCTCCTTGGAGGGGGTGAGATTATGGATGGGTGGGGTTATCAGATTGTTGGGGGGGACGTTTGCCACTTTTAAGGGCTTTACTATTAGATGTAAGGGGAGTGCCTAGGGATGTGGGACGGGCTATAATGTATGTCATAGTATTTTATCTGGATATCTCATGGGAAATGAGTCATAGCGTTGGCGGCTAGATTCTATAGGACAAAGTGTAGGAATATGCTGGTTTATGGGGCGTCCTGGGAAAAAAGTTTTCCGGAAGGTTATAGGAACCTCACTGTGGGTTCCCTTTGTCAGGGTCCCTGAGGATGGGCAAAGGGGTGGTCTCCTTCTGGGATGATGTAAAGGGGGGTGGGGGGTTTTGTTTGACGCTGGATTTTTTTGTGGTGTGTAAGAGGAAGGTAGTGGCAGTTTGGTATGGATGGTATGCTCTGTTTCACAGGAATGTTTGTCAGAGATATAAGAGTAGCTTACAAGGTTAAATTTTCTAAACCTGATGGTTATGTTCACTGTGTAAGAAATCTTCCTTGATAGCCAGGATACCGAGCCCTTAGGATCTCGGTTTTAAGTAATCAGATATGGCAAGTTGGTTTCAACAAATTTTTCTGAGGTACATGTCAGTTCTTTTCGGACCGGCAAGATACAGCGGCCCTTATACTTACTACTTGTCTTGTATTATGTTTAACTTTTATTGTTTGCTGGAGGTTCTATGTGGCAATTCTTAAGAGTATGTATAGGTCTTGGGTCTATACCATGTTTATTAAGGGGTTTATGCCTAAAAATTTTGTGGACAAGAGTTTCGGTTTACATACATATGTGGGAGGTTTAATTTCTGTGTAGGGTTTGGTATTAAACCCTTTTGATGTGCTGAGTTTTATTATGTTGTGAAAGCTTGTTTTGGGGTTTATTTTTTATGTTACATGTATATTGTTCTGTTTTCTGTACAAGAATTATTGTACTTGATGGAATTATTGTACTGTTTTTCCATGGTTATTGTGTATAAGGAATCATACGTTCCTTCAGAATTCCTATTGGTTAGGCTATAATGTAACACAACTTTAACCAATACTTTGTACCCTGTCATAGCGGGTATGTTCGGGTTTTGTGCCTGTTTTATAGTTGTTATGGTAGCTTTAGTTAGGGTCTTTTTACTTTACTGACATGATTTGTGTTGTATATATATTGTGTGTGTTAAAGGTGGTTATGGCTTTGGTCATGTGTTACAACTGTAGAAAATACTGTATATATTTTCCAGAAATTCAGTATTTATATGTAAATAGATGGCCATACTGTATTTAATAATATTTATGTCATAGAAAACAGAAAGCCTGCGTCTGGGCAGACGAGACTTGCCATCTTGGTTTTGAATTTTGTACAAACGTTGGTGTACTGGGAAGAATTTTTCGTGCTCTAGAGGTTAAAATTGTGTTGACACCTCTCAAATAGGAGGTGAAATTGGTGAATGTGTATTCCTGCATAACTTGAGATATCAGACGACTGGACAAGACAGCTCCAGGAACCTCAGATAAGCTCTCTAGATTTGTGTGTAATTCTGGCCAGCATTATTTTCATAGATTTAGTTAGAGTGAGGTTTTCTGAGTATGATACAAATTAATCTCCAGTCAAATTGGTGAGTGATATTAAGATATATTTTACTTTTGTTATGTAATTGTGTATATATATAACCATTTATTATTTTTAATATACAGACCACAAATTTATATATTTACCAGCATTCCTGGTGATGTATATTTCATTTAATTAATAGGTCCAGAGCAACTTGTGGATATGACAGTGGTAGGTATCGAAGGGGGACATTTTTTGCGACCTAGGTGTCCCAAATTCCTACTTGTCTAACTGATAAATAATAATTATCTGTTCATTTACTGTTATGTACATAATGATACATTCAGTTAAATGCAATTTTCCACATTTAATTTTGCCCGTTGGTCCTTCGAACTGGAGGTAATTAGTGAAGTCATTAATTAGTTAATTACTTAATAATTATATGTGAAATGACAGAAGGAGGTGGATGTCAAGTTCACAAATTTACTTAATGTGTAGTGGATTATAATTATTACAATATTAATTTTGATAAGTCAAGTCTGGCTAAGTTTATATTAATTTGATAGATTAGATTCGATTTTGCCACTGAAGTGGCTAGTTTATTGTGCACCCCATATCCATCCTGTGGACGGTAGCGCAAGAGCATATGGATACACAAAAGGCCCAGGAACTAGGTCCCAAAGGGTTAACAGGAATACATATGGATTTATATCTACATATCTAGAGTTCACTTACTGTTACAAGCAAATTTAGGAAATTTGCTTAGTATAACTGGTATCTTATTTTCATTAATAAGATATCTTGACATGTCACATAGGTTATTATACTGTCTGTCTCTGTATTCTTCAATAAGT
>NC_069430.1:11686121-11704582 GCF_026875155.1 Cherax quadricarinatus | reverse complement strand
CCTCTCCCCTCCTCCCATTTCATCACTCATCAAAAGTTTTTCAAAAAAGTTAAGTGTCATTTTTTATTGTTTATTCTGAAAGCTCTTGTTTGTGTGGAAAATATAAATTTCATGTAAAAAAAATATTTTTTTTAACCCTTTCGGGTCGCGGGCCCTTCCTAATTTGTTCTAGGGTCGAAAGTTTTAAAAAAAAAAAAAAAAAAAAAATCTCATGAAATGATAGAGAATTTTTTCCTGATCATAAGGACACCAAAAGCAAAAAAATTTGATGGAAAAGTTACGGAATTATGCTCTCCAGAGTTAGCGGCCCTCGACGATGTTTATGCATCGGCAATTTCGCCCACTTTTGAGCCCTATTTTTTGGCCAATTCCAATGTACCATCAACAAAAATTAAAAATTGTTCGCTAGAACTACATTTTTCTATCGAATAGTACAAGAAACCACCCATTTGCCAATTTCAACTATCCAATAAAGTGGTCAGAAATTGGCAATTTTGCCAATTTTACACAAATTTCAAAAGATGCCAATTTCCAAATAGGGTCCAGAACAAACAAGAAAGGCATTCCTGGCACTAAAATAACATTTCCTCTGTTCATTTGACACGTCCCCACGCCCCTCTTACATTCTTTTGCTTTCCACTTTGAATTTTTATTCTCACAAAAAAATAGATTTCTTATGCAGTCTACTGCATTAGTGTAGAAATGGTATAAATAATATCAGCGCACTTGTGAAAGAATATTAGACTCGCCAGTTGACGCGTATTGGACGCTGGGCATGATTTATTTACTTTTGAACTTAGGCAAAAATCGAACACTTCTACTTTGAGCTCAATTTCAAGGTCCTTTTCTTTGTGAAACCAATCAAAATCATCTCAATTTCTGTAATATCCCTTCCATTCTATAAAATGAGACAAGGAAAACTAGAATACATCCATAAATAGTATATGAAAATACAGTGCAAAGTCAATGTTTTAAACCAAAAAACACCTGGAGGTTATTCTGGGGATCAACGCCCGGTCCATGACCAGGCCAGAGTTTTTTTTTTTTTATTATGCACTGTGCTGCAGGATTTTTTTTATAATGCGCACACTGACCACAAAGACCCATTCTTTCATATGTAGGCCTACCAACTTTCTCTCGCTAGATTTGAAGGCGCTAGAATTTATGCGTACTAGTACGGCATCAACCCTGGTGTGCAAGCCGTACTAGTATGGCACCAACCCTGAAAGGGTTAATACTTTTGGGTGTCTGGAACGGATTAATTGGATTTCCTTATTTCTTATGGGGAAAATTCAGATTAGGTCAGATTCAGTATAAGGCACGCTCTCTGGAACGGATTAATTACATTAACCGAGGGTCCACTGTACATAGTTTTTTCCACGATGAGATCTTCCCTTAACTTTATCTGTAATGCATGCATTACATTACGACAGAACCAGTTATATCTCAAACACCTCCAGACATGTATACACTGTACTAAGGTGCAGAGGAAGAGCAAAAACATGGCAGTGTATGTAATGTGTAAGGGGTGTGTGTACTATGGATGCATATCTGGTTATGTTACTGGCACTAAATGTCAATGTGTTTGTAACAAATGCACTTTATATCAATTACCATTTCATAGTGCTGACATTGATTTACCTAACCTTGTTAATACAATTGACCCCTTGCCATATATTGATGCTTACAACTGTTTCAAAAAAAAGAGCCTTCACTTTATTCATGTCAATGTGAGATCACTTTTACCCAAAATATCAGAAACTAGATTCTTGCTAACAGAACTAGGGTGGAAGCAAAATCCATCTCTGAACTTTGTTTTGACTCATGGTGACTGACGACGAGGTCAAAATAGAAGGTTACAACATAAAGCGATTACATAGAATAGAAAAGGCGGTGAGGCATGGGCCTAAGTAAGAAATGACAAACCTAGAACCCAAAACCTATTTGAATGATGATAAACTGGGGATTCTATGCTTGAGGTTGTTGTTGCCCAAGACTAAACCAATCCTAGTAGGAACTAGTTACCCACCCCCCTCACCCATAATCAGCTCTTAAGAAGATTTTTCGAGAGTCTTGTCTGGAACTGATAGCAATTCTGAGACAGTAATATGTACGGGAGACTTCAAAATTTGTTTTCAAAAAACAAAAGAACAGGCTATGTAAGAGGTATAAGCAAATTCTGGGACTAAATAGTTACACAACTATTGATGCACCAACCACAATCCCCAGTTCTCATCCCCTATACTCCTACCACATACAGTGGACCTCCAATTTCGTAGTCATCGGATTTCGTAATATTCGAAATACAACGTTTTATCAAAATATTGGCTTAGTGATCGTCATTTAGCTCAGTTTAAAAGTCATTCGTCCCGAAAACGTCTGAGCGGCCCAACACATCACTTGCAGTCAGTGTGTCATTGTTTATCAGCCAGTGAGCATGATCCCACATGTTCATAAAGATACATTTCGTAATATTCCATTCATTTTAGTGCTTGTAACTGCTAAATAAGCCACCATGGGTCAAAAGAAAGCTCCTAGTGCCAACCCTTTGTAAAGAAGGGGATAAAAAACGATAGAATTCAAAAAGAACACACAAGCCAGGGCAAATTCCCCACACACACGATTGATATGAATGGGCTTGCGCACGAGTGAGTAGAATTATCAAAGCTCATTGTTTGGAAAGCATTGAAATTGGGTTTGGCAAATACGATTCTGTTAGTGGGATGATTTGTGAAAGACCTGCCTAGTATGGGCCAACAGGCCTGCTGCAGGTCTTTGCAGTGTTCCTGCTTTCTCATGTTCTTGTATACACCAGCAGAAGAAACTGCTTCAGAGAAAGAGAGGGGGAAAAGGTACCTTCTTCAAAGATTAAGGACATTTGTGCAAAGTGGAGTTAAGTGCAATCATTTGTGGAGGATCACCCTAACCCTCTCCCTTCCTCCCATCTTCCATACATCAACAAGAGTCTTCAAAAAAGGTGTAATATTTTTTTTTTTATACTTGTTTTCTCATTCTTTCTGTATGCAAATATAATTTAATCTATAAAAAAATAATTTTTAATACTTTTGGGTGACTGGAACGGATTAATTGGATTTACATTATTTCTTACGAGAAAAATGAATTCGGAAATCGCCAGATTCAGGTTCAGTTACTCTCTCTGGAAAGGATTAATTAAAATAACTAGGGGTCCACTGTACATGTACTTTGTAACCACTCTGACATTAGTCAATCAGGTATCATAACCACAGGTGTTAGTAATCATTAGAAAACAGCAGCGGCAGCAGCGGCATCCTACCAGCTCCTCTTCCTCAAAAAACATCGCTCATCAAAACTTGTGATGGCCTAAGTGAAAGTACAACTACATGAACCCACGAAGACCACAAAATGACCCAAGAATACTAAGAATGTAACCCAAATCTTGACAAAATTAGAAGATCTAAGGAAGACAGCCCTGCTAACCCAAACACTGCCTCCGCTGCCAGACAACCACTTAACCCAAGCTCCGAGAAAACAAGCCTTCTCCTCCATTGCTACACAGTATCTACTTCAGTGATACTATGAAAGGATATCGCAGAAGAAACGACACCAGTAATAAAAGATAACAGCAAGGACCCTAGAACTCAACTTGTCTACCCAGCAGGACACCGGTGTATCATCAACCCCCCTCACCACCGCCACCCAGGGAACAACAACAAACATGGCTGACTCCCACTCCAACTCCACTCCCTTCAAAGGATTCACCCATGATAACTCAGGTATGATTATTCCTGACAATATCAAGGACTACATCGTTGCTCTAGAAAACGAAATCAAAGATATCAAAGCAACACCGAGCGACGAGAATCCAAGAAACCAACCTCGAGAACAAGATCCAAAACCTTGAAGAGAAGATTACATCGGGAAGTGTTGACACAGAAAATACTCTGAAAGCAGCTATAGCCAGTCACACTGAACAAATAACAACAATAAATATGAAGGTTGAAGAAGCAATCAAGGACTGGAATCTACTAAATGAATACCTTGATTTCCAAGACAACAAAACTGAACAAGATAAGTTGTCTGATGCAGTCATAATAAACAGTCCACACATTCCTAGTGACATAACCCAAGCACAGTGCAAAGAAACTGCTGTCAGGATAATACAGAACCACGTACAAGTCATCGTGCAAAACAATGAAATCAAAGAAACACATTTGCTAGGAAAACCAGGAAGTAAACACAGTAAATGATCCGACTTCATTCATATGATAAAAGAAAGGACCTAATTAAATCAGCAATTACAATGAAAAATGGACTGTACATAAACGAGTGTCTAACAAGAAAACGTCAAAACCTTCTGTTCAGGCTGAGGAACTTAACAGGAAAACAAAATACATCAGTGTTTCACGCGAGAGGGGAAAATACTAGTAAGGAAAACACAACAGGACAACAAAAAATTATCTCAACTAACATGATTTTCTCTACCTTCCTTAAAAAGCTGACATTTCTGTAACAGATTAATAAGTGCCCTTAATACATATATACATGTGGTGCATATAGTGTACTTACTATTATTGTGCATTATTATTTTTTTATTTTTCATCACTAGCTAATGCCAACTACCTCCAATATTTTAAATCTTCTTTCTTACTGCTATTAATTGCTCATAATTTATGTTACAAGTCAATCTTACTCCAAATTAAAATTATTCATTGTTCTTACCTGTCCATTTAATTTTTTTTTACCACTACTTGTTTTTTTAGTCACTTTTTATTGTGTGTGCAATTAGTGTATTTTCCCAAATTTTATTTTTTTTTGCAAGTACCAAAACTATCTTTTGTTTAGCTAGTACCAACTACCTCATATTTTTTTAACTTTTTATTGTGCAATACACTGCTCAACTTATTTAATATTACAAATCAGATCTTACTCCTAAACCAATATTATTCATAGTGACTATCTGTCCATTTAACTTTTTTTTACCAATACTTAATTTTAGTCACTTACATATTTTCCCTTTATTTTAGCTTTATATAACTACCCTATTTTCATATATTCACAATTGTTAAAATAATCAAGGTGCTTTTCTCAGGTGCAAAGTGTACTAATTTCAATATTTTTGCCATTATATTCCAAAGCTCATTTATTTGATTACCACTTTATTGTTCACCACAACTTATATTAGTCCCTTTTTATATTAAATTTTATATTTAATTCTAACTTTAAAGAATTACCTTTAAAGTACTACCTACTATCATATTCCCAAGCTCCATTATTTGATCATCACTATTTGTTCACCACAAATTATTTCAGTCCCTTTTATATTGTCTCCTTTATTTTAGCCTAAAAAAAAAAAAAAAAAAAAAAAAAAAAAAAAAAAAAAAACTACCTTAGCTCATTATTTTTTACATTTGTTAACCCTTTCAGGGTCCAAGGCCAAAATCTGAAGTCACGCACCAGTGTCCAAGAAATTTTGAAAAAAAAAAAAAATTATTTTTTCTTACAGAATTAAAGAGCATATTTTTGTGAAGGTAATAAAACAAAAAAAATTAGAATCTGATCAGTACTTACCGAGATACAGTGCCAAGAAGTTTGTAGAAAATGATGTGGTGGCGGCAACATCGACGAATTCCACTTACGCGTATTTATAAATTTTGTTGTTTTAGTTGTTTTTTCTTTTTTTTCCAATTTTTTTCTATTCCTACTAACATTTGGGGCCTGAGAGACCAATACTGTATATAATTTATATATTTTAAACTCACTGTATTGAACACAATAACCGCACTAAAGTTATTATCATATTATTGTTTACCACTGTTGTTTTATTACAATAAACATGCACAAATATTTATAATACTAATGTTCTATCATATATTTACATATTTACAATCACTGGACATGGTTTTAAAAACTGCTGGAGCTTGTGGAACTCCTTGAAACAAGGCACCATGCACAGAGGCACCTTACATTCCTCACACATAAACCGAGTGTCTTTGCGTCTTTGTTGCCGTCGTTTTGTTTGTGCACAGACAATGCATCTCTTCTGAGCAAATTTCTTTTGAGTTAAAGGGAAGCTGTATTATGAAATGATCCCCTTTCCCTCTTCTCAAACGCTTGGTATATTGTGATGAATTCGAGACCTTTGTTGTATTGCGGTTTTTGTTACCTGGTACTTCATTATGAGTTGTCTGACAACAGACAAACAAAATTCACCATACGGTGGTCTGTTACCAGTTTTTATTTGGTACATATTATATGCATTCAGCATTGAAATGTCCAATGAGATGGAAGAAAAGTTTCATGTACCACTTGTACTCTTACGAACACAGTCAACAAAACCATCTGCATGTCACACTTGTCAACCAAGCGCATGTTTTGTGTAAATCAATCACTGTCACTGGTTTTCGAATACGTTCATTAGTCACTCGATCAACTTTGCCACTGTCTTGCATTTCATTACGGTAAAAGGGTTTTGTCAACAATGTGACATCTCGTTTGTCATGCCACCATAATGCCATGATGTCATTGGCAGTAAACACCTGCACGTCATCACCACGAACACCTGCGTTGAGCCTGGGCATATGTTTACGATTAGAACGCACTGTGCCACACACATCTGTCTTGTTCACTCGCATGAAATCACTGAGTAAAGGGGTTGTGTACCATTATCGGTATATAATGTATGGCCCTTACCAAATAAGGTGCCATCAAAGTTTCTCACTACTCACCTGATATACCCAAAACATCTTGGTATCTTTCAATGTTTTACTACCCGTGTATACAACAATATCCAACACCAGGCCCTGTCACAATCACAGAGTACAAACAATTTTATACCAAAGCCCGGGTTTCCCCTTGCTCGGGAAAATACTGCTTTAATGACATCTAACCTTTGAACAAATTCAAAGACTCGTCAATTACAAGATTCTTGAATGGATTAAAAGTATATCCTGAACTTTGTTTGAGATACATGAAAACATTTCAATCTTGTATAACCTGTCACTTCTGTAAGGCCTGGTTTTGTCAGAAAAGTGCAACATACGTAACAGTAAGATAAACCTGTTCACTGGTATTATTTCACTGAAGGATGGGTACAAATTAGCCGATCTGTGGACCAGTATGCTTTTATATTATGCTTATAGACGTGAGGCATAAGCATTATTGTTGCAAAAAGCAAATACATTTCTGCAACAGTCGTCTCTTTCCACCTGTGTAGTCTTGACTGTGGTGATAAGATCGTATTTGCCATGGTGTACTGAAAATACTTATTACTTTCCCTGAAAAATTTGTTTACATCAATGGCTGGTCAAAGAATAATTCAAAGAAATTTCCCGTTCATTGGCCGTGGTTCCAAGGGGACAGGCGGTAGAATTCCACTTTGCGAGTCATCAAAGTGGTGAGGGGGGTGGGAACAAAATTGGGATTTTGCTGCCAATCCCAGATACGGTTTGCTGGGGGATACTGGACATCATAGGCTGGTTGTACGGGTGGTTGTGGCGGGCTGGTGGGGGACGCTCCGCTTTGTCCCTTTAACTGACGAGTCAGCAGCGTGGGTTCCCGCGTGGCACAGCGAGTCACGCATGGCGGTGCCACTACCACCACCACCCCACTAACACATCCACTGATGTCTGTGGCCCATCCATGCCAAATGTAGCCACATCATCCTCACTATCACTACCTAAAACGGGTGTAGGGCCACGGATGAACTCCGGGAAATTACTACGGGGTGTACTCCGCCCCTGGCACAGCATAGGGTACACTACCCGAGCGCATGCGGCGGCGAACATACCGACGCTTCACTGGTGAATATGTTTCCTCACTTAAACACTACTCGAATGATCGTCGAGCGCAATAAATCACAATCCACGTCAGAATCATCGGCATTACTGAAGTCAAGGCCAGGCCACGGGAAAAATTTAGTTTTCTCTTACTTTAGGAACACCCGACCGGAGTCACGAGTGCCCCAACACAGAGGTAGAAGGTCTGGACGTCGGGTTTCTGCACTATTATCGATATCCTGGGCATTATTTTCGGTCACTAACTTATCAAAGCCGTAAATTCGTCTTCATTTCCCCTTCCATCAGTGTCAGAACTATCAGACAGGAAGAGGAGAGTCCCAATTTTCCGGGAGTGAGAGCTGACTTGCGACGAGACATGGTGAACAAGGTGACTGAGCCGGCGTTCCCACAATGCTATTCAGGCGCCTAGATTTTTTGTTTACGGGACACACCCACGGCGCAGACCCATTCTCTCATATGTAGGCCTATGAGCGCTTTCGCGCTAAAAATTTGATGGCGCTAGAATTTTGGCGTAGATCTACGGTTTGGACACTCACCGACCCCGCCGTAGATCTACGGACGGACCTGAAAGGTTAAATAATTCAGGTGCTATTTTTTTAGCTTTAGACTATTTACTTGGGTTTTTTACTTAATTCTAACTATAGATTCACTACAAAACTTATGATTACAAGCATTGATCCTGATACCAACCTCTTATTTAATGACTTAAAATGAATCAAACAGTTACTGTAATTACTACACAGCAGAACAATCAAAGGCACTTCTCAGAGCCACAACAACATAACTGTCTAACTACAATATCAGATCTTTAAGGCAAGCATTACGATGACCTCATAGCATTACTAAATTCCTTGCATGCCTATGTCCATCATTACACTAATTGAAACCTGGCTAAAGCCTGATACAAACAGATGTCTATGCCATTCCTGGTTAAAACCCCATACACAACTGTAGGCCAGACCAACAAGGGGGTGGCACAGCTATATACTACTCAACCAACTAGAAGTATCACTAATACTTGCACAAGGGTTTGAACATGGGGAATATTAATAGCTAAATTCTAATCCAAATACCTACAAAAACCTCTCACATTGAAAAACATCTACAGAGTCCACAGTCAAACATTAGCCAATTTAGTCAAACCTAGGATGTATGATAACTGATGCACGCATGAACAAAGATCACTTACTACTCTCAGGTGACTTCAATATAAATCTCCTGCAAGACCAGGACCCCACGTTACGAATTCATAAACACAATGATAACTGCATATTGCTACCAACAGTAACAAAACCTACAAGATTTACAGAGACTAGTGTTTCCTACTTGACCACATCTTGACCAACGCCAATCCCCTTTAAAATCAGGCATAATTACAGATAATACCACAGACCACTACCCTACTTTCCTCATAACAACTCTAGGTAAATTTTCCCAAGACACTACTAAAGTCACCTTCAGACTTCACAATGAGGCAGCCATTAATAACTTCACAACAGCAGTAACCAAACATTGACTGGCACACTGAGCTAGAAATCTATATAGATATTGACAAATGTATTAATTTTTTTAAAAAAGACCTTACCTCTATAACAAGCACTGCCCTAAGAAAACTAAACAGATGACAGCTAAGAGACTGAACAGTCCCTGGCTAACACCCAGCATTCTCAAATCCATAAATACAAAACACCGATATGAAAAACAGTTCAGAATGGGTCACATAACCAGAGACCAAACAAAACATTACTCGTCAATCCTAACCAGCCTGATAGAAGGGCAAAAAAAATTGTATTATGAGAACAGATTATCCAACTTACGAGGTGATATAAAAAAGACCTGGAAAACCCTATCAGAAATTCTGGAAACAAAAAAGATATCAAGAAATAGTGAAATAAAATTAGCAAAATCAGTGAACCCCAACTCCCACCAACAAAAAACGCAAACAACCTCAATAAATTTCTTCTCCACTATAGGACAAAACCTTGCCAATAAAATCCCAAGCTCAGATACCCCACCAAATGACTACCTCACTGGCAACTACCCGAACACACTGTTCCTAGCTCCGACTAACCCATACGAAGTCTCCCTTATTATCAATGCTTTAAAAAAACCCAAGGCAAGAGATTTAAATACCTTACCACCTTTATATACAAAAAAAGTGTCACAAGTGCTATCACCAATCATTGCAACCTCTTTAACAATCCATTAAAATCCTCCACCTTCCCTACAGTTCTCAACATAGCAAGGGTCACCCCGATCCATAAAGGAGGAGACCAAACAGAGTTGAATAACTATGGGCCATTATCCAACTTACACCCCTCTCAAAAATTTTCGAAAAAATTAATTCATAAACAAATTTCTACTCCTACCTCATCTCCCAATTTGGATTCAGGCCTAATAAAAATACTAATGATACTATTATACACATGCTAGAACATATATACACTGCAATAGAGAAAAAAGAAGTCCCACTGGGGATCTTCATTGACTTACGTAAAGCTTTTGGGTACAGTTGACCAGACTTGCTCCACAAAAAAAGGTACACTATGGTAAAAGGGGCACTTTTTCAACTACCCAAGTCAAACCTCACCCAACAGAAGCAAAGTGTAGAAAAAGGGCAAACTCTTCCGCCCCAACCAATTTTTTTTTTGGGTGTCCCCCCAGGGAAGTGTCCGGGCCCTCTTCCTTTCTCCTATACATAAATGACCTACCCAAATCCCTTCGCAATTCCCAAAAACCCCCACACTTTTTGCAGATGATACTACATACGTCTTCTCTCACCCGACCCCAGTCAACGCTAGCCAATACTGTAAATAACCAAAATTCCCAAAAAATTATCTACCTGGATGAGGACAAACCCAAACTTACACAAAACCCTTGAAAAAACCAAACTTCATTCATTTTGGTAACAAAAGCTACAAAATGTCCCTTTTAACAAAAAGAAAAAAGGGTCCCCATCAAAAAGCAAACCAGGGAAAATTCTTAGTAATCCACCTTGATAATGGACTAAAATTTTCAAAACACATATACAAAAAATTTCTAAAAAAAATTTCGAAGCCCGTGGGCATACTATCGAAGAAAAGGGTACAAGTTCCACATCAGCCCGCCCCCTTTATCACTCTTTTTTTAAACCCCCTTTTCACCTATGGGAAATTTTTGCAGGGGCTCCCGCAAAAAAATTAACCAAACTCAACAACTAATTACCCAACAAAAGGCTGCATCAGAAGATAAATTCCCACCACAGGGAGCACACTCCACCAATATCCAAAACCCTAAAAACCCACTCACCATACAAAACATCCATACTTTAATTTTCTGCACCTTTACTTTCATAGAACACTTTAAACCCGAAAATTTTAAACCCCCCCCTCAAAAAACCCTTTCCAACCCCCCAAAAACACAAGACCATAAAACAAGGGGCCCGATCCCTCTTTGATGTTTTCCCCGTGGGCCATCTCCCCCCCCCGCTAAAGCAAAAACTCAATGCCAAAAAGGCCCCAAAATCTTGGGAAATTTATTACTTGTAAAAAAAAAAGAAACAAATACCTGTTTAAAAATTCAAGTTTCCCTTTTCAAAAATCACTTACCACCCAAAACCAAAAAAAACTGAATAAATGAACCTTATAAATTGTTTTTATCTTTAAAAATTTTTTCCAATTATATCACATAAAAAGTTTAAAACCCAAGACCCCCAAAAAAACTTGTTATTTTTTAAATACCTACCAAAAAGAAATACTCCATTCTACTGAATGTAAAAACAAAGCATAAACCCTATACCTGTCTTTTTTAATACTCATTTGTGCTTTTATTTTTTAAAACCCCCCGGTTTTTTTAAAAAAAAAATGTTTTATCACGATTACATCATTGCTTATTAACTTAATTTAATTTTAAGCCACCCGAATCCCTATGCTACAAGGGGTTTTGGCATGCCCTTACCTTATTTTTTTGTACCTCTGTATGTATGATATATTAGCTCAAATTTCAACTTTTATTGCACTAGGAAAATTAACAGAAGGACAACCTACCAGGGCATACATAAAACTGAGCAAACTATAAAAAACGCAAAGAAAACGGTATATAGACTACAAACTTGTGATTGGACATATTAAAAGTTGCACGAACATAAAAGTCCCGGGAAAAAATTCAAATGTTCACTCCCTGATAATATCACACCCATTAAAAAAGGGAAAGGGATCAAATAAAAAACCAAACCCGGGACGACTGCTAAAAACAGTGGACCCCCGCCTTACGTTTTTAATCCGTTCACAAATTTCCATCTAGACAAAATCGTAAGGCGAATTAATTTTCCCCTAAAAAATAATGGAAGTCAAAATAATCTGTGCAAGACACCACAAATATGAAAAAAAAAAAAAATTTTACCACATAAAAATTTAAATTTTAATACACCAAACTAAGAAAACATGCACCAATATAATACTCTCTAAGAATACAATACATGACATTACCTTTATTTTAAAATCTGGGTTTATTGATGGATGGAGGAGGGATGTGGAATTTTTGTTTAGAAGGGGGAACCCCCTTTCCCTTAACTTAGGTTCAAGTCCTTTCCCGGGTTTTTTCCCCTTTTTTTTTTGACTTAGCAAACATCTCTTTTTTCACTTTCCCTGGTAATTTTCAAACCCCCTTTTTCCCCCCAGGGTGGGACTAAAAACTTTCTTGGGCCCCTGGGACTTATTTGCAAGTACAATCACTAAAAACACTGTGAAATATGAATTTACCGAATGTAAGCGTGGGTGCACCGCCTGGGTGGCTTTAAAAAAAGGTACCATGGGGCAGCGAGGCCACGCGTGGACGCGCCCGGACGAATCGCTGGGCGAGGGAAAACTTTTGCTTAAAAAATCGTATGGGAGATTTACCCTAAACCCAGCCATCTAAGGTGGGGGTCCACTGTATTAATAAACTGAAATTCTGGGAAACCCGTTGCTAAATTTAAGGCAGCAGGATATTGAAATGCTAAATGAATTCCAAAGGTGAAGAACAGAGTCGAGACTCATAAAAGGGGCAAAGGCAAGGCACTATTGCTCAAAGACTGAATACAAGAATAGCTCCAGAAAGCTCTGGCAACAACTAAACAGTGGGAGTATAGCCATAAACCCATAAATAAGATCTAACAGTGCTAAATACCGATAATGAGGTATGCCACGAAACAACTAAATTGCAAAGTGTTTTAAATCATGTTACATATCTGTTGCATCAACACTAGTTAGTAAGTAAACTACCAGTTGCTTTCATATACCTTTAAACAGACTGAGAAGTTTAAAACATACTACACTAATAAGGGCATCACCCCAAACAGTTGCCAACTATCAGGTTTATCTCATGACTTCATATGAAAAGAACTAAGTAAATTAAACCCAACTAAGAGCACCGGTCCAGATAACATCCCAGCTAAGTTCCTATAAGATGGTGCCTCTTAACTGCCAATTCCCATTGTGCACATAATAAATTTGTCTATCATCACAAACACTGTTCCGGAGGGATTCAAGGAGGCCAGGGTTACTCCTATCTTCAAGGAAAATAGTATGTCTGATGTCAGTAACTATAGGCCTGTTAGTTTACTCAGTGTGATATTCAAAATTCTAGAGAAGGTGGTATACTGTCAAGTAGTTAAATATCTTTTTGACAATAACATTTTCCATAATTACCAGTCAGGTTTTAGATCTTATTCAACCGACACCTCCATCATTAATCTGATGGATTACCCGAGAAATGAAATGTTGCTAGGGAATTTCATAGCTATGGTAACCTTAGACCTGCAAAAGGCCTTCCTGAACAACAGGAAACAAATTGTCAAGATAAACAACACAGATTCAAAACCCTTGCCAATAACGTGGGGTTCCCCAATGTAGTATTCCGGGTCCTTTACTATTTCTGTGTTATGTTAATATTATGCCTATCAGTGTCAAATGCAAGTTGCTATTGTTGCTACTGTATGTTAGTATCAGGTAAAGACCCACAAGACATTGCAAATTTACTATCACTAGAACTAGAGTCCTGTAGCAAATGGTTAGCAGACAAATAATCATTACACCTTGGAAAAACCAAAGGCATACTCTTTGGCACAAAACAAATTGAAAAGGGTAAATAATTTTAATGTCCAATTAATGGGGACCCATTATTTTAGTAAATTCAGTGAAATATCTCGGAATCCCCTCTGACCCAAATAGGTAACAGTGTAGTAAAGAAAGCAAATGCCAGACTAAAGTTCCTCTATAGACAGGCACAGTGTCTACCTACTGAAGCTCGCAGAACCCTATGTCTAGCTCTCATACAATGTATTATAGACTACTCTTGCTCTTCACGGTACTCTGTCATAAAAAAAACCTGAATGATAAACTACAAATCACCCAGAACAAAATGGAGATTCATTGTGAACCAGGGTCCAAGAGAGCATGTAGGCCAGAATGAATTACAACTGGATATGCTGAATGTTGAAGACAGAGTAAAACAACTGAAGCTAAATTATGGTTAGAAAATTGCTCATAACCAGTGTCCCCAATATCTTACTGCCAATTTTGTTAAGGTTGGGAACCAAAGCAATTATAGTACTAAGGGAAGGGAGAACAAATCTGCAGTACCTACAGTTAGTGGTCAGGCTTCAAACAAATTTTACTGTACAATAATGAAGAAATGGAATAGACTACCTGCACAAGTCAAAGCCTGTCACAGAATGAGCTAGTTAACCCTTTGACTGTTTTCGACGTATAAATACGTCTTACGAGCCAATGTTTCTGAGGTATATATACTCAATAATTCTAGCGGCTTCAAATCAAGTGGGAGAAAGCTGGTAGGCCCACATGTGAGAGAATGGGTCTGTGTGGTCAGTGTGCACCACATAAAAAAAATCCTGCAGCACACATTGCGTAATGAGAAAAAAAAACTCTGATCGTTCTTTTGGAATAAAACGCAGACTTTGAGGTGTATTTTCGTATAGTATTTATCGTTGTATTCGCGTTTTCATGGTCTTAGGTGATAAAATGGAAAACATATTACAGAAATAGAGATGATTTTCATTACTTTTACGATGAAAACGACCTTGAAACTGAGCTCAAAGTAGCGGAAATGTTCGATTTTTACCAATGTTCAAGAGTAAATAAATCACACCACACGTCCAATACACGTCAACTGGGGAGTCTAATATTCTTTCACTAGTGCACTGATATTATTTATACCATTTTTACAATAATGCAGTCGTCTGCATAACAGTAAATTTTGTATTTTTTTGTATGAATAAAAAATCAAAATAGAAAGCAATAATAATATAAGAGGGGCCTAGAGATGTGACTAATGAACAGAGCATATGTTATTTTAGTGCCACGAATGTCTACCTTGTTTTTCTGGACCCTATTTTGAAATTGGCATCTTTTTTATTTTGCGTGAAATTGGCCAAATTGCCAATTTCTGACCACCATATTGGGTAGTCCAACTTAGTAAATGGGAGGTTTCTTGTACTCAGCTGATAGATAAAATGGAGTTCTAAAGAAATAGCTATGAGTTTGGTCAACTGGAACAATGGAATTGGCTGAAAATTGGGCTCAAAGTCGGCGAAATCGCCGATACGCATATGTCGCCGAGACCGCTAACTTCGCGGGAGCATAATTCCACGAGTTTTCGACCAAATTTCGAACTTTTGGTGTCATTACCATCGGGAAAAGATTCTCTATCATTTCATAAGAAAAAATATTTTTTTTTTTTTCAAAATTGAGCGACATAGAATGACAGTTTCAGAGAGGGGTCTGAAACAGTCAAAGGGTTAAGAAGAGAGCTAAGTACAGTGGACCCCCGCATACCGTCGGCATCACATAACGTTCAATCCGCATACCGCTCGCTTTTATCGCAAAAATTTTGCCTCGCATACCGCTCAAAAACCCACTCACCGCTCTTCGTCCGAGACGCGTCCAATGTGCGCCCTTAGCCAGCCTCACATGTGCCGCCGGTGGCATTGTTTACCAGCCAGCCTCCGCGGTAACATCCAAGCATACAATCGGAACATTTCGTATTATTACAGTGTTTTTGGTGATTTTATCTGCAAAATAAGTGACCATGGGCCCCAAGAACGCTTCTAGTGCCAACCCTACAGCAATAAGGGTGAGAATTACTATAGAGATGAAGAAAAAGATCATTGATAAGTATGAAAGTGGAGTGCGTGTCTCCGAGCTGGCCAGTTGTATAATAAACCCCAATCAACCACGCTACTATTGGGGGTACAGCTGCTGCTGCTGTTTGTACCACCGTCAGCTGCTGTTTGCTGTTGTACCACCGTCAGTTTGCTGCTGCTGTAGTACCGTCTGCTGCTGCTGTAGCATCGCTGCTGCTGCTGCCTTAGCACTGTCAGCTGCTTGCTGCTGCTGCTGCGCTGCTGTGGCACCGTTGTTGGTGTGGCTTATTGAGAATACCAAGAAAACAATTAACCCCAGGGATTTGCCACCCAGGATAACCCAAAAAGTCAGTGTCATCGAAACTGTAACTTATTTCCATTGGGGTCCTTAATCTTGTCTCCAGGATGCAACCCACACCAGTCGACTAACACCCAGGTGAACAGGGAAAAATGCCTGGAACTAGTGCTATATGGTGAAATTTTAAAACCAGCAAAGGTTGGTTTGAGAGATTTTAAAAATCGTTTGTGGCATACACAGTGTGATAAGGCCTGTTTTGGAAGAAATGCCAAACAGGACCTACAGTACTCAGGAGGAAAAGGCACTCCCAGGACACAGTGTCTCATTTAGTCATTGCTGCATCTTCAATAAAGGTAAGTGTCATTTTTTCTTCATTTAGTAGATAGTACATGCACAATATATACTGTGCATGTACTACTCTACTACTGTGCATGTATCCTTCTCTTTGTGTGTAGGAAAAGTTTTATTTCCTGTGGTAAAATTTTTTTTTCAAAACTTTTGGGTGTCTTGCACGGATTAATTCGATTTCCATTATTTCTTATGGGGAAAATTCATTCGCATACCGATTTATTTCCCATAACAATGAGCCTCTTGCACGGAAATTTAAAATCGCTATGGGGGGGTCCACTGTATACCTTTTAAATATGGCTACAGAATGGAAGGAGAGTGATTTCTTGTATATCTTACATACATGTAAACAATGTTTTTGTGTACTACACATATTAATGTCATGTAAGTACGTATCTGATTTTACCCTACCCATAGCATTTCTTTCATTATAACTACTTTCATATATTTTAAGATACATTGTACCCAGAGTTTCGGCCATAATTCTTTCCCAGAAGGTTGTTAGATTTGCGGGTTACCAAATGAATTTGTTCCCATAAGGAATAATGTAATTAGATTAGTCCATTTCAGCCACCAAAATGCACTTAAAAACCACTTACAAAAATACATTACATAATTGTTCAATTTGGGGAGCTGTACGAAACTTGAGGTACCGCTGTGCAGTAGGGCCCCACTTATACGGCAGGTTAAGTTCCGGCTGCCGGAAAGCAGAACGCCATTTTTTTCCACTTATAAATGCATATAAACACCAGATAATTTTTACACTGCATATATTACATAAGCAATAGAACTAGGCATTAAAAGGACTATAAGAAGTAATGTAGGGCGATACGCGAGTTATTTGTAGGAATGGGGTTTATGGGACGTATGGTAGCCAGCCTGGTGAGCCCACCCCCCATACGTAATACACTGACATTTAATTAAAGCACCCCAGAGTAATAAAAATACATACACAGTACATTCGTGTAATTACCTTAAAATATTTGTGTCTTAATGTAGGGTGAGAGGTGAGTTTTATTTGTAGGAAGTCAGGTTTTGGAAAGTATGGGGAGCCAGGAAGGACAGCTCACCCCACCCCACCCATACAATGTAAACAACCAGATGAACGTGTCTGGTTTTCGTCACTTTACATTGTGTACAAGTTGTTTCCACAATGATACAGTAGAATAAATAACACTCCCATTTTCATGTAACACCATTTTTAGAAGAAATGACACCCCTGAGTGAAGGCATATGAAAGGAATAATTTTCTGGCTACCCCCAGTAATATTATAGTGTACACATTTTCTCTGATGTTGGACTACAAGGCACCTGGCTACCAGAAGTCCTACAAGTCGCGGTAGCCAGGCGACTTGTAGGACTTGCGGTAGCCAGGCGACTTGTAGGACTTGCGGTAGCCAGGCAAGTCCTACAAGTCGCCTGGCTACCGCAAGTCCTACAAGTCGCCTGGCTACCGCAAGTCCCTACAAGTCGCCTGGCTACCGCAAATCCTACAAGTCGCCTGGCTACCGCAAGTCCTACAAGTCGCCCCGGCTACCGCAAGTCCTACAAGTCGCCTGGCTACCGCAAGTCCTACAAGTCGCCTGGCTACCGCAAGTCCTACAAGTCGCCTGGCTACCCGCAAGTCCTACAAGTCGCCTGGCTACCGCAAGTCCTACAAGTCGCCTGGCTACCGCAAGTCCTACAAGTCGCCTGGCTACCGCAAGTCCTACAAGTCGCCTGGCTACCGCAAGTCCTACAAGTCGCCTGGCTACCGCAAGTCCTACAAGTTGCCTGGATACCACAAGTCCTACAAGTCGCCTGCCTACCTCATCTCATATTTATGTTAATTTATTCTACTGCGGTGTATTAGGAATTAAACAAAATGCTGTATTAACCCTTAAAGTCCAAAGTGATTACGGAGTGCACAGGTTCCGAA
>NC_069430.1:11641987-11685621 GCF_026875155.1 Cherax quadricarinatus | reverse complement strand
CGATAGAGCTTCAGTTCCTAAATTAAGAATAATAATAATAATAATAATAATAATAATATAATAATAATAATAATAATAATATTATTATTATAACGATAGAGCTTCAGTTCCCTAAATTAATAATAATAATAATAACAGTAATGGGTAGTAGGTTGGTAGACAGCAACCGCCCAGGGAGGTACTACCGTCCTGCCAAGTGAGTGTACAACGAAAACCTGTAATTGTTTTACATGATGGTAGGATTGCTGGTGTCTTTTTTCTATCTCATAAACATGCAAGATTTCAGGTATGTCTTGCTACTTCTATTTGCACTTAGGTCACACTACACATACATGTGCAAGCATATATATACACACCCCTCTAGGTATTCTTCTATTTTCTTGTTCTTGTTTATTTCCTCTTATCTCCATGGGGAAGTGGAGCAGAATTCTTCCTCCGTAAGCCATGCGTGTTGTAAGAGGCGACTAAAATGCCGGGAGCAAGGGGCTAGTAACCCCTTCTCCCGTATAAATTACTAAATTTAAAAGAGAAACTTTCGTTTTTCTTTTTGGGCCACCCTGCCTTGGTGGGATACGGCCGGTGTGTTGAAAGAAAGAAAGAAGAAGAATAATAATAATATAATAATACTAATAATATTATTATTATTATTATTATAATGATAGAGCTTCAGTTCCCTAAATTAATAATAATAATAATAATAATAATAGTAATGGGTAGTAGGTTGGTAGACAGCAACCGTCCAGGGAGGTACTACCGTCCTGCCAAGTGAGTGTAAAACAGAAACCTGTAATTGTTTTACATGATGGTAGGATTGCTGGTGTATTTTTTCTTTCTCATAAACATGCAAGATTTCAGGTACGTCTTGCTACTACTTCTTACACTTAGATCACACTACGCATGTATAAAAGTCTATATATATACACACCCTTCTGGGTTTTCTTCTATTTTCTTTCTAGTTCTTATTCTTGTTTATTTCCTTATATCTCCATGGGGAAGTTGAACAGAATTCTTCTTCCGTAAGCAATGCGTGTTGTAAGAGGCGACTAAAATGCCGGGAGCAAGAGGCTAGTAACCTCTTCTCCTGTATACAGTGGACCCCCGCATACCGTTGGCATCACATAATGTTTAATCCGCATACCGCTCACTTTTATTGCAAAAATTTTGCCTCGCATACCACTCAAAAACCCGCTCACCGCTGTTCGTCCAAGACGCGTCCAATGTGCGCCCTTAGTCAGCCTCACATGTGCCGCCGGTGGCATTGTTTACCAGCCAGCCTCCGCGGTAACATCGAAGCATACAATCGGAACATTTCGTATTATTACAGTGTTTTTGGTGATTTTATCTGCAAAATAAGTGACCATGGGCCCCAAGAAAGCTTCTAGTGCCAACCCTACAGCAATAAGGGTGAGAATTACTATAGAGATGAAGAAAAAGATCATTGATAAGTATGAAAGTGGAGTGCGTGTCTCCGAGCTGGCCAGGTTGTATAATAAACCCCAATCAACCATCGCTACTATTGGTGGTACAGCTGCTGCTGCTGCTGTACCACCGTCAGCTGCTGCTGCTGCTGCACTGTCAGCTGCTGCTGCTGCTGTAGCACCGTCAGCTGCTGCTGCTGCTGTACCACCGTCAGCTGCTGCTGCTGCTGTAGTACCGTCTGCTGCTGCTGTAGCATCATCTGCTGCTGCTGTAGCATCGTCTGCTGCTGCTGTAGCACTGTCAGCTGCTGCTGCTGTTGTACCACCGTCAGCTGCTGCTGCTGCTGCTGTAGTACCGTCTGCTGCTGCTGTAGTACCGTCTGCTGCTGCTGTAGCATCGTCTGCTGCTGCTGTAGCACTGTCAGCTGCTGCTGCTATTGTACCACCGTCAGCTGCTGCTGCTGCTGCTGTAGTAACGTCTGCTGCTGCTGTAGTACCGTCTGCTGCTGCTGTAGCATCGTCTGCTGCTGCTGTAGCATCATCTGCTGCTGCTGTAGCACTGTCAGCTGCTGCTGCTGTTGTACCACCGTCAGCTGCTGCTGCTGCTGCTGTAGTACCGTCTGCTGCTGCTGTAGTACCATCTGCTGCTGCTGTATCACTGTCAGGTGCTGCTGCTGCTGCTGTAGCACCGTTGTTGGTGTGACTTATTGAGAATTCCAAGAAACAATTAACCCCAGAGGATTTGCCACCCAGGATAACCCAAAAAAGTTAGTGTCATCGAAGACTGTCTAACTTATAAATAAATAACAAAAAGGCACATTTGTGTACTGTCTAACTTATTTCCATTGGGGTCCTTAATCTTGTCTCCCAGGATGCAACCCACACCAGTCGACTAACACCCAGGTGAACAGGGAAAAATGCCTGGAACTAGTGCTCATATTGGTGAATTTAAAGCCAGCAAAGGTTGGTTTGAGAGATTTAAGAATCGTAGTGGCATACACAGTGTGATAAGGCCTGTTCTGGAAGAAAATGCCAAACAGGACCGACAGTACTCAGGAGGAAAAGGCACTCCCAGGACACAGTGTCTCATCAGTCATTGCTGCATCTTCAATAAAGGTAAGTGTCATTTATTCTTCATTTAGTAGAGTAGTACATGCACAATATATATTGTGCATGTACTACTCTACTATTGTGCATGTATCCTTCTCTTTGTGTGTAGGAAAATGTATATTTCATGTGGTAAAATTTTTTTTTCATACTTTTGGGTGTCTTGCACGGATTAATTTGATTTCCATTATTTCTTATGGGGAAAATTCATTCGCATACCGATCATTTCGCATAACAATGAGCCCTCTTGCACGGATTAAAATCGCTATGCGGGGGTCCACTGTATATTACTAAATGTAAAAGGAGAAAATTTCGTTTTTCCTTTTGGGCCACCCCGCCTCGGTGGGATGCGGCCTGTGTGTTGAAAGAAAGAAATATATACACACCCCTCCGGGTTTTCTTTATTTTCTTTCTAGTTCTTGTTCTTGTTTATTTCTTATCTCCAAGGGGAAGTGGAACAGAATTCTTCCTCTGTAAGCCATGCGTATTGTAAGAGGTGACTAAAATGAAGGGAGCAAGGGGCTAGTAACCCGTTCTCTTGTACAAGTTACTAAATTTAAAAAGAAACTTTCGTTTATCTTCTTGTGCCACCCTGCCTTGGTGGGATATGGCCGGTTTGTTGAAAAAAAAATAATAATTATTATTATAATAATGATAGAGTTTCAGTTCCCCAAATTAATAATAATAATAATAATAATGCATAATATGTATGTAATAATAATTCAGATTGCTTCTGCTAGTTGGCACAGCTGGTAAGCAGTAAACATGTTTACATCCCTGTGGGGGTAGTTCTCTCATGCTTGTTTGCATTTTTTACACTCATCTGGCCAAATTTCTTTTTTCTAACCATGGGTCCTAGTGATCTACTGCAGTTAGCCTCAAAAATACTTCGTTTTCTCTTACAGTAAGAACATGGGAAGATACTGTTGTAAAATTGGGAGAGAAATGGCCGACGCTTCTGCTGCTGCCACAGTCTCTGCCACCATATTATGGCTTATTTTATTCATTCTAGAGTATATATCATGTTTCTGTGCTAATTATATTGTTTATTATGACATATTAGATGAATTGTGATAGATAAATAAGCCGTACAGTTGATAATAGCGTCATATTCAAGTATTTTTTCTCGTCTCTCCAGAGTGCAGGAACGAATTAATGGCTTTTCAATTAATTTAAATGAGGAAAATTAATTTGATATATGAGTAAATTGAGTTACGTGCTAGCTCCTGGAATGGATTAAACTCGTAAGTCAAGGTTCCACTGTATTATCATGTATCTCTCTTGCCTGCGTTCGAGGGAATACAGATCAAGGACCTTCAACCGTTCCCAGTAGTTTAGGTGCCTTACCGCACTTTTGTGTGCCATGAAAGTTCTTTGTACACTTTCCAGGTCTGCAGTGTTGGGATACGAACAGCTCAAAACGTGAACAATTATTTAAGGGAGGGACGAGCCTTTTTCCAGTTTCAGGAAATTAAAATTGAAAAATTATGGAAAAAAAAAATTCTTACTGAAAATAGTACAAAATTCTGGCAATATTTTGATGTAATCTTGTTTCCATCATATTTCTAAGTATGCTTTACATTAAATGTAGTTTTTTTTCTTTCTACTGTCAGCAATAATACATGTTAGCAATTAGTGTTTTTTTTTTTTTTTTTTTTTTTTCCAAAAAATTCCAGTTTTTATGATTGTTTTATTGTAAATACTCTACATGGCATCTTCTGTGCTGGCTAGAGTGTGGAGTGCAGTGAGTCCCTCAGTAGCCTGCAGGCTGTCAACAAACAAGGAGGGGTGCAACACACTCAGATTTGGCATGCCATAACCATAGAGTTTCACCACAAACAAAATCAATAATAAATTAGAAATAAGTTATTCAAATTCAAATTCAAATTCAAAGTTTATTCTTTATAAAGATTACAATGTTGAATTTACAGAATTTGGTTGTTGTGTGGTTTACATGTAGTTAAATAATGATTACAGAGTGTACCACTAGAACGCCTAGCATGGCTAGGCATTTCGGGCAGACTTAGTTTAATTCTTTATTTTAAAATATTACAAATTATGAGGTAAGTTGGTATTATGGCTAAGTGACTAAATACTAGTTTGTGAGTTTAGCAATGTGAATGCTTTTGTTTTGGCACAGTACATAGTTTCAGTATTGGAGTATCATAGGATTCATTATTTTAAGATTGAGATTAATATTTCTGTTTATGGTCAAATGGGTGAGTGAGTGTAAATGTGAACCACCAGGTGGTATTCGTGTAGTTAGTTTGATGGGGTGTATCAGGGAGATAAGATGTTTTCTAATGGTAGTTTTGAAGGTGATGAATGTGTCTGCAGTTCTAGAGTTCTCAGGTAGGGTGTTCGAGATTTAGGGCCTTTGACATACATTGAATTTTTGTAAAGGTTTAGTCGGACACGGGGAATGTCGTAGAGATGTTTGTGTCTAGTGTTATGCCTGTGGGTTCTGTCACAACTATCAAGAAAGCGTTTTAGTCAAGGTTGATATTGGAGTTTAAGGTCCTGTAGATGTAGATTGCACAGTAGTAAGTGTGGATGTACTGAACAGGGAGTAAGTTTAGATCTATGAAGAGTGGGGGGGGGGGGTGTTGCCAGGGATGGGATTTAGTGATTATTCTTACTGCAGCTTTTTGTTGGGTTATTATTGGCTTTAGGTGTTGTTGCTGCAGTTGATCCCCAAGCACAAATAGCATAGGTGAGGAAATGGATAAATAAGTGAGTGGTATAGTGTGAGAAGGGCATTTTGCGGCACGTATATCGTATCTTGGAGAGGATCCCAACTGTTTTGGATACTTTTTTGGTTATGTTTTGGGATATGGGTGCTGAAATTCAGGTTGTTGTCAAGGTATAGGCCTAGGAATTTTCCCTCATTATGTCTGGTAATTAGAGTGTTGTCAATCTTAATGTTAATTTGTGCATCTCCTGCTCTGCAAACCAAACATAATATAGTGGGTTTTGTCAGTGTTAAGCGTAAGTTTATTGGCTGTCATCCAAGTCGATATTTTGATCAGCTCCTCATTAACAATGGTGTTGAGGGTGGCAAGATTAGGGTGAGAGATGACATAAGTCGTGTCGTCAGCAAAGAGAATGGGTTTCAGGTGCTGGGATACGTTTGGAAGATCATTGATGTATATGAGGAAGAGCGGGGGACCAAGGACACTTCCCTGTGGAACTCCAGTATCAAGTGGCTGTGTTGTTGATGCTGTGTCTTTAATGGTAACATACTGATACCTATTAGTAAGGTAAGATTTGAAATAAGCAAGCGCATGGCCTCTTATACCGTAATGGTCAAGTTTGTGGAGTAGAATGTCGTGGTCTACTGTGTCAAAAGCTTTTCTTAGGTCAATAAAAATTCCTAGTGGATATTCCTTATTTTCCAATGCTGTGTAAAGCAGATCTAGCATTTTTATGATTGCATCATTAGTGCTTTTATTTTTCCTAAATCCAAATTGGCAGGGGTTGAGTATGTTTTGTGCTGTTATAAATGAATATAGTCTCCTGTGCACGAGTTTCTCAAAGATTTTGGATAGCAATGGTAAGTTTGATATTGGCCTATAGTTGTTTAAGTCTGTAGGGTCACCACCATCTTGAGTAGTTTCTGGAAGGTGCTAGTTTCTAGTGACTTGTTAAAAAGTAATGAAATAGCATGCGAAAGGAAATGGGCCGCTTGCTTGTACAGTAATGGTGGGACATTAGACAGATTCCCTGAGTTGTTTTTAAGTGACTTTATAATCTCGGTGACTTCCGAAGGCTCAGTTGGTGCAAGATAGAAGGAATTTGGGAAGTTCCCATCTAGGTAGTCCCCGGCATGGGCATTGGTATGTGGGATTTTATTGGCGAGATTAGATCCTATGGTTGAGAAGAAGTCGTTTATCTTGTTAGCTGTGTCAGTGGGATGTAGTGGTGTTTCACTAGGTTTAGTTAGGACAATATTCTTGGTTTTTTTCAGTTTGTGGGTCCCTAGAATCTGAGAGAGTGTTTTCCAGGTCTTTTTTATATCTCCTCTATTTTTTTTTTTTTATTATCACACCGGCCGATTCCCACCAAGGCAGGGTGGCCCGAAAAAGAAAAACTTTCACCCATCATTCACTCCATCACTGTCTTGCCAGAAGGGTGCTTTACACTACAGTTTTTAAACTGCAACATTAACACCCCTCCTTCAGAGTGCAGGCACTGTACTTCCCATCTCCAGGACTCAAGTCCGGCCTGCCGGTTTCCCCTGAATCCCCTTCATAAATGTTACTTTGCTCACACTCCAACAAAACGTCAGAATTAAAAACCATTTGTCTCCATTCACTCCTACAAACACGCTCAAGCATGCCTGCTGGAAGTCCAAGCCCCTCGCACACAAAACCTCCTTTACCCCCCCCTCCCTCCAACCCTTCCTAGGCCGACCCCTACCCCCGCCTTCCTTCCACTACAGACTGTACACTCTTGAAGTCATTCTGTTTCGCTCCATTCTCTCTACATGCCGAACCACCTCAACAACCCTTCCTCAGCCCTCTGGACAACAGTTTTTGGTAACCCCCGCACCTCCTCCTAACTTCCAAACTCCCGAATTCTCTGCATTATATTCACACCACAAAATTGCCCTCAGACATGACATCTCCACTGCCTCCAGCCTTCTCCTTCGCTGCCAAAAATTCATCACCCACGCTTCACACCCATATAAGAGCGTTGGTAAAAAATATACTCCATACATTCCCCTCTTTGCCTCCAAGGACAAAGGGTTTTTGTCTCCACAGACTCCTAAGTGGCACCACTCACTCTTTTTCCCTCATCAATTCTATATTCACCCCATCTTTCATAGACCCATCCGCTGACACGTCCACTCCCAAATATCGGAATAAAGTTCACCTCCTCCATACTCTCCCCCCTCCAATCTGATATTCAATCTTTCATCACCTAATTCTTTTTGTTATCCTCATAACCTTACTCTTTCCTGTATTCACCTTTAATTTTTTTCTTTTGCACACCCTAAACCCAAAATTCATCCACCAATCTCTGCAACTTCTCTTTAAATCTCCCAAGAGCACAGTGTCCATCAGCAAAGAGCAGCTGTGACAACTCCACTTTGTGTGTGATTCTTTATCTTTTAACTCCACCCCCCTTGCCAAGACCCTCGCATTTACTTCCCCTTACAACCCCACTATAAATATATTAAACAACCAAGGTGACATCACACATCCTTGTCTAAGGCCTACTTTACTGGGAAAAAATTTCCCTCTTTCCTACATACTCTAACTTGAGCCTCACATCCTCGTAAAAACTCTTTACTGCTTTCAGTAACCTACCTCCTACACCATACACTTGCAACATCTGCCACATTGCCCCCCTATCCACCCTTCATACGCCTTTTCCAAAACCATAAATGCCCAAAGACCTCTTTAGCCTTATTAAATACTGTTCACTTATATGTTTCACTGTAAACACTGGTCCACACACCCCCTACCTTTCCTAAAGCCTCCTTGTTTCATCTGCTATCCTATTCTCCGTCTTACTTTTTAATTCTTTCAATTATAACTCTACCATACACTTACCAGGTACACTCAACAGACTTATCCCCCTAAAATTTTTTGCACTCTCTTTTACCCCCTTTGCCTTTATACAAAGGAACTAGGGCTGCTCTCTCCCAAATCCCTAGGTACCTTACCCTCTTCCATACATTTATTAAATAATTGCACCAACCACTCCAAAACTATATCCCCACCTGTTTTTAAACATTTCTTTCTTTATCCCATCAATCCCCGGCTGCCTTACCCCCTTTCATTTTACCTACTGCCTCACGAACTTCCCCAACTCACAACGGCTCTTCCTCACTCCTACAAGAGTTATTCCTCCTTGCCCTATACACGAAATCACAGCTTCCCTATCTTCATCAACATTTAACAATTCCTCAAAATATTCCTTCCATCTTCCCAATACCTCTAACTCTCCATTTAAAACTCTCCTCTCCCATTTTTAACTGACAAATTTCCCTTTGTTCTCTAGGCTTTTCTTAACTTGTTAATCTCACTTCCAAACTTTGTCTTATTTTCAACAAAATTTGTTGATAACATCTCACCCACTCTCTCATTTGGGTCTCTTTTACATTGCTTCAACCACTCTCTTAACTTCTCTCTTTTTCTCCATTTACTCTTTTCCCCCCTTGCATCACTTCTACTTTTAAAAACTTTTCATATGCAAACTTTTTCTCCCTTACTACTCTCTTTACATCATCATTCCACCAATCGCTCCTCTTTCCCTCCTGCACCCACTTTCCTGTAACCACAAACTTCTGCTGAAAACTCTAACACTACATTTTTAAACCTACCCATACCTCTTCGACCCCATTGCCTATGCTCTCATTAGCCCATCTATCCTCCAATAGCTGTTTATATCTTACCCTAACTGCCTCCCCCTTTTTGTTTATAACCTTCACCTCTCTCTTCCCTGATGCTTCTATTCTCCTTGTATCCATCTACCTTTTACTCTCAGTGTAGCTACAACTAGAAAGTGATCTGATATATCTGTGGCCCCTCTATAAACATGTACATCCTGAAGGGCTACTCAACATCTTTTATTCCCAATCCAAAAAAACAAATACTGTCTTTGGGGCCCTAACTTATCGTGTATACTTTTTTTAATCCTCTTTTTTTAAAAAATGTATTCCCAAAAACAAAAACCCCTTTCTAAACAAAGTTAAATTTCAAAGGGCTCCCATTATCATTTTAACCTGGCACCCCAAACTTCCCTTCCACACCCTCTTAAAAGTTTTCCCCCTTTTTTTGCATTAAAGCCCCCCTTACCCAATTACTCTCTCCACTAGTGCCCTGTAAACTACTGGAGTATTTTTTAGTTTTTTGGGCTTTTTTTTATTACTTTGGTGGGAACGATAAATTTAGTGTTTAAGAATATCTTTGTGTTTTAAAGGGCCCTGCCCTGTATTGTTTTTTCATTTGGGGTTTTTCCCCCCCGGGTCAAGGGTTTTCGAATGGTGCGGGGTTAGCCATGGGTAACCGCCTTTTTTTTTGGATCTGTTTCGTGTTTTTTTGGATAATGTTTGGAAAGTTTCTAAGAAATTTGGGTTAAGGAAAATGTCTGCCCAGTCACAATACCGGGGGCCTTGGAGTTTTCTGTAGGCCAGTAAACATCTCTAGGTCAGCTGTGAACTTCTTTTTTGGGGCCCTTCGTCATGGATTTGCATTGAAAATTCCCTTTCTCCGGGAAAAAATATTAAGTTTTCATGTTTTTTGCAGACTTTTTTTGGGGGAAATTGAGGGGTCAACAAACACCCAGGGGGGGGATTTGGGGATACTGTTTAAAGCTTTGTTTTTTAATGATTTTTTTGAAAAAAAAAAAAAAAAAGTTACGACTTCAACATTTTTTTTTTTGGGAACCCTACTACTTTATCGCAAAACTGCCCATGGGTCATTAAAAAATTAGCCTTTATTTTCATCTATTTCAACTAAGCATTGTACATCTTCCCAATTTATAAAAAAGGAAAGCCCTTTGGGCCCCTTAAATTGTGAAAAATTTAGTTTTTTCTTTTCTAACTTAAAGGGCAAAACGGGTAAAAACAAACACAGCCATATTATTTTAATGCGTTTAAATTCCACTGTCAAAAAGGGCCTTGAAATCTGATAAAAAAAAAATTGGTGATTAGCCGCCCCCCCCCTTAGTAAATTTTTAAGTAGGGCTTTTGTAAAAAAATTTTTTTGGGGGGTTCAAAGGGTTTAAAACTAATGTACTTTTATTCCTCATAGGAAAAAAAAATTTAATTTGGTATCAACTCGGAACAGCCTTCGGAACAAAAATTAATTAAAAATGAGGTACCCCCGTAGTTTTAAACCCCTTTTGGGGGGGTTTGGGTCACGAAAAAAACGTCCATTGCGGGCCAGGGCCCGGGTTCACTTTCTTGAAGGGCCAAAAATTCTGCCCCTTCAAATCTTGGGGAAAGAAAGTTTGAAAGGCCCTACTATAAAAAAATGGGTCTGTGGGGTCATTGTGCACAGAATAAAAAAAAATTGGGGCACCTGTGCAAAATGAGAAAAAAAAAAACCGGGGGGCTGTTTTTTTTTGGGTTTAAAAAAAAAGCGCTTTCTTTCGTGCATTTTCGTTTGGTATTTATGTTTGTTTCCTTTTCCCTTGGTCCCTTTTGTTAAATGGAAGTTAAAATTTAAACGGGAATTAATGTTTTTGTTTGGGTTTCACGATGAAAAATTTTCCCTTTAAATTTTTTGGCCCAAAAGTAGGGGGAAATGATCGTTTTTTTGCCGATTTTTTAAAAGAGTAAAAAAATCAAGTCACGTGTCCAATACACGTCAAAAAAATAGTCAAATTACAGTGGCCCCCCACCTTAAAATTTAAAACCCATTCCTAAGAGCCCCAACTTTTCCCCAAAATTATCGTAAGGTAAATTTAAATTTTCCCCATAAGAAATAAGGGAAAAATAAATTTAAAAAACCCGTGAAAACACACAAAGTATAAAAAAAAAAAATTTTTACCCTAAAAAATTTTTAAATTTTTAAATACACACAAACTGACACCTTTATTGAAGAAAAGGTGATGATTAAAATGGGATGGGAGGAGGGAGAGTGGGGAAGAGGGAAATTGTTTAGAAGGGGAATCCCCTTTTATTAGGATTTTTAGTACACCCCTTTTTCCCGGGGGGTTTACTTCCCTTCTTTTAAGGGCCACTAGGCCCAAATGACCGTGGTCCAAACAGCTGACCGGGGGTGCAGCAGCAGCTGACCATGGTGCAGCACCCGTGACCCTTGGTGCAGAAAACGGGGGGTTGGGGGGTGTTATAGAAACAGCTGATGGGGGTGCGCAGCAGCTCCGGGGGGGCAGCGCAGTGACTGGGGTGCAACGGGCAGCTGACCGTGGTTCAGCAACAGCTGATGTTGCAGCAAACAGCTGCTGTGGTGAAAAGCAACGGGTTTTCCCCGGGTGGTGAAAGCAACAGCCACTTGGTGAAAGAACAGCTGCTGTGGGGCAGAAACCCGGGGGGACCGGGTAAATAGTACATATTTAAACCCCTTTTTTTACCACGGGGTTTTGGGCCCACAAAGAAGCTTTCTTTGGGCCAGGGTGGCTCATTTAGCAGTTACAAGATTTTAAAAACAAGGGAATAATACAAAATGTATCGAATGAAATGAAAATGCTCCGGGCCACCCGGCTTTTAAACAATGACAGCGGGGAAGTTTTGAGGCGCTCAGGCGGAGGGACGGGTTTAAAAAGACCCTTTTAGCGAAACAGCTGTTTGGTGGTGCGCAGCACTGACTGTGGGCAGAAACCAGCTGCCCGGGGTTTTTTGGCAGCAGAAAGTTTAAACCTTTGGTTCAGAAATGGTGACTGTGGGGCAGCGAAAGCTGACCGTGGTGAGCAGCAGCTGACCGTGGTGCCCCCAACAGTTGATGGTGGTGCAGCGCACTGACGGTGGTGCGCAGCACCACCGCATTGCTGTCAAAAAAATTTTATCTCACTCTTTCTCTGTGCCTCCCCGGGCCCTTTGGTAAATAAATTTGAGGAACACGACCCCAGAGGGATTTTGGGGGAATTTTAAAGATTTGGGGTTGGGGGGACCACGGGGAAAGAGCAAACCCCACTGCGAACGGGAAAAGAGCTTCTTTTTTGGAACAGCATCAGACCCGCTGGGGAACTGTTCAGAGGGGGAGGGGGGGAAAGTGGTTGAGGTGCCTTCTTCAAGAATTAAGGAGATTTGTGCAATGTGGAATGAGTTTCAAAGTTTTTTTGAAAAGAAACCCCCCCTTGACCAAGTGAAAAACCCAATCTGCAACATGTAAAATGCCCGTGTTGTGTCCCCTTCAGGGAAAATTTAAAGAAACGGCCAGAAAAAGACCTCTCTGGACAGATATTTTGTGCGACAGGGGCCCGTGCTCTCAAGTTTTTCCCCCAGTGGCATTAAAAGAAAAAGGGAAGAAACCCCAGATAAGGACTTGCTACCTAAAGTTCTAAAGGAAAGGGGATTCTCCTTCCAAAAAATAGTCACACCTTCCTAACCCCCCCCTCCCCTCTTTTCCCTCCACCCAGAAGTCCCTTTAGTAAAGGTAAAATGTAATGTTTTTTTATTTTTTTAAATGCAAAGTACTTGATTTCTGATTGTTTTCATTAAGTAAAACTTTATTTTTTTTTTAAAAAAAAAAATTTTTTTTTAATTTTTTTTGGGGTGTTTGGGAAAGGGTTAATTTTATTTTCCCTTATTTTTTTATGGGGGAAAAAGGTTTTGATTTTCGTGAATTTCGAAACCTTTTTGGGGGGCTTTTCTGGAACGGTTTTTTTCCCGAAATCGGGGGGCCCTTTACTTTTCAAACATCTGCCAATTTCCCCCTTCCCCTCTAACATATGGCCCCTTTTTTAAAACCATAAATGCAATGAAAAAATTTTCCCACCTTTAAACTAAATTTCCGTGGGGCCCTCGTTTTTTGTAATTAAACCGTTCCCCGGAGCCATTACATAAACGAAATTTACGATTTGCGAATCAAAATTTTTCCCCCGAAAAATTTAAATTTAAAAAAAAATTAATCCGTTTCCCGACACCCCGAAGTATTAAAACAAAAAAAAAATTTTTTCATGGGAAATTTTAAAATTTTAGTACAAAACAATACAATGGGGAAAAGATGAAAAACATTAAAAAACATAACACTTACCTTCATTGGGGGTTCTTCTTTGGTATGGGGACTAGAGGAGGAGAGAGGGGTGGGGTTGTTTTTTGTTTGGGAAGGGGGGAAACCCCCTCCAGCAACACCTCGGTACCCAAATTTCTTTTTTTGGGGTTGCTTTTTTTCCCCTGTTTTTTTAATGCCACAGGACCCCTTGGAGTCCCCTGGAGTCCTTCTCGCAAAATAACTGTGGAGAGGCCCCGGGTTTCCCGGCGTCTCTTTAAAACTTCCCTAAAATGGCCCAAGACTTTGTCACTGTACATGTTGCCAATATGGCTTGCAACAAAACCCTTTTTAGGGTGATGTTTTTTCCCTAAAGGGTTTTCCCTCTTACCCCACATAGTAAAAAACTCTTTATTTCTGAAGAAGGCAAACTTTTTTCCCTCTCTCTTCCCCCTCCTCAGCAGGGAAAAATTCTGACTGCGATGTGTTCCTTTTCCCCTGAAGCCTTGCAGCCCCAAAGGGGGGGCTCTTCGTTTTTGGGCTTCCACCAATTCTTTCCCCATCCCCCAAATCCACCAAACCCCCCTGGAAAATTCCCCCGTGCCACAATTGATTTTACAACAGACTTTGGCTCATCAGGTCCCGTCCCAAAACCCCTTTAAAAAACCCTTTCGGGCTCAATCTGGGGCCCCAAATTTTTTTTCCCGGGAGAGTTTAAAGTCCGGGGGTCACTCCCTCCCCGCCAACCTTTTAAGGGTTTTGCAATGGAGGATGCTTTTAGGTTTCTCTCCAAAATTCCCCAGGGTCAAGGGTGTTTTGGGGCACAGTCAAACACCTGTGAAAAAATTGCTTTTGTTTTAGATTTTTTAAAGTTTTCAAGACCTGCTGGTCCATGGGCTGGATAGGGGAGTGGGATTCAGGGGCAAAAACTTGAAATGTATGAACCCAAAAATCCCCGGAAAAATTTGGTCATCCAAGTTTGGAGGATGAAACAGGTGGGATGGGCCATTACTTGCAGGGACTTAAGATCCAATTTTTTTTCCCCGGAATACTCCTTTACACTAAAAGGGGAAAAAACTTCATTGAACCACTCGCGAAAATTTTCCCCCGTGACCCCGGGCCCTTTCTATTTTTGAAATTTTCCCAAAAAAAAAACCAATTTAAATCTTCATTAAAATTGGTTTTTTTCCGGAAAAAAATTTGGGGATTTTCGAAAGGTTTCACTATAATGGTTCACTTTTGGAAAATTCCCCTACATTAGCACAGAAAAATTAGCATCAGCCGTCCCTTTTATAGGCTTGTGGGCCCGGCATTGCCTTTTCCCCTTTTTGGGAATGAAGGTCCTCTTTGGGGATTTTCTTCCAAAAAAGGCCTGTTTTTTTCACAATTGAAAAAACTTTTTTTCAGGGTTTTTACCCCTTGAAAACCCTATGGGAAATCCCGGAAAATTTAATTTCAAATATTTTTCAGCGCCTTGTGGTCCGAAAATGGGAGCCTAACCCTGCCCCTTTCCCCACTGTGTATGCCCGGGACGGTTTTTTAAATTCCCCCAAAACCCGCCTTTGCTGGCCTTTAAAATTTATCATTTCACCCCTATTTTAGGGAAATTTTTTTACCAAAAACTTCTTTCAACTGCCTGCCTTTTCCAAATTTAAACGAAGTCATAAGAGATCTTTCCCGCTAATTTTTTTCATTTACCACACCAAAAATAACTTTCAACCTCTTCGAGTACTGGGGATCTCATTTTTTGTCTGCATAGGTTTCCCCCTTTGCAATAACAGAAACCTTGATTTTCCTTTTTTTTGGCCCCTAAGGAACATAAGGTTGTGTAGGGTTTTTTATAAAATCCCGGGCAGGGCGGCCACAAATTGTACCCCTTTCATATTGTTCAATGATGGTTTTCCCTTTAAATTCCCCCTTTTTATTTTTTCACCTTTTTAAACCCCAGGCTTGGGGACAGGAGTTTTTTTGGGCCATGGTAATTATTTAACTTGCAAGCACTTTAAAAAAAATGGAATATTTTTTAAAAGTTTCACTGGGGAAAACGTGAGGGGCCCCTTTCCCCACTGGAAAAAAAAAGGGCCCGGGCTGGGTGCCGCCCCAGCTCACGCCATGGGTACGCGTCCTGGGGAATTTTCGAATTGCGAGTTTAACTTATGAAAGCGAGTCCAGGGTTTTTACGAAAAAACCCTAAGATTGGCGAAATTAAAGATTGCCGGGGGAAATACGAAAAGCGAGGGACCACTGCAATGTTTTACATATATGCTTCAAAGTAAACACTTGATCAACCCCATCCCCTAACCCCCTCGAAAAACCCCCTTGTCATCCGCAAAACCTACATTCGTCCTTTCCTTAAATTTTTTTCACTAATAAAACCTATCAAAACCTTTTTCCCGGTATTTTCAGTAAACTTATTTTCCCCTATAAAAATTTTAGTCTCTTTTTGGGCCCCCTTCCTTTTTTATTTTAAAAAATTTTTTAAAATGCTCTCTGCCTTTTCCCTTTGGTACCTTCCCCTCTTTCATAAAGTTTAAATTTTCCCCTTTTAGGGTTTCTGAAAATGTAAAGGGTTTTCACCCGGGGGTTTTTTACGTACTAGTACGCCTAAATTTTTAGCGCCCCCAAAAACTAGTGAGAGAAAGCTGGGAGGCCTAATTATGAAAGAATGGGGCCAATGGGCAGTGTGCGCAGTATAAAAAAAAAATCCCGTAAACATACAGGGTAATGAGAAAAAAAAAATTTGAACCTTTTTTTTTGAATTATTAAACCCGACTTTTTCACTGTATTTTCGTTTGGTATTTTTTTGTTGTTTCTAGTTTTCCTGGGCCTTTTTTTAGAATGGAAGACTTTTTTACAGAAAAGAAAATGATTTTGACTGGTTTTACAATGAAAAAATACCCTTTAAATTGAGCTCAAAGTAGAAAAAAATGTTTAAATTTTTTTTCCCCAAAAATTTTAAAAGTAAACAAAACCCTGCTAAGGTCCAATTTCACGTCAACTGGTAAGTCAAAAAATTTTTTTACAAGTGCACCGATAATTTTTTTACCCCTTTCTACCTAATGGGTATTTTGATAAAAGTAAAATCTTTTTATTTTTTGTGAGAAAAAAATTCAAATGGAAACAAAAGAATGTAAGAGGGGTTTTGGGGAAAGTGACTAAGAACAGGGGGAAATGCAAATTTTTGTGCCAGGAAAAGGGCTTTTTTTAAATTTTTTTGGACCCTAAATTTTGGAAAATTTGGGATTTTTTAAAAATTTTTGGGGAAAAATTGGGAAAACTGCTAAATTTGCCACTGTGTTGGGTAGTGGAAAAACGGGAAATGGGGGGTTTTTTTTTACTCTTTTGATAGAAAAAATGGAGTTCTAGCGAAATAGTTATGATTTTTGTCGACTAGTACACTGGAATTGGCCGAAAATAGGGCTCAAAGTGGGCAAAATCGCCGATGCGTAAACATCGTTGAGACCGCTAACTTTACGAGAGCATAATTCCGTAAGTTTTCCATCAAATTTCATACTTTTGGAGTCATTATGATCGAGAAAAAGATTTTCATAAGAAATAATAATTTTTTTTTTTTTTGAAATTTGGGCGACCCTGAGAACGAGTCTGGGAGAGGGCCTGAGGACCCTGAAAGGGTTAAACAAAAATACCAACCACTCCAACACTATATCCCCCCCCCCCCTCCTGCTTTTAACATTTCTGTCATGATCCCATCAGTTCCAGCTACTTTACCCCCTTTCATTCTACGTAATGCCTCATGCACCTCCCCCACACTCACATTCTGCTCTTCTTTACTCCTAAAAGATGGTATACCTCCCTGGCCAGTGCATGAAATTACCGCCTCCCTTTCTTCGTCGACATTTAAAAGTTCCTCAAAATATTCTCTCCATCTACCCAATACCTCCATCTCCCCATCTATTAACTCCCTTACTCTGTTTTTAACTGACAAATCCATTCGTTCCCTAGGCTTTCTTAACTTGTTTATCTCACTCCAAATATTTTTCTTATTTTCATCAAAATTTCTTGACAGTGCCTTTCCCACTCTATCATCTGCTCTTCTTTTACACTGTCTCACCACTCTCTTCACCTTTCTTTTACTCTCCATATACTCTACTCTTCTTATAACACTTTTGCTTTGTAAAAACCTCTCATAAGCTACCTTTTTCTCTTTTATCACACCCTTTCATTCCATCAATCACTCCTCTTTCCTCCTGTACCCACCCTCCTATAGCCACAAACTTCTGCCCCACATTCTAATACTGCATTTTTAAAACTATTCCAACCCTCTTCAACCCCCCCCCCCCCATTATTCATACTTGCAGTAGCCTACCTTTCTGCCAATAGTTGCTTATATCTCACCCAAACTTCTTCCTTAGTTTATACACTTTCACCTCTTTTTACTTGTTGTAGCCATTTTCCTTTTGTCCCACCTACTCTAACTGTAGCTACAACTAAAAAATGATCCAATATATCAGTTGCCTCTCTATAAACATGTACATCCTGAAGCCTACCCATCAACCTTTTATCCACCAATATATATTCTAGCAAACTACTTTCATTACGTGCTATATCATACCTTGTATATTTATTTATCCTCTTTTTCATAAAATATGTATTACTTATTACCAAACCTCTTTCTACACATAGCTCAATTAAAGGTGCCCCATTTTCATTTACCCCTGGCACCCCAGTTTACCTACTACTCCCTCCACAACATTTTTAGCATCCTTAGCATTGAAATCCCCAACCACAAGTGCTCTCACACTTGGTTCAAAACTCCCCACACACTCACTCAGCATTTCCCAAAACCTCTCTCTCTCTCTCGTCTACACTTCTGTCTTCTCCAGTGTACATGTATATGCATACGCTTACTATAACCCACTTTTCACATCCAACCTTTATTTTACTCTACATAATCCTTGAATTAATACATTTATACTTCCTCTTTTGCTGCCATAGCTTATCCTTCAACATTATTGCTACTCCTTCTTTAGTTCTAACTCTGTTTGAAACCCCTGACCTAATCCCATTTACTTCTCTCCATTGAAACTCTCCCACCCCCTTCAGCTTTGTTTCACTTAAAGCCAGGACATCCAGCTTCTCATTCATAACATCCACAACCATCTCTTTCTTATCATTCGCGCAACATCCATGCACATTCAGACATCCCACTTGGGCAATTTTCTTATTATTTTTTAGTAATCTGTACGGGAAAAGGGTAACAAAGCCCATTGTTCCCGGCATTTTAGTTGACTTTTACAACACGCATGGCTTACGGAGGAAAGATTCTTATTCCACTTCCCCATGGATATGAAAGGGAAAAAGAAAACAAGAACAAGAACTATTAAGATAAAAATCAAAGAAAACTCAGATGAGTGTGTTTAAATAAATGTGTACTGCATGTGTAGTGTGACCTAAGTGTAAGTAGAAGTACAAGACATACCTGTAATCTTGCATATTTATGAGACAGACAAAAAACAACAGAAAATCCAAACCATCATGAAAAAACAATTACAGGCTCTTGTTTTACGCTCACTTGGCAGGACAGTAGTACCTCCCTGGGTGGTTGCTGTCTACTAACCTATTGTTATTATTATTATTATTATTATTATTACTATTATTACTGTTATATAAAAAAAAGTTTTAAACCCACTAGGTCATACATGACAAAATAACATAGTAAGTACTTATTATTAAATCATTCCGTTAAAACAGCCTAACGTGTATATAGTGAATTTAAAATTATTTTATTTGATATGTGAGGTGGTGGCTTTTTTTTTTTTTGTGTGTGTGTGTGTGTGTGTGTGTGTGTGTTAGTTACCATTTTGTCCTAGCACTGTCGATTAGACACTAGGCCCCGTTGTATATGAGTACGTGTGTTTGTGTGTGTGGTGGTAGTGTGTGTGGTAGTGTGTGTGGTAGTGTGTGTGGTAGTGTGTGTGTGTGTGTGTGTGTGTGTGTGTGTGTGTGTGTGTGTGTGGTGTGTGTGTGTGTGTGTGTGGTGTGTGTCTGTGTGTACTCGCCTATTTGTACTCACCTATTTGTGGTTACAGGGGTCGAGTCAAGCTCCTGGGCCCCGCCTCTTCACTGATTGCTACTAGGTCCTCTCTCTCCCTGCTCCATGAGCTTTATCATACCTCGCCTTAAAACTATGTATGGTTCCCCCTCCACACTTCACTTTCTAGGCTATTCCACGGCTTGACTACTCTATGACTGAAGAAATACTTCCTAACATCCCTATGATTCATCTGAGTCTTCAACTTCCAATTGTGACCTCTTGTTTCGTGTCCCTTCCCGGGAACATCCGTCTTTGCCCCCTTGTCTATTGACGCAGAATTTTATACCTTATCATGTCCCCTCTGACCCTCCTGTCCTTAGTGTCGTCAGGCCGATTTCCCTTAACTTTTTTCATAGGACATTTCCCTTACTCGGGGAACTAACCTTGTCGCAAACCTTTGTTTTTTCTTATTTCTTGACTCTTTACAAGTGCGGGTTCCCAAAACGGTCGGGATACTCCAGTATGGGCCTGACTACACGTGTACGTGTCTTGAACGTTTCCTTACAAAGGGAAATTTGGGAAATGCTGTTTCGGTTTTTGCCGGGCCCCCATATGCTGCAGCATTATCTGATTGTGGTGTTTTGGGGAGACATGCTCGGGGTTAAAAAAAACCCCAAGATTTTCCCCCCTTGAGTGGGGTTTGCAGTCTTTGGCCACCTAGCCTATACTCTTCTGTGTCTTCTGTCCCCTTTCCCCCTTTCTTTCATGACTTTGCATTTGGCAGGATTTAATTCGAGAACCCTTTTGCTGGACCGGGTTCCAGTCTGCCCCGGGTCCTTGAAGTCCCCGGCCCCTCATCTGATTTAATTCTCCTCATTACTTCACATCATCTGCAAACGGGAATTCTGATCAACCCTCCCTCATTCGTTCACATATACCAAAAAAGCACTGGTCCTAGGACCGAACCTGTGGGACCCCGCTCGTCACAGGGCCCACTGGATACATCATTTCGTACCATGACTCGTTGTTGCCCCCTGTCAGGATTCCTGATCCATTGCATGCCCTTCCTTTTAAAAAAAAGCACCTGAGCCCCCTTTTGCACTAACTTTTTGTGAGGAAACTGTGTCAAAAGGGCCCTTTTTGCAGTCCAAGAAGATGCAATCAACCCACCCCTCTCTCTCGTGTCTTACTTCTGTTATTTTATCATAAAACTCCAGAAGGTTTTTGACACAGGGTTTCCCTTCCATGAATCCGTGCTGGTTGGCATTTAATACTCTTTGTTCCGTTCCAGGTGCTCCACCACTCTCCTCCTGATAATCTTCTCCATAACTTTGCATACTATAAACACTTCAATGACACAGGTCTATAGTTTAGTGCCTCTTTTCTGTCTCCTTTTTTAAAAATGGGAACTACATTTGCCGTCTTCCATACCTCGGGTAGTTGCCCATTTTTCCAGGACGTGTTGAAGATTGTGGAAAAGTGGCACGCACAACATATCTGCTCCCTCTCTAAGGATCCACGGGAGATGTTTTTCCGGGCCCATTGCCTTTGAGGATCGATGTCCCTTAGCAGTTTCTTCACCTCCTCCTCATCTGTATGTATGTCATCCAACACTTGTTGGTGTATTCCTTGCTGGTGTCCCCATCTGGTCTGTCCCCCCAGAGTCCTTCTGTCTCTTACTGTAAATACTTAAATCTCGTGTTGAGCTCCTCACATACCTCTTGATCGTTTCTTGTGAGTTCTCCACCTTCTTTCCTCAGCCTTATCACCTGGTCCTTGACTATTGTCTTCCTCCTAATGTGGCTATACAGCAGTTTTGGGCCAGATTTGACTTTATGTGTAAGTGTGTAAGTGTATGTGTAAGTGTAATGTGTATGTGTAAGTGTATGTGTAAGTGTATGTGTGTGTGTTTGTATGTGTGTGTGTGTGTGCGTGTGCGTGTGTGCGTGCGTGTGTGTGCGTGTACTCACCTATTTGTACTCACCTATTTGTGGTTGCAGGGGGCGAGTCATAGCTCCTGGCCCCACCTCTTCACTGATTGCTACTAGGTCCTCTCCCCTCCCCGCTACATGAGCTTTATCATACCTCGCCTTAAAACTATGTATGGTTCCCGCCTCCACTACTTCACTTTCTAGACTATTCCACGACTTGACTACTTCTTTTGACTGAAGAAAATTTACTTCCCTAACATCCCTTCGTCTCAGGAGCCCTTTCAACTTCCAATTGTGACCCCCTTGTGTCTGGCCCCACCCTCTGGAACATCCTGTCTTTGTCCACCTTGTTTTTTTTCCGTGCATTATTTTATTTTGTCGTTATCTTTGTTCCCCGGGACCCCCCGGGCCCTCCAGGGGTCGTCGGGCCCCGTTTTCCCCCCTAAAACCTTTTCTTCGTGGGCCCCTCCCCGTAGCTCTGGGCAGTCTTTTTTGCAAACCTTTGCACTTTTCAAATTTCTTGACTGCTTGATAGGTTTGGTTTCCCAAAAACTGGTGCGCATACCCCCATTTGGGGCCCCTGACGTAATGGTATACAGTGTTTTTTAAAAACGACCCCTTTTCTGGGGTATGGGAAACGCTATCCGTTTTTTTTTTTGGCCAGGCGCCCGTTGCTCCCAAGCATTTTATCTGATTTAGGTGCCCCCTCGGGAATTTATGCCGGTGTTATACTCCCCCCCAATTTTTTCCTTGAGTGGGGTTTGGGCGTCTTTGGCCACCCAAAAAACCTAAAATTGTGTCGGGGGGTTTTTCTTTCCCCTTTCCCCCAATCTTCATAATTTTTGCTTTGGCGGGGGTTAAAACTCAAGGACCAGTTGCGGGAAACCGGGTTTTGCACCTGTCCGGGTTTTCCCTTTGTTTTCCTCCTGACCTCTTTCCGTTTTGTTTTTCTCATTAACTTCACACTCGGGCAAAAAAGGGCACTTCTGGGGTCTACCCTTTTTCCTTATGTCGTTCACAAAACCCAAGCAGAAACGGCCTAACTGACCCCTTGGAACCCCGTTTGTCACAAGCCCCCACTTTTGACCCCCTCGTCCTACCATGACTCGTTTTTTGCCCCCCCGTCAGGAAATTCTCTGACCCATTGCAGTCCCTTTTCCTTTTATGTGTCCCTGATCTTCTAGCTTTTTCAGAAAACCGCTTGTAAAGGAACTGTGTCAAAGGGCCTTTTTTTGGGCAGCCCCAAAAAATGCAGCCGATCCCCCCCTCTCTCTCTTGTCTTACTTCTGTCCCCTTGCATAAAACTCTAGTATTTTTGTGACACAGGATTTTCCTTCCCTAAAACCCAGCTGGTTGTAAATTATAAAACTTGTTTTTTTTCCAGGTGCTCCCCCAAATTTCCTCCTCCTGATGATCTTCTCCATGACCTTGAAATACTATACACTTTTAGTGATACGGGTCTGTAGTTTAGTCCCTCATGTCTGCCCCCCTTTTTTAAAAAATTTGGGGGATTTACATTTCCCACCCTTCCATACCTCAGGGAGTTGCCCAGTTTCAAATGATGTGTTGAAGACTTTGTTAATGGCACACACAATATCTCTGCTCCCTTTTTAAAGGGAAAAAAAACCCCCCCGGAGGTTGTTGTCTGGTCCCCCCGCCTTTGGGGTTTGTAAAGTTCGCATAGCACTTCTTCCTTCCCCCTTTGGTTTATATGAACCTCACCCAGCACTTGCGGGTTTGTCCCCCCTGTTCGTTTTCCCTTTGGGGGTCCTAGGGTTTCCATTTGTAAAAACTTTTTTTAAAACCCCGTGTTGAGCCCCGACAACCTCTCGGTGTTTTTTGGGAAAAATTCCCCCAATCCCCCTTTTCCTCATCTGTTTACCGGGCCCTTTGGGACTGTTTTTTTCCTCCTGAGGGGGTTGGTGTACAACATTTTGGGGGGTAAAGTTTGACTTTCGTTGCAAGGGTCATTTTCATATTGTCGCTGAGCCCCCCTTCTTATCTGTGCATATTCTTTTTCTGGCTCTTTCGGCAAATTTCCTCTTTATTTTCCGGGTTCTCTGTTTTTCTTTTACCTTTTCCCCTTTCTTTGTACACCTGTTTTTGCCCCCTACCCCTTTTGGGTAAACCCAAGGACTTTTTCTGTTCTTCCCTTTATTTCTTTTTTTCCCTTGGGAAAAAAACCTCTCCTCTGCCCCCTTTGCTTTTTGTTCCACATATCCATTTTTCTTGAAAGGTTTTCCTGTCAGTTCCCTCTCCCAGGGAATGTTTTAAGGAAGTTCCTCTCCCTGAGTATTTCCCCCCCTTTTGAGATTTTTTTTTTTTCCCACCCTTTTCCCCGGGCACTCTCTCCATTTGGATTTCAACTTGTATCGAACACAAAAACCACTTTGTTTCACTAGTCCCGGGGGCCTTTATCCCCAAGATACCCTCGTTTGCTGTACTACTAAAGGTGAAAAAAGGGCCCAAAGTTTTTGCTGGTTAAACCTTCTCCTTTTCTCTCTGGTGTTTTCCAAACCCTGTTGATGCATGGGTTTTCCAGTACTCCCATCCATCATTTTGGGCTCTCCATTTTTTTGGGAAACCCCCCAGGGGGCCCCGGGTTTTTCCCCCCAGTCAATTCCTTGTGATTAAAATCCCCCATAATAGAAAATTTTTGCCCCCCCCCAACGTGGCTCTCCTGGCCACCCGGGTAGTTTTGTCGCCCATGGCCCCCGTTGCCTCATCTTTTCCCCCTTCTCTTGGTCTCCTGCAGTTCTGTGGGGGGTTGTACATTACTGCAATTATCACCTTAGGGTCCCTCAGACTGGTTTGTTCCTCCCATTTAAGTCCCTTTCCACCCTCCCAAATCCTTTCCTTCCATTTTTAAAAACCCCACGGGGTTTTTAAAAGAGCATGCAATCCTCCCCCCCCTTCTCCCCCCTCTGTTTTTTCCGAAGTTTTAAATATCCGGGGGGAAAGTTTAAACCCTGTTATTATTCTGGTGAGTTTTGTTTCTGTGAGTGCTATTATGTCGGGGGATGTCCCCCTTTGGGATTTTTTCGTGCCACCCCTCAAACTTATTTGTTTTTTCCATCGCATTTGTTCCCAAACCCTTCAATTTCCCTTTTCCCTTAAGACGTGGTCTGGGGGTGTTTTTTGGGGTTTGGGGGGAAGTGGGGACCTGATAAGGAACTAGGGGTTGGTTGTTGGGGGGGTTTGGAGTTTGTAATAAAGGGGGTGGGGGCATTGGAAAAGGGAAAGGGTTTTTTTGGTTTAGAGTGTTTGGCTGCACTGGGGTTGACCTGGTTGGGAGGCTTCTATGGGAAAGGGCTTTTGGGGGAAAGGTTGTTTTTGATCTTCTTCCTGTGTCGGGATCTCCGTCTGCCCTTCTCCCATCCCCTCTTTTTCCCCTTTTGGGCCTTTTTGACCATCTCTCTTTTTTTCCCGCCTTCGTCCTTGTGTTCTTTCGGGGGTCGTTTTTAAAAACCTTCCTGTATGCCTGCATGTCCCTTAATCGTGCTTTTTCCTGAAATATCCGGTTCCGAGTCGATTCTTCCCCTTTAAAGGCCCCACTTTCACTGGCCGGGTTCTTTTTTTTAAAAAACCCCCCAATTTTTCCGAAAATTTTCCGGCGGGGTCATGTGTTTTCCTCCGATTCTTTCAGGGATGCTTTCAATTGTTTTTTTTTTTCCCCTTGGGTTTTCTTGTTTCCCTATTTTCCCCTTAAATTTCCCTGTACCCCTTTACAAAAAGGGACTGACCCCCCCTTTTTCCTTCTCCCACTGCAAAATTCCCCTGTGTTTTCCCCTAAATTCAATTGATTTCCTCCTTTGGGTTTTTTAAAACTTTCCTTTTTCAGTTTACAGCTACTGAAAATGGGCTCAGGGCCTGTCATTTTCCCTTTTTCCGGCTTTCCCGGGGCTCTGTTTGGTCTTTTAGGGCCTCCACATATAGCTACCCTTTTTCTTTTATTTCAGTCTCCACTGATGAGTTTTCTACAGGCTTTTGCCCCCCTTTTTTTCCCTACAGCCCCCTTTAAATTTGTGGCTGGGGGGTAGCGGCTCTTTTGTAAACCCCCAAAATTTTCTTTTTTTTTCTTTAGGCTTTTTCCCAGATTTTCCAGTTCCTCTTCTAAACCCCTGTATCCTGGCCTCGGGTTTTTCTTTGATTTTTAAACCTCCCACTTCCTGCCTTTCCATGTCACCCTCTCTTCCATTCTCATGCTAATTTCCCTTCTAGTTTTTTTTTCCCATTCTTTTTCCCTTTTTGGAGGCTCTGCTGCCCAATTTTCCTTTCCCGTTTCCCCCCTCCGCCCCTTGGGGTTTTCTTGTTGCCCCTTGGAACCCCCATTTTTTTTTTAAACCCCTGATTGCCTCAAGGGGGGAAACCTATGAAATTCTGTATTTTAGGTTAGTATTGTATTTTGTCAGAGTGGGGGGGGGGGGGGAGGTAGAGGAGGAACTGTGGCTATATGGGAGAATAGGGGGGAGGGGGAAAGTGGGAAGGAGAGTAAAGGGCAAGGGGGTAAGTGGTTGGGGAGAGGTGGGGGGGGTTTAAAAATAGGGAGGGGAGGGATGGGGGAAAAGGGAAAGGAGATGCCCGGGGGGGGAGGGGGGGGTTGAATGTTGAGTTTTGGCAATATGGTGTGGTGTGGTTTGGTGTTGTGTGTGTTGCGTGTGTTTTTGGGGGGGGGGGTGTGGGGGTGGGGGGGGGGGGGTGTGTGGGTGGGTGGTGGGTTGGTTGTGGGTGGGTGTGGGGGTGTGTGTGGTTTGGGTGTGTTGTTTTTGGGTTTTGTGTTGGGTGTGTGTGGGGTGTGTGGGGGGGTGGGGGGTTTTGGGGGGGGTGGGTTTTTTTTTTTTGGGGGTTTGGGTGTGTGTGGGGGGTGTGGGGGGGGGTGGGTGTGTGGGGTGTGTGTGGGTTTTGTGGGTGTGGGGGGGTTGTGTGTGGGTGTGTGGGGTGTGTGTGGGTGTGTGGGTGTGGGGGTGGGGGTGTGCGTGCGCACACTAGGTTACTCAAACTTTTTTAAAGATTTAAAAAAAAAATTTTCACAATTTTTTCCCTTAACAAATATGCACTAATAATACAAATATAATTTTAATTGCTTTAACCTTGTGTTTGTGTGGGGTGTGGAGTGTTTACTAGCTTGTCGTTCTTTGAAAAAGAGGGGGGGGTCAGGGTTAAACCCTTTTTTATTGTTGTTGTTTCCCCCAGGTACTCCCCCCCGGCCCAGATCCCGCACACTGGGCTATTTTATTTTTGAAGATTATGGATTATTTTTTTTTTTCCACTCAATTCCTTATTAAAAATTACAAATTGTTTTTTATAACAAAATTACGGGTGCCACGTGTTTTTTTGTATGTGCTTACTTTTTACTAGTTTAAATTAACCCTCGAAAAAACGGGGGGGGGGGGTTCACTAGTCTACACAACCTATCAAAATGAAAAATTTAAACAAACCCCTTAACTACTCCTGGTACAAAAATGGGAAAGAGAGAGAGGGTTTATACAAAAAACCCCGAAAGGGCGAGACACTTGAATCTTAGACAAAAACCCAAAATTAACCAAAAATGGGCAAGTAAATGTGTCTGCAAAACAATGGAGGTTCCTGCTGGCCCGGCTGTTTTTCATCCCTTTTAAATTTGTAACCCCTTCAGGAACTTTTATCATGCATTAAAAGTTTTTATTTTTTTTTTCTTTTAAGACTTAAATATTCCCTCTTTTTTCTTTAGTAAAAGTTTATGGTCCCCAACAATTTTATGATGGTTTTTTACTTTTTCCAAAAACCCAAAAAAGGGGATTGGGCTAATTTTTCTTAAATTTTAAATATTTATTAATCACTCTTTTATGACCTTTTCACTACAAATGCAGCTTAATCAAACCCCAAAATATGTATTTGTTAAAATTTTGATCACACCGTTAAACCCCAAATTTTCTGTTTGGATAATTTTTGGGCAAACACTGCGTCCACAGCCTCATCAGCTGATGTTTCCCTCCCCCACTCCAAATTTTTATTCAAATTTAAAATTTTTAAAAATTTTTGATCCAAACACATTATTCGCACCTTGAAAAACTATTAAACTTTGTAGGTATGTTCACTGATTCACTCACGTACGAAGACCCCTGTGTGTTTCATGGTGTGCGTGTGTGTGCAATGTGTGTGTGGGTGTGTGTTTTGGGGCACATTTTGTGTGTGCGTGTGTTTTGGGGTGCGTGCGTTTGTGGTAGTGGGGTGTGTGTGTGTGGGGTGCGGTGTGTGCCCCCGTGTTTTGTTTCCCCGTGTGTGTGTTTGTTACCAAATTTTGGGCCTCGGCACATGTCGATTAGACACTAGGCCCCGTTGAAAAAGAGTTTCTGTGTGTGTTTGTGTTTTGTGGTGGGTGGTGTGTGTGGGGGTGTGTGTGTGTGTTTAGTGTGTTGGGTAGTGTTTTGTGGTATGTGTGTGGTATTGGGGCATGGGAGTGTGGTGTGTGGTGTGTGTGTGTGTGTGTGTGTGTGTTGGTGTTTCGTGTGTAAAGTTTCATTTGTGTGGGGTATGTGAGTGTGTGTATGTTGTGTGTTTGTATGTGTAAGTGTGTAAGTGAAATTTTTAAAATGCTGTGTTTTGTGTATGGTATTTTTAAGTTTTAAAGTTTTGTGTGTATGTAAGTATATGTTTTGGTGTGTCAAAGTGTGCATTGGGTTTGATGTGTGTGTGCATGCGTTTTTGCATGTTGGGGTGCAAGTGTGGGGTGGTGTGCGTTGTGTGTTGGGCCCCGGGGTGGTTGCGCATGTGTGTGGGTGTTGTGGGGGCGGCATTTTGCACGGTGTGGTGTGCGGCATGTGGGTGCCGTGTGTGTGTGCACGCATTTTGCACGTTGTGGGGTGTGCGCGATGGTGGGGCGCGTGTTTGTGTTAGTTCCATTTTGTCCAAAGGGACATGTCGATTAGACACTAGGGGCCCGTTGTAAAATGAGTACCCTGTTGGGGGTTTGGTGTGTGTGTGTGTGGTACCACCTATTTTACTCACCTAATTTTTTGGGGTTTCAGGGGTTTATCTTAGTCCCGGCCCCCCCTCTTCAAACCGGGTTTCTTCTGGGGCCCCCTCTCTCCCCCCCTCCATGGCTTTTTCAAACCTCGTCTTAAAATGTGTATGGTTCCCGCCTCCCCTACGGGCATTTTTTAGGCTAATTTCCCCTGCCTTACAACGCTATGACTGAAGAAAAAAAACCCCAATTTTCTCTCTGACTCATTTGTGTCTTTAACCCTTCCCAAATTTGGCTTTTTTGTTTCTGTGTGTGTGTGTGTTTGGTTTGTGTGTGGTGTGTGGTGTGTGTGGTGGGGTAGTTTTGTGTGGTAGTGTGTGGGTATGTGTGTGGTAGGTGTGGGTAGTGTGGTAGTGGTTGGTAAATGTGTTGGTAAGTGGTGTGGTAGTGTGTTGTGTGTGGGGTGGGGTGTGTGTGTGTGTGTGTGTGGTGTGGTGTGTGTGTGGTGTGTGGGTTTGTGTGTGGTGCGCTCGCACCCCCTTTTTTTTTAGAGCCCAAAATGGCTATGAGTCTGGGTTCCCCGGAAAGGGAAAAAAAAAGGCCCTCACTTGTTTTAAAATCACAATTTTAAAATTACCCCCCAAAAAATGTAACATCTCAACCCCTTCCCTTTAAGTTGTCTTTCTCGCCCCCCAGGCCCAAGTTCTGTGACCTGTTTCCCTTGAATCATTTCAGTAAATGTTGCTTTCTATGCATTAAAAAATATGTAATTTCCTACTTTAGGTCATCTTTAAAAGCTTAAAAATTTGGAGAATGGGTTTTAAATTTATACTTTTGTTTGGTTTGTGGATCGAGAGAGGATCACCCGGTTTTGACCAAGCCCCTAAAATGATTCCTCACCTTTTAAACAAAAACCCAAAGGGGGAAAGTAGAGAAATTCATGAAGGGGGGTTTACACAGTGACTAAGGTTTTGGGTTTAAAATAGCTACATAATACCCAAAATTAAAAATTTTCCCCTTAAAGTTTTTTCCTGTTTTAATTTTTGTCTTTTCTTTAAAAGTTTTTTAAAATTTTAAAAAAAATTTAAAATTAATTTTTTTTATTGAGAAAATTTTTGTAAGTATTTTTTGTTTTCTTTTTAAGTATGCACATGGAGGCTCTTCCCGTCATAAGACCGCCTAACATAGGGCTCAGAAATCTAAACTCATTATTAATTATTATTTTTTTATTATTATTATTTTATTTTTTAAAAAAATTTTTTATTAAATTTTTTTTATTAAAACCCCAAAAATAAGTGCTAAAACTACAGGGGCCCTTAACAAATGACTTGTAAAACTTAGAAAAAAGAAATGCAAAGAAACTACTATAAAGGGAAATTACTCAACATTTTTTCTTTTTGGGGAGCTACCTTTTCTTCTATTTTTTTTTCTTAACAGTTGTATTTTTTTTTTTTACTGAAAAGCCAATGAAAGCTGTTGCCCCTAACTTGACACTTTCTATTTCCCCTTAACCCTATAAACTTTTCCTTTAAAAAAAAACCCCAGATGCTGCTGTGCCATTTTATCAGACAAAATTGTGTTTTATTTTTTTTCAATTACAGCAGAAACGGGTATTTGAAATCCTGTATAATTCCGTACTGTATTCAGTTTTCCCCAATTTTTTTTTCCCTTTTTGATTCCAACTATATTTTCAGTTTTTTTTAAATATAAAAAGATTTGTACTGCACATGGGAGAGAAAAATAAACAGGGGGGAAAAACCCCGGAGGGGGGGATGTTTTAAAGTGGAGTGAAGGGAAATTTGGGTTTTTGGGTCTTTTTTCATCATATTAATTAATTTAGTTCATGATGCAACAGTCTTGATCTTTTCTCACCTTAAATTTCCACACCAAACAGTTTCCTTTACCTTTAAACCAAAACCCCTTCTAATGTTGCAACTCAATTATTTTCATTACAAGATGCAAAAATGTCCAAAAAACTCCCAATTTTTTTTCCCTTTTCCCAAAAGATCACAATTTTTTTAAATTGATCCACCACCCCCTACCCCACTTTCCCGAAATCTTTTCTGTTTTGACCAGGTTGCCCCGAATCCCCTCAAAGATGTTCTTTCCTTGCTCACACCCAAGTCTTTTGAAAAGATGTATTTTTTTTTATAGCAACATTTATATATTTTAACAGTTTAAAAATGGATTTTAAAATAGTTTTTTTTCTTGGGTTTAAAGGGAATTTTAAAAAAAGAGCCCCTTTTAGGGCAAGTTCCAGGTGGATGTCTTTCGGATGAACATGGAAACATTACTTCTGTAAAAAAAAGGGAGAAAAATGCCCTTTTCTGTCAGAAAAAAAGCAACTTTAGGTTGATGAGCGAGAGAAGAGAAAAAACTTGCACGTAAGGCCCAAATTTTTATTAAATTTTTAAAGTAATTTACACCCACCCAAACCCCACTTGCCCACCCCCTGACATACCCCCAACCCCTCGACTTAAAGACCAAGTTTTTTTATGCCAAATTTTGGGAAATTAAAAAAACTGTTTGTGTTGTACACAGGGTTTATCCTAAAACCCTTTCAGTATAAAATTTCAGTTTTCTTAACAGCATAAAAAATAAAGGAAAAAAAAGAAAAAACCAAAATAAAACAATAAAATAAAATCCCCCTTACAAAATTTTTTTTTTTTTAACAAGTTTGGGCCCTCTCCCCCCGAGCGGGTGACCCAAAAAGAAAGAAAATCCCCAAAAAGAAAAAACTTTCATCATCAATTTAAAAACCCTTTTACCTCAAATCACAAATTAAACACTGTTTTTTTCAGAGGTGCCGAACACCCGCAGTTTAGAAGCAATACGTTTTAAAAAATAACCCAAAATAACCCCCCAAAGCTAAAATCCCAAACCTTTAGAGTGCGGGATTTTCTTTCTATTTCCAGGACTCAAGTTTGGGTAATAAAAAAAACCCCGGTTTTTCCCCGAATCCCTTCACTAAATATTACCCTGCCACACTCCCAAAAGATCGTCAGGTCCCAAATACCATTTGTCTTCCCCTTCCCTCCTATCGAACACGCTCATGACCCGCTGGAAATCCAAACCCCCTCGCCCCCCAAAAAACCCCCCCTCACCCCTTTCCTTTCCCAAACCCTTTTGAGGGGGACCCCTACCCCGCCTTCTTTCTCCTACAATTTTTAAAAGCTCTCCAGTCCCTTTACTTTGGTCCATTCTCCCCTAAAAAGACCCCAAAACCCCCCTCAAAAACCCCTCTTCAGCCCTCTGACTAATACTTTTTTAAACCCCCCAAACCCCCCCCCCTTTAATTTCCCCCACTCCCCCAAATTTTCTGCATAAAAATTTACAAACCCCACATTTTCCCTTTTAAAAGGGGCATCTCCCCTGCCCCCCAAAAGCCCTCCCCTGCTGCATTCCAACCCAAACTTCACACCCATATAAGAGTGTTTTGGAAATACTATACTTTTTATACATTCCCCTTTTTTGCCCCCATAGATAACGTTTTTTTTTACTCCAAATATACCCCCAATGCCCCCCCAACCCTTTTTTCCTTCATCAATTCTATATTAACCTCACCTTTTATAAATCCCTCCGCTGACAAAGTCAACTCCCAAGTATCTGAAAACATTCACTTCTTCCCCTATCCTCCTCCCTTTAAATTTTATATCCCCAAAATTTTTTTTTTCTAAATCATTTTATACCCTCACCCCCTTACTCTTTTCTAGTTACTTTCAACTTTCTATCTTTACACACCCCCCAAACTCAACCACTAACCCCTTTCAATTTTTTTTTTAGAATCTCCCATAAGGGACAGTATCACCCAAAAAGTAACTGTGTCTTTCCCATTTTTTTATTTGATTCCCCCTTAAAATTTAAAACCCCCCCCTTTTCCCGAAAAACCCTAGATTTACTTCTTTTACGACCCCATCTATAAATATATTAAAAAACCATGGGACAATTTTCACCCTCCCTTTTAAGACCCACTTTTTAAAACCGGGGAATTTGTTTTCCTCCCTTCTACACACCCTAACCTGAGCCTCACTATCCTCATAAAAAAATCTTTACCCGCATTTAGGGAAAATTTCCACCTATTCCCAAAAACAGTGGAACCCCCCGGGGTTTAAAGATATTTTTTGACTCCAGAAGTATTTCAAAGGGGCCGTACTGGGCCCAATTTTGGGCCCCCTAAGGAATATTGTGAAGTAGATTTGTCCCCCTTTAGACCCCCCCCAAAATACCGTCAAAAGCCCCTTACATAAAAACACTTACATAATTTTTTTGCATTTGGGGGAAATTTTTATTCGGGGGTCCCCCTGTACCCTTTCCCCTCCCGCCCCATTGCTCCCCTATCCACTCTATCCCTATGCCTTTTTTTAAAACCATAAAAAGCAATAAAAAAAATTCCCCACCTTTATCTAAAAACTGTTTCCCCATTAAAGCTTCAATTTTTAAAAACTTGATCTACACATCCCCTACCCCCTCTGAAACCTCCTTTTCCCAAAACCGGGAATCCACATTCTGTCCCTTAAACCCCTTTAAATTTTTTCAATAAAACCCTTTCCGTCCCCCTTTTCCCCCGGGAAACTCAAAAAACTTTTTTCCCCTATAATTTTTTTAAAACTCTTTTGTTCCCCCCCCCCCCTTTTATTAATGGGGGGCTATACATGCCCTCTGGGCCCAAACCCTAGGTACCTTCCCCCCCTTCATACATTTTTTAAAAAAAAGTACCAAAACCCCTCCCCAAACTTTTATCCCCCCCCCCCGCTTTTTTAAAATTTCCCGTTCCTTGATCCCCTCCCGTTCCCCGGGTGCTTTACCCCCCCTTTTATTCTCCGTAAAGCCTCACAAACCTCCCCCACACTTACATTCTGCTCTTCTTCACTCCTAAAAGATGGTATACCTCCCTGGCCAGTGCATGAAATTACCGCCTCCATTTCTTCCTCAACATTTAAAAGTTCCTCAAAATATTCTTGCCATCTACCTAATACCTCCATCTCCCCATCTACTAACTCCCCTACTCTGTTTTTAACTGACAAATCCATACGTTCCCTAGGCTTTCTTAACTTGTTTAACTCACTCCAAAATTTTTTCTTACTTTCATTAAAATTTCTTGACAGTGCCTCTCCCACTCTATCATCTGCTCTCCTTTTGCACTTTACAAAAATGTGATGTTGATATTCAGTAGTAAGGTTCAACTTAGGTTTATTTTGAATTATGACCGGTTGGTCAGAACCAAGCTTGATCAGGTTTATTTTGAATTATGACGGTTGGTCAGAACCAAGCTTGGTCATAAGTCGGATGATACCTGTATGTGTTTTATTTTATAAAGTATGTAAATTACTGTATAATATACTAAGAAATGTTTTAGTTTTGGTGGTTTGCTTTAATAAAGAAATGTCTGTTCTGCAGAGTAGTGAATTTTGTAATTTGTGGTTGTAAACTGCAGTGTTACTCATGGTGAGCCCTCAAGTGGTCACACGTAACTACAGGACCCTAGGCTAAGAAAATGCTCGCGTGTTTTTTTTTTAATTTTAGGAATGTAAGCAATTGTACAACTGGCATTTTTAATGTGTATATTATAGTTTACATGACGTGTAATTACATTTCTCATGCCTTTTATTCCAGATGATTGTGTATTCAAATGTTCTGCATCATATGTACCATGACTCTCTTTAATGTTAATGTAAATAACACAGTTTATGTTTTTCCTTGTATATCTCCTTTTATTGTAACTGATTTACACATAGTTGAGTTACTTAGTTGTTTTAACTTTTAAGGTTTAAATCAGATATTACAAGAACCCCAGTGGAAATAAGTCACTTTGTCTGACTTTTTTGTGTAATCTACACATGTGCTGCTATGTATGATAATTTATGTAACTCTGTATATGTACCTGTACATGAATAAAGTTACTTACATTTGAAATATGCTAACTATAAGTGCTACAGTCATTGGTGTCTACTTAATTATTTATATAGTGCATTTTTTCATTAATACTGCTGAAACAGTGCATTGAAAATTGAGTAGCATGTACTTTGAATGCCTTTCCATGTGCTATTCAATTTTGTGTAAGTCTTTTTTTTTTTTTTTTATAACCTCAATGGCCATCTCCCTTCTAAGCATGGTGACCCAGAAAAACTTAAAAAGGAAGTACATTCATTATCAGTTCATTCAGTCCATGTCTTGTCTGAAGAGTGCTGACACTGTCAACAGTTTACCACTGACTGCAACATCCCACCCCTCCTCCATGATGCAGACATTGCCCTTCCCATCTCCAGGGTTTCCCTGAATCCCTCACACACTAACAGCGCATCCTTTAAAAATCACTTTTCTCCATTCAATCTTATCTAGCATGCTAACAAGCATGCTGGATGCTCAAGCCCCTAAAGCTCAAAGCCTCCTTTATCCCCCCTCCCTCCAACTGTTCCTAGGACAAATCCTATCCTTCCTCCCCTCCTCCCCACATATATACACCCTGTTCATCACTATTCCTCTCCATCTTCCCTACATGCCCAAACCATCTCAACAACCCTTCCTCAGCCATTTGAATTATACTCTTGGTAACTCCACATTTCCTTTAATTTCTATGCTCTGAATTCTATACATAGTATTTACACACACATTGCTCTCAAGCATGACATCTCCATTGCTTTTCCCTCTTTTGCTGCAGCCTTCAAAACCTATGCTTTGCACTCATATAAAAGTGTTAGTATCACTATACTCCAGTACATTCCCTTTTTTTCTCTCGGTCGATAAATGTCTTTTTGCAGATGCCTCAAAACACCACTCAACTTTTTCCCCCTCATCTATTCTGTGATTCACCTCATCTTTCATCGACTCAGTTGACGACACGACTTTTGCCATCTCCCACCCAAACCTAGCCTCACTCAACATTATCATTAACAAAGAACTCGCAAAAATAGCAACCTGGTTGACCGTCAGTAAACTTACACTTAATATAGACAAATCCTTTTACATTTTGTTTGGGAGTAGAGCAAGTGAGGTCCAACTAAACATTATACATAACAACACCCATATCCAACACATAACAAAAAAAGTTTCTAAAACAGTTGGCATCCTCTCAAAGATACATTACTATGTACCACAAACAGCACTACTTCTTCTTCTTTCAACGTACCAGCCGTATCCCACTGAGGTGGGGTGGCCCAAAAGAAAAAACTGAAGTTTCTCCTTTTAAATTTAGTAATATATACAGGAGAAGGGGTTACTAGCCCCTTGCTCCCGGCATTTTAGTCGCCTCTTACGACACGCATGGCTTACAGAGGAAGAATTCTGTTCCACTTCCCCATGGAGATAAGAGGAAATAAACAAGAACAAGAATTAGAAAGAAAATAGAAGAAAACCCAGAGGGGTGTGTATATATATGCTTGTACATGTATGTGTAGTGTGACCTAAGTGTAAGTAGAAGTAGCAAGACTTACCTGTAATTTTGCATATTTATGAGACAGACAAAAGACACCAGCAATCCTACCATCATGTAAAACAATTACAGGCTTTCGTTTTACACTCACTTGGCAGGACGGTAGTACCTCCCTGGGCGGTTGCTGTCTACCAACCTACTACCTACAAAACAGCACTACTTACACTATACTATTCACTGATCTACCCATACCTCACCTATGCTATTTGTGCCTGGGGTTCCACAACAAAAAACCACCTAAAATCAATAATAACACAAAAAAAAAGCTGCAGTGCAAATGATCACACAATCCACTGCTAGACACACCCCCATCACTCTTCAAAGACTTAAACCTACTCACTATACAAAACATTCACTCATACTATTGTGCAACCTACATTTACAGAACAATCAATTCTAATATAAATCCAAACCTGAAACACTTTCTTGACAGTTGCAACAGACTCATAGACACAACACTAGGCACAAATACTCTATGACATTCCCCGTGTCAGGCTAAATCTTTTCAAAAACTCGTACATGAAAGGGCCCAAAATCTGGAATTTCCTGCCAGAAATCTCCAGAACCACTGGCTCAGCTAGCATTTTTAAAACTACAGTTAAAAAACACCTTATCTCTTTAATCTATCCCAGCCCATCATAAATACATATGTAAAAACTATACATCCATTTGTTCAATAGCATGAACATAGGTAAACTTTCTCATCAGTATAATCTATATATACTTACTCTCAATATCTGTATTCATCTCAAATGTTAATCACTCCATTGTGGCTGCCAAAGGTTTATAATCAAAATTGTACTTCTTCTCTACAAGACTTATTAAAGCCTTATAGTATGACCTGATAGAATACTCAATTCTCTTGTATTCATTGTAACTCACCTAATGACCACATGTACTGTTATTGCCGTATTATCGTTAAGTTAATTTTCAGTTTCCCTGAAATGCTCTGCATATAAAGGGACTTTTGGCATGTGCACCCAACTATTATATTCCTTTGTATAAACACGTATCATTTTTTTTTTTTTTTTTTTTTTTTCAACAAGTCGGCCGTCTCCCACCGAGGCAGGGTGACCCAAAAAAGAAAGAAAATCCCCAAAAAGAAAATACTTTCATCATCATTCAACACTTTCACCACACTTGCACATTATCACTGTTTTTGCAGAGGTGCTCAGAATACAACAGTCTAGAAGCATACACATATAAAGATACACAACATATCCCTCCAAACTGCCAATATTGACGTATCATGTCAAAATAAAATGCAGTGGAACCCCAGATTTCGCACACACTGGATATCTTATGTTTCAGATTTAGAACACTTTTTTTTTGGGTGAAATTTTACTCCGGATATTGTACCTTGTCTCAGGAATTGTATGTATCAGACACATCCGCCTGCCGGGATGCCGCCTCAGTCTGGCTGTATCACTGGTTGAGTGAGCATTCATCCAAAACATTTTGCAATTTTTGTGCTTGTTTATTGTGACTGCGAAATAAGCCACCATGGGCACAAAGAAAGTTTCTAATGCCAGCCCTTTGGTAAAGAAAGTGAGAAACAGAATAGAATTCAAGAAAGATATTGTAGAAGAGAGAAGAGGAAGAGAGAGGGGAGAAAGTTTCCTTCTTCAGTGATTAAGGACATTTGTGCGAAGTGGAATGAGGTGCAAACTTTTGTTGAAAAATATCACCCTGACCAAGCTGATACAAGCTGTATCTGCAACATGTTCAGTGACAATACCTTGTCCCATTTTAGGCAAATCTTGAAGAGATGCCAGAACAGAGCTCTCTGGACAGATTTTTAGTGTGACAAGAGGTCCAGTGCCAGTAAAAGACAAAGGAAGGAAGTAACCCCAGAGAGGGCTTTGATACCTGAAGTCCTTATGGAGGAGGATTCCCCTTTTAAACAATAACCCTAACTCCCTCTCTCTCTCTCCTCCTCACCTTCTTCAGTATGCCAACAAGAGTCTTCAGTGAAGGTATGTAATGTTTATTTATCATTAAAATTAGTGCTTTATATTTATTTATCATTGTTTTCTGTATGTAAAACTAGTTATTTTTAAAAAAATAAATTTTTTGTGAATATTTTTGGGTGTTGAACAGATTAATTGGATTTACATTATTTCTTACGGGAAATATTACAGTGGACCCTCAGATAACGATGTCATCGGATAGCGATAAAATCGAATACCGATGCGTTTTTTGCGTAAAAATATTGGCTTGGCTAACGATGAAAAACTCAGTTAAGGACATTTGTCCCAAACGTGTCCACGCGGCCTTAGCCCTTGTATAACATAGTGTGCCATTGTTTACAAGCCAGGGAGGACGATTCCACATGTACATGCGATATATTTTGTATTCCATTGTTTTTAGTGGTTGTGACTGCTAAGTAAGCCACCATGGGCCCAAAGAAAGTTTCTAGTGCCAGTCCTGTGATAAAGAAGAAAAGAAACACAATAAAATTCAAGAAAAATCTCATAGTAAATTACCAAAGTGGAGGAGGAAGAGAGAGGGAGACTGTGCCTTCTGCAGTGATTCTACGATATGTACGATACTAAAGCAGCAGGTATCGATAAAGGCTATAGTGCCAGCCAGTGATAAAGTGTAGAATTAACAGTGTAGCAAGTAAGTTAAGCGAGTAAGCGAAAGAAAAACGACACGAAAGTAACTCTCCAGTGTTGTTGAATATGTATCGGGCCACTGAACATATGCTGGCCTGCTACATATCTTCCACCACCCTAAACCTCTGCCAGCATCTCCTCCATCAAACTAACTAATTAAACTAACATCTTCTGCAAGGTAAGTGTAAATATAAAAGGACCCCAATGGAAATAAGTCACTCTGACTTTTTGGGTTATCTTAGGTACTTTACACATATGCTGCTATGTATGATAATCTATGTACATAACTGTATTTGTGTATACCTGAATAAACTTACTTAGTGGACCCTCGGGTAACGATTTTAATCCGTACCAGAGAGCTTGTCCTTAACCGATTTTATTGTTAGCCAAATTAATTTTCCCCTTAAGAAATAATGGAAATCCAATTAATCCATTCCAGATGCCCAAAAGTATTAAAAAAAAAAAAAAATTTTTTTACATGAAATATACATTTCCTTACACAGAAAACAATGAGACATGCAGAATAAATACATAAATAAATACAGTGGACCCCCGGTTTACGATATTATTTCATTCCAGAAGTATGTTCAGGTGCCAGTACTGAACGAATTTGTTCCCATAAGAAATATTGTGAATTAGATTAGTCTATTTCAGACCCCCAAACATACACGTACAAACGCACCTACATAAATGCACTTAGATAATTGGTCGCATTGGGAGGTGATCGTAAACCGAGGGTCCACTGTACTAAAATGACACCTTTATTGAAGAGTATTGATGAGTGATGAGACACTGTTTTTCTTGAACACTCTGGGATTTTCAGAGTGATACATGAGTAAAGGCTTCACTTTGCAATCCTCACTAACATTACAACAAAACATGAGAGTTAGCCTGTCTTTCACAGGCTTGTGTCCTCGGAGTGCCTTTTCCTCCTGAGTAATGTAGGTCGTGTTTGGCATTTTCTTCCAGAACAGGCTTGTTTCTTCACAATTGAACACTTGTTGGGGTTGGAATTTTTCAGCTTCACCATGCCTTATCACACTGTGTATGCCACTATGATTCTTAAATCTCTCAAACCAACCTTTGCTGGCCTTAAATTCACCAATATGAGCACTAGTTCCAGGAATTTTTTCCTGTTCACATGGGTGTTAGTTGACTGGTGTGGGTCGCATCCTGGGGGACAAGATTAAGGACCCTAATGGAAATTAGTTACAGTTCTCGATGACACACTGACTTTCTTGGGTTATCCTGGGTGGCTAACCCTCTGGGGTTAATTGTTTCTCAGTAATTGTTTCTCGTTAAGCCACACCAACAAGAGTCTCTCCACATCTTTGAGTAGTACAGCTGATGGTGGTGCAGCAGCAGCTGATGGTGGTGCAGCAACAGTTGATGGTGGTGCAGCAACAGTTGATGGTGGTGCAGCAGCAGCTGACCATGGTACAGCAGCAACTGACGGTGGTGCAGCAGCAGCTGACCGTGGTACGATAGTATTTTGATAGTATTTCTCTCCCTTTTTACCACAGGGTTGACACTAGAAGCTTTCTTTGGGCCCATGGTTGCTTATTTAGCAGTTACAAGCACTAAAAACAATGGAATAATACAAAATGTTTCGAATGTATGCGTGCAACCATCCACCCTGGCTTGTAAACAATGGCACACTGGGTGTACATAGTGGCTGGGCAGCCGCGGGCGGCCCAAGCCTTGCGGATGCATTCGGAACGAATGTCCCTAACCAAGTTTTTCATCGTTGGCCAAGCCAGTATTTTTACGCAAAGACGCATCGATAACCAATTTAATCGCTATCCAATGGCATCATTACCCAAGGGTCCACTGTACTTATTTATAAATTAAAATGTGAATATTTCTTATTTATAAATTACATTCATATATTGTTTGTGGATAGTGGTGGTGGTGGCAGAAGCCGCCTCCTCTCAGTGGCCATTATAAGCCCAACAACAACACTTCTATCACTTACTCTCTCATACATTATGACATATTTTATTCATTCTAGATTATATATCATGTTTCTATGTTATTAATATTGTTTATTATATCATATTAGATGAATTGTGATATATAAATAAGCCGTAGAGATGATACTAGCGTCATATTGAAGCATAATAAACTCGCCTTTCTCTCACCTCGTACATGCCTGCTACACTCCCTGCATGCCTGCTACACTCCCTGCATGCCTGCTACTCCCTGCATGCCTGCTACACTCCCTGCATGCCTGCTGCACTCCTTGCATGCATGTCTGCTACACTCCCTGCATGCCTGCTACACTCCCTGCATGCCTGCTACACTCCCTGCATGCCTGCTACATTCCCTGCATATCTGCTACACTCCATTAAACTAACTACGTAATTAAACTAACATCTCCTCCAAGGTAAGTGCAAATATTTCTTATTTATAAATTAAAATGTAAATATTTCTTATTTATAAATCAAAATGTAAATATTTCTTATTTATAAATTACGTACATATATTGTTTGTGGATGGTGGTGGCAGAAGCCTCCTCCACCACTAATATGTACTTCTCTCAGTGGCCATTATAAACCCAACAACAACACTTCCAGCACTTTCTCCTCACATACATTATGACATATTTTATTCATTCTAGAGTATATATCATATTTCTATGCTATTAATATTGTTTATGTCATATTAGATTAATTGTGATAGATAAATAAGCTGTAGAGTTGATAATAGCATCATATTGAAGTACTATTCTGTCAAGCCTCCTGACAGCAGGAATGGATTAATTGGATTTCCATTATTTCTTGTGGGGAAAATTAAATCGGATAATGATAAAATCGGTTAAGGACAGGCTCTCTGGAACAGATTAAAATCGTTAATTGAGGGTCCACTGTACTTCGGTTTTCGTATGTTTCAGGTTTAGAATGACTTTCTGAAACAGATTAAGTATGAAATCCGGGATTGCACTGTATTATTATTCTTTCTTTCAACGCACCGGCAACATCACACTGAAGCAGGGTGACCCAAAAAAGAAAAACATAAGTTTCTCTTTTTAATTTTAGTAATGTATACAGGAGAAGGGTTACTAGCCCCTTGCTCCCATTATTATTATTATTAATATTATTATTATTATTGTTATTATTATTATTATTATTATCTGCTAACATAACATTTCCACCCCAAATCTCTAAATACATCTACTTCCTCCATAACTCCCTCCCTCCAGTCTGATATTTAACATATCATTGCTTAGACTTCTTTTGTTCCCCTCATCACCTTGCTTTTTTTCTTTTCTGCATTCACTTTGTTTCCTACTTTTACTTGCCTTTTTTTTTACCTCAGTGGCCATCTCCCACCAAGGCACTGTGACCCAAAGAAGAAAACACATTCACCATAATTCATTCATTCTCTGTCTTTCCAGAACTATGCCCTCTTAAATTTATCTACCAACTTAATTAGTGTTAAATAAAGAAATGAACTACTTTCAGGAACGTGATCTACGGAGAAGACAAAAGAGAAAGAAGAACAGTAATGATGATGATGATGATGAATTCTCATATTATCAAGACAAGATTGAATTTGGGGAAGTTGTGTATGAACCACCAAGTTTACATACAGAGAAGCTCACCAAGAAACTTGGAATAACAAAGGTGACTTAAAGTATTAGATTAATAGTTCTTCCATTAATTAATTTGTTGCCTCACTTACTTAATTTAATCACAAGCATATTTCATTTTACATTGTCTATATAGTGTATGAAGAAGTGCTAACTTATTAAATTGTCATGGACAAGAAAATGTACTTAAGGGGGGAGGAACGTTCTGCGAGACTTATATCTGAAAAAAATCGAAAAATTTTGAAAAAACGTTTTCTTACCAAAAAATAGTGCATAATTCTGGCATCATTTTCATGTAATCAGCTTGTTTCTAGTACATTTCTAAGTATCTTTTTCAATCTTTTTTTTTTTGTTGTTGTTGCTGAGGTCAAGACGACAGGATGCCAATTCGGGTGTTTTCTTTTTTTTTTTTTTTTTTACTCCAGAAATTACGATTTTTATGATTGTTTTTTATCCAAATATATGTACTTGTTTGCACCTCCTGAGTCGCCTAGTGATCACTGCGCACACCACCATACCTCAGTGACTTATGAGTTGCCGATGAGAGTGGAGCTGTGATGGTTGGTGAAAGGTGGCGCACGGCCACCCTAGAGTTTCATGCAAACTATGTATGTGAATAACTCAGGAATAAGTTATTGATTTTATTTTCCTTTTATTGCGAAGAGTTTTTATAGGAACATCAGGATTTTTTCACACATTATTGAGGAATGATTGTTCTTTAATCCAGGAGAGGGGATTTGTGATATGTATTACCATTTTGGTTTTATGGATTTTTTTTTCCTCAAAAAAAAAAAAAAAAGCAAATTTCAACATTTCGTATAATGAAATCTGTTGACATTTCGCTTATTTCCCTCTCTAGGATGATTATCTATCTCTTTATCTTTCGTCTGATGTCAGCTGGAACATTGTACATCTTACCAAATTTGTTGAAAAAGGATTCTTGTAAGACCTATAGAATATAACAATTTTATTTTTTTTTCTCTTTAACTCTTTCAGGGTTTCGGCCGTACTAGTACGGCTTAAGCACCAGGGTTTTTGACGTTCTAGTACGCCTAAATTCTAGCACATTCAAATCTAGTGAGAGAAAACTGGTAGGCCTACATATGAAAGAATGGGTCTATGTGGTCAGTGTGGGTGGTATAAAAAAAAATCCTGCAGCACACAGTGCGTAATGAGAAAAAAAACTTTGACCATGTTTTTGGATTAAAACAGCGACTTTGCATTGTATTGTTGTATTCTAGTTTTCCTGGTCTCATTTTATAGAATGGAAGACATATTACAGAAATTATAATGATTTTGACTGGTTTTACAATGAAAAGTACCTTGAAATTGAGCTCAAAGTAGCAGAAATGTTCGATTTTTATCAAAGTTCAAAAGTAAACAAATCATGCTATGCGTCCAATACACGTCAACTGGTGAGTCTAATATTCTTTCACAAATGCGCTGATACTATTTATACCATTTCTACACTAATGCAGTAGTCTGCATAGCAGTAAATCTTCTATTTTTTTGTGAGAAAAATTTAAAGTGGAAAGCAAAAGAATGTAAGAGAGGCATGGGGACGTGACTAATGAACAGAGGAAATGTTTATTTTAGTGCCAGGAATGTCTTTCTTGTTTATTCTGGACCCTATTCGGAAAGTGGCATCTTATGAAATTTGTGTGAAATTGGCAAAATTGTTAAATTCTGACCACTGTGATGGATAGTTGAAATCAGTAAATGGGTGGTTTCTTGTACTCATTCGATAGAAAAAAATGGAGCTCTTGCGAAATAGTTACAATTTTTGTTGACAAGTACACTGGAATTGGCCGAAAATAGGGCTCAAAGTGGGCAAAATCGCCGATGCGTAAACATCGTTGAGACTGCTAACTTTGCGAGAGCATAATTCCGTAAGTTTTCCATCAAATTTCATACTTTTGGTGTCATTTTTATCGGGAAAAAAATTCTCTATCTTTTCAAAGCAAAAATTTTTTTTT
>NC_069430.1:11611081-11641487 GCF_026875155.1 Cherax quadricarinatus | reverse complement strand
AGTAAATTACAAAAAAGATTACAAATACTGCAGATCCGACAATTTTCCATTATGAAAAGGGAAAAAATAACTTGGTATTCAGTGAAAAATTCCAATATTAGATATGGAAAGAGCAAAATTCTCAAAATGAGGGACCTCCCATAGTGTAAAAAAAAAACCATGTAAGTATCTAGGAATAATCACATCAGAAACCTATCATATAAGAACACAAAAAGAAATCTCATCAAAGATAGGAAAATGCCTTTAAAAGGGAAAAATTTGGGCCCCAACTAGGGAAATACGAACCCATATCAAAAAAAATCTTTTTTTACTCACAGTGCCTTAGAGAGGATTATCAAAGCGGGAAAAAATTGAGGGGTTTAATGTCATATATAATCAATAAAATAAAGTTAAAAAATGCTTCAAAGCATTTAAAATGTGCTTCCAGAAGGGTTAATATGTGTATTGAAGAATCCCTTATGGGAAGGCCTAGAATTTGACACACCCTACAAAAATTTTACTTTTAGGGAGATAACGTGGGGTGTGAATAAACCAGAAAAAGTGGGGGTCTTAACCCTTTGAGGGTTTTGGTTTTACTAGTCGTCTTACGCTAGGGGGGTTTTGACGTATGTAGCTAAATTCAGCGGCCTCAAATTGTGGGGGGAAAGGGGGGGCCCCTTCATATGAAAGAATGGGCTTTGGTCAGTGTGCACAGTCAAAAAAAAACCTGCAGCACACAGGCATAATGAAAAAAAAAAAAATTTTGACCTTTTTTTTTGGAATAAATCAGCGACTTTGCAGGTATTTGTATGGTATTTATTGCTGTATTTAGTTTTTTTGGTCTCATTTTTACAAAAAGGGAAGAATTTTTACAGAAACTGAAATGTTTTTGACGGGTTTTACAATGAAAGGTGCTTGAAATTGAGCCCCAAAGTAGCAGAAATGTTCAAATTTTTACCAAACTTCAAAGTAAACAAATCGTGCCAAGCGTGCAATACACGTCAACTGGTGAGTCAAAAATTCTTTCACAAGTGCACAATAAATATTTATACCATTTTTTACACTAATGCAGTAGTCGCATAACAGAAAAATCTTATATTTTTTGTGAGAATAAAAATTCAAAGTGGAAAGCAAAAGAATATAAGAGGGGCCTTGAGACGTGATAATGACTAGAGGAAATTCATTTTAGTGCCGGGAATGTCTTTCTTGTTTATTCGGGACCCTATTCGGAAATTGGCATCTTTAAAATTTGTGTGAATTGGCAAAATTGCTAAATTCTGACCACTGTATGGAATGTTGAATTTCATAAATGGGTGGTTTCTTGCACCCATTCGATAGAAAAATGGAGTTCTAGCAAAATATTCATGTTTTTTGTCGACTAGTACAGTGAAATTGGCCGAAAATGGGGCTCAAAGTGGGCAAAATCGCCGATGCGTAAACATCGCCAAGACCGCTAACTTTGCGAGAGCATAATTCCGCAAGTTTTTCATCAAATTTCAAACTTTTGGTGTCTTTATGATCGGGAAAAGATTCTCTATCTTTTCATAAGAGAAAATTATTTTTTTTTTTAAATTTGGCCGACCCTGAGAACGAGTTTCGGAGAGGGCCTGTCGACCCTCAAAGGGTTGAAGGGCAATCAGAGAACATTTGCAGTATCTGAGGTCTAACACTTTTCAACTTTCTAACAATAAATAAAAAATAAAAAACTGCTGGAATAAGATAAGTTTTCAAGAGGAAACTAGAACAACTTCTAATTTAACCCTTTCAGGGTTTTTGACGTACTAGTACGGCTTACGCACCAGGGTTGACGTACTAGAATGCCTAAATTCTAGCGCCTTCAAATCTAGCTAGAGAAAGTTGGTAGGCCTACATATTAAAGAATGGGTCTATGTGGTCAGAGTGAGCAGTATAAAAAAAATTCTGCAGCACACAGTGCGTAGCGAGAAAAAAAACTTTGACCGTGTTTTTGGATTAAAACAGCTACTTTGCACTGTATTTTCGTAGGGTATTTATGGTTGTATTCTAGTTTTCCTGGTCTCATTTTATAGAATGGAAGACATTACAGAAATTGAGATGATTTTGATTTGTTTCACAAAGAAAAGTACCTTGAAATTGAGCTCAAAGCAGCAGAAATGTTCGATTTTTACCAAGGTTCTAAAACAAACAAATCATGCCAAGAGTCCAATACACGTCAACTGGCGAGTCTAAAATTCTTTCACAAGTGCACTGATATTATTTATACCATTTCTACACTAATGCAGAAGTCTTCATAACAGTAAATCTTCTATTTTTTGAAAGAAAAAAAATTCAAAGTGAAAAGCAAAAGAAATATAAGAGGGGCCTGGGGACATGACTAACGAACAGAGAACTTGTTATTTTAGTGCCAGGAATGTCTGTCTTGTTTATTCTGGACCCTATTTGGAAATTGGCATCTTCTGAAATTTGTGTGAAATTGGCAAAATTGCCAATTTCTAACCACTTTATTGGATAGTTGAAATTGGTAAATTGGTGTTTTCTTGTGCTCGTTCGATAGAAAAAATGGAGTTCTAGCAAAATACATATGTTTTCTGTCGACTAGTACACAGGAATTGGCCGAAAATAGGGCTCAAAGTTAGCAAAATCGCCGATGCATAAACATTGGCGAGACCGTTAACTTCACGAGAGCATAATTCTATAAATTTTCCATCAAATTTCATACTTTTGGTGTCATTATGATCGGGAAAAGACGCTCTTATATGGGTGTGAAGCATGGGTGATGAATGTTGCAGCGAGGAGAAGGCTGGAGGCAGTGGAGATGTCATGTCTGAGGGCAATGCGTGGTGTGAATATAATGCAGAGAATTCGTAGTTTGGAAGTTAGGAGGAGGTGTGGGATTACCAAAACTGTTGTCCAGAGGGCTGAGGAAGGGTTGTTGAGGTGGTTCAGACATGTAGAGAGAATGGAGCGAAACAGAGTGACTTCAAGAGTGTATCAGTCTGTAGTGGAAGGAAGGCGGGTAGGGGTCGGCCTAGGAAAAGTTGGAGGGAGGGGGGTAAAGGAGGTTTTGTGTGCGAGGGGCTTGGACTTCCAGCAGGCATGTGTGGGGCGTGTTTGATAGGAGTGAATAGAGACAAATGGTTTTTAATACTTGACGTGCTGTTGGAGTGTGAGCAAAGTAACATTTTGAAGGGTTCAGGGAAACTGGCAGGCCGGACTTGAGTCCTGGAGATGGGAAGTACAGTGCCTCACTCTGAAGGAGGGGTGTTAATGTTGCAGTTTAAAAACTGTAGTGTAAAGCACCCTTCTGGCAAGACAGTGATGGAGTGAATTATGGTGAAAGTTTTTCTTTTTCGGGCCACCCTGCCTTGGTGGGAATCGGCCAGTGTGATAATAAAAATAAAATAATAACATCACTAGTGAGGCCTCATTTAGATTATGCTGCTCAGTTTTGGTCTCCTTACTACAGGATGGCTACAGACTCATTGGAGAACATACAGAGAAGAATGACTAAAATGATTTACTGTGTAAGGAATCTCCCGCATGAAGACAGACTTAAAGCCTTAAATCTCCACTCTCTGGAGAGTCGCAGAATGGAGATATAATTGAAGTGTATAAGTGGATGATGGGCATAAACAAAGGAGATACAGTGGACCCCTGAATTTTGGCAGCCTCGACTTTCGTGAAATTCGACCTTCGGCAAGTTTCTTTTTTTAATTTGGCCTCGAGTTTCGTGAAAAGACTCGTGTTTTGGCGACCGTCCGGTACCCGTCCACCCGTCACCGCGCACAGCAAGCCAGTCTCCCATGCCATTCACGCTCAGTGTGCCATTGTTTACCAACACGTGACCATCACCCCGCGGGTTCATACAATACATTCCATAATAATCCATTGTTTTTTGTGCTTGCAACTAAGTAAGTGATCATGGACCCAAGGAAAGCTAGTGCAAGCCCTTTGGTAAATAAAGTGAGTGACGGGGATGTGGAACAGTTGGTGGAGGACCACAGGGAAGAGCTAACCACTGATGAACTGCAAGAGCTTCAACTGGAACAGCATCAGACCACAGCTGAGGAACTTGCTTCAGAGGAGGAGGAAGAGGGAGTGGATGAGGTGCCTTCTTCAGTGATTAACCCTTTGAGGGTTTTGGTCGTACTAGTACGTCTTACGCGTAGGGGTTTTTGACGTACTAGTACGCATAAATTCTAGCGGCCTCAAATCTAGTGGGAGAAAGCTGGTAGGCCTTCATATGAAAGAATGGGTCTATGTGGTCAGTGTGCACAGTCTAAAAAAAATCCTGCAGCACACAGTGCATAATGAGAAAAAAAAAACTTTGACCATTTTTTTGGAATAAATCAGAGACTTTGCAGTGTATTTTCGTATGGTATTTATTGTTGTATTCTAGTTTTCCTGGTCTCATTTTATAGAATGGAAGACATATTACAGAAATTGAGATGATTTTGACTGGTTTTACAATGAAAGGTGCCTTGAAATTGAGCTCAAAGTAGCAGAAATGTTCGATTTTTACCAAACTTCAAAAGTAAAAATCGTGCCAAGTGTGCAATACACGTCAACTGGTGAGTCTAATATTCTTTCACAAGTGCACCATAATATTTATACCATTTTTTACACTAATGCAGTAGTCTGCATAACAGTAAATCTTATATTTTTGTGAGAATAAAAATTCAAAGTGGAAAGCAAAAGAATATAAGAGGGGCCTTGAGACGTGACTAATGACTAGAGGAAATGTCATTTTAGTGCCAGGAATGTCATTTTGTTTATTCTGGACCCTATTCGGAAATTGGCATCTTTTGAAATTTGTGTGAAATTGGCAAAATTGCTAAATTCTGACCACTGTACTGGATAGTTGAATTTCATAAATGGGTGGTTTCTTGCACCCATTCGATAGAAAAAATGGAGTTCTAGCGAAATATTCATGTTTTTTGTCGACTAGTACAGTGAAATTGGCCGAAAATGGGGCTCAAAGTGGGCAAAATCGCCGATGCGTAAACATCGCCGAGACCGCTAACTTTGCGAGAGCATAATTCCATAAGTTTTCTATCAAATTTCAAACTTTTGGTGTCTTTATGATCGGGAAAAGATTCTCTATCTTTTCATAAGAGAAAATATTTTTTTTTTTTTTAAATTTGGCCGACCCTGAGAACGAGTTTCGGAGAGGGCCTGTCGACCCTCAAAGGGTTAAGGACATGTGTGGAATGTGGAATGAGTTGCAAAGTTTTGTTGAAAAGTATCACCCTGACCAAGCTGAAAGAAGCCATATCTGCAACATGTACAATGACAGTGTTGTGTCCCACTTCAGGGAAATCTTAAGATATTTTGTGTGACAGGGGTCCAGTGACTCAAGTTGTTCCCAGTGGCATTAGAAGAAGAAGGGAAGTAACCCCAGATAAGGGCTTGCTACCTAAGTCCTAATGGAAGGAGATTCTCCTTCCAAACAATAGTGTACACCTTCCTCCTATCCCCTCCTCCCATCTTCCATCAACGCAGAAGTCTTCAGTAAAGGTAAGTGTAATGTTATTATTCTGTTAAATCCATGTAGTACTTGATTTCTGATTGTTTTCATTATGTAAATCTTAATTTAATTTGAAAAAAAAATATTTTATTTTAATATTTTTGGGTGTCTGGAACTGATTAATTGTATTTCCATTATTTCTTATGGAGAAAATGGTTTCGAGTTTCGTGAATTTCGACCTTCGGCTGGCTCTCTGGAATGGATTAATCACGAAACTCGGGGGTCCACTGTATTAATAAACTACCGAGGGCGTCAAACCAGGTAAGAACCAGAAATAATGGATTTAAGTTGGATAAATTTAGAGTTAGAAAGGACATAAGTAAGTACTGGTTTTCTAACAGAGTTGTGGATGCATGGAACAATCTTCCCAGTGGGGTGATAGAGGCTAGGACCTTGGGTAGCTTTAAGAAGAGATTGGACAAATATATGAGTGGGAGGAGCCGAGTTTGATTGGTGTCATTGGGTACGGGAGATAATTCTTGGGTAGCTTTAGGTAGAGGTCATTTTGATAAGAACCTGCCTTGTATGGGCCAGTAGGCCTTCTGCAGTGTTCCTCCATTCTTATGTTCTTAAATACTTTATGAAAATACACCTCAAAGTCGCCGCTTTAATCCAAAAACACGGTCAGTATTTTTCTCATTATGCACTGTGCTGCAGGATTTTTTTTATACAGTGCACAATGACCACACAGACCCATTCTCTCACATGTGGGCCTACCAGCTCCCTCCCGCTTGATTTGAAGCCACTAAAATTTTTGAGTATACATACGTATATACGTCAAACACATTGGCTCGTAAGACGTATATATACGACCGAAACAGTCAAAAAGTAAATTCAGATTCCATTAAGTCCATCATGCCAGAAAAGAGAACAGAAGTATCACAGAACCATTCAGTTTAGGTTGTTGTTGTTTAACCCTTTCACTGTTGGTGTCGTATTAGTACAGCTTAGAAGCCAATGTTGGTTTCATATTAATACGCCAAAATTATAGCAGCTTCAAATCCAGCGGGAGAAAGCTGGTACCACTACATGTGAGTGAATGGGTCTGCATGGTCAGTGTGTGCAGAATAAAAAAAATCCTGTAGCACACAGTGCATAATGACAAAAAAAAAATCCATGTAAACCCCTTCAGGGTCCAAGGCCAAAATCTGAAGTGGTGCTCCAGTGTCTAAGAAATTTTGAAAAAAAAAAAAAAAATATATATTTTTTCTTACAGAATTAAAGAGTATATTTTTGTGAAGGTAATAAGAAAAAAAAAATTTCTGATCAGTACCGAGATACAGCGGCGAGAAGTTGACCTAAAATGACCCGGTGGCAGCAACATCATGACTTCCGCAAAATCCCATTTTTTATTTTACGTTTTTTATACTTTTTTCTTTTCTAATTTTTTTCTTTTTCTAATAACATTTGTGGCCTGTGAGACCAATATAATGTATATTGTATAAGTGTACACTCATTGTATTCAACACAATAACTGCACTAATTTGTTTATCATTATATTGCTTACAAAACTTGTTTACAAGTTTATTGTAAACAAAATGAAAATATTAGTGCGGCTATTGTGTTGAATACAACGGTACCATATGGTACCATATGGTACAATGGTGCCATATGGTGCATGGCACCATATGGTACAATGGCACCATATGATACAATGGTACATTATGGTACAATGGTACCATATGGTACAATGGCACCATATGATACAATGGTACCATATGGTACAATGGTACCATATGGTACAATGGCACATGGTACAATGGCACATGATACAATGGCACCATATGATACAATGGTACCATATGGTACAATGGCACCATTTGGTACAAGGGTACCATATGATACAATGGTACCATATGGTGCAATGGTACCTTATGGTACCATATGGTGTAATGGTACCATATGGTACCATATGATGCAATGGTACCATATGGTACACTGTACCATACAGTACAATGATACCATATGGTTCATTGTACCATATGGAACTGTTGTATTCAACACAATAAACACTAATATTTTCATTATTTTGTTTACAATAGTTGTTTACACCAAAAATATGCAAAAATGTTATATATTAGTAATGTTCTATTGTATATTTACAAGTGTACAGGAACTTGACGCGTTCCTTGAGGTGGATGACAAAGCACTTTGTCTTGGAAACTGGAGAGTCAGTAGCTAGCTTACTCGCCACTCATTCAGTCTTGGCTGGTGTCTCATGCCACCAACACCTATTGACCATATGGTACACGGTATCATATGTTACAGGGTACCATATGGTACATTGTACTATATGGTATAGGGTACCATGCAGTACAGGATAACATATGATGCAGGGTAGGTACCATATGGCACAGGGTACCATATGGCACAGGGTACCATACAGTACAGGACACCATATGGTACAGATACAGGGATAACTATGGAAATAAGTCACCCTGACTTTTGGGTTATCCTAGGATTTTATACGTATGTATAACAAGCTTATTTGGTAGTATGGTAGCGGGTGGTTAATGATACGTCTTCTTCGGAGGCTTCTTTCTTTATTGTTAAGTCGTGGTGGGTACACAGGCTTGTGTGTTTGTGCCCATGGCCCGGGCAGGGCCATGCCACGAGAGAGAGCTAGGAGGCCTTGTGTCTTGCTGCTAGGCCACTGTGTGAGTAGAGTGTGGCAAGGCCAGGCAGGCTGAAGTGGCAACACCTAGAGGCCTGCCTACAGAGGGCAGCACTTGAGTGGCGCGAAATATGAACTAAGCTGGCAGACAGCATGGGCTGTCTGTGCAGACAGTACAGGCTGTCTACATATGCTGCTATGTATGATAATCTATGTAATTGTACTTCTGTATACCTGAATAAACTTACTCAAGTGCATGTGGCATTATAAGTAAGTTTATTTAGTTATACACAAATAAAGTTACATAGAATATCATACTTAGCAGCATATATTTGGAGAACCTAGGATAACCCAAAAAAGTCCATTAGTTTCCCTGTACCCTGTACCATATGGTATAATGTACCATATGGTACAATGTACTATATGGTACATTGTACCATATGGTACCATTGTACCATATGGCACAATGCTACCATATGGTTCAAAACCATAGAATTTGTCTTCATCTCCACTTCCATCAGTCTTAGAACTGTAAGTTGTGAAGAGGAGAGTCAGAATTCACCCAGAGAGTGACTGGGGAGTGAGAGCATCTTGCCGCCAGGCATAATGAACAAAGCTACTTTGGCGGTGTTCCCACAATGCCATGTGGGCGTCCAGATTTTTTCTATGGTGTGCACACTGACCACCCAGACCCATTCTCTCAGATGTAGGCCTACCAGCCTTCTCCTGCTAAATTTGACGGCACTAGAATTTTGGCGTAGATCTACGGTTTGGACCCTGAACGTAAAGCCGTAGATCTACGGGACGGACCCTGAAAGGGTTAATGGTTCAAAATGAAGACTGAGGTGTATTTTCATATAGTATTTATGGTTGTATTCTCGTTTGGTCTTGTTTGACAGAATGGAAGATATATTACAGAAATAGAGATGATTCTGATTGTTTTCATGATGAAAAGTACTGTGAAATTGAGCTCAAAGTAGCGGAAATGTTCGATTTTTGCCGATGTTCAAAAGTAAACAAATGAAGTCCAATACATGTCCAAATGGCCAGTCTAATGTGCAGTCATGAATAGGTTGACATTATTTATACAATTATTATAATGCAGTAGTCTGCATAACAGCAAATCTTCTATTTGTGTGAAAAAAATTCAAAATGGAAAGCAAGAGTAATATAAGAGGCACCTGGAGATGTGACTAATGAACAGAGAAAATGTTATTTTAATGCCAGGAATGTCTGCATTGTTTATTCTGGGCCCTATTTTAAAATTTGTATGAAATTGGCCAAAATGCCAATTTCTAACCACTTTATTGGGTAGTTGAAATCAGTAAATGGATGGTTTCTTGTACTCAATCGATAGAGCAAATGGAGTTCTAGTGAAATAGCTATGAGTTTGGCCAACTGGAAAAATGAAGTTAGCCGAAAGTAGGGCTCAAAGTGGGCGAGAGAGTAATTCTGTAAGTTTTCCATTAAATTTGGTACTTTAGGTATCATTACCATCAGGAAAAGATTCTCTATCATTTCATAAGAAAAAACAATTTTTTTCTTTTCAAAAATTTTTCAACCCTTGACCACTTGACTGTCACAACCCCAAATCCTGAGGTGTCTCCTGGTGTCGCAAAATTTCCGAAAAAAAAAATTATTTTTTCTTATGAAATGATAAGAGAATCTTTTCCCGACTGTAATGGCATCAAAAGAATGAAATTTGATGGAAAACTGACAAAATTACGCTCTTGTGAAGTTAGCGACCTCGGCGATTTCGCTCACTTTGAGCCCTATTTTCAGCTAATTCCATTGTTCCAGTCGACCAAACTCATAGCTATTTCTTTAGAACTCCATTTTTCTATCGATTGAGTACAAGAAACTGCCCATTTACCGATTTCAACTACCCAATAACATGGCCTGAAATTTGCAATTTGGTCAATTTCACGAAAATTAAAAAATATGACAATTTAAAAACAGGGTCCAGAATGAACAATGCAGACATTCCTGGCTCTAAAATTTTTTTTGTTCATCAGTCACGTCTCCAGGCCCTTCTGATATTACTCTTGCTTTCTATTTTGAATTTTTATTCAAACAAAAAACAGAAGATTTACTGTTATGCAGACTACTGCAATTTTTTTTCTTTATTATCACACTGGCCGATTCCCACCAAGGCAGGGTGGCCCGAAAAAGAAAAACTTTCACCATCATTCACTCCATCACTGTTTTGCCAGAAGGGTGCTTTACACTCCAGTTTTTAAACTGCAACATTAACACCCCTCCTTCAGAGTGCAGGCACTGTACTTCCCATCTCCAGGACTCAAGTCCGGCCTGCCGGTTTCCCTGAACCCCTTCATAAATGTTGTTTTGCTCACACTCCAACAGCACTTCAAGTATTAAAAACAATTTGTCTCCATTCACTCCTATCAAACACGCTCACGCATGCCTGCTAGAAGTCCAAACCCCTCGCACACAAAACCTCCTTACCCCCTCCCTCCAACCTTTCCTAGGCCGACCCCTACCCCGCCTTCCTTCCACTACAGACTGATACACTCTTGAAGTCATTCTGTTTCGCTCCATTCTCTCTACATGTCCGAACCACCTCAACAACCCTTCCTCAGCCCTTTTAACAACAGTTTTGGTAATCCCGCACCTCCTCCTAACTTTCCAAACTACAAATTCTCTGCATTATATTCACACCACACATACCCTCAGACATGACATCTCCACTGCCTCCAGCCTTCTCTCGTTTGCAACATTCATAAACCCATGCTTCACACCCAAAATAAGAGCGTTGGTAAAACTATACTCTCATACACCCCCTCTTTGCCTCCAAGGACAAAGTTCTTTGTCTCCACAGACTCCTAAGTGTACCACTCACCCTTTTCCCCTCATCAATTCTATGATTCACCTCATCTTTCATAACCCATCCGCTGACACGTCCACTCCCAAATATCTGAATACATTCACCTCCTCCCCTACTCTCTCCCTCCAATCTATATCCAATCTTTCATCACCTAATCTTTTTGTAATCCTCATAACCTTACTCCTTCCTGTATTCACTTTTAATTTTCTTCTTTTGAATACCCTACCAAATTCATCCACCAATCTCTACAACTACTCTTCAGAATCTCCCAAGAGCACAGTGTCATCAGCGAAGAGCAACTGTGACAACTCCACTTTATGCGGAATTCTTTATCTTTTAAATCCACGCCTCTTGCCAAAACCCTCGCATTTAGTTCTCTTACAACCCCATCTATAAATATATTAAACAACCATGGTGACATCACACATCCTTGTCTAAGGCCTACTTTTACTGGGAAATAATTTCCCTCTTTCCTAAATACTCTAACTTGAGCCTCACTATCCTCGTAAAAACTTTTCACTGCTTTCAGTAACCTACCTCCTACACCATACACCTGCAACATCTGAAACATTGCCCCCCTATCCACCCTGTCATACGCTTTTTCCAAATCCATAAATGCCACAAAGACCTCTTTAGCCTTATCTAAATACTGTTCATTATAAGTTTTCTGTAAACACCTGGTCCACACCCCCCCCTACCTTTCCTAAAAGCCTCCTTGTTCATCTGCTATCCTATTTTCCCCTCTTACTCTTAATTCTTTCAATAATAAAATCTACCATAAAACTTTACCAGGTATACCCAACAGACTTATCCCCCCATAATTTTTGCACTCTCTTTTGTCCCTTTGCCTTTATACAAAGGAACTATGCATGCTCTCTGCCAACCCCTAGGTACCTTACCCTCTTCCATACATTTATTAATTGCACCAACCACTCCAAAACTATATCCCCACCTGCTTTTAACATTTCTATCTTTATCCCATCAATCCGGCTGCCTTACCCCCTTTCATTTTACCTACTGCCTCACGAACTTCCCCCACACTTACAACTGGCTCTTCCTCACTCCTACAAGATGTTATTCCTCCTTGCCCTATACACAAAATCACAGCTTCCCTAACTTCATCAACATTTAACAATTCCTCAAAATATTCCCTCCATCTTCCCAATACCTCTAACTCTCCATTTAATAACTCTCTTCTCCTATTTTTAACTGACAAATCCATTTGTTCTCTAGGCTTCCTTAACTTGTTAATCTCACTCCAAAACTTTCTTATTTTTAACAAAATTTGTTGACAACATCTCACCCACTCTCTCATTTGCTCTCTTTTTACATTGCTTCACCACTCTCTTAACCTCTCTCTTTTTCTCCATATACTCTTCCCTCCTTGCATCACTTCTACTTTGTAAAAACTTCTCATATGCTAACTTTTTCTCCCTTACTACTCTCTTTACATCATCATTCCACCAATCGCTCCTCTTCCCTCCCGCACCCACTTTCCTGTAACCACAAACTTCTCCTGAACACACTAACACTACATTTTTAAACCTACCTCATACCTCTTCGACCCCATTGCCTATGCTCTCATTAGCCCATCTACCCTCAAATAGCTGTTTATATCTCACCCTAACTGCATCCTCTTTTAGTTTATAAACCTTCACCTCTCTCTTCCCTGATGCTTCTATTCTCCTTGTATCCCATCTACCTATTACTCTCAGTGTAGCTACAACTAGAAAGTGATCTGATATATCTGTGGCCCCTCTATAAACAGGTACATCCTGAAGTCTACTCACCAGTCTTTTATCTACCAATATATAATCCAACAAACTACAGTGGACCCCCGAATAATGATATTAATCCGTGCATGAGAGCTCATTGTTATGCGAAATTATCGTTATGCGGATGAATTTTCCCCATAAGAAATAATGGAAATCAAATTAATCCATGCAAGACACCCCAAAGTATGAAAAAAAAATATTTTTACCACATGAAATATTAATTTTAATACACACAAACTGAAAAGGCATGCACAATTAAATGACACTTACCTTTATTGAAGATCTGGTGATGATTGATGGGATGGGAGGAGGAGTCTCTCTTAATGTTTAGAAGGGGAATCCCCTTCCATTAAGACTTGAGGTGTCAAGTCCTTTTCTGGGGTTACTTCCCTTCTTCTTTTAATGCCACTAGGACCAGCTTCAGAGTCACTGGACTTCTGTCGCACAACATATCTGTCCATAGTGGCCTGTACCTCTCGTTCCTTTATGACTTCCCTAAAGTGTTTCACAACATTGTCAGTGTAATAGTCACCAGCACGGCTTGCAATAGCTGTGTGAGGGTGATTTTCATCCATAAAGGTTCGCACTTTCAGCCACATTGCACAGATTTCCTTAATCTTTGTAGTAGACAACTTCTTCAATTTCTCTCTCCCCTCCTCCGAACCAGTTTCCTCAGGTCTGGCCTCTTGCTGTTGAAGTTGATCTATCAGCTCATCAGTGGTTAGTTCTTCATTGTCCTCCTCCACCAACTCTTCCACATCATCCCACTAACCTCCAACCCCAAGGACTTCCCCAATGCCACAATTGATTCCTCAACTGGCATACTCCTCTCAGGGTTAGCCTCAAATCCTTCAAAATCCCTTTGGTCTAAACATTCTGGCCACAGTTTCTTCCAAGCAGAGTTCAAGGTCCTCTTAGTCACTCCCTCCTAAGCCTTACCTATAAGGTTTACACAATTGAGGATATTAAAGTGATCTCTCCAAAACTCTCTTAGAGTCATTGAGTTTCTGAGGTCACTAAAAAGCACCTTTCAAACAGAGCTTTTGTGTACATTTTTTTTGAAGTTTGCAATAACCTGCTGGTCCATGGGCTGCAGGAGAGGAGTGGTATTAGGAGGCAAAAACTTCACCTTAATGAACTTCATGTCTCCATAAAGTCGCTCTGCCACGTCTGTAGGATGACCAGGGGCATTGTCTAAAAACCAGGAGGCACTTAAGGTCTAATTTCTTTTCAGTTAGGTAATCTTTCACATTGGGGGCAAATGCATGGTGTAACCAGTCATAGAAAAAGTCCCTAGTGACCCATGCTTTACTGTTTGCCCTCCCCAGCACACACAAATTAGCTTGAGGATATTCTTTTGTCTGAACGCTCTGGGAGTTTCTGAGTGATACACTAATAAAGGCTTCACTTTGCAATCACCAGTAGCATTGGAACACATCAACAGAGTAAGCCTGTCTTTCATAGGCTTATGTCCTGGGAGTGCCTTTTCCTCCTCAGTAATGTAGGTTCTGCTTGGCATTTTCTTCCAAAACAGGCCTGTTTCATCACAATTAAACACTTGTTCAGGTTTCAGTCCTTCACTTTCTATGTACTCCTTGAATTCCTGCACATATTTTTCAGCTGCTTTGTGGTCCGAACTGGCAGTCTCACCATGCCTTATCACACTATGTATGCCACTACGCTTCTTAAATCTCTCAAACCAACCTTTGCTGGCCTTAAATTCACTCACATCATCACTAGTTGCAGGCATTTTTTTTAATTAAATCCTGATGCAACTTCCTAGCCTTTTTCACTTATGATCACTTGAGAGATGCTATCTCCTGCTATCTGTTTTTCATTTATCCACACCAATAAGAGTCTCTCAACATCTTCCATCACTTGCGATCTCTGTTTCGAAAACACAGTTGAACCTTTGGCAAGAACAGCTTCCTTGATTGCCTTTTTGTTGCCCACAATAGTAGCGATGGTTGACTGGGGTTTATTATACAACCTGGCCAGCTCGGAGACACGCACTCCACTTTCATACTTATCAATCATCTCTTTCTTCATCTCTATAGTAATTCTCACCCTTATTCCTGTAGGGTTGGCACTAGAAGCTTTTTTGGGGCCCATGGTCACTTATTTTGCAGATAAAATCACCAAAAACACTGTAATAATTCGAAATATTCCGATTGTATGCTTGGATGTTACCGCGGAGGCTGGCTGGTAAACAATGCCACCGGCGGAACACGTGAGGGTGGCTAAGGCCGCACATCAGACGCGTCTCGGACGAGCAGCGTTGAGCGGGTTTTTTAGCGGTATGAGAGGCAAAATCTTAGCGATAAAACGTATCGGTATGCGGATTTAACGTTATGTAAGGCCAACGGTATGCGGGGGTCCACTTTACTGTCATTTCGCCCTACATCATATCTTGTATACTTATTTATCCTCTTTTTCTTAAAATATGTATTACCTATAACTAAACCCCTTTCTATACAAAGTTCAATCAAAGGGCTCCCATTATCATTTACACCTGGCACCCCAAACTTACCTACCACACCCTCTCTAAAAGTTTCTCCTACTTTAGCAATCAGGTCCCCTACCACAATTACTCTCTCACTTGGTTCAAAGGCTCCTATACATTCACTTAACATCTCCCAAAATCTCTCTCTCTCTCTCTACATTCCTCTCTTCTCCAGGTGCATACACGCTTATTATGACCCACTTTTCACATCCAACCTTTACTTTAATAAACATAATTCTTGAATTTACACATTCATATTCTCTTTTCTCCTTCCATAACTGATCCTTCAACATTACTGCTACCCCTTCCTTTGCTCTAACTCCCTCAGATACTCCAGATTTAATCCCATTTATTTTCCCCCACCGAAACTCCCCTACCCCCTTCAGCTTTGTTTTGCTTAGGGCCAGGACATCCAACTTCTTTTCATTCATAACATTAGCAATCATCTGTTTCTTGTCATCTGCACTACATCCACACACATTCAAGCATAAATAATGTCAACTCATTCATCACTGCATATTAGAATGGCTACTTGAACATTTAATGGAAAAAGACATCATTTGTTTACTTTTGAACATCGGCAAAAATCAAACATTTCCCCTACTTTGAGCTACATTTGAAGGTTCTTTTCATAGTAAAACCAATCAAAATCACCTCTATTTCTATGTTTTCCATTCTATCAAATGAGACCAAGAAAATGAGAACACGCCCATAAATACTATACGAAAATAGACCACAAATTCGGCATTTTAATTACGAAAATGGTCGGAGTTTTTTTTTCTCATTACGCACTGCAGGATGTTTTTTGATATGGTGCACACTGACCACACAGACCCACACAGACCCATTCTCTCACATGTGAGCCTACCAGCTTTCTCCTGCTTGATTTGAAACCGCTAGAATTTATGAGTGTATATACGTCAAAAACGGTGGCTCATAAGACGTATCTATAAGACTGAAACAGCCAAAGGGTTAAAGCAAGTTTGTGAGCAGGAATCTCAACAGTGAAAGGTCTAAATGCATCAAGGAAGAATAGCAAAGAGCACAGTCTAGACAAGAGCTGAGAAGTACCAACTAGAAGAGTTCAATGAACATTATGGCTCTCATATGCAACACACCTTATTTACAGCTGAGCTCATTTAGAATACAATTCCATAATATTCATATTGTCAATTTTAATCAAACTGAATCCAATTAAACATCATTGGGATGTACGCTAGTTTCCTATAACCTATTCCAAAGTAACTTTATACAACTTGTACATACAGTAGAACCCCACTTTACAGCATTTTGTCTTACAGTGTTCCACTAATACAGACATTTCAAATTATGACCAAAACTCTCTATACAGCTCCCCCCACCTGACTTTCTAATACAGTCACCACAGATCACCTGGTTTATACACATTTTCCCTGAGCACGACTCTCCGTTATGTTTGGAAACTCTAAAATTTCAAGTATATGTACTCTGATAATTACTTATGTGTACCTGTACTTAAATAAACTTACTGTGCTGGCATGCAGGGACACATTAAAATCACTAAGTGTCTTATTACTCTTGAAAATGCCATATTAATAATAATAATAATAATAATACACCTACCATCCGACTTACGACCGAGTTCGGTTCTGAGAAATCGGTCGTAAGTCGAAATGGTCGTAAGTCGAATTTTACTACTGAATATCAACAAAACTTTTTGTAATGACTTTATTTTATTGTTTTATTTGGTATTTCATGTTTTACTTTACTTTTTATGTTGTTAGTACTGTATTTTATACTGTAAGGTTTAGGATAAACACTGTGTACAACACAAATAGTTGTTTATTTCCCAGAAATTTGGCATAAAAAACACGGTCACAAGTCGAATGGTCGTAAGTCGAGTGGTCGTAAGTCGAGCAGGTCGTAAGTCGGATGGTAGGTGTAATAATAATAATAATCACTCTAAGGTGCATTAAATGTCATATATTACATTAATATAGACATTATTATTATTATTATTATTATTATTATAATCAAAAAGAAGCGCTAAACCACAAGGGCTATACGGCGCTGCAGGGCAAGAAGGAAGCGAGGGTATCAGGTGGCAAAAGGGGAGATGGATGAGTAATAGGGTACGGAGAACAGCGGGGCAGTGGATAGTGAAAGGGTAGAGGGCAGCAAGAGATTGAGGTAGAAAGGGCTGAGGGGAGTGCGAAAGGTATCAGAGTTTGTGGAGTAAATCAGTCGTTGTCAAGAAGTCAATGAGAGAGTCAGGATTAACGGAGGGTCGGTCCATCAGCAAGAAGGGAAGGTAAAGAGAGAGTAGTAGAGCGGAGACGACGACGGAGGTAAATTCTGCATGCTCGTTGATAGAGAGGGCAGTCTAACAGAATGTGGCTAATCGATACTGAAACTTGACACTTCTCACAGAGAGGAACAGGGTGCCTCTCCATGAGATACCCATGAGTAAGACGAGTGTGGCCAATGTGAAGGCGGGAGAGAGTAGCCTCCCAACCTCAGCACTGATGACAAGAAGACGGCCAGTAACCTATGCTCGGTTTAATAGAATGAAGTTTGTTACCGAGCTGAGTTGACAATGTTGTTGCCAACGGGTGTGAAGGTGGGTAGCTATTACAGCAAAATAGTCCAGAAATGGAACACCTCTATGTGAAATTGGTAGGTCATGTACTGCTGATCGCGCAACAGTGTCTGTCTGTTCAATGCCCTGTACGTCAACATGACCAGGGACTCAACAAAAAACAATATCTTTATGCTTGGTATCTCAGAGATACGGCATAGCCAAAGGTGGATATGGAGAACTAGGGGGTGAGGTGTATCAAATTTCTGTATAGCCTGTAGAGCACTAAGGGAGTCTGAGACAACCACAAATGATGACACAGGCATAGATGCGATATGAGTAAGTGCTGCAAGAATGGCATACAATTCAGCAGTAAAAATGCTAGCCGAAGATAGTAAATGCTCTCGCACGATGCTGTGCGGAAACACTACTGTGAATCCAACGCAGTCAGAAGACTTAGAGCCATCTGTGTACACTGCGATGGCATGAGAATGAGAGTGGAAGTGGTCAAGAAAAAGATAGCGTGAAGCCACCGTAGGCAGTTGGGCTTTCGAGCAAGGGAGTGAGAAAGAACAGACCTGAACATTTGGAACTTCCCAGGGGGGTAGGGAAAAGTGAGATGCTACATGAACATATAAAGGTGGTACTGAAGGGAAGACAAGAGCGAATGTAGGCAAAGAGAGAAGGGATGGAGCAAACAGGGACGGCGAACAAATAAAGAATGTCTACTAATATCAGTGACCATTCTATAAATGGAATGATTGCGGAGATCATGAGAGCGTACATAGTATAGAAGGCAATGGGTATCACGGCGATCAGACAAGGATGGAACATTCACTTCTGCATAGAGGCTCTCAACAGGGGAAGAGCGAAAAGCACCAAGGCATAAACGTAATCCTTGGTGATGAATGGGGTTAAGGCTAGAGAGAGTAGCAGGAGAGGCCGCTGAATAGATCTGGTCACCATAATCAAGTTTCAATAAAATGAGGGCTGAATGTAGGCGAAGGAGAGTTCGACGATCAGCTCCCCATGAAAGATGAGCAAGGGCTTTAACCCTTTCAGGGTTTCGGCCATACTAGTACAGCTTATGCACCAGGGTTTTTGACGTACTAGTATGCCTAAATTCTAGCGCCCTCAAATCTAGTGAGAGAAAGCTGGTAGGCCTACATATGAAAGAATGGGTCTATGTGGTCAGTGTGCACAGTATAAAAAAAATCCTGCAGCACACAGTGCGTAATGAGAAAAAAAACTTTGACCGTGTTTTTGGATTAAAATGGATTAAAACAGAGACTCTGCACTGTATTTTCGTATGGTATTTATTGTTGTATTCTAGTTTTCCTGGTCTCATTGTATAGAATGGAAGACATATTACAAAAATTGAGATGATTTTGACTGGTTTTACAAAGAAAAGTACCTTGAAATTGAGCTCAAAGTAGCAGAAATGTTCGATTTTTACCAAAGTTCAAAAGTAAACAAATCATGCTATGAGTGCAATACACATCAACTGGTGAGACTAATATTCTTTCACAAATGCGCTGATATTATTCATACCATTTCTACACTAATGCAGAAGTCTGCCTAACACTAAATCTTCTATTTTTTTGTGAGAATAAAAATTCAAAGTGGAAAGCAAAAGAATGTAAGAGGGGCATGGGGACGTGACTAATGAACAGAGGAAATGTTATTTTAGTGCCAGGAATGTCTTTCTTGTTTATTCTGGACCCTATTCGGAAATTGGCATCTTTTGAAATTTGTGTGAAATTGGCAAAATTGCTAAATTCTGACCACTGTATTGGATAGTTGAAATCGGTAAATGGGTGGTTTCTTCTACTCACTCGATAGAAAAAATAGAGTTCTAGAGAAATAGTTATGATTTTTGTCGACAAGTACACTGGAATTGGCCGAAAATAGGGCTCAAAGTGGGCAAAATCGCCGATGCGTAAACATCGGTGAGACCACTAACTTCGCGAGAGCATAATTCCTTAAGTTTTCCATCAAATTTCATACTTTTGGTGTCATTATGATCGGGAAAAGATTCTCTATCTTTTCACAATCAAAAAAAAATTTTTTTTTTTTTTTTAAATTTGGCCGACCCTGAGAACAATTCTCTGAGAGGGCCTGACGGCCCTGAAAGGGTTAAGAAGATTCAGCCAGCTGTGACAAGTTGCCTTCAGAGAGGTAATGTGAGGTTTCCAGGATAACCTACGGTCGAAGAGAAGGCCTAGAAACCTGACTATCACGTTCAGGGATACGGGAGCCATAGAAGTACAAAGGATGATCAGAGATGACAGAGCGTCTAGTGAAAGTAATTTGGTGAGTTTTGGTACTGGAAAATTTAAACCCATGCGTGGTGGCCCAACTGGAAACACGGTTGACTGCATTCTGGAGAGAAACTGTAATGAGGTGACAGTCAGCGCCTGCACAAGCAATAGCGAAGTCATCAACAGAGTGATGACCAAATATTGGATAGAAGAACAGAGGCCAAATCATTTATAGCAAGGAGAAAAAGTGTTGTGCTCAGAACACATCCCTGAGGGACACCTTCAGCTTGGACAAAGTCCAAGGAGAGCACATTATTAACTCAAACACGGAAATGTCTGTCAGTTAAAAAGTTCTTAATGAAGGATGGTAGATTGCCTCGGAGGCCAAAATATTATACCTCCAAGTTGCCATATGCCTTCTCAAGGTCAAAAAATATGGCAATAACCGAGTGGTTATTCACAAAGGCATTACGAACATACGTATCAAAGCATAGTCAGGGGTCTATGGTAGATCAGCCCTTACGAAAGCCATATTGACTAGTGGAGAGACTGTTGTGTGTATCTAAATACCACATTAAATGTCGATTTACGAGACGTTCCATCACTTTGCAAATTGCACTGGTAAGAGCAATGGGACGATAGTGGGAGGCATTATGTCGTGTAGTACCTGGCTTGCGGAAAGGGACAACAATGGCAATTTCCACAGCTGGGGAAGAACTCCTTGTGACCAAATAAGATTGAAGTGGCGTAACAGGACCGCAAGGGCAGACTTATGTAAATGTTGTAACATCCGAATATGAATGTCGTCAGGCCCAGCTGCCGATGATCGGCAAGCTGAGAGTGTTGCCTCCAGTTCCCAAAGTGTAAAAGGCACATTATACTGTTCTTTTCTGAGAGAAGAAAAGTCAAAGGGTACTAACTCTCTGGCAGACTTTGAGGAAAGAAACGAGGGGCATAGATGGAGCCCCTGGGAAATACGGACCAGATGATTGCCAATTTCAATGGCAACGTCAAGAGGGTTTGCTAAATCAACACCAGCGACCCATAGAACAGGAGCCAGGTCAGGAGAGTATTTACCACTCAATTTCCTTACTTTTTTCCAGACTGCACTCATAGAAGAAGCAGAGGTGATGGTGGAAACAATCTCGCCAGCAAGTGCCTTTAGTGTCACGGATGACGTGGCGATTCTGCTTAAAATCAAGAAGTCTCTCATTGGTTCCACTGTACCGGTACCTGCCCCATGCAGCACGTTTCAAATGTACTGCACGAGCACAAGCAGGAGACCACTAAGGCATGCACTTCTGAGAATGCCTGCCTGAGGTTTGGGGTATAGAATGAGAAGCTGCGGTTAAAACTGATGTCAAGAAGAGGTGTAGGAGCACATCAATGGAGGATGAAGAAGGAACCTCACTAAAAGCAGTGAGTTGCGAGTAAAGGTCCCAATTTCCCCTATCAAATTGCCAGCGAGGGCTACGGAAAGGTGGTGAATATGAAGAAGTAACAATGATTGGAAAATGATCGCTGTCATGTAAGTACGGTAGAACAGACCAGGTGAAGTCTGGTGCAGTGGAGGAAGAGCAGACCGATAGATCGATGCAAGAGAGAGTATGAGTACAAGGATCAAAATGGGTGGGAGTACCCGTATTTAAAACATGGAGGGGGTGAGAGGCGAGAAAAGCCTCCAACTGAATGCCACGTGAGTCACAATGAGACCCCCCCCCAGAGGAAATGGCAGGCATTAAAATTGCCAAGTTACAGAAGTGGTGGTGGTAAGGATTAAACAAGAAAGGCAAAATCTGGGATAGAAAATGCCCAAGAAGGAGCGAGATATAAAGAACATATTGTAACCACTTATTCAAGTGGATACGGGCTGCAGTGTAATGCAGTGAGGTATGGACAAATAGTTGACAGTACGGAATATCATTGCGTAGAAGAAGGGCACTTTCATTAAAGGTCCCATCTGAGAAAGGATCCGAAGAATACAATAAATTATAGCCTGAGATTGGTTGGAAAACAGCAGAGTGTAATTTTGGTTCTTGTAAGCAAACACCTGGAAAGCAACATCTGAAGCTCACCCCGATTACCCCTGAGGCCGCAGATATTCCACTGTAAATAGGCCATGACTGGCAATGAGGAAAATACCAGGAATCCGTAGGGAAGGGCACCTACGGACTAGAGGGGTTAGAAAAGTCTCCGTGCAGTGGCATCGGAAGACGTTCAAGCAGCGAAGGAACGGAGCGTCGCGAAGAATGGAGTTGTGGAGATGGAGAAGAGGGAAGAGAAGGAACAGGAGGTGGATCAGTGTCCATTGAAGGTTTAGTCTCTGCAATATATTCTGAAATAGCGTCAAGTGTTTCTGAATTCAAAGACGTTGTATGGGAGACAATATTGGAGATAGAAGGAGGAGGGTGAGTAAAGATTGAGACAGTAATGGACTGTACTAAAGTAGGGGGGGAAGGGGGACGAAAGCGTGTTGGGAATTGGAGAAGTAGTGTGGGAGAGGACAGAAGAGGCAGAAACCTGGGAGGTGGCAGAAGAGGGAGAGACTTGGGAGGGAGGCACAGAACAAGGAGGGGGTGAACCTCCACACTTGTAATAGAGCCAGTGAGAGGGGAAGAACCAGGTACAGAGACTGGAAAGGTAAAATGCGGGGGCAGAAGAAGGGAAGGAGGGGGAAAGGAAGATTTGAGCAAAGGGGATTTTTTGGACTTCTGAAAAGCAGAGGGGCGATTGGTAAAAGGTGTCGTACGAGATCTTGTCGATACCGGGGCTTGTGAGTGAGAACTCGAAGATGTCAGAAGAGACTGAGGTGTTGAAGTAGGGACGTCTGAGCCCAGGACAGCAAAAGAATTAGATACAGGAGTGACTATGGGAGGGGTAACAACAGAGGAGGCTGCAGAAGATGGGACCCCAGAAGTGGGGGGACGTTTTGAAACATGAGAATAAGAAACACAGGGTAGTCTTCCTTGGAGGCGGAGATGAGAAACTGCCATAGCATAAGGGAGACCTTCTGCTTCTTTGAGGCAACGGATTTCACGCTAATTTAAGTAGACCTGGCAACGGCGAGAGTATGAAGGGTGAGCCTCATGACAATTAAGGCAAAAGGGAGGTTGACTGCAAGATGTATTAGAACGGTCGTCGGCACCACAGACTGGGCATTCAGCTATAGATCTGCAATATTTTGCTGGGTGACCAAAATGCCAGCAATTTCTACACTGCTGCTGTGTATAGATCACCTTTCGAACTTGTAGCCGATGTCCTGCGACATATACAGAGGACGGGAGTTCACAGCTGTCGAAAGTTAATTGAGCCACATTGCAAGAGTATCGTCTCCGCTCGTGGGCAGGAAGGACATAAGTGTCTACTTTGAGGACTGGGAGATCCTGGAGTTCCAGCTGTTCAACAATGTCACTGCCACATGTCTGGAAATTCTGTTGGACTATAGTATGGGGCAGAATGACAGTGCCACTACAAGAATTGAGAGAATGATGTTTCTCAGCAGTGATAGGAATAGTATCGATATACAAAAGGAGAGAAAGATCATGAGCTTGGGTAGCATTCTGGACAGTGACGATGCGCATACCGCTCCTGAGAGCATGAAATGAAATATCTCTACCAACATGGCGTAGGAGCGCTCTTGCCAATTCTATGGTCGGAAAGATAGGCAATAGAAGTAGTCAGTCTTAAAGTAAAGAATTTAGTCCATTGTGTGGTCTGAAACCGAGCGTGGAGAGGGAGTGCATGACATGTCAGTCTTTTCCGAGTAGAATGGGAAGGTAATGAAGTAACATTATCAGGAGATTGTCATTGGCATTTAGAAGTGGGACCAGAGTTGGTCCGACGTGGGACGGGCTGGTGATTCAAAAATTGCCGTACCATAGAGGGAGAGGCCAGAAGCATAGTCAAAGGAGGGCGGAGGTCAGACATATCGGAGGAGTCAGTTGAGGCGCCGGTACCTGAAGCTGGTGATGAAACAGCACCAGCAAGAGGTACAGGGGCATCAGGAGTGTCTAAAGAGTGGTCAAAAAACGAGGCAGGGTCAGAACGGGGTGTGGTATCAGTAAGGGGCCCGGGGGTAGCAGGTTCATGGACTAGGGCTTCCATGGTTAGGTTACTCCTTTCTTTTTGTTTTTAAGAAAAAAAAAAAGAAAAGAAAAGAAAAACAGAAAAAGAAAAAGGGGGAACAGGGAGGAATAGTTCCTAGGAGGAACGAAAGGGCCAGAAATCACCCTCCGCGCCCAAGAGGACCTCAACACCACAAGTAGTGCAGATGCGGCATGGAACCCGTGCCATACCCTACCCTTCATGCCAGTAAACCAGCAATCCCGGATAGCAACCTCACATCTGCTGAGCTACCTCGGTGGACAAAAGAGAGGGCGGCCAGATATCCGGCACAAAGCATACCTCCTTTGGCCACCACCCCCGGAATCTGAAAGGCGGCCTCCAGAGATACACCTGTCACCCGAAAGACACCCAAAGCCACCCCCCGGAAGACCGGAGAGAGAACGGGATATCCCCAGGCAATCCAGATTCCATGGCAAACTACACCACCGCCAAGAACCTCAACGGAATGGGATTGGCCCCGGTGCCCTTCCCCCTACCTAGGAATCAGTAGGCCTGTGGGAATAATCCCAAAGGCCAAAAAGAGGAAGGGAATAAGGGAGGGATGGGGGGGGGGAGGAGGAGTAAAGAAAAAAGGGAGGATCGGGAGGATGGGATAGGGAAGGGGGGATTGGGGGGTAATTAGGTTAGGTCTGAGGAAGGAGATCAGCAGGTTTAATTCCTCAGACCAAGAGCCTCTTCACCACGCCAAGGAGCTCCCCTTGAAGAGGATTAATATAGACATTATAATTAATCCATCTAGATACGTAATAAACATGCTACGTAACATATAAACATGATGAATGCACCCATGGTAGAATAAGTTAACACAAATATGAAATGTTTTTCCAGTTGTCTTGTCGGAGTGTCAGAAAGAATAAGGTTTTCTCTAGCTCAACACCAAAGAAAATGTGTACACAATAGTATTACTGGGGATAACTGTAGAAAATTATTATGCCTTCACTCAGAGCAGCATTCCTTCTAAAAATGGTGTTACATGAGAATGGGAGTGTTACACTTTATTTATTATACTGTACCAATATGGAGACAAATAACAAAAAAAAGGCACAATACCATGACTGGAACAATACACAAATAACCCACACATAGAAGAGAGGAGCTTACGACGACGTTTCGGTCTAACTTGGTCCAAGTCGGACTGAAACGTTGTCGTAAGCTCCTCTATGTGCGGGTTATTTGTGTAATATGGAGACAACTTGTACACAATGTAAGGTGTTTGTATTATGATATAAACTTCACAGACATGAAAATCAACGTGTATCAACCACAAGCAGAGACGTTCGTCTGTTTACATACTCTACGGCTCTGCCCTCTCTCATTCACTTGTTCTCTCTCTTGTTTATTCATTTTTATATTGTTTACTCACCTTTCACCCTACATTAAGACTACAAATATTTTAGGGTAGGTAATATGTATTGTATATGCATTTTATCTCTCGAGGGCACTTTAAATGTTATAGTATATTATGTGTGGGTGGGTTGACCAGGAGGGCTATCATACCTGCCACACCTGACTTCTTACAATAAATACTACTCACCTTCGACCCTACATTAAGACTACAAATATTCTGAGGTAAGTAATGAGTGCTCTGTGTGTGTATTTTACTTTTTATGGTTTTTTAATGCCTAATTCAACTGCTAACTTAATATATGTTAGTGTAAACTTGTTATCTGACATTTATAAGTGGACAAAATGGCCTTCTGCTTGCTGGTGATAGCCTGGAACCTAACCTGCCACGTAAGTGCGGTCCTACTGTATCCTTTTTAGTAAAAATCATTTATTATTACAGTCAGTATATGCACAGCAGTGTGAACTGCTATGTCAAATAGTTTGTTTCTTCAACAAGCCAAGTTAAAATCACCTAGACATTATTTAACTTAAATACACCATACATGTCATATTTTATAAATTAAATGGTTTGTGTCCTATTTAATAGTGAAATCAAGCCAAATGTGCAAAAAAAATATTGCACTGCTGGTGTGTGTGGGGTGTGCTATGAACACTCGGTGGTGCTCCCCCTCCTCCCGGAGGTGCTAATCTGCATCACCACCTTTAATTAACTTTCAAAATAAATTTTTCTGGGATCACACTGTAGATTTTTACATAGATATTATTATAATTCTAAAGTTAAGGAGCGTAATATTTTTAATTCACATAATTTAATTAGCAGCAGTAAATTTAAAAATTTCTATTTGCTTATTTAATAAATTTAATTTAAAACTCAGAGATTTCATGAACATGCTGAATCAAATCTTCATTTTTTGCTATTCTTACCCCATATTAACATAAATGATGACCCATAAGCACTACATGGGAGCTTTGTACAAATTCACGTAGATTTAAGGATTATGCTAGGTGGGTTTCCAAAGGTATTTACATCTGATCCTTTGGAAGAATATCATTCCAGGTGTGCACTATGATCCTGGAATGCTTGTAAAAGTTAGATAGTAAATGCAAGATAATGGCTTCATGAGGTGTGCTGTTTGATCTCCTTTGTTCTGCCTGAGAGGTGAAGCTATTCAGCCTCCTCCTGTGACCAGTGACCAGTCCATTCCTCCAAAACTCTTTTCACATAGTGAAGAGAGTGCTCGAAACAGGGACTTGCCTGTTAAGCAGCTAAGCGGTGATCAGTGCTGATGGGCGCAGGAAACGCCTTAGTGCTGGCAGGCAGGCAGGATAACCATCCGGTTTAGATGACATCATTGACCTGGTGGGACATGTGAAGTATGTGTCAAAGATGGATCTGTTGAAGGGATACGATCAGGTTCCTTTGACAGATAGGGTGATGGAGATCTCTGCCTTACCATAAAAGGGGCTTATATTATAAAGTACTGTAATGGTACCAGGATGTGAAACAATCCTTATAACTTGGGTCACAAACAGATTGCAGGGCATGGAAGCATACCTGGATATCTTACTGTTAGTGACGACTAGGATTAACACGTTGCACTTGGAGGTTTCAAGTTACATCAATACCACTTGATGGTCAGGCTGGCAAAGAGAGAGTTTGGGCAGACAAATGTGATTTTCCTGGATGATGTCGCTAGGCAAGGCACAGTAAACAAAAGAGGCAATTATGCGATGAGGCATTTGAGCATGCCTGGGTTTTACCAACATTTTTATCAGAATTTCTCTCGTGTAACTCTTATATTGCCTTTGCTGTTAAGTCCAAAGCATAATGGGATGAAAAATGCCAGAAAACCTTCACAAACATCCAAAAGACTGCTCAGCATTGCTCCAATACTGCATACAGATCCCAATTTTAATGCAACTTTTGTAGTGCAACTGGATTCTGGTAAGATAATAATTAGTGCTTATCAATATCAGCAGCATATGTTTTAATTCTGCAATGACTGAAGAAACATCAGAAGAATTACAGAATCACATAGAAAGAGGTGTTCACCTTGGTACAGTATTAACATTAACACTGACATGTACTTGGGCACATCACCTCATCCAATTAAGTATATATACTCTGATCACAGTCCACTCACTCTTATCCATATTAATGCTCATTGATGCATTGGGCTTTGCATATTCACAGTGACTCGTGGCCTGGTGGCAAAAGCTCTAACTTTACACGGTGAGTGTCCAGGTTCGATTCCTGGCAAGGGTTGAAACACTGGGCATGTTTCCTTACACCGGTTGTCTATGTTCACCCATTAGTATAAAATGGGTACCTGGGTGTTAGTCGACTGGTGTGGGTCGCATCCTGGGGACAAAATTGACTTAATTTGCCAGAAATGCTCTGCATAACAAGCGGTTTTCTATATAGTAATGTGTCATTGATGTCAACTAGGCCTTTATACCCTGTACATGCACTTGTAGAAATAAAGACATCATTCTTCTTCTTTCAACAAACCGGCTGTATCCCACTGAAGCAGGGTGGCACAAGGTGGCACAAAGAGAAAAACAAAAATTTCTCTTTTCAACTTTAGTAATTTATACAGGATAAGGGGTTACTAGCCCCTTGCTCCCGGCATTTTAGTCGCCTCTTATGACATACATGGCTTACAGAGGAAGAATTCTGTTCCATTTCCCCATGGAGAGAATAAAGACATTATTATATTATAAAAAGGACCTCAAAATACTGGCTGACATGTTACTCAGGTGACTCATGTGTAACACCTTGTATGAAGGAATTATAAAACAAGACACTCATGTAACATTTAATTATCTTTATTGCAGGCACATTTTTACCTACTCAACAGCTTCTTCAGTCAAAATACAGAAGTGAAAAATACTAGAGACAATTGAGTAGTGAGAAGACATGAGGTGATTAGTCCCTCAGCCTTGGTAAGAGTTCAGTTTCACAACTTCAATCACTTATCACAATGATGCACATTACAAGTTTTTTGTTTTAATAATAGAAGTTGTCTCCCAATATAGACCGACTCCCCGTCTCCCCCCAAAAATAATCACTGATTCAATAGCTCTTTTCATCTGTCAAATGTGTGCAGATATTACAATTTTACAATAAGCCACACATAAAAGGAAACTCGTGATGATGCTCGGTCTGTCTCCAATAACTGTCAGGTCATAGTGACCAGACAATGGCTCAGGATGAACCAATATGCCATCACAAGTTTCCTCTCTTAAATGCAGGTTATTTGTAAATTGTTCTAGCCACGTAATAGTGGCTATACTTTTAATTACGCTATGAATGACCCTGCATCAGAGTTTAGGCACTGTACTTCTCACCTCTAAGTCTCAAGTCCAACTGGTTTCCCCTGAATAACTTCATAAAATGAAACTTTCCTCCTATACTAATAGCATGACAAAAGAAACCATTTTTTCTTCACTTTCACTAATCAAACAGGTGCGCTGTCTCTCTCATATATATATATTCTTTCTTTCTTTCAACACACCGGCCGTATCCCACAAAGGCAGGGCGGCCCAAAAAGAAAAACGAAAGTTTCTCTTAAATTTAGCAATTTATATGGGAGAAGGGGTTACTAGCCCCTTGCTCCCGGCATTTTAGTCGCCTCTTACAACACGCATGGCCTACGGAGGAAGAATTCTGTTCCACTTCCCCATGGAGATAAGAGGAAATGAACAAGAACAAGAACTAGAAAGAAAACAGAAGAATACCCAGAGGGGTGTGTATATATATATATGCTTGTACATGTATGTGTAGTGTGACCTAAGTGCAAGTAGAAGTAGCAAGACATACCTGAAATCTTGCATGTTTATGAGACAGACAAAAGACACCAGCAATCCTGCCATCATGTAAAACAATTACAGGTTTTCATTGTACACTCACTTGGCAGGACGGTAGTACCTCCCTGGGCGGTTGCTCTTTACCAACCTACTACCTTAGGATATATATATATATATATACAGTGGACCCCCGCTTAACGATCACCTCCAAATGCGACTAATTATGTAAGTGTATTTATGTAAGTGCGTTTGTACGTGTATGTTTGGGGGTCTGAAATGGACTAATCTACTTCACAATATTCCTTATGGGAAAAAATTCGGTCAGTACTGGCACCTGAACATACTACTGGAATGAAAAAAGTTCGTTAAACGGGGGTCCACTGTGTGTGTATGTATGTATGTATGTATGTGTTTTAAAATATATATATATATATATACAGTGGACCCCCGGTTAACGAACTTTTTCATTCCAGTAGTATGTTCAGGTGCCAGTACTGACCGAATTTTTTCCCATAAGGAATATTGTGAAGTAATTAGTCCATTTCAGACCCCCAAACATACACGTACAAACGCACTTACATAAATACACTTACATAATTGGTCGCATTTGGAGGCGATCGTTAAGCGGGGGTCCACTGTATATATATATATATATATATATATATAATATATAAAATATATATATATATATATATATATATATATATATATATATATATATTTATTTATTTCAACAAGTTGGCCGTCTCCCACCGAGGCAGGGTGACAAAAAAAAGAAAAAATCCCCAAAAAGAAAATGCTTTTATCATCATTCAACACTTTCACCACACTCACACATAATCACTGTTTTTGCAGAGGTGCTCAGAATACAACAGTTTAGAAGCATATAAGTATAAAGATACACAACATATCCCTCCAAACTGAAAATATCCCAAACCCCTCCTTTAAAGTGCAGGCATTGTACTATATGATAATAACCGGTTTCCCTGAATCCCTTCACTAAATATTACCCTGCTCACACTCCAACAGATTGTCAGGTCCCAAATACCATTTGTCTCCATTCATCCTACTAAAATGTCCCGCA
>NC_069430.1:11557850-11610581 GCF_026875155.1 Cherax quadricarinatus | reverse complement strand
AATGTATGCAAAGGCCCAAAATCGAACACCCTACCTGAAAATTCCAAAACGCAGACACATTCATCACCTTCAAAACTACCATCAGAAAACTCTTATCTCCCCGATACACCCTGTCAACTAATAATACGAATACCACCTGGTGGTTCACACTTACACTCACTCACCCATTTGACCATAAACAGAAATATCAATCTCAATCTCAAAATAATGAATCTTAACTAGTCAAAAGTTGGCCTGTGATACTCCAATACTGAAACTATGTATAGTGCCAAAACAAAAGCATTCACATTGCTAAACTCACAACTAGTATTTAGTCACTTAGCCATAATACCAACTTATCTCATAATTCTGTAACATTTTAAACCTAAGATTTAATATAAGTCTGCCCGAAATGCCTAGCCATGCTAGGCGTTCTAGTGGTACACTCTGTAATTATTATTTTACTACATGTAAACCACACAATAACCAAATTCTGTAAACTCACCATTGTAATACTTAGAGAATAAAGTTTGAATTTGAATTTGAATAGGCCTGTATGCAACTGGCAGTGCATGCCCAGTACGTACCAGTGTCTCTTGTCTATCTAGAAGCTAGTGTCCGTGTCTGCATAGTTGTACTAGGGGATACACACCCCCTTGGATATAGGAATTTCTGAGGTGCAGGCAGGTCACTAATAACGATTGAATACTGCAGGAATTAAAGCTCCCGGTTGCACGTGGTTTCTGAGGGGAAGTCCAAAGGAGCTAAGCTTAGGAAGGTTGAAGATCAGGATATTTGCTGCAACACCAAGTAAGTTAGTCCTTTATACGTGCATGCAGGCGAGTTTCTTGCAACATCGATCATTTGTGAAAATCTGTCCTATAAGCCACTTGTGAGGCTGAGGTACCGACCTCAGAGCTCAGTGTCAACAGAGTTTGCCAGGGTAGGTGACTCACTTGGAGGCAGTTCACACAAATTTTCACAAAAGTGGTCCTTCGAAAACCGTGATGTGGAATAGCTAGGTTAAGCTATCATAGCTAGGCCACAGTTAGGAACCAGTTTAACAGAGTTAGGTTAAGTTAGCACACCCAGGCCCAGAGTTGCACAGAGGCTAGGCCAAGCTGACTAAACACAGAAGTTATTATTTGCAGTAATTTACAGGCAGGCCAGGTAGGCTAGAGAAGCTTGTGAATTTAATTATTTACAGTGATTACAAGTAATCCAGAGTAGGAGACTTGTGTGTTAATTACTTACAGTGGATTTGCAAGGTAGCCACAGTTAGGCTAGGCTTGTGCAATATTTACAGCAGTTATAGTAGCTAGGACAGATTTAACCCAGTTATTATTTACAGGGAGTTCTAAAAGCCAGGTTTAAGTTATAGCACACTAGTTAGGTTAGGATTTACCTTATCCAACCATCCACACTAGACAGAGTAAACTGGGCAGTTAGGCCAAGCTATTTACATACATTATTCATTTCCTGTTTCACAAGTTGAATTGTTGAATTTACTTGTGCGAATTAAGTGATTTTTTAATTTGTATACTGCATTTTTATTGTGTGATTTGCATTGTCTTTGATTCATTTTAATGTGGGATTTGTGAATTGTACCTGAGACTAGGTTAAGTCCTGTAATTATTTGCTGACATTGTACAGGAAATTGCTAGGTTAAGCTTTCACATCGATACACATTTCGATTGGGATTTGAGAGCTAACGGTGTACATTTTTTATTCAGAGTAGAGTCAATATAATAAAGGGAGTTGTCGAGCTTGTTGAGAAGCCTTGAGACTCATTCATTCTTGCCTAATACCGTTCGTGCTGTGGGGTGGGCTAATTGAAGTACAAATTAGTTCCGTGATCTTAACTAAACCGCAACTATGGTAGGTGAAGATGTAGTACCAGCTGTCCCAGCTCTAAGTCAATTAAAGCGGTCTATGGGAGCCTATAAGGGACGCCTGAGCAAAGCATGTGAGGAGTGTCGTATGGTCAGGCAAGATCAGGACGTAGACTGGGAGGAACTAGAGAGTTGCCTGAAACCTTTGGAGCAAAGACTGGAGGCCTTTGAGAGATCATTTATCCTTTATGAGACAGAGGCCTATACTACAGGTGAGTCTGAATATACAGTCGAAGTAGCACGGACGGACTATGGCGAACGAAGGGCAGAGTGTAAAGCAGAGATGAGACTCTGCAGGCAGTTAATAAAGACTTTGAAGGCTGGTACAGCAGGGGGAGCAAATGTTTCAAGGAACACAAACAACAGCACGCCTGTTAATGTGTTGCCCAGATTGCCCCAGTTGAATTTACCAACGTCGACGGAACCTTAACAGAGTACATTGCTTTCTGGGATCAGTTTAAAGCCCAGATAGATGACAGAGACGATTTGTCAGATGCCGTCAAATTACAATATTTAGGTTCACAGCTCAAGGGTAAAGCCTTGGACTTGGTCCGGCATTACCAAACCACCGACACCAATTACCAACATGCCAAAGACCAATTAAAGGACACGTTTGGCAACACTGAGGAGATAAAGGTAGCTATACTTTATCGGTTGTTGGATCTAGAGGCTTGTCGCCATGACCATCAGAGCCTAGAGAAGTTCCAAATCGAAGTTATGAGTTTGACGAATAGTCTTAAAGATTTACATGATTGGGGTAAGTTGGAATGGTTCATCAGTCAGGTGATTCAGAGGAAACTGGCTGGCACTACAGTGCATGAGTTGCACTTAAAATATCGGACGAATAGGTTCACCATACAACAAATTGTTGAGGGGTTGGGAGATCTCGTTTCTCATTTGAGTATAGGTGTGAGAGAAGAGTCACCACCATCGCCACATAAAAACCCAGAAAGTTACTCAAAGATCTCGAGAGATCAGTCTAAAGCTCGTACGACTAACGTTGGAGTGTACTATGGTAAAGAAGTGTCAAAGGTAAGAACCTCTAAGCAGAACCTTAGAGGCACTCATGCCAGAATATGTGTGTTCTGTGAAGGCGAACACGCTAACACGAGTTGCCCGGAGTATACAACACTGAGCAGTAGGCAACGGAGACTAAGGGAGTTGAGACTCTGCTTCAAGTGTTGTGGGGAACACTTTGCGAGAGACTATGGCACCCAGCTCAGTGAGTGTCGAGTCTGTTGCAAAGGTAAGCACCATACTGCACTATGTACCAATAATTTAAGGGAATCCCAGGCTAGTAGGAGTGAAGTCTCTAATCCGAGTGAGAATCACGGAGGTGCTGCCCTACCTACAGTCATGGCAAAGGTTGTGAATGGGCACAGGTCCGAAACAACCCGATTATTCTTTGACCCAGGAGCACAAGTATCCTTGATAACAAAGAAGTTGGTGGCTAAATTAAAGTTGAAGGCCACAAAGAAAGTTAGTATGATGTTGGGAGGGGCTATAAGTCAGGTCCCACCCAAATCTTGTGATGTGGTGGATGTCACAGTCAAATTAGGTGGACATTGCAGAGACATTACAGCCTTGGTGGTAGAGACATTACCCACGGCAATTACAGCGAGAGGTCTTGCTGCAGCAGCTAAGCGATTGAAAGACCTTGACGTGAAGCTGGCAGACCAGGGAATTACCACTGACACAGTCAGAAATGTAGGTATCCTGGTGGGAGTCAATCATATAGATGGCTTCCTGTCTACACGACGGACGTCTAAGGAAGGAATCGGTTTATACAGATCCCCAGTAGGATACATCATAGGCGGCAGGATTCCACCTGAATTCCCTGCCATGCCAGATAGAGGAGAAGCTGTCCCCATGATAGCTGGGGGAGTAGTGATAATGAGTACCAGTATACACGATGAACTGCCAGGGAAGGTGAACCAGGTAGGGAGTGACGAACACTCGAGCACCTTGGGAAAACACTTCTACAGGGTACGTAAAGAGGGAGATAGATTGTCATTAAATCCAGGGAACCTCGTATCAGTGGGAGGAAAGGCTACCAGGGCATGTGGGCCACTGGGTGGGAAAGTACGGAGCCACTCAGTCAAGGCTAGACATATGAAAGATGTTAAAGTTAAGGGAAAGGGTGCTAAGACCACTGGAACCAAGTAGTTTACACCCTCAGAGGTCCGCGCAGGGGAAACTGGACGGTTGAAGTTAGGCCGGAGTCTGCTCGACGAGAGTGGCCGGACGGCACTCGTGTCCAGGGTCCGCCGTGGGGGCTCGCGGAAGGTGAACTTGATTTAGACTTAGCGCCTACCTTCGCGGGCGGGAGGATGTGGAAATTTATTTGGTCCCAAAAGTTCCACAGGACAGATACGGCGTATCCAGGGATCCCAGCAAGGCCGTAATGGAACGGCTGAGCTGGGTGGCCCTTAAACCCACCCAAACAAAAAGCGTTCTCCCCGAGTTGGCGTGATTTGTAAGCACTATTTAATATATAGATTTACCCTTCAGGGAAGGAGTAGGTAGTTTTACTGTTAGTATATTAATATTAGGTTTACTAAGGCAACTGTAGATAATAATAATGTGGACCTAAGACCTTAACATAGGTAGTAATAGGCTGATAATGTAGGCAAACACTAGGTTAAGTTAGCTAGGGAGAACTGGCAGCCCTAGTTTGAACTACGAGGCGCGGGTCTCAAAGACACAATAGCGTTCTTCTGTAGACAGACACCAACTGGACAACACGTGCCGTGATCAGCAGATGGCGCCCCCCCCACGTGTCTTCACGTTTGAGACCTGGGGAAATCTGGTAGAGGCACCTCGATGTACCGTAGATGACCTCCTCCGTCAGACCCATACAGTAAGACAAAACCTCCACTTTCTCTTAGAATTTCTGGCCAGTGTCTGGGGAAAAATTGTGAGTGAATTGAACTGTAGGCCTGTATGCAACTGGCAGTGCATGCCCAGTATGTACCAGTGTCTCTTGTCTACCTAAAAGCTAGTGTCCGTGTCTGGATAGTTGTACTAGGGGATACACATCCCCTTGGATATAGGAATTTCTGAGGTGCAAGCAGGTCACTAATTATGATTGAATATTGCAGGAATTAAAGCTCCCGGTTGCACGTGGTTTCTGAGGGGAAGTCCAAAGGGGCTAAGCTTAGGAAGGTTGAAGATCAGGATATTTGCTGCAACACCAAGTAAGTTAGTCCTTCATACATGCATGCAGGCGAGTTTCTTCCAACATCAATCATTTGTGAAAATCTGTCCTATAAGCCACTTGTGAGGCTGAGGTACCGACCTCAGAGCTCGGTGTCAACAGAGTTTGCCAGGGTAGGTGACTCACTTGGAGGCAGTCCAGACAACTACTATCATACTTCCATTCAATGCTAAATGTAATTGATTTGTGGTCACTAGCACCAAGTTCCTCTGATATTTCTAAATTATTAACCCTTTGACTGTCGCAGGCCCCTTTCTGAAACTGTCATTCTATGTCGCAAAATTTTTGAAAAAAAAAAATTATTTTTTCTTATGAAATGATAGAGAATCTTTTCCCCGATGGTAATAACGCCAAAAGTTCGAAATTTGGTCGAAAACTCACGGAATTACACTACCGCGAAGTTATCGTTCTCTGCGACATATACGTATTGGCAATTTCGCCAACTTTGAGCCCTGTTTTTAGCCAATTCCGTTGTTCCAGTTGACCAAACTCATAGCTATTTCTTTAGAACTCCATTTTATCTATCAGCTGAGTAGAAGAAACTGCCCATTTGCCGATTTGAACTACTTAATAAAGTGGTCAGAAATTGGCAATTTGGCCAATTTCACGCAAATAAAAAAAGATGCCAATTTCAAAATAGGGTCCAGAATAAACAAGGTAGACATTCTTGGCACTAAAATAACATATCCTCTGTTCATTAGTCACATCTCTAGGCCCCTCATATATTACTATTGCTTTCTATTTTGATTTTTTATTCATACAAAAAAATACAAAATTTACTGGTATGCAGACTACTGCATTATTTTAAAAATGGTATAAATAATATCAGTGCACTAGTTGACGTGTACTGGACGTGTGGTGTGATTTGCTTACTCTTGAACATTGGTAAAAATCAAACATTTCCGCTACTTTGAGCTCAGTTTCAAGGTCGTTTTCATCGTGAAAGTAATGAAAACCATCTCCATTTCTTTAATATGTTTTCCATGTTATCACCTAAGACCATGAAAACGAGAATACACCGATAAATACTATACGAAAATATACCTCAAAGTTGGCGTTTTAGTCCAAAAAAACAGTCGGTGTTTTTTTTTTCTCATTACGCACTGTGTGCTGCAGGATTTTTTTATGTGGTGCACACTGACCACACAGACCCATTCTCTCACATGTGGGCCTACCAGGTTTCTCCTGCTTGATTTGAAGCCGCTAGAATTTATGAATATATATACGTCAGAAACAGTGGTGCGGAAAACGTATTTATACGGCATAAACAGTCAAAGGGTTAACAAGGGATTCATTGTTTGCCAGAACTAAGTCAAGCAGGTTATTTCCTCTTGTAGGCTCTGTCACAAACTGCTTCAAAAAACAATCCTGAACTACTTCTAAGAAGTCGTTTGATTCTAAATTCCCAGTCAGGAAATTCCAATCAATATGACTAAAGTTAAAGTCTCCTAGAATTACTACGTTATCGTGCCTTGTGGCCTTAACAATTTCCTCCCATAGTAGTCTCCCTTGGCCCCTATCTAAGTTTGGGGGATGGTATATCAGTTCCTGATCAGCCGGGCTGTGGCTCGTACGTTGGTTTGCGTGCAGCCAGCAGCAACAGCCTGGTTGATCAGGGGCTGATCCACCAGGAGGCCTGGTCACAGACCGGGCCGCGGGGGCGTTGACCCCCGAAACTCTCTCCAGGTAAAATCAATTTTTCATGTCCCTCTGGAAATTCTATCCAAACAGACTCTGTATGTGTTTCTTCAGACTTAATACCCATTTTTATGCAACAGTTCAAGCGATCTCGGACATACAGTGCCACCCCACCCCCCTTCCCAATACGTCTGTCTACTTGGAACAATTTAAAACCCTGAATGTGACATTCAGCAGGCATGTCCCGATTTTTCGTATTGAACAATGTCTCAGTTAAAGCAAATACATCAATGTTACCTGCACTAGCAACTAGTCTCAACTCGTCCATCTTATTCCTAGCACTACGACTATTTGTGTAATATATATTCAAGGACCCTCCCTTCTCTTTTTTCTTCCTGATTTCTGTTCCTCCACTATGCCTGTTACTCTCCTTATCACCTAATGCCATTGGCTTTCCTATGTTCATCAATAACCCTTCCTCATTCTGCCTATAACTGGTTTCCTTAAAACTCACACTATCGCTACACTCAAAATGCATTGATTTTCCACGAAAACCCATACCACTATCTATTTCTAGTTTAAAGACCTAACTGCTCCCTCAACTGCTTTGGCCAGTGCTCCCACCCCAAACCTAGATAAGTGGACCCCATCCCTGGCATACATGTCATTTCTGCCATAGAAGAGGTCCCAGTTGTCAATGAATGTTACTGCATTTTCCTTACAGTATTTGTCCAGCCAACAATTGACACCAATTGCCCTGGACAACCATTCATTTCCAACTCCTCTCCTTGGCAAAATGCCACACATGACAGGTTTCCCACCCTTACTCCTAATTATCTCTATTGCTGACCTATACCTGCTAATCAGGTCCTCACTCCTACGTCTGCCAACATCGTTGCCTCCAGCACTGAGCCAGATAATAGGATTGCTCCCATTACCTCTCATGATGTCATCCAGATGGCTAACTATATCCTTCATCCCAGCCCCAGGAAAACACACACTCTGCCTCCTACTCCTATCCTTCAAGCAGAATGCCCTATCCATGTACCTAATCTGGCTATCCCCAACAACAAAAATGTTTTTACCTTCCTTGGCGTCATCCGTCGTGATGCTCCCAGTAGTCGACTCACATTCGCCAGGTAGCATTACACCTTCACTTGTGGAATTCGTCAAGATGTTCTCGATGGTTTTCATTGGGGTTTCTAGGGATGTCTCAATCACGTCAGCCAATGCTTCCTTGGTGCTCGTTGAGACATTCCCAGTAGAACACCCACATTCGTCAGGTAGCACCAAAAATGGGTTGGAAGTTTCCACAGTAGTCTTCTGGGTCCTCGTTGTTTCTGCCTCTCCAACAGTCTTCTTGATCCTCAGCTTGGTTCCATGTTGTCCAGCCACTGACCAAGTTCCCCTCTTAACCTGGGGACTCACAACAGGAGGATTACTTCAAATCCTCTTGTTCTCCTCCGTTAATCGCCGTATCTCCTGCTTAGCAACCCTAAGCTCTTCTTTCAGCTGCTGGTAAAGTTGCTCAAGAGAGGGCATCCTGGTTCAGAATCACAGAGAGCACACAAACAGGTCTTCACTGAGCTAAGTACACGTCACCACTGAGCTAAGTACACATCACCACTCAAAATAAGGTTGGAAAATACATGAGTGAGAGGGCAGGAGGGTTGAATTTGAGTGGGACTTGCACGTGAGTAAATAGAATTATCAAGGCTTATTGCTTGGGTAACGTTTATTTTGTTAGTGGGTTGGATTTGTGAAGGACCTGCCAAGTAGAGGCCAACAAGCCTACTGCAGTGTTCCTCCTTTCTTATGTTCTTATGTTGATGAGTGGAACAGTCTACCTAATATGGTTATAAGAACATAAGAAAGGAGGAGCACTGCAGCAGGCCTGTTGGCCCATACTAGGCATGTCCTTCACAATCCATCCCACTAGCAGAATATTTTCCCAACTCAATTTTCAATGCTACCCAAGAAATAAGCTTTGATAATTCTATTTACTCATGTGCAAGTCCCACTCACTTCCAACCCATCTCGCTCACAAGAACATAAGAAAGGGGGAACACTGCAATAGGCTTGTTGGCCCATACTCAAGAGGCCTTCACAAATCCAACCCACTAGCAAAATAAACTCTACCCAAGCAATAGAACTGTCAAAGCTTATTGCTCGGGTAGAGTTTATTCTGTTAGTGGGTCAGATTTGTGAAGGACCTGCCTAGTATGGGCCAACAGGCCTGCTGCAGTGTTCCTCCTTTCTTATGTTCTTATGACACAACTGGCAGCATTGGAGTTAGGTAGAGATGACTGACGCTCCACACTCCATGAAAAAACTTCGGTTTTCGGAGTTTTTGAAATTCAGAATTTCGGATAAAGGGACGGGGGCTGTATAAATAAAGAGCAACACTCCCATTCTCATGTAACACCATTTTAAGAAGAAATGATGCTCTGAGTGGAGGCAAATGAAAGGAATAATTTTCTACAGTGTGCATAAATAGGGTTAAATCTGAGTGGGGATCTGTAACAAGTGGCATTCCGCAGGGAACAGTTTTAGGCCCAATGTTGTGTATAATACAGTGGACCCCCGGTTAACGAACTTTTTTCATTCCAGTAGTATGTTCAGGTGCCAGTACTGACCGAATTTGTTCCCATAAGAAATATTGTGAAGTAGATTAGTCCATTTCAGACCCCCAAACATACACGTACAAACGCACTTACATAAATACACTTACATAATTGGTCGCATTCGGAGGTAATCGTTATGCGGGGGTCCACTGTATACATGTATATAAATGACCTTGACAAGGGGATTACTAGTGATATAAGTAAATTCACTGATGACACAAAGATAGGTAGGATAATCGATTCAGATGTTGGTGTCTCGGAACTTCAGGAGGATTTAGACAAACTCAATTTGTGGTCACAAAAGTGGCAGACGCAGTTCAATGTAGTTCTAAAGCTCGGAAATGTTCATAACCTTAGCACCTACCAGCTTAATAATGTTGAACTTAGACGTACAGAATGCAAAAACAATTTGGGGGTTATGATAAGCAGCACCCTTAACCTTTTGACTGTTTCGGCCGTATATATATGTCTTACGACCCAGTGTTTTGGACGTAGTATATATACTCAATAATTCTAGTAGCTTCAAATCAAGCAGGAGAAAGCTGGTAGGCCCACATGTGAGAGAATGGGTCTCTGTGGTCAGTGTGCACTGTATAAAAAAAATCTTGCAGCACGCAGTGCAAAATGAGAAAAAAAATCTGAACGTGTTTTTGGATTAAAACGCCGACTTTGAGGTGTATTTTCCTATAGTATTTGCCTGGAGTTTACCTGGAGAGAGTTCCGGGGGCCAATGCCCCCGCGGCCCAGTCTGTATTCTCGTTTTCTTGGTCTCATTTGATAGAATGGAAAACATATTACAGATACAGAGATGATTTTTTATTAGTTTCACGACAAAAATGACCTTGAAATTGAGTTCAAAGTAGCGGAATGTTCGATTTTTACCAATGTTCAAGTGTAAGCAAATCCCAACACATCCAATACATGTCAACTGGGGAGTCTAATATTCTTTCACTAGTGCACTGATATTATTTATACCATTTTTACAATGATGTAGTAGTCTGCATAACTAAATCTTCAATTTTTTGCGTGAATAAAAAATCAAAATAGAAAGCAAGAGTAATATAAGAGGGGCGTGGAGACGTGACTAATAAACAGAGGATATGTTATTTTAGTACCAAGAATGTCTGCATTGTTTATTCTGGATCTTATTTTGAAATTGGCATCTTTTTTAATTGGCCAAATTGCCAATTTCTAACCACTTTATTGGGTAGTTGAAATCAGTAAATGGGCGGTTTCTTGTACTCAACTGATGGAAAAAATGGAGTTCTAAAAAATAGCTATGAGTTTGGTCAACTGGAACAATGGAATTGGCCGAAAATAGAGCTGAAATTCGGCAAAAATTGCCAATGCATATACAGTGGACCCTCAACCAACGGCTTTAATCTGTTCCAAAGAGTTGAATTAGCCGTCAGTCAAATTAATTTTCCCCATAAGAAACAATGGAAATCCAATTAATCTGTTCCAGCCAACCAAAAGTATTAAAAAAATTTGTTCTACATGAAATGTACATTTCCTTACACAGAAAACAATGAGACATGCCCCATACATACATAAATAAATACTAAAATGACACTTACCATTATTGAAGAGTACTGTTGAGTCATGAGACACTGTTTTTCTAGAACACTCTGGGATTTTCAGAGTGATACATGAGTAAAGGCTTCACTTTGTAATCCCAACTAACATTACAACAAAACATGAGAGTTAGCCTGTCTTTCATAGGCTTGGGTCCTGGGAGTGCCTTTTCCTCCTGAGTAATGTAGGTCCTGTTTGGCATTTTCTTCCAGAACAGGCCTTATCACACTGTGTATGCCACTATGATTCTTAAATCTCTCAAACCAACCTCTGCTGGCCTTAAATTCACCAATATGAGCACTAGTTCCAGGTATTTTTTCCTGTTCACCTGGGTGTTAGTCAACTGGTGTGGGTCGCACCCTGGGAGACAAGATTAAGGACCCTAATGGAAATAAGTTAGACAGTCCTCGATGACACACTGACTTTGTTGGGTTATCCTGGGTGGCTAACCCTCTGGGGTTAATTGTTTCTCAGTAGTCTTGATAAGCCACACCTGGAGTTCACCTGGAGAGAGTTCCAGGGGTCAACGCTCCCCTGGCCCAGTCTGTGACCAGACCTCATGGTGGATCAGAGCCTAATCAACCAGGCTGTTACTGTTGGCTGCACACAATCCAACGTACAAGCCACAGCCCCGCTGGTCAGGTACCGACTTTAGGTGCTTGTCCAGTGCCTGCTTGAAGACAGCCAGGGGTCTATTGGTAATCCGTCTTATGTATGCTGGGAGGCAGATGAACAGTCTTGGGCCCCTGACACTTACTGTGTTGTCTCTTAACGTGCTAGTGAATCCCCTGCTTTTCATTGGGGGATGTTGCATTGTCTGCCGAGTCTTTTGCTTTCGTAGTGATTTTCGTGTGCAAGTTCGGTACTAGTCCCTCTAGGATTTTCCAGGTGAATATAATCATGTATCTCTCCTGCCTGTGTTCCTAGGAGTACAGGTTCAGGAACTTCAAGTGCTCCCAGTAATTGAGGTGTTTTATCTCAGTTATGCGTGCCATGAAGGTTCTCTGTACATTTTCTAGGTCAGCAATTTCATCTGCCTTGAAAGGTGCTGTTAGTGTGCAGCAATATTCTAGCCTAGACAGAACAAGAGACCTGAAGAGTGTCATCATGGGCTTGGCATCCCTAGTTTTGAAGGTTCTCATTATCCATCCTGTCATTTTTTTAGCAGATGCGATTGATACAATGTTATGGTCCTTGAAGGTGAGATCCTCCGACATGATCACTCTCAGGTCTTTGACGTTAGTTTTTCACTCTATTTTGTGGCTGGAATTTGTTTTATACTCTGATGAAGTTTTGATTTCCTCATGTTTACCATATCGGAGTAAATGAAATTTCTCATCGTTGAACTTTATATTGTTTTCTGCAGCCCATTGAAAGATCTGGTTGATGTCTGGCTGGAGCCTTGCAGTGTCTACAATGGAAGACACTGTCATGAAGATTCGGGTGTCATCTGCAAAGGAAGACACGGTGCTGTGGCTGACATCCTTGTCTATGTCAGATATGAGGATGAGAAACAAGATGGGAGCGAGTACTGTGCCTTGCGGAACAGAGCTTTTCACTGTAACCGCCTCAGACTTTACTCTGTTGACTACTACTCTTTGTGTTCTGTTTGTGAGGAAATTATAGATCCATCTACCAATTTTTCCTGTTATTCCTTTAGCACCAACAACAGTCTCTCCACATCTTCGAGTAGTACAGCTGACCATGGTGCAGCAGCAGCTAATGGTGCTATGGCAGCAGTAGCAGCAGCTGACTGTGGTGCAGCAGCTGACTGTGGTGCAGCAGCAGCTGATGGTGCTACAGCAGCAGCTGACCGTGGTGCAGCAGCAGCTGACAGTGCTACAGCAGCAGCAGCAGCTGACGGTGCTACAACAGCAGCTGACTGTGGTGCAGCAGCAGCTGACTGTGGTACTATAGTATTTCTCACCCTTTTTACCACAGGGTTGGCACTAGAAGCTTTCTTTGGGCCAATGGTGGTTTATTTAGCAGTTAGAAGCACTAAAAACACTGGAATAATACAAAATGTTCCGAATGTATGCGTGGGAGCGACTGCTCTGGCTTGTAAACACTGGCACACTAACTGAAGGCAGGCCAGCTGAGGCGCGCTCAGGTGGACAGACACGTGGACGCGTATGGGACAAATGCTGTAGGTCAAGTTTTTCACCGTACGTCGGGGTCAAATTTTAAATGCATCGTAGGTCGGTTTTTACATAGGTTGGAGATATCGTACGTCAGGGGTCCACTGTATTTCAATAGTATTTCTCACCCTTTTTACCACAGAAAAATGGGTAGAAGCTTTTCTGGGGCCTATGGTGGCTTATTTAGCAGTTACAAGCACTAAAAACAATGGAATACAAAATATATTACAGGTACACATGGAATTGACCACAACGGCTTGTAAACAATGGCACACTGACTATACACAGAGTCTTGGAGTGGCTGGGCCCACTCAGGGCGCACAGACACGTTTGGGATGAAAGCCTTCAGACGAGATTTTCAGCGTTGGTAGAGCCAATATTTTGATGCCAAAGAGAGCCGTTAGTCGATTTTGGCATTAGATGATGCCAACATTAGTTGAGGGTCCACTGTACTCAATGAGATCGCTAACTTCGCAGGAGCACAATTCCATAAGTTTTCGATCAAATTTCATACTTTTGGTGTCATTACCATCAGGAAAAGATTCTCTATCATTTCACAAGAAAAATAATTTTTTTTTTTCCAAAAATTTTTCGACACCAGGAGACACTTCAGGATTTGGGGTTGCGACAGTCAAAGGGTTAAACAAAGACAGCAATGCCTAAGTGTACATAATAAGGCAACATAAGAAAGGAAGAACACTGCAGCAGGCCTGTTGGCCCATACTAGGCAGGTCCTTCACAATCCATCCCACTAACAAAATATTTGCTGAACCAAATTTTCAATGCTACCCAAAAAATAAGCTTTGATAATTCTATTTACCCATGTGCAAATCCCACTCAAATCCAACCCCTCTCACTCATGTATTTATCCAACCTAAATCTGAAACTACCCAAGGTTTTAGCCTCGATAACCCTACTAGGCAGACTGTTCCACTCATCAACTACCCTTTTTCCAAACCAATACTTTCCTGTATCATTTCTAAATCTAAACTTGTCTAATTTGAATCCATTACTGCGGGTTATCTCTTGGAGAGATATCCTCAAGACCTTATTTATATCCCCTTTATTGATACCCATCTTCCACTTATACGCTTTGATCATGTCTCCCCTCATTCTTCGTCTAACAAGTGAATGCAATTTAACGGTCTTCAATCTTTCTTCAGAAGGAAGATGTCTAATGCTATGTATTGAAATGATAGAGAATGTTTTCCCGATCATAATTACACCAAAAGTATGAAATTTGATGGAAAACTTACGGAATTATGCTCTCGCGAAGTTAGCGGTCTCGGCGATGTATATGTATCAGCAATTTCGCCCACTTTGAGCCCTATTTTCGGCCAATTCCAGTGTACTAGTTGACGAAAATCATAACTATTTCGCTAGAACTCCATTTTTTCTATCGAATGAGTACAAGAAACCACCCATTTACCGATTTCAACTATCCAATAAAGTGGTCAGAAATTGGCAATTTTGCCAATTTCACACAAATTTCAAAAGATGCCAATTTCCAAATAGGGTCCAGAATAAACAAGAAAGACATTCCTGGCACTAAAATAATGTTTCCTCTGTTCATTAGTCATGTCCCCACGCCCCTCTTACATTGCTTTGCTTTCCACTTTGAATTTTTATTCTCATAAAAGATAGAAGATTTACTGTTAAGCAGACTACTGCATTAGTGTAGAAATGGCATAAATAATATCAGTGCACTTGTGAAAGAATATTAGACTCACCAGCTGACGTGTATTGGATGCGTGGCATGATTTTTTTACTTTTGAACTTTGGCAAAAATCGAACATTTCTGCTAATTTGAGCTCAATTTCAAGGTACTTTTCATTGTGAAACCAATCAAAATTATCTCAATTTCTGTAATATGTCTTCCATTCTATAAAATGAGACCAGGAAAACTAGAATACAACCATAAATACCATACGAAAATACAGTGCAAAGTTGGTGTTTTAAACCAAAAACACGGTCGAAGTTTTTTTTTCTCATTACTCACTGTTTGCTGCAGGATTTTCCTCATACTGTGCACACTGACCACATAGACTCATTCTTTCATATGTAGGCCTACCAGCTTTCTCTCGCTAGATCTGAAGGCGGGCGCTAGAATTTATGCATACTAGTACAGTGGACCCTCGAGTTTCGGCAGCATCGAGTTTCGTGAAATTTGACCTTTGGCAAGTTTTTTTGGCCAAATTTGGCCTCTAGTTTTGTGATTAGACTCGTGTTTCGGCGACCGTCCGGTACCCGTCCGCCCGTCACCGCACACACCAAGCCAGTCTCCCACGCCATTCACGCTCAGTGTGCCATTGTTTACCAACACGTGACTATCAGCCCGCGGGTTCATACAATACATTTCATAATAATCCATTGTTTTTTGTGCTTGCAACTGCTAAATAAGTCATCATGGACCCAAGGAAAGCTAGTGCAAGCCCTTTGGTAAATAAAGTGAGGAAACACGATCCAGAGGGATTTTGAAGGATTTGAGGCAGACTCTGTCCCTGTCGACCCTCTGCCTGTTGTGGAAGTTGTGGCATTGGGCAAGTCCATGGGGTTGGAGGCGAGTGACGGGGATGTGGAAGAGTTGGTGGAGGACCACAGGGAAGAGCTAACCACTGACAAACTGCAAGAGCTTCAACTGGAACAGCATTACACCACAGCCGAGGAACTTGCTTCAGAGGAGGAGGAAAAGAGAGTGAAGGAGGTTCCTTCTTCAGTGATTAAGGACATGTGTGGAATGTGGAATGAGTTGCAAAGTTTTGTTGAAAAGTATCACCCTGACCAAGCTGAAACAAGCCATATCTGCAACATGTACAATGACAATGTTGTGTCCCACTTCAGGGAAATCTTAAAGAAACGTCAGAAAAAGACCTCTCTGGACAGATATTTTGTGCGACAGGGGTCCAGTGACTCTCAAGTTTTCCCAGTGGCACTAAAAGAAGAAGGGAAGTAACCCCAGATAAGGACTTGCTACCTAAAGTCCTAATGGAAGGAGATTCTCCTACCAAACAATAGTGTACACCCTCCTCCTATCCCCTCCTCCCGTCTTCCATCCATGCATAAGTCTTCAGTAAAGGCAAGTGTAATGTTATTATTTTTTTTTAAATGCATGTAGTTGATTTCTGATTGTTTTCATTATGTAAATCTTTATTTAATTTGAAAAAAAAAAAAATTTATTTTAATATTTTTGGGTGTTTGGAACGGATTAATTTTATTTCCATTATTTCTTATGGGGAAAATGGTTTTGAGTTTCGTGAATTTCTACCTTCGGCGGGCTCTCTGGAACGGATTAATCACGAAACTCGGGGGTCCACTGTACTTGTAACATCTGCCACATTGCTCCCCTATCCATTCTATAATATGCCTTTTCTAAATCCATAAATGCAATGAAAACTTCCCTACCTTTATCTAAATACTGTTCACATATATGCTTCAATGTAAATATTTGATCTACACATCCCCTACCCACTCTAAAACCTCCTTGCTCATCCACAATCCTACATTCTGTCTTACCTCTAATTCTTTCCATAATAACTCTACTGTACACTTTTCCTGGTATGCTCAGTAAACTAATTCCTCTATAATTATTACAATCTCTTTTGTCCCCCTTCCCTTTATATAAAGGAACTATGCATACTCTCTGCCAATCCCTAGGTACCTTCCCCTCTTTCATATATTTATTAAACAAAAATACCAACCACTCTAACATTATATCTCCCCCCCCCTGCTTTTAACATTTCCATCATGATCCCATCACTTCCCATTGCTTTACCCCCTTTCATTCCACGTAATGCCTCACATACTTCCCCAACACTTATATTCTGCCCTTCTTCGCTCCTAAAAGATAGTATACCTCCCTGACCAGTGCATGAAATTACTGCCTCTCTTTCTTCCTTAACATTTAAAAGTTCCTCAAAATATTCTCGCCATCTACCTAATACCTCCATCTCCCCATCTATTAACTCGCCTACTCTGTTTTTAACTGACAAATCCATACTTTCCCTAGGCTTTCTTAACTTGTTTAACTCACTCCAAAATTTTTTCTTATTTTCATTAAAATTTCCTGACAGTGCCTCTCCCACTCTATCATCTGCTCTCCTTTTGCACTCTCTCACCACTCTCTTCACCTTTCTTTTACTTTCCATATACTCTGCCCTTCTTATAACACTTCTGCTCTGTAAAAACCTCTCATAAGCTACCTTTTTCTCTTTTAACACACCCTTTACTTCATCATTCCAAAAATCACTCCTCTTTCCTCCTGCACCCACCCTCCTATAACCACAAACTTCTGCCCCACATTCTAATACAGGTCCGCCATCACAAATCCGGCAATCAGTTATTCGGTTCCTTCAGTTATTCAGCACTAATTTTGGCTAGCATAATTTCAAATTTCCAGGGTCGCCACACTAACCTGCTGGTACTATTTGGTGGCACTACTTGCTGCATAAATCATTCTAATTTCTTCTCTCCATTTATTGTTTTAACCCTTTGACTGTCGTGGCCGTACAGTGGACCCCCGGTTAACGATATTTTTTCATTCCAGAAGTATGTTCAGGTGCCAGTACTGATCGAATTTGTTCCCAAAAGGAATATTGTGAAGTAGATTAGTCCATTTCAGACCCCCAAACATACACGTACAAACACACTTACATAAATACACTTACATAATTGGTCGCATTGGGAGGTGATCGTTATGCGGGGGTCCACTGTATATATACGTCTTACGAGGTACCGTGTTTGATGTATATATACTCAAATTCTAGCGGCTTCAAATCAAGCAGGAGAAAGCTGGTAGGCCCACATGTGAGAGAATGGGTCTGTGTGGTCAGTGTGCACCATATAAAAAAAATCCTGCAGCACGCAGTGCATAATGAGAAAAAAAAAACTCCGACCATTTTTTTTAATTAAAATGCCGACTTTGTGGTCTATTTTTGTATAGTATTTATAGTTGTATTCTCATTTTCTTGGTCTCATTTGATAGAATGGAAAACATATTACAGAAATAGCGGTGATTTTAATTGATTTTACTATAAAAAGAACCTGGAAATGGAGCTCAAAGTAGGGGAAATGTTTGATTTTTGCCAATGTTCAAAAGTAAACAAATGATGTCACTGTCCAATAAATGTCCAACTAGCCATTCTAATATGCAGTCATGAATGGGTTGATGTTATTTATACAATTATTACAATATTGCAGTAGTCTGCATAATAGTAAGTCTTCTATTTTTTGTTTAAATAAAAATTCAAAATAGAAAGCAAGAGTAATATCAGAGGGGTCTGGAGACATGACTGATGAGCAAAGAAAATGTTATTTTAGATCCAGGAATGTCTGTATTGTTCATTCTGGAGCTTATTTTGAAATTGTCATATTTTTTAATTTTCGTGAAATTGGCCAAATAGCAAATTTCTGACCACATTATTGGGTAGTTGAAATCGGTAAATGGGCAGTTTCTTGTACTCAATCGATAGAAAAAATGGAGTTCTAAAGAATTAGCTATGAGTTTGGTCGACTGGAACAACGGAATTAGCCGAAAATAGGGCTCAAAGTGGGCAAAATCGCCAATTTGTAAATATCGCCGAGGTCGCTAACTTTGCGAGAGCATAATTCCGTCAGTTTTCCATCAAATTTCGTTTTTTGGTGTCATTACAATCGGGAAAAGATTCTCTATCATTTCATAAGAAAAATTAATTTTTTTTTTTTTAAATTTTGCGACACCAGGAGACACCTCAGGATTGGGGGTTGCGACAGTCAAGGGGTTAACCTGCTTACTTTTAGCCCTAGCCATGGTTCCAATGAATAAAAGAAATGCTTCTCATTATGTAAAGCACCGACACAGTACATTGTCCATTAAAGATAAGGTGGCTTTGAAGCCACTGTCGGTTGCCATGAGCTCAGTATCATGAAGCAGGAGAACATGCTTTATTATTATGCTAATATCAACACTACAGCTTATTTGCCTATCACAATTGATCTAATATGACATAAGAAACAATATAAATAACATAAAACATGTTAAATACTCCAGAATAAATAATATTTGGCATAACACTGAGCAGTTCGACGGAGGTATGAAGAAGATATGGTATACAAACACCATTCTCCTATCCCTGTCTTGGTGGCTTATACTGTATTAGAGAAAACGGAGTGTAGCACAGGGCTGTGATATACACTTGTACTGCACCATAAACCTGAAACAAAAAAGTTATTTTCTCTCTATAGATTATCACACATAGCAGCATATGTGTAGAGAACCTAGGATAACCCAAAAAAAAGTCAAGGTGGCTTATTTTTAGTATCTGGCTTGGGTTAGCCATATATGATTTTTGGTAAATATTCGATTCCTAGCCAGGGTAGAAACATTAGGCATGTTTCTTTACACCTGTTGTCTATGTTTACCCATCAGTAAATGGGTACCTGGGTGTTAGTCGACTAGTGTGGGTGTTATCCTGGGACACTGACCTAATTTTCTTGAAATACTCTGCATAACAAGCGGCTTTCTATATAGTAGTATGTCACTGATGTCAGCTAGGCCTGTATACCTTGTACATGTACGTGTAGTAAATAAAGATATTATTATTATTATTTTTTTTTTTTTTCAACAAGTCGGCCGTCTCCCACCGAGGCAGGGTGACCCAAAAAAGAAAGAAAATCCCCAAAAAGAAAATACTTTCATCATCGTTCAACACTTTCACCACACTCGCACATTATCACTGTTTTTGCAGAGGTGCTCAGAATACAACAGTCTAGAAGCATACACATATAAAGATACACAACATATCCCTCCAAACTGCCAATATCCCAAAACCCCTCCTTTGAAGTGCAGGCATTGTACTTCCCATTTCCAGGACTCAAGTCCGACTATATGAAAATAAACCGGTTTCCCTGAATCCCTTCACTAAATATTACCCTGCTCACACTCCAACAGATCGTCAGGTCCAAGTACCATTCGTCTCCATTCACTCCTATCTAACACGCTCACGCATGCTTGCTGGAAGTCCAAGCCCCTTGCCCACAAAACCTCCTTTACCCCCTCTCTCCAACCCTTTCGAGGATGACCCCTACCCCGCCTTCCTTCCCCTATAGATTTATATGCTTTCCATGTCATTCTACTTTGATCCATTCTCTCTAAATGACCAAACCACCTCAACAACCCCTCTTCTGCCCTCGACTATACTTTTATTAACTCCACACCTTCTCCTAATTTCCACACTCCGAATTTTCTGCATAATATTTACACCACACATTGCCCTTAAACAGGACATCTCCACTGCCTCCAACCGTCTCCTCGCTGCTGCATTTACCACCCAAGCTTCACACCCATATAAGAGTGTTGGTACTACTATACTTTCATACATTCCCTTCTTTGCCTCCATAGATAACGTTTTTTGACTCCACATATACCTCAACGCACCACTCACCTTTTTTCCCTCATCAATTCTATGATTAACCTCATCCTTCATAAATCCATCTGCCGACATGTCAACTCCCAAGTACATATCTGAAAACATTCACTTCTTCCATACTCCTCCTCCCCAATTTGATATCCAATTTTTCTTTATCTAAATCATTTGACACCCTCATCACCTTACTCTTTTCTATGTTCACTTTCAACTTTCTACCTTTACACACATTCCCAAACTCATCCACTAACCTTTGCAATTTTTCTTTAGAATCTCCCATAAGCACAGTATCATCAGCAAAAAGTAACTGTGTCAATTCCCATTTTGAATTTGATTCCCCAAAATTTAATCCCACCCCTCTCCCGAACACCTAGCATTTACTTCCTTTACAACCCCATCTTAAATATATTAAACAACCATGGTGACATTACACATCCTGTCTAAGACCTACTTTTACCGGGAAGTAGTCTCCCTCTCTTCTACACACCCTAACCTGAGCCTCACTATCCTCATAAAAACTCTTTACAGAATTTAATAACTTACCACCTATTCCATATACTTGCAACATCTGCCACATTGCTCCTCTATCCACTCTATCATATGCCTTTTCTAAATCCATAAATGCAATAAAAACTTCCCTATCTTTATCTAAATACTGTTCACATATATGCTTCAATGTAAACACCTGATCTACACATCCCCTACCCACTCTGAAACTCCTTGCTCATCCGCAATCCTACATTCTGTCTTACCTCTAATTCTTTCAATTATAACCCTACCGTACACTTTTCCTGGTATACTCAGTAAGCTTATTCCTCTATAATTTTTTACAGTCTCTTTTGTCCCCTTTCCCTTTATATAAAGGGACTATACATGCTCTCCGCCAATCCTAGGTACCTTCCCTCTTTCATACATTTATTAAACAAAAGTACCAACCACTCCAACACTATATCCCCCCCTGCTTTTAACATTTCTGTCATGATCCCATCAGTTCCAGCTGCTTTACCCCCTTTCATTTTACGTAATGCCTCACGTACCTCCCCACACTTACATTCTGCTCTTCTTCACTCCTAAAAGATGGTATACCTCCCTGACCAGTGCATGAAATTATGCCTCTGTTTCTTCCTTAACATTTAAAAGTTCCTCAAATATTCTCGCCATCTACCCAATACCTCCATCTCCCCATCTACTAACTCCCCCTACTCTGTTTTTAACTGACAAATCCATATTTTCCCTAGGCTTTCTTAACTTGTTTAACTCACTCCAAAATTTTTTCTTATTTTCATTAAAATTTCTTGACAGTGCCTCTCCCACTCTATCATCTGCTCTCCTTTTGCACTCTCTCACCACTCTCTTTACCTTTCTTTTACTCTCATATACTCTGCTCTTTTTATAACACTTCTGCTTTGTAAAAAACCTCTCATAAGCTACCTTTTTCTCTTTTATCACACCCTTTACTTCATCATTCCACCAATCACTCCTCTTTCCCTGCCCCCACCCTCCTATAACCACAAACTTCTGCCCCACATTCTAATACTGCATTTTTAAAACATTCCAACCCTCTTCAAGCCCCCACTACTCATCTTTGCACTAGCCCACCTTTCTGCCAATAGTCGCTTATATCTCACCCAAACTCTCCTCCCTTAGTTTATACACTTTCACCTCCCTCTTACTTGTTGTTGCCACCTTCCTCTTTTCCCATCTACCTCTTACTCTAACTGTAGCTACAACTAAATAATGATCCGATATATCAGTTGCCCCTCTATAAACATGTACATCCTGGAGCCTACCCATCAACCTTTTATCCACCAATACATAATCTAATAAACTACTTTCATTACGTGCTACATCATACCTTGTATATTTATTTACCCTGTTTTTCATAAAATATGTATTACTTATTACCAATTTCTTTCATACACATAGCTCAATTAAAGGCTCCCCATTTACATTTACCCTGGCACCCCAAATTTACCTACTACTCCCTCCATAAATTTTTACCCACTTTAGCATTGAATTCCCCAACCACCATTACTCTCACACTTGATTCAAAACTCCCCACGCTTCACTCAACATTTCCCAAATCTCTCTCTCTCCTCTATACTTCTCTCTTCTCCAGGTGCATACACGCTTATTATAACCCACTTTTCACATCCAATCTTTATTTTACTCCACATAATCCTTGAATTAATACATTTATAGTCCCTCTTTTCCTGCCATAGTTATCCTTCAACATTATTGCTACTCCTTCTTTAGCTCTAACTCTATTTGAAACCCCTGACCTAATCCATTTATTCCTCTCCACTGAAAACTCTCCCACCCCCCCTTTAGCTTTGTTTCACTTAAAGCCAGGACATCCAGCTTCTTCTCATTCTTATTATTATTATTATTATTATTATTATTAATATTATTATTATTATTATATTGTTTTCTCAGTTGTTTGTTGGGTTATCTTAATCAAACTTGGGCAATGTATGATGGAAAGATACTTCTTCACGTACACTAAAAATGAAAGAAATCAGACCATAAATAGCGAAGTTCACTTCTCAGCCATTAGCGGCCGCTTAGCGGTATATTTTTGTATGGTTGTTATGGTTATATTCTCATTTTTTCGGTCTCATTTGATAGAATGAAAGATATATTACAGAAATAGATATGATTTTGATTGCTTTCATGATGAAAAGTACCTTGAAATTGCGCTCACAGTAGCGAAGCTCAAGAGTAAACAAATGACGTCAGCGTCCAATACCTGTCCGCCTGCCAGTCTAAATTCCAATACAGAGTCAAGAATGGCTTGACATTATTTATACAATTATTACAATAATGCAGCAGTCTGCATAACAGTAAATCTTCTATTTTTTTTTTTTTTTTTGTGAATAAAACTTCCAAATGAAAAGCAAGAGTAATATAAGAGGGGCATGTAGCCATGACTAATGAACAGATAAAATTTTATTTTAGTGCCAGGAATGTCTGCATTGTTTATTCTGGATCCTATTTTGAAATTTGTATCTGTTGAAATTTGTGTGAAATCGGCCAAATTGCCAATTTCTGACCACTTTATTGGGTAGTTGAAATAAGCGAATGGGCGGTTTCTTGTACTCAGTCGACAGACTAGAAGTAAGTAAATAATTAAGTTTATTCAGGTATACACAAATACAGTTACATAGATTATCATACATAGCAGTGTATGTATGGAGAACCTAGGATAACCCAGAAAAGTCAGACAAAGTGACTTATTTCCAGTACCTGGTTTGGGCTTGCCATATATGATTTTTGGTAATTTTTTTTTTCTCGGTTGTTTGTTGGGCTATCTCATTGAAACTTGGGCAATGTATGATGGAAAGATGCTTTTTAACGTACAACAAAAATAAAAAAGACGGATGATAAATAAGGGAGTTAACTTCTCAGCCATTAGCCGTCTCTTTGCAGTATATTTTCGTATGGTTTTTATGGTTGTATTCTCATTTTTTGGACTCATTTGATAGAATGGAAGATATATTACAGAAATAGACATGATTTTGATTGCTTTCATGACGAAAAGTACCTTGAAATTGAGCTCAAAGTAGCGGAAATGTTCGAATTTTGCCGATGTTCAATGAACTGTGTAAGTCAAGTTGGTTAATTTTATTAAGTGTATTCTAACCTAACCACTCTGTAATTCGGCAAACTCAGTAATCCGGCACACTGCAGGTCCCAATGATGCCGGATTTGTGATGGAGGACCTGTACTGCATTTTTAAAACTATTCCAACCCTCTTCAACAACCCCTTCCCCACTACTCATACTTGCACTAGCCCGCCTTTCTGCCAATAGTTGCTTATATCTTACCCTAACTTTCTCCTCCCTTAGTTTATACACTTTCACCTCTTTCTTACTTGTTGTTGTCATTTTCCTCTTGTCCCATCTACCTCTTACTCTAACTGTAGCTACAACTAAATAATGATCTGATATATCAGTTGCCCCTCTATAAACATGTACATCCTGGAGCCTACCCATCAACCTTTTATCCACCAATACATAATCTAACTAACTACTTTCATTATGTGCTACATCATACCTTGCATATTTATTTGTCCTCTTTTTCCTAAAATATGTATTACTTATTACCAAACCTCTTTCTACACATAGCTCAATTAAAGGCTCCCCATTTTCATTTACCCCTGGCACCCCAAATTTACCTACTACTCCCTCCACAACATTTTTACCCACTTTAGCACTGAAATCCCCAACCACAATTACTTTCACACTTGGTCCAAAACTCCCCACGCATTCACTCAACATTTCCCAAAATCTCTCTCTCTCTCCTCTCTCCTCTACACTTCACTCTTCTCCAGGTGCATATACGCTTACTATAATCCACTTTTCACATACAACCTTTATTTTACTCCACATAATCTGTGAATTAATACATTTATATTCTCTTTTTCTTGCCATGCTTGTTACTTCGAATTATTGCTACTCCTTTCTTTAGCTCTAATCTATTTGAATAATCCCTGATACTAATCCCATTTATTTCTTCTCCACTGAAACTCTCCACCCCTCCAGCTTTGTTTCACTTAAAGCCAGGACATCAGCTTCTCTAATTCATAACATCCACAATCCATCTCTCTTCTTATCATTCGCACAACATCCATGCACATTCAGGACCATCCCACTTTGACAATTTTCTGCTTCTATTCTTTTTAGTAATCATTATCATTAAAAGGGGTTGCTAGCCCATGTTCCGGCATTTTAGTTGACTTTTACACCATGCCATAGCTTACGGAGGAAAGATTCTTATTCACTTCCCTTGGATATAAAAGGGAAAAGTAATAAAACATAACAAACTTTTAAGATAAAATCCAAGGAAAAACTCAGAAGAGTGTGTATAAATAACTGTGTACATGTATGTGTAGTGTGACCTAAGTGTAAGTAGATGTAGCAAGACTTACCTGTAATCTTGAATTTATGAGACAGAAAAAGACACCAGCAATCCTACCATAAGTAAACAATCACAGGTTTTCATTTTTACCACCTCACTTGGTAGTGCGGTAGTCCTCCCTGGGTGGTTGATGGTCTACCAACCTATACCAAGACACATTCTCTTTTTTTTTTTTTCAACAAGTCGCCGCTCCTCGAGGCAGGGTGACCCAAAAAAGAAGAAAATCCCCAAAAAGAAAATACTTTCATTCATCATTCACACTTTCACCACAACTCACTCATTTCACTGTTTTTGCAGAGGTGCTCAGAATTTAACACCGTTTAGAAAGCTATACGTATAAAGATTACACCTAAGACATTATCCCTCCAAACTGCCAATATCCCAAACCCCTCCTTAAAGTGCAGGCATTGTACTTCCCATTTCCAAAGGACTAAGTCTGATACATGAAAATAAAACGGTTTCCTGATTCCCTTCACTATAATATTACCATGCTCACACTCCAACAGATCGTCAGGTCCCAAGTATCATTCACGTCTACATTCACTCTATCTAACGCGCTCATGCACGCTTGCTGGAAGTACAAGCCCTGCCACAAAACCTCCTTACCCTCTTTCCAACCCTTTCGAGGGACGACCCCTAACCCCTCCTTTCCTTCCCCTATAGTTTTTTATGCTTTCCATGTCATTCTACTTGATACATTCTCTTAAATGAACCAAACCACCTCATCAAACCCTCTTCTGCCCTCTGGACTACATGTTTTATTTAACTCACACTTTCCTAATTTCCACACTCCGATTTTCTGCATAATATTTAACCACAACTGCCCTTAGAACAGGACATCTTCCACTGCCTCAACCGTTCTCTCGCTGCTGCATTTACCACCCAGTTACATCCATCTAGAGTGTTGTTTACTATACTTTCATACATTCCCTTCTTTGCTCCATAGATAACGGTTTTTTGACTCCACATATACCTAACGCACCCACTCACCTTTTTTCCTCATAATTATATGATTAACCTCATCCTTCATAAATCCATCGCGACACGTCAATCCCAAGTATCTGAAAACATTCACTTATTCCATACTCCTCTCCCCCCAATTTGATATCCAATTATTTTTATCTAATCATTTGTTACCCTTCATCACTTACTCTTTTCTATGTTCACTTTCAACTTTCTACCTTTACACACATTCTCAAACTCATCCACTAACATTTGCAATTTTTCTTTAGAATCTCCCACATAAGCACAGTATCATCCGTAAAAATAGTAAACTGTGTCAATTCCCATTTTGAATTTGATTCCGCATAATTTACCCCACCCCTCTCCGAACACCCTAGCATTTACTTCTTTACAACCCCATCTATAAATTAATATTAAACAACCATGGTGACATTACACATCCCTGTCGAAGACCTACTTTTACGGGAAGTTTTTTTCCTCTCTTCTACACACCCTAACTGGCCTCACTATCCTCATAAAAAAACTCTTTACGCATTTAGTAAAATTCTCACCTATTCCATTACTTGCAACATCTGCCCATTGCTCCCTCTATCCACTCTATCAATGACCTTTTCTAAATCCATAAATGCAATAAAAACTTCCCTACATTTATCTAATACTGTTCACGATATAGCTTCAATGTAAACACTTTGATCTACAATCCCCTACCACTCTGAAGCTTCCTTGACTCATTGCATCCTACATTTCTGTCTTACCTCTAATCTTCTTTCAATTATAAACCCTACCGTATACTTTTCCTGGTCTACCTCAGTAACTTATTCCTCTATAATTTTTACAATCTCTTTTGTCCCCTTTCCCTTAATTAAAGGGACTATACATGCTCTCCGCCAATATCCCCTAGGTCTTCCCCTCTTTCTACAATTTATTAAAAAAAAGTACCAACCTCTCCAAACATATCCCCCCCTTGCTTTTAACATTTCTGTCATGATCCATCAGTTCAGTGCTTTACCCCCTTTCATTTTCGTAATGCCTCACGATCTCCACCACACTTATACATTTGCTCTTCTTCACTCCTTAAAGATGGTATACTTCCCTGGCAGTGCATGAAATTACGCTCCCTTTCTGCTCAACATTTAAAGTTCCTCAAAATATTATCGCCACCTACCTAATACTTCCCTTTCCCCATTTACTAACTCCCCTACTTGTTTTTAACTGGACAAATCCTTAGTTTCCCCTAGGCCTTTCTTAACCTTGTTTAATTCACTCCAAATTTTTTTCTTAGTTTCATTAAATTTCTTGCAGTGCCTATCTCCCCTCTATCATCCTGCTTTCCTTTTGTACTCTCTCACACATCTCGTTCCTTTCTTTTATTCTCCATATACTCTGCTCTTCTTATAACACTTCTGCTTTGTAAAACCTCTCATAAGCTACCTTTTTCTCTGTTTCACCACCCTTTACTTCATCATTCCACCAATCACTCCTTCTTTCCTCCTACGCCCCCACCCTCCTATAACCACAAACTTCTGCCCCACATTCTAATACTGCATTTTTAAAACTATTCCAACCCTCTTCAACCCCCCCACTACTCATCTTTGCACTAGCCCACCTTTCTGCCAATAGTCGCTTATATCTCACCCGAATTCCTCCACCCTTAGTTTATTCACACTTTCACCACATCTCATATTTATATTAATTTATTCTACTGTGGGGTGCATTTATCGTATTTATATGTTACAAAGCTTTTTTATTTTATAATTTTTAAAAAAATATTCATGGATTAATGGAAATATCTCTATTAAACATATATATAACCAATTTATTGTGCTCAGAGATTACGTTATTTTATCTATTTATGCCTTTCAGGGTCAAGAGGCTTCTCTCCTAAACTCGATCTCAGGGTTGAAAAATTTTCGGAAAAAAAATTCATTTTTTTTATGAATGACGGAGGAATTTTTTCCGATCACAAATAACACCAATAGTTCTGATATTTGATGGAATACGTACGGAATTATGCTTTACAAAGTTAGCAATTCAGAACAAGTTTACACATGGCAATTTCGCCCTTCTTTGAGCTCTATTTTCCGCCCAATTCCATGTGTAACCAGTCGACAAAATATAACTATTCGCTGAACTCCATTTTTTTCTATCGAATGAGTACAAGAAACCACCCATTTACCAATTTCAACTATCCAATAAAGTGGTCAGAATTTGACAATTTTGCCAATGTTCATACAAATTTCAGAAGATGCCAATTTCCAAATAGGGTCCAGAATAAACAGGAGAAACATTCCTGGCACTAAAATAACATATTTTCTGTTCATTACTCACATGCCCAGGTCCCTCTTACATCTCTGTTGCTTTCCATTTTGAATTTTTATTCTCACAAAAAATAGAAGATTTCTCAGTAGTAGTAACCAGTTACCAGTAACCAGTGTACCAGTAGATGACTCACTACCAACCGTCTCTGCCTGAGTCACTGTCTGTATTCATATTGTGCTGACCACAGCAGTATTTCAAAGACCCCCTCACATATGGGTACCGTGGGCGGTCAGTCTGACGAGAGTGAGCAAGGAGACAGGTCACGGCTGTTTGGGCGCTTTCCACATTATCTGTAATATACATACTTCCAGCCTACGTGAGTATTTCTTTACCCTATCCACGTGTTCGAACCCCACATGATAGATTTACTGTTATGCATTAGTGTAGAAATGGTGTAGAAATGGTATAAATAATATCAGTGCACTTGTGAAAAGAATATTAGACTTACCAGTTGATGTGTATTGGACGTTTGGCATGATTTGTTTACTTTTGAACTTTGGTAAAAATCAAACATTTCTGCTACTTTGAGCTCAATTTCACCAATCAAAATCATCTCAATTTCCATAATATGTCTTCCATTCTATAAAATGAGACCAGGAAAACTAAAATACAACCATAAATACCATATGAAAATACACTGCAAAGTCGCTGTCTTAAACCAAAAACACAAAGTTTTTTTTTTTCTCATTATGCACTGTGTGCTGCAGGATTTTTTTTATACTGTGCACACTGACCACATAGACCCATTCTTTCATATGTAGGCCTACCAGCTTTCTCTCACTAGATTTGAAGGCGCTAGAATTTAGGCGTACTAGTACATCAATAACCCTGGTGCGTAAGCCATACTAGTACATCGGAAACCCTGAAAGGGTTAATATGGCGTCAAGAGTAGAGAGACTCTTAGTAATTTAATGTGTACCTGCATGCCAGCACAGTGTGTAAGTATATTTAGGTACAGGTATACATAAGTAAAATTATCAGAGTACATATAAAATATGCAATAACTTTAAAACATTTGAAATTTTGGAAAGTTTCCAGACATAATAGACAGCCATGTTCATGGAGAATGTAAACAAACTGGGTGGGATGTGCCATATTAAAAAGACAGGGAGCCATATAGCAAGTTTTGGTCATAATTTGAAATTGCCATATTAGCGAAACGCCGTAAGGCAAAACACTGTAAAGCGGGGCTCTACTGTATATATATGTATGTGCATGCCTGTGTAGTGTGATCTAAATGTAAGTAGAAGTAGCAAGATATACCTGTTATCCAGCATGTTTATGAGACAGAAAAAGGACACCAGCAATCCTACCATCATGTAAAACAGTTACAGGCTTTTGTTTCACACTCACTTGGCAGGACGGCAGTACCTCCCGGGGAGAGGCTGGTAGGAGGGGTGTTAAATGTTGCAGTTTTATAACTGTAGTGTAAGTGTGCCTCTGGCAAGACAGTCATGGAGTTAATGATGATGAAAGTTTTTCTTTTTCTGGCCACCCTGCCTTCATGGGAAGTGTTAATAAATAAAAATAGTTATTTATATCAGTTGGGTCTCCTCCTTCATGTATTGGGATAACCTTAGCTATTTTGAGTGTTGATGGGAATGTGTTGGTTTCTAATGATTTATTGAACAATATTGCAATGGAGACAGTACACGCGTTGCTCTTTTGGTACGTGAACTAAGTTATCCAACTTGTTTTTCAGTTAATTTACTATCACAAAGCCCTCACTAGGACTAGTTGGAGCCAGGTAGAGGGAGTTTGGAAGACCTCCAGGATGGAAGTCACTCGCTTCAGAATTGGTACTTGGGATTTTGCAAGAAAGACTTAATCCTATGGTAAAGAAGAAATCATTTAATGTACTGGCTGTTTCAGCAGGCTGGATATAAGGTTCACTAGGTTTAGTTAGGTAAATATCTTTTGTTTTGGTCAGTTTACAAGAACCCAGGATTTGAGTGTGTGTCTTGCAGTTCTTCACATCATGTTTTATTTCTTTGAACCTGCTAGCATAATACAGTTGTTTAGACTTCCTTATTAGTATGGTCAAGTACTGATGCATAGCTTTTTGTCTGTTCTTTAGTTACTAATCTCAGTGTGTACTGGTTTTCATAGTTATATTTTTATCAATCGGCCAAGTTAGTTTTTTTTATTAACACCCTATACCCAACCTGTGAGTGGAATGAACCTGAGGATGTTGTTTGTTAGCCATGGGCTATTTAGTCTCTTTTCTGTGATTTGCCTAGTTATAGCAGGACAATGTCTATTGTAGAAGCTTTGCAGTTTTTGCAGAAAAATAACAGACATTCTCAAGTTATTGCAAAGAAACTAAAGTAGTGCAGGCCTCTGAGAGAGTCGTCACGCTCTACCCAGCACCAGCATTTCATCTGAAAAATTTCAACTGGTTCATACAGCCTTCAAGTTGACATAAACCTAAAACCCCCATCACCAAAAACTATAAGCCTTGATAGGTAGATACCTAATAAAATTAAATATACATTGTTGGATAGTTTAACACTACATATTGTAATTACTACTATGCATTCTTGTTAAAAGCAGCTTTTAGATCTTACCTGTACAGAGAATGGTGGTGGTTCACTGGGATACGAGGAGGCAGACAAATTAAATACCATGGTGATCTTTAGGTCTGGTCTGGCTACTGGGCTTATTGTCACAGAAAACTCCACAGAAGAGGTACCTACAATATACATAATTCATAAATACAGTAGTAGTTTTTCCACACTGGCCATCTACTAAGGTAGAGTAACCCAAAAAAGAAAGCACCATCATTTACTCAATAGCTATCTTGCCAGAAGCACATAACAGTATACATGAGTAAGAATAACTTTAAGGAGTCTTCTGCCAAAATACTTCTTTTGGTCTTTATTAATAGAGTAAATATGTTTATTTAGGTAGAGGTACACATAAATAGTTACACAAATTCTCATACATAGTAACATGTATAAATTACCCAAGATAACCCAAAAAAGTCAAAGTGACTTATTTCCATTGGGGGACGGGGGATTAACTGGAGTTTACCTGGAGAGAGTTCCGGAAGTCAACGCCCCCACGGCCCGGTCTGTGACCAGGCCTCCTGGTGGATCAGAGTCTGATCAACCAGGCTGTTACTGTTGGCTGCACACAAACCAACGTACGAGCAACAGCCCGGCTGGTCAGGAACCGACTTTAGGTGCTTGTCCAGTGCTAGCTTGAAGACTGACAGGGGTCTGTTGGTAATCCCCCTTATGTATGCTGGGAGGCAATTGAGCAGTCTCGGGCCCCGACACTTATTGTATGGTCTCTTAACGTGCTAGTGACACCCCTGCTTTTCATTGGGGGGATGTTGCATCGTCTGCCAAGTCTTTTGCTATCGTAGGATGATTTTTGTACTTAGTCCCTCTAGGTTTTTTCCAGGTGTATATAATCATGTATCTCTCCTACCTGCGTTCCAGGGAATACAGGTTCAGGAACCTCAAGCGCTCCCAGTAATTGAGGTGTTTTATCTCCGTTATGCGCGCCGTGAAGGTTCTCTGTACATTTTCTAGGTCAGCAATTTCACCTGCCTTGAAAGGTGCTGTTAGTGTGCAGCAATATTCCAGCCTAGACAGAACAAGTGACCTGAAGAGTGTCATCATGGGCTTGGCCTCCCTAGTTTTGAAGGTTCTCATTATCCATCCTGTCATTTTTCTAGCAGATGCGATTGATACAATGTTATGGTCCTTCAAGGTGAGATCCTCCGACACGATCACTCCCAGGTCTTTGACGTTGGTGTTTCGCTCTATTTTGTGGCCAGAATTTGTTTTGTACTCTGATGACAATTTAATTTCCTAGTGTTTGCCATATCTGAGTAATTGAAATTTCTCATCGTTAACCTTCACATTGTTTTCTGCAGCCCATTGAAAGATTTGGTTGATGTCCGCCTGGAGCCTTGTAGTATCTGCAATGGAAGACACTGTCATGCAGATTCGGGTGTCATCTGCAAAGGAAGACACGGTGCTGTGGCTGACATCCTTGTCTATGTCAGATATGAGGATGAGGAACAAGATGGGAGCAAGTACTGTGCCTTGTGGAACAGAGCTTTTCACCGTAGCTGCCTCGGACTTTACTCTGTTGACTATTACTCTCTGTGTTCTGTTAGTGAGGAAATTATAGATCCATCGACCGACTTTTCCCGTTATTCCTTTAGCACGCATTTTGTGCGCTATTACGCCATGGTCACACTTGTCAAAGGCTTTTGCAAAGTCTGTATATATTACATCTGCATTCTTTTTGTCTTCTAGTGCATCTAGGACCCTGTCATAGTGATCCAATAGTTGAGACAGACAGGAGCGACCTGTTCTAAACCCATGTTGCCCTGGGTTGTGTAACTGATGGGTTTCTAGATGGGTGGTGATCTTGCTTCTTAGGACCCTTTCAAAGATTTTTATGATATGGGACTTTAGTGCTATCGGTCTGTAGTTCTTTGCTGTTGCTTTACTGCCCCCTTTGTGGAGTGGGGCTATGTCTGTTGCTTTTAGTAACTGTGGGACAACCCCCGTGTCCATGCTCCCTCTCCATAGGATGGTAAAAGCTCGTGATAGGGGCTTCTTGCAGTTCTTGATGAACACGGAGTTCCATGAGTCTGGCCCTGGGGCAGAGTACATGGGCATGTCATTTATCGCCTGTTCGAAGTCATTTGGCGTCAGGATAACATCAGATAGGCTTGTGTTAACCAAATTCTGTGGCTCTCTCATAAAAAATTCATTTTGATCTTCGACTCTCAGTCTGGTTAGCGGCTTGCTAAAAACTACCTCAACTACCTCAAGTCATACCTCAGCAACAGAATCCAATATGTGTACGCAAATGGGGCAAACTCTTCTGCACAACCAATTACAGTTGGTGTCCCACAGGGAAGTGTCCTTGGCCCTCTTCTCTTTCTCCTATACATAAATGACCTACCAAATGCTTCTCAATTACTCAAACCCACACTATTTGCTGATGACACAACATACGTCTTCTCCCACCCGAGCCCAGTCACGCTAGCCAATACTGTAAATACCGAATTACAGAAAATATCTACCTGGATGAGTACTAACAAACTTACACTAAACATTGAACAAAACCTACTTCATTCAGTTTGGTAACAGAGCTACAGATGTCCCTCTTAACATAATGATAAATGGATCACCTATCACAAAGCTAACAGAGGGAAAATTCTTAGGAATCCACCTTGATAATAGACTCAAATTTCATACAATATACAACAAATTTCTAAGAAAATTTCCAAGACTGTAGGCATACTATCGAAGATACGGTACTATGCTCCACAGTCAGCCCTCCTGGCCCTATATCACTCTCTTATTTACCCCTATCTCACCTATGGAATTTGTGCATGGGGCTCAACAACAAGTAACCATCTCAGACCACTAATTACCCAACAAAAGGCTGCAGTTAGAATGATAACAAATTCTCCACTACAGGCAGCACACTCCACCAATATTCAATACACTCAACCTACTCACCATACAAAACATCCATACTTATTACTGCACCTATTACATACATAGAACACATCAACTCTGATATTAAACCCTCCCCTCAAACATCTCCTTGCCAACCTCAACAGAAACACATGACCATAACACAAGGCACAGATCACTCTTTGATATTCCTCGTGTCCATCTCACGCTATGCAAAACTCAATGCACATAAAAGGCCCTAAAATCTGGAATTCATTACCTGTAAATATAAAAGAAACACTACCTGTTTATAAATTCAAGTCTCTTCTCAAAGATCACTTACTCACCCAAAACCAAATAAATACTGAATAACTGAACCTTATAAATTGTATATCTTAAATGTTTCTCACAATTATATCACATAAATGTTAAACCTAAAACCCAATCTAACTTTATTATTTTTTAAATACACTACCTAACAGAATACTCCATTCTACTGAATTTACAACAATGCATGCAACCATATGACCTGTCTTTGTAATACTCACTTGTGCTTTATAGTAATCAGTTTACATTAATGTTTTTCACTGATTTCATCATTGCTTAGTTAATCTTAAGTTAATTTTAAGCCAGCCCGTAATGCTATGCATAGTATAAGTGGCTTTGGCATGCTGCTCTCATCTGTATTTTTTTTGTACCTCTGTAAGTGTGCTCAAATTATAAATAAATAAATAAATAAATATTGGGACTTGAGTAGCTCACTCATTTCCTTGCTGTCATCTGTGTAGGACCCATCTTGTTTAAGTAGGGGCCCAATACTGGATGTTGTTCTCGACTTTGATTTAGCATAGGAGAAGAAATACTTTGGGTTTCTTTCGATTTCATTTATGGCTTTTAGTTCTTCCTGCGATTCCTGACTCCTATAAGATTCCTTTAGCTTAAGTTCGATGCTTGCTATTTCTCTGACGAGTGTCTCCCTACGCCTTTCAGATATATTGACCTCTTTTAGCCGCTCTGTTATTCTTTTCCATCGCCTGTAAAGGGAGCGCCTGTCCCTTTCTATTTTACATCTACTCCTCCTTTTTCTTAGAGGAATAAGCCTTGTGCATACATCGAGCGCCACCGAGTTAATCTGTTCTAGGCATAAGTTGGGGTCTGTGTTGCTTAGTATATCTTCCCAGCTTATATCAGTTAGGATTTGGTTAACTTGGTCCCACTTTATGTTTTTGTTATTGAAGTTAAATTTGGTAAATGCTCCCTCGTGACTAATCTCATTATGTCGGTCTGGGGCTCCGCGCATACATGACTGAACCTCAATTATGTTGTGATCTGAGTATATTGTTTATGATATGGTTACATTTCGTATCAGATCATCATTGTTAGTGAAGATGAGGTCTAGTGTATTCTCCAGTCTAGTAGGCTCTATTATTTGCTGGTTTAAATTGAATTTTTGTGCAGAGATTTAAAAGCTTGTGTGAGTGTGAGTTTTCATCAGAGCTGCCTCCTGGTGTTATTACTGCAACAATATTATTTGCTATATTCCTCCATTTTAGGTGCCTTAAGTTGAAATCCCCCAGGAGCAAGATGTTGGGTGCAGGAGCTGGAAGATTTTCCAGACAGTGGTCAATTTTTAATAGCTGTTCCTGGAATTGCTGGGATGTTGCATCCGGAGGCTTGTAGACTACTACAATGACTAGGTTTTGGTTCTCGATCTTTACTGCTAAAACTTCCACTACATCATTTGAGGCATTCAGCAGTTCTGTGCACACAAGTGACTCTGCAATGTATAGGCCAACCTCCCCCCTTTTGCCTGTTCACTCTGTCACTTCTGTATAGGTTGTAACCTGGGATCCATATTTCGTTGTCCAAGTGATCCTTTATGTGGGTCTCAGTGAAAGCCGTGAACATTGCCTTTGCCTCTGCAAGCAGTCCATGGATGAAAGGTATTTTGTTGTTTGTTGCTGGCTTTAGACCCTGTATATTTGCAAAGAAGAATGTCATCGGACTGGTGGTATTGTTGGTACTGGGTTTTTTTTTTTCCGGCATTAGTATCTGTATCTGTTGGTTTGGAGTGGAGGCCATCGACTGTGGTTCCACTCCAGGAATAACTGGATTTGGTGTACGATTTCTGCCATTTCCTGCCAGTTTTTTTTTCTTCCTGGCACTAAAAAACCTCTCCCTCTTGAGTGGCTGTGGCTACCCATGTTTTCCCATGGCCTGGATGTTTTGTATCTTTTTGTCCCCTTTAGATGGTGTGCCTGGCAATTTAAGTTATAGCACAGTCTTTCCTGTACTGAAGAGGGACACATTTCAGGGTGAAAAAGCTTACAGGAAGGGAGTTTGCATTTTCCTGTTGTCATATGGGCACAGCATTTTCTAGGGTGGTCATAGTTGCACGTCTCATCTGTTTTTCCAGATTTCCCATGCCTGCAGATACCAAGTGCATAGTATGTGCATAGGCTTGGTTTCCGTTTGCCTTGGGTTTCTGTGACTGTATTCCCTGTTGGTGCATGTTTACTTGTCTTATTCCTATCCTCCCTAGCGCCAACAAAGGAGCTCCCACCAGTTGTTTTTGGTAATATATCCTCACTATTGCTAGTGGAGTCCTCTTGTTTGCTATTTCCTGTGGTATTTCTAGTTTGCAATATTGGTTTTATCTTATCTTTGACTACACTTGATTCCCCACTACGGCTCCTGTCTCCCATGAGGTCATTTATATGCATTCCATCCTGCGTACAATTTCCGACTACCTGGACAGCACCTCCAGCTTCACCATTACTGTCTCCCAGGACAGCACCTCCAGCTTCACCATTACTGTCTCCCAGGACAGCACCTCCAGCTTCACCATTACTGTCTCCCAGGACAGCACCTCCAGCTTCACCATTACTGTCTCCCAGGACAGCACCTCCAGCTTCACCATTACTGTCTCCCAGGACAGCACCTCCAGCTTCACCATTACTGTCTCCCAGGACAGCACCTCCAGCTTCACCATTACTGTCTCCCAGGACAGCACTATCAGCCCCACATTTACTGACAACCAGGACATCACCTCCAGCCTTACAGTTTCTGTCTACATGACCAGCATCAATCCATGAGATACTTAGATCTAAATTTTCTTAACTCAATAAAGTTTTTAATGCAGTTCATAAACCCATAAATTGTAAATTACGAGGAGAGTGAGGGAGTGACTTTCCTAACACCTTACTTTCTGCCTCCACTCACTCTCCTAACATTGTCATCTACTTCATATATTACAAAATAAACTGACTCTTCTCAAAACTCTTCTCAAAAGCCACTTAATCACCCTAGACTAAACACTCAATACTCAGTATCTAACACTACTAATAAATCTACCAGTTGCCTAAATCTTAAAACTTCATGACTAGACAACCAAGCTCATATATTGACAAATTACCACATAGCAGTATACATATCTACCAAAACCAGTATTACCCTTCACCAAATTGTAACAAGTCTCATACTGTAAACTACTGTAAACTAAACTACTGTAAACTACTGTAAACTAAACTACTGTAAACTACTGTAAACTACTGTAAACTAAACTACTGTAAACTACTGTAAACTAAACTACTGTAAACTACTGTAAACTACTGTAAACTAAACTACTGTAAACTACTGTAAACTACTGTAAACTAAACTACTGTAAACTAAACTACTGTAAACTACTGTAAACTACTGTAAATTACTGTAAACTAAACTACTGTAAACTACTGTAAACTACTGTAAATAAACTACTGTAAACTACTGTAAACTAAACTACTGTAAACTACTGTAAACTAAACTACTGTAAACTACTGTAAACTACTGTAAACTAAACTACTGTAAACTACTGTAAACTACTTTAAACTAAATACTGTAAACTACTGTAAACTAAACTACTGTAAACTACTGTAAACTAAACTACTGTAAACTACTGTAAACTACTGTAAACTAAACTACTGTAAACTACTGTAAACTACTGTAAACTAAACTACTGTAAACTACTGTAAAACTACTGTAACTAAACTACTGTAAACTACTGTAAACTAAACTACTGTAAACTACTGTAAATACTGTAAACTAAACTACTGTAAACTACTGTAAACTACTGTAAACTAAACTACGTAAACTACTGTAAACTACTGTAAACTAAACTACTGTAAACTACTGTAAACTACTGTAAACTACTTTAAACTAAACTACTGTAAACTACTGTAAACTAAACTACTGTAAACTAAACTACTGTAAACTACTGTAAACTAAACTACTGTAAACTACTGTAAACTAAACTACTGTAAACTACTGTAAACTACTGTAAACTACTGTAAACTAAACTACTGTAAACTACTGTAAACTAAACTACTGTAAACTACTGTAAATTACTGTAAACTAAACTACTGTAAACTACTGTAAACTACTGTAAACTGAACTACTGTAAACTACTGTAAACTAAACTACTGTAACCTACTGTAAACTAAACTACTGTAAACTACTGTAAACTAAACTACTGTAAAACTACTGTAAACTAAACTACTGTAAACTACTGTAAACTATAAATACTGTAAACTACTGTAAATACTGTAAACTAAACTACTGTAAACTACTGTAAACTAAACTACTGTAAGCTACTCTAAACTAAACTACTGTAAACTACTGTAAACTACTGTAAACTAAACTACTGTAAACTACTGTAAACTAAACTACTGTAAACTACTGTAAACTACTGTAAACTAAACTACTGTAAACTACTGTAAACTAAAACTACTGTAAACTACTGTAAACTAAACTACTGTAAACTACTGTAAACTAAACTACTGTAAACTACTGTAAACTAAACTACTGTAAACTACTGTAAACTAAACTACTGTAAACTACTGTAAACTAAACTACTGTAAACTACTGTAAACTACTGTAAACTAAACTACTGTAAACTACTGTAAACTAAACACTGTAACTACTGTAAACTAAACTACTGTAAACTACTGTAAAATTACTGTAAACTAAACTTGTAAACTACTGTAAACTAAACTACTGTAAACTAAACTACTGTAAACTACTGTAAACTAAACTACTGTAAACTACTGTAAACTACTTTAAACTAAACTACTGTAAACTACTGTAAACTAAACTACTGTAAACTACTGTAAAGTACTGTAAACTACTGTAAACTAAACTACTGTAAACTACTGTAAACTACTGTAACTAAACTACTGTAAAACTACTGTAAACATACTTTAAACTAAACTACTGTAAACTACTGTAAACTAAACTACTGTAAACTACTGTAAAGTACTGTAAACTAAACTACTGTAAACTACTGTAAACTAAACTACTGTAAACTACTCCTGAATTATGTTTCATAAAAAGCATTTTTGAATACAAGAATATATCCTTTTGTTTGTGTAAATTAGATTCACTTATTATTAGTAGAACTACTGTACAACTATGATTATTTCTTTAGTGATAAGTTGTCAGTAAGACATTGCAATAATGCCAAGACATAATAGAGGTTCTCTTTGTACTGCGACACATCACTGTAATTATATAATATCAATGTACTACTTGCAAAGAAATAAATGAATCTGAATCTGACCTCTGGAGAAGAGGCAGAATTCGTTTTCGCCGCAGTATATAGCTTCAATAGCTTCGATTTCTTCATAAATCTTGTCCATGTTGTTGTTGTTGTTAAATAAGGTGTACTACGGCTCACACAATACTGAACCCGCCAGTCAGGTCTACCGGACGGAAATACTGATCATGTCCGAGGAAAAAAAAAAAAGGTAACAAGTGTTCCGCACCAAATAAAGCTGTTATCTCTGCATAAACCAACCAGATCAGTGAGGCTCTTAACTGCTTGATTTATTAGGTTTAAATTCTATGGATCACGCAGTAATCATTAATGCTGCAAAACAACTGTTCCCCAGCAGTCAAGGAAACTTTAATTCCAAGACAATAAATGGAGTATACCTGGAGACGGTTTTGGGGGTTAACGCCCCCGCGGCCCAGTCTGTGAACAGGCCACATGGTGGATCAGGGCCTGATCAACCAGGCTGTTACTGCTGGCCGCACGCAACCCAACGTACGAACTAACTTTAGGTGCCTGTCCAGTGCCTTCTTGAAGACTGCCTGGGGTCTATTGGTAACCCCCTCATATATGCTGGGAGGCAGTTGAACAGTCTTGGGCCCCTGACGCTTAATGTATTGTCTCTCAGAGCACTCGTGGCGCCCCTGCTTTTCACTGGGGGAATGTTGCATCTCCTACCGTGTCTGTTGCTTTTGTAGGGAGTGATTTTCGTGTGCAAGTTTAGTACTAATTCCTCTTAACATTTTCCAAGTGTATATTATCATGTATCTCTCTCGCCTGCATTCCAGGGAATACAAATCAAGGGACTTCAACCGTTCCCAGTAATTTAGATGCTGTATCGTACTTATGTGTGCCGTGAGCTCGATAGAGCATCTAAATTACTGGGAATGATTGAAGTCCCTTGATTTGTATTCCCTGGAACGCAGGTAAGATACATAATAATATACACTTGGAAAATCCTAGAGGAATTAGTACCAAACTTGCACACGAAAATAACTATGTAAGCAAAAAACTCGGAAGGAGATGGAACATTCCCCAATGAAAATCAGGGGTGCCACGAGTACACTGAGAGACAACACAATAAGTGTCAGGGGCCCAAGACTGTTCAACTGTCTCCCAGCATAAATAAGGGGGATTACAATAGACCCCTGGCAAATTCTCATTATATCTATACACTGACACATACGCATCAGTTGCAGTTTTTTGAGGTTTTAAAGTGAACACCAAACAGTTCATGTCATCCAGAACTGAGTCCTTACTCTTAGTCTGTGTCACCTAAGTGACCTTATTGTCGACCCATATGTGGAAATATTTTACATAATTTCCTAAATGTAGAACATATAAACGAATTATATAATAAATGTATTAAAATGTGATGTTATTTGGACCCTTGAAGAAATTTCGAGTGAGGGGTGTGTAGATGAGCTGCGGAGTGACGTGGGGCAGGGGACGCCATATTGAATTTAATATGTGAACACTGAACTGGATTGTGCATTGTAAACAGGCATTCTCGAAGGTCAGTTGGTGTATATCAGCCTCAATTCATAATTTAGAAATTGCTGACACGTTCCTGCAAAGGAACTGGGATAAATAGTGTGGAAAACCCTTACAATTTGTCAACCAGGATGGAAAAATAGAGGACTTCAATGAATCCTTCCCAACAACACCTTAGCTAAGTGATGGTTATCCATAATGTACAGCAGTTTTTGCATTGGCCATTGTAAATCCCAACTGTCAGGGTAATGCAGAAAATTTGATATAATTTTCCTAAATTTATAATATATAAATTTCAATAATGTAAATAATGTATAAAATGTGTTGCTGGTGATCTAAATTTAAATTTCAAGTGAAAAAAGAACCAGCAGTGGCAAAGAGAGATGCAGAGGGGGAGGGCATCATAATGGAAATTTAGGGCAAGACTGGTCACAATAACCATCAGATTAAATCACATTCGCTGCCTGACTGCGGTGGAGCGTGGTTGTGCTCTGCACCCCTCTGCTGTTTTTCAGGCAAGCTCTCATAGCAACAACATGGCGCTGAGTGTATGGCGTAGGGTGAATACCGTCGGTATTGAGCTGCTTCGTAGGGCGATTTCCCCCTCAATGGCACAAGTGTTGCTACCAATGATCATCAGAGAGAAGTATGAAATACAGGACGACGAGGTATATGGTGTAGCCCTGAATGGGGCTTTCAGAATCTTCGTTAAGTTACCTCATCTTTTGTATATAGTTCTACTGTCTTCCTATTATGTCCTAGAATCTGTATTGATAAAGCCACTGGATGGCGAAACGTCTACAATAAAGATATCCAGATGTTGCACATGTGTCTTAACTTTCAAAGTCATCATGCTGATCAGTGGGAACATTAAAACGTTTCCGTTTGAATATCCCACCAAGAAGGATAGTATTACCTGGAGTTTACCTGGAGAGAGTTTCGGGGGTCAATGCCCCCGCGGCCCGGTCTGTGACCAGGCCTCCTGGTGGATCAGCGCCTGATCAACCAGGCTGTTGCTGCTGGCTGCACGCAAACCAACGTACGAGCCACAGCCCGGCTGATCAGGAACTGACTTTAGGTGCTTGTCCAGTGCCAGCTTGAAGACTGCCAGGGGTCTGTTGGTAATCCCCCTTATGTGTGCTGGGAGGCAGTTGAACAGTCTCGGGCCCCTGACACTTATTGTATGGTCTCTTAACGTGCTAGTGACACCCCTGCTTTTCATTGGGGGGATGGTGCATCGTCTGCCAAGTCTTTTGCTTTCGTAGTGAGTGATTTTCGTGTGCAAGTTCGGTACTAGTCCCTCTAGGATTTTCCAGGTGTATATAATCATGTATCTCTCCCTCCTGCGTTCCAGGGAATACAGGTTTAGAAACCTCAAGCGCTCCCAGTAATTGAGGTGTTTTATCTCCGTTATGCGCGCCGTGAAAGTTCTCTGTACATTTTCTAGGTCGGCAATTTCACCAGCCTTGAAAGGTGCTGTTAGAGTGCAGCAATATTCCAGCCTAGATAGAACAAGTGACCTGAAGAGTGTCATCATGGGCTTGGCCTCCCTAGTTTTGAAGGTTCTCATTATCCATCCTGTCATTTTTCTAGCAGATGCGATTGATACAATGTTATGGTCCTTGAAGGTGAGATCCTCCGACATAATCACTCCCAGGTCTTTGACGTTGGTGTTTCGCTCTATTTTGTGGCCAGAATTTGTTTTGTACTCTGATGAAGATTTAATTTCCTCATGTTTACCATATCTGAGTAATTGAAAATTTCTCATCGTTGAACTTCATATTGTTTTCTGCAGCCCACTGAAAGATTTGGTTGATGTCCGCCTGGAGCCTTGCAGTGTCTGCAATGGAAGACACTGTCATGCAGATTCGGGTGTCATCTGCAATGGAAGGACACGGTGCTGTGGCTGACATCCTTGTCTATGTCGGATATGAGGATGAGGAACAAGATGGGAGCTAGTACTGTGCCTTGTGGAACAGAGCTTTTCACCGTAGCTGCCTCGGACTTTACTCTGTTGACGACTACTCTCTGTGTTCTGTTAGTGAGGAAATTATAGATCCATCGACCGACTTTTCCTGTTATTCCTTTAGCGCACATTTTGTGCGCTATACGCCATGGTCACACTTGTCGAAGGCTTTTGCAAAGTCTGTATATTTTACATCTGCATTCTTTTTGTCTTCTAGTGCATTTGGACCTTGTCGTAGGTTTCCAGTAGTTGAGACAGACAGGAGCGACCTGTTCTAAACCCATGTTGCCCTGGGTTGTGTAACTGATGGGTTTCTAGATGGGTGGTGATTTTGCTTCTTAGGACCCTTTCAAAGATTTTTATGATATGGGATGTTAGTGCTATTGGTCTGTAGTTCTTTGCTGTTGCTTTTAACTGCCCCCTTTGTGGAGTGGGGCTATGTCTGTTGTTTTTAGTAACTGAGGGACGACCCCGTGTCCATGCTCCCTCTCCCATAGGATGGAAAAGGCTCGTGATAGGGGCTTCTTGCAGTTCTTGATGAACACAGAGTTTCCATGATTCTGGCCCTGGGGCAGAGTGCATGGGGCATGTCATTTATCGCCTGTTCGAAGTCATTTGGCGTCAGGTTTAACATCGGATAGGCTTGTGTTAATCAAATTTTGTGGCTCTCTCAAAAAAAAAATTCATTTTGATCTTCGACTCTCAGTCGGGGTTTAGCGGCTTGCTAAAAACTGAGTCATATTGGGACTTGAGTAGCTCACTCATTTCCTTGCTGTCATCTGTGTAGGACCCATCTTGTTTAAGTAGGGGCCCAATACTGGGCGTTGTTCTCGATTTTGATTTGGCATAGGAGAAGAAATACTTTTGGTTTCTTTCGATTTCATTTATAGCTTTTAGTTCTTCCCGCGATTTGCCTGACTCCTAAAGGATTCTTTTTTGCTTAAGTTTTGATGCTTGCTATTTCTCTGACCAGTGTTTTCCCTGCGATTTCAGATATATTGACCTCTTTTAGCCCTCTGTTATTTTTTCCGTCGCTGTAAAGGGAGGCCTGTCTCTTTCTATTTTACATCTACTCCTCCTTTTCTTAGAGGAATAAGCCTTGTGCATACATCGAGTGCACCGAGTTAATCTTTTTCTAGGCATAAGTTTGGGTCTGTGTTGCTTAGTATATCTTCCCAGCTTATATCGGTTAGGACTTGGTTTACTTGGTCCCACTTTTATGTTTTTGTTATTGAGTTGAATTTGGTGAATGCTCCTCGTGACTAGTCTCATTTTGTCGGTCTGGGGCTCCTGCATACATGTCTGAACCTCAATTATGTTGTGATCTGAGTATATTGTTTTTGATATGGTGACATTTCTTATCAGATCATCATTGTTAGTGAATATGAGGTCTAGTGTATTCTCCAGTCTAGTAGGCTCTTTTAAATTTGCGGGTTTTTAAATTGAATTTTGTGCAGAGTTTTAAAAAAGCTCGTGTGAGTGTGAGTTTTCATCAAGCTGCCTCCTGGGTTATTACTGCAACAAATTATTTGCTATATTCCTCCTTTTTTAGGTGCCTTAAGTTGAAATCCCCCAGGAGCAAGTTTGTTGGGTGCAGGAGCTGGAAGTTTTTCCAGCAGTGGTCAATTTTTAACAGCTTTTCCCTGGAATTGCTTGGGATGTTGCACCCGGAGGCTTGAGACTACCACAATGACTAGGTTTTGGTTCTCGACTTTACTGCTAAAACTTCCACTACTCATTTGAGGCATTAAGCAGTTCTGTGCAAACAAGTGACTCTGCAATGTACAGGCCAACCCCCCCCTTTTGCCTGTTCACTCTGTCACATCTGTAAGGTTGTAACATGGGATCCATATTTCATTGTCCAGTGATCCTTTATGTGGGTCTCAGTAAAAAGCCGGAACATTGCCTTTGCCTCTGCAAGCAGCCACGGATAAAAGGTTTTTGTTGTTTGTTGCTGGCTTTAGACCCTGTAATTTGCAAAGAAGAATGTTAACGGACTGGGGGTATTGTTGGTACTGGGGGGGATTTTTTTTCGGCATTAGTATCTGTATCTGTTGGTTTGGAGTGGAGGCCATCGACTGTGGTTCCACTCCAGGAATGACTGGATTTGGTGTACAAATTTCTGCCATTTCCTGCCAGTTTTTTTTCCTTCCTGGCACTAAAAACCTCCCCCTCTTGAGTGGCTGTGGCTACCCAGGTTTTCCATGGCCTGGATGTTTTGTATCTTTTTGTCCCCTTTAGATGGTATCCCTGGCAATTTAAGTTATAGCACGTCTTTCCTGTACTGAAGAGGTACACATTTCAGGGTGAAAAAGCTTACAGGAAGGGATTTTTGCATTTTCCGTTGTCATATGGGCAGGGCATTTTCTGGGTGGTCATAGTTGCACGCCCCATCTGTTTTTCCAGATTTCCCATGCCAGCAGATACCAAGTGCATAGTATGTGCACAGGCTTGGTTTCCGCTTGCCTTGGGTTTCTGTGACTGTATTCCCTGTTGGTGCATGTTTCCCTGTCTTACTTCTATCCTCCCTAGCACCAACAATGGAGCTCCCAACCAGTTGTTTTTGGTAATTTATCCTCACTATTGCTATTGGAGTCCTCTTGTTTGCTATTTCCTGCGGTATTCTAGTTTGCAATATTGGTTTATCTTATCTTTGACTACACTTGTTTCCCTCTATGGCTCCTGTCCCCTATGAGGTCATTTTATATGTATTCCTTCCTGCGAAATAATTCCCGACTACCTGGAAAAAAAATCTCCAGCTTCACCATTACTGTCCTCCCAGGACATATCTCCGCTTCACCATTTCTGTCTCCCAGGACAGCACCTCCAGCTTCACCATTACTGTCTCCCAGGACAGCACTATCAGCCCCACATTTACTGACTACCAGGACATCATCTCCAGCCTTTACAGTTTGTGACTACATGGCCAGTATCAGGGCAGTACCTTTCAGCCCAGACTTTTTGTGTTCCCATCTGTTGTAGAAAGCTTCCAGGTTTTCTATGAAAGCAGCTTTGATGTTGTCCTTTTTTAATACCCTTGTGATTTTAGTCCACAATTTTCCTCATTTGGGCAATACCCAAAAAACACTTCTCTGTTTCTAATACTGCTTGTAGCTAGTTCTGGATATCTGCACAAGGGGCGTGACACCAATTTCCCAAAAATGACAATTTATCCATGTGGAACCCCGTTTGTTTGATGACCACAGACTACACACAGCTTCATAATGATTTAAAATGGTTGATTTACTGCAATTCTACTAGCAACCTCTTGAATATTATATTAATAACCTTAAATGAAGCTCTAGCTATTTGTTTTTTCTGTTTCTAACTCTTTTTGTATATTGGACAGCTTACCGTCACTTTCCCTGATTTTTAATGTTTGTTTTTAAATAAGGGCGCCTACAACCCCTCCGTTTAGTCTGCTTTATTGTCCAACGAAACTGTTTGAAACCAGTCCGGGTTCGGACCAGTCAAGGGTTCGGACCAGACAAGGTCCGGACCAGTCGATCTGCTCTGATCAGTGGGGCACTTATTTAAAACATACTGGTCGGTGATTTGAGCTAACACATGAAGGATCTACTGGAAATTATCTACCCGAGTAAATGTGATTTGACTGATACAAAAGTATAACTTGCGTGTTGAAGAGCCCGGGGATATTGGCAGCTCCTACAATGACGAACGGTCACCTCCTTGTTTATTTAAACGCTGTATCTGGCTTTTTCTTTTTTTTTTTTTTTGTCCGTCTCCACCACAATAAATGCTATATTATCACTATAGTTTACTGGTGCAAATTTTGGAGGAAGGACGCTTTTTCTGTAGTAATAATTGCTTCTCGTTGTGTATATTGCGACCGCTGGTATACAGGTTATAGAAATTCACGTAAACGTCTCGAATTTCAAGAAAAGAAACTAATGAAAGTCACTCCACTCCCACTAAGTACCATTAAATACTGGTTAGTTGCTACTACAACACTGTATTCTGCTATTTCATGGTATCACTAGATTATAGCGAGTACACTAGCAGGCCAGAAAAGATTATTAAAAACAGCTGACCGTGGTAAGTTTCTGGCGACTTCTTGGCACCTTCCCTATAGCTTATCACTTCATTACAAATTCCCTGTTTTCAAATGACACTTTACCTCTATCATCAATATACTAGGAGCCACTGTATAACCTATACACTATGTATACTCAATGTTAAGGAGACTTTTTTCCTCTGAATGAAAAGTTCATTTATTATTTTTTTTTCACACGGGCACAGGCCTGATTCCCCTCTGCATAAACCCTAGGAATGCACACTAATTCCTTTTTTACTCATATATAGTTTTCCGCCCCAAAATTGGTTCCAGCGCTAGAGGATGTATCGTATAGGATGAGACACAAAAAAAGTTCTAGCCTAAGACACCTGAAAACACGGAAAACCGGGAGCACAACGAGGGACCTGACACGCTGTACTTTGAGGGAACCCACCTACTAGGAGGTTAGCCTAGGAAATGATCCTGATCTATATCTGTTTCAATTTGGAAGACTCACACTGGCTGAGAAGTTGAAGCCCAGCACAGATCAAGACGCTCCATAGATTGTGTGGGTCAGGTCACCAAATTTGCACATATCATGCTGTTTAAGAGTGAAAACAGTGATGCCTTCGTTACCAAACAGTGAGTTTCCATGCTTTTGTGTCTTCGCATTGAATCGCCAATAATTTAAAAGTAGGGCCCTAATGAGCACAAGGTTGGAGCTCCAAGTAAATTAAACTTATCAGCAGGAGCTGCAAGTTTTAAAAATGTTGAAGCAGAGTTCCCAATATAAATCCTAAAACCGTGATATTGTAGCCCCTCTGCTTTCTATGTGCAAGAAGTTGATGGGAATGATTTTAATATACGAAACAAGAGTTAGTAGATTTGAGGTTATATGCAACAAATGATGGTAATTTAGGGGGTTGGGATTTTTCAGGGATTCTGCACTCTTGTAGACACAACATCAATGGGTTCAGTGGTTTCTTTATGATGAAGGTCAGGAAGTCTTTTTCTAAGTGATGCAATATTCCAGCTTAATATAGAAAGTTTATACGAGTTTTGATCCATTATACTAGTCCTGGGATTTTGTTGAGTTTCTCAGCATAATGAAAAAAAATTTCATATAAATAGCAGACCTTATCAATGTCAGCAGTGTTACCCTGGTCCATGAGTTTTTTAAGTGCACTTCCAGTTGTAAGGCCTCGTGGGAGTCTTTGTATATTCAGAGCACGACGCTGTTCATGTGTGAATGTATGATAGGTGACACCATCACTCACATTCCCTCCCCCACTAACATTACACGCAACACTATAACTGTCATCACCAACACCACTACCAACATTGTGTTCATTACATTTATCAACAGTATTGTATTCAACATTAATGTCAAAGTGGTTAACCTCATCACACTCTGCACCACTACTTATATTACGCTCATCACTATTGCTAACATTATGGACACCACTGCCCTCATCGCACTCTTCACCACCACTTTTATTACGGTCATCACTATTACTAACATCATAGACACCATTGCCTTCATCATGATGCTCACTACAGTTATCAACATAAGTATTATATTCGTCATGACTGTAATTAAGAACACCACCACCACCTTGTTCAGCAGCCTTACACTTGTTAGGTAAGACACATATGCAACAGTTAGGTATCTTTATTTCGAAACGTTTCGCCTACACAGTAGGCTTCTTCAGTCGAGTACAGAAAAGTTGATAGAAGCAGAAGATACTTGAAGACGATGTAATCAGTCCATCACCCTTAAAGTTTTGAGGTGGTCAGTCCCTCAGTCTGGAGAAGAGCATTGTACCTAACAACCTGTCGGTATTTTATACCATTTTAATGTTCAGCCTTACACTTGCTTTCACAAATTGTGACAATCTTGTTATTGGTACACTCGACACATCTTTCCTTGTGTTGTTCAAGTTGTTGTTTCAGGAGAAATTGTTGTGTTTCCAATACCTTTATGCGCGACATCAGGTTGTATACCACAGGAGCAAGACTTGGAACATCTGGAGACGTGAAGTCCCGGTCAGCTGAGCTCGTTGGCTGACTGTCAGCTGACTCAGCTAGGCTGGTATTGACAGCAGACGTGATGGAGGTCTGTTGACGTGCTCCCCAGGTGAGGTGCTCAACCCCATTTTCTGAGGGCAGGCATGAGCCAGTATTCAGACTCGAGGTACCTGGTAGTCATGGGGAGTCATAATGAGGGGTACAGGGTGAGGTGCGGTTGGCTGCGATGTGGGCAGCCCTCACGCTGCAGTCAGCATGAGCTGCTGTGACTCCTGAGTTCTTACAATTGATACATTGTTTAGCAACAGTCTGTTGCTGTTTGATCATATCATAACACCGTTCAGAAGGATGAGCGTTGGCACACACTGCACACCAGTGTGACTTAGATGGGCATTTCCTGGCAATGTGGCCCCAGCGTTGACACTTATAACATCGACGTTGAGGAGGTCTGTACAATGCAATGTTATAGCGTCTGTTGAGGGCTGCTCGGGAGTGAATATAGCGTGGCAGAGTCCCCTGGCCAGTCCACTCAGCTAATATCAAACCGTTGGAAAGTCGACGAGGGCTTGCAACTTGCTCTGACGCCAGATATTGAGGATTCAAGTGCTTGTTGACGTTGTAGATGACAATAAGCACTTTAGGTGCCCTTGGTGGGGCAGCTCAGAGTTTGATGTTGGCATATTCATGAGTGAGAAGTTTGTCTATAAATGCTGAATCATTAGGGACAAATTCAAATTCAAATTCAAAGTTTATTCTCTATAAGGATTACAATACTGAGTTTACAGAAATTTGGTTATTGTTTGGTTTAACATGTAGTAAAATTGAGATTACAGAGTGTACCACTAGAACGCTTAGCATGGCTAGGCATTTCGGGCATACTTAGTTTTATTCTTAAATGTAAAATATTACAAATTAAGAGGTAAGTTGGTATTATGGCTAAGTGACTAAATACTATTTTGTGAGTTTAGCAATGTGAATGCTTTTGTTTTGGCACAGTATATAGTTTCAGTATTGGAGTATCACAGGATTCATTATATTAAGACTGAGATTAATATTTCTGTTTATGGTCAAATGAGTGAGCGAGTGTAAGTGTGAACCACCAGGTGGTATTCGTGAAGTTAGTTGACGGGGTGTATCAGGGAGATAAGATGTTTTCTAATGGTAGTTTTGAAGGTGATGAATGTGTCTGCAGTTCTAGAGTTCTCAGGTAGGCGTAGTTATCCTCATCCTGGACAAACTTGATCGTTTTCTCATGATTGTCTACACTAGCTTTGAAAAACCAGTTACACTTGGTCTCTTGATCAGTGTTGTTAGGGAAATCTAACCTGACAGCTTTGGGAGGGTGTGCGCCCATTGTATTACTTTCAGCAAGCTTTCTCTGGAAGCCTCGTTCTTTTTTCCGAGTCTGTTTAATAAAATATGTTTCAAATCTGCCTTCACCATCATCTACGTCAACACCATCAGCTATACTCATAGCTGAAAGGAGTTTCACACTGGCGATGGGTTAAAGGATACCGGTGAATAGAAGGGACAAGGAAGGGATATACACCTCGCTAGACACAGGCAATATGGGTGTAGTGGCCTGCTGGTCGCAGTGCGATTTTCAAGGTCATTCGCGGGGTCACAGTCGTCTCGATAGTTACCAATACTGCACTACTCGTTAATTACTCCAAACCTGCAGCACTTAACACAGCTAGCACACGTGTCTAGGAATGACAGACAAATTTTCACTCTGTGGACAAACAAATCAGCACAAACTTACTATGTTTATAGATGAACCTCTGGCATGTTACAGTTAAAAAGCCATCTCCAAACGAGTTACCAGGTACTGCAATGCTCGTTAAATTGTTCTTAACCACTCTTGTTTTGTTCCAACTATACAGCATTCCTCCCAGAAACACTCAGTGCATAGAAGAATAACAGGTACATCTTCCTCAGTTAGAGATATAACACATTTTGTACAAGTGGCACAGTCTGATTCATCTGGCAGGCCTCAGGTCTGATCACCAACTCACGCAGGATGGGAGATTCGTTCGTATTTCTCAGGTAGGCAGAGGCGACTAGCTGTGCGGAACTCAGATATTCGAGTACCAAAGGAGCAGCAAAATACGCCTCTACACTGCACGTTGATAGAGGCGAACGGCTGAGTTTAAATGCAAGGAAGAGGGGTAGCTGATGAGGGGCAGCAGAGGCATCAAACGGAATGCTATTTCCAGTGTTACACTAAGTATATCACGAGTCACAGCTCACACATAAGAGTTCTCACAATACTGCAGCTGCGATCCAACAGTATAAGTTTCTATGAGGCCCAGAGGAGACACATTCGTAAGAAGGGTGAGGAAGAAACCGTGGAGTGCTGGCAGGACTGGCACGGGCACTCAAGCTCTTATATGGACTGGCAAAATCTGCCTCTAGACCTTAGGTAAATAGAGGCGAATGGCTGTGTTCCAAGTCGAGGAAGGAGGGAAGGGGGTAGAGAGGGGAGATGAGTAGTGAAGGTAGGCCGTTGAGAGCCACTCCAAACTAACATTTTCGTATTTCACTAGGTACATCACTAGTCACAGCTCACACATAAGAGTTTCCACAACAACGCAGCTGCGATCCAATGATATGAGTTGCATGATAAGTTGACAGTCGGGTGATAAGCATCCCTGAGATAGAAGGCCTACGACCTCACTGAACACACACACACATCCTCTCCCCTCAACCACTCAGCCTTGACTGCACACACACGAGCTTTTAAATCTATGCACCAAATTCACCTTAAACCAGCAAATAAGAGAGCCTACAATATTGGAGAATATGCTGGACCTCATCTTCACTAACAATGATGATCTGATACGAAATGTCATCATATCAAAAGCAATATACTCAGAGGTCCAGATATGTATGCGGGGGTCCCAGACCAACAAAATGTGATCAGTCACGAGGAAGTCTTCACCAAATTCAACTTCAATAACAAAAACATAAGGTGGGACCAAGTAAACCAAGTCCTAAATGATATAATCAGGGAAGATCGATTAAGCAACACGGATCCTAACCTAAGTCTTGAACAAATTAACTCTGTGGCACTTGAGGTATGCTCAAGGCATATTCCCTTAAGGAAAAGGAGAAGATGCGAACTAGAAAGAGAAAGGCGCTCCCTATACAGGCAAAGGCAAAGAATAACAGAACGGCTACAAAAGGTCAATATATCTGCAATACGTAAAGAGACACTGGTCAGAGAAATAGCCAACATCAAACTGAAGCTAAAGGAACCTTACAGGAGTCAAGAAATGCAGGAAGAACTAAAAGCCATAAATGAAATTGAAAGAAACCCAAAGCATTTCTTTTCTTATGCCATATCAAAGTCGATAACAACATCCAGTATTGGGCCCCTACTTAAACGGGATGGAAATGAGTAAGCTACTCAAGTTCCAATATGACTCGGTTTTTAGCGAGCCGTTAACTAGACTGAGAGTCGAAGACCTAAATGAATTTTTTATGAGAGAGACACAGGATTTAGTAGACACACACCTATCTGATATTATCCTGACCCAAATGACTG
>NC_069430.1:11537068-11557350 GCF_026875155.1 Cherax quadricarinatus | reverse complement strand
TTTCCCTCATTTAAATTAATTGAAATGGCATTAATCCTTTCCAGTGGAATTCCTGCTCTTAGGAGACACGACAAAATACTTAAATATGATGCTAAAATCAACTCTACAACTTACTTATATATCACAATTCGTCTAATTTCACCATCACTCAAGGAATGCCCAACAGGTGCATCATTGACAGTGCTCAGCATTTCTTCAATGCCAGCTTCCTGTAACTCCATTAGCACAGGCAAGATGAGTAAATAGAACTGTCAATGCTTATTGCATGGGTATGTTTATTTTGTTAGTGGGTTGCATCTGTGAAGGACCTGCCTAGTATGGGCCAACAGGCCTACTGCACTGTTCCTCCTTTCTTATGTTGATGAGTGGTTATTGAGGCTAAAACCTTGGGTGGTTTCAAATTTGTTGGATAAATACATGAGTGACAGGGAGTAGATGTGAGTGGGTGCTGCACATGAGTAAATAGAATTTTTTTTTTTTAACAAGTCGACCGTCACCCACCGAGGCAGGGTGACCCAAAAAGAAAGAAAAAATCCCCGAAAAGAAAATACTTTCATCATCATTCAACACTTTCACCTTACTCACACACAATCACTGTTTTTGCAGAAGTGCTCAGAACACAACAGTTTAGAAGCATATATGTACGTATAAAGATACACAACATATCCCTCCAAACTGATAATAGAGTGCAGGCATTGTACTTCCCATTTCCAGGCCGATTATAAAAATAACCGGTTTCCCTGAATCCCTTCATTAAATATTACCCTGCTCACACTCCAACAGATCGTCAGATCCCAAATACCATTCGTCTCCATTCACTCCTATTGAACACGCTCATGCACACCTGGAAGTCCAAGCCTCTCACCCAGAGAACTTCCCTTACCCCTTCCTTCCAACCTTTTTGAGGACGACCCCTACCCCGCCTTCCTTCCCCTACAGATTTATACACTCTTCATGTCATTCTACTTTGATCCATTCTCTCTAAATGACCAAACCACCTCAACAACCCCTCTTCAGCCCTCTGACTAATACTTTTATTAACTCCACACCTCCTAATTTCCACACTCGTAATTATAGCAAAAACACTCGTATCATTATAAAGTTCCTAAAACTTGTTTACACAAACAAACAATATAAAATTTTTTATTACGATTGTTCTATAATATATATACCCATGTACAATCACTGGACACTTTTCTAGAAGTGCTGCAGCTTGTGGAATTCTTTGAAACATGGGTATAAGCACAATGGTGTTTTACATTCCTCACACATAAAATGAGTCTCTGCATTTTTGTGGGCATTTTGTGGTATGTCCACAGACAAAACACCTCTGAGCATTTTTCTTGAGAGCAGTAGCAGGTAGTGGTATGGGGTAGTGATCACCAGGCTTCAGACAAGAGGACATGTGTTGATAATTTCGTGGGTGCTGGTCTATTGCAGGTGTTCCTTGGTACTTGAATATTATTTGTCTGATGACTGACAAACAAAATTCACCATATTTGGATTTGTTCTTGGTCTTCAACTTGTACATATTATAAGCATTCAGCATGGAAATGTCAAGAAGATGGAAAAACAGTTTTATGTACCACTTATAACTCTTGCGAACACAGTCAGCAAACTCAATCTGCTTGTCACATTTGTCCACTAAGTGCATATTGAGGTTGTAATCCATCACAGCTGCAGGTTTTACAATGGGTTCATTGGTCTCTCTATTCTCCTTGCCAGTGTCTACCATTTCGTGTCGGTGAACTGATGTCAGCAGTGTGACATCACGTTTGTCATGCCACCGAAATGCCATGATGTAATTGGCAGCAAACACCTGCACTTCACCTCTACGACTGCCAGCTTCGAACCTTGGCATATGCTTATGATTTCCACGCACTGTGCCACACACATCTGTCATGTTCACTTGCAAGAAATCACTGAGTAAAGGGCTTGTGTACCAGTTGTCAGTATATAAAATATGCCCCTTACCAAGATATGGCTCCATCATTGTTTTAACCGCATCACCAGAGATACCCAGTAACTTTGTGGTATCTTACAATGTTTTACTGGCAGTGTACACAATTATATCCAAAACCAGACCAGTTTTGCAATCACACAGAGCAAATAACTTTATATCAAAGCGTTTCCTCTTGCTTGGTATATACTGTTTGAATGAGAATCTTCCTTTGAACAAAATCAAAGACTCATCAATAACAAGCTTCCTGAAGGGATAAAAATACATACAGCACTTTTGTTTCAGGCACATAAACACACGTCTGATCTTGCATAACCTGTCGTTTCTGTCAGGCCTTGTTTTGTCTGAAAAGTGTAACATATGTAACAGTAACACAAATCTATTCACTGGTATAATGTCACTGAAAGCAGGGGTTGAAATCAGGCAGTCTGTTGTCCAGTATGTGTTGACACTGTGCTTATACACATGTGGCATAAGCATTATTGTGGCAAAGAACAGATACATCTCTACCGCAGTTGTCCTTCCACTGGTGTAGGCGTGATCTTTGGGGACAGAATAGTGTTTGCCATGGTGTACTCAAAGTATGTATTGCTTTCCCTGTCAATAATGTCCATCAGGGGTTCATCGAAGAACAACTGAAAGCATTCCAGTTCAGTGGCATTGTTCCCAAGTGTACATGATGGGCCCTATTCCACTTTTTGTTTCATCAAAGTCATGGGGACTGGGAACAAACTCGTCACCTTGCTGCCAATCCAGATGCGGTCAGCTGGTGGGTTCTGGATATTGTAATGTGGTTTTTGGTTGTTGTGGGAGTGTGGGGTCGGGTGAGGCTAGTTGTAGTTGTGCAGTCAGCAGCGTAGCCCGCTGCTGGTGTCACATGACTCGTGCCACCATCACTATCACCACCACCGCCTGCTGCCTCACTTGCATCATTGATACCCATCGTAACAATATCGTCATCTTCACTATCAGGTCATGATGTAGGGCCATGGGATGTGCTCCGAGATGTACTCCTTCCTCTTGGAAGAGCATATGGCACACTGCCAGACCGCATGCGACGTCGTATGTACTGCCGCTTCACTGGGAATGTTCACCCTCACTGTGCAGAACTTAGAAACTGCATTCAATAACCTCGAAATCACTATCACTTAATCACAACTGCTCACATCTGAGTCTCGTACGACTTGGCAGATAGTTCCTCTTCGTCCTTGTACAGGTGAACATAACAACCCTGATACTCAGACCCAGAGTTGGAAGGTTGTGGGTCATCTGGTTTTCATCACTAATTAGTGTTATCCCGGCACTTCTTCCGGTCACACAACCCACTCAAAACCAGGAATTCACTTTCACTGACACTTTCCCATCGCGTTAGACAATCACTTGGGAACAAAAGACCTCCAATCCGCCTTGAGGAGTGAGGAACTTCTTACCACGAGGCATGGTGAAAATGGACTCCAGATGGCGTTCTCACACATGCAGCCGCTGAGTCCCAGATTTTTTCACAGGGATCTCAGCCCTCACCATTGAGACCCATTCTCTTTCATGTAGACCTACCGCCCGTCTCCCGCTGATTTTGAAGCCCCTAGAATTTATGCATAAGATACGTCAAACACGTGTATCTCATGACTATATATAACTATCCGCAACAGTCAGGGTTAAAAGTTCCTCAAAATATTCCTGCCTTCTACCCAATTACCTCCAGCTCCCCATCTACTAACATTCCTTACTGTTTTTAACTGACAAATCCATGTTCCCTGGGCTCTCTTAACATCATTTATCTCATTTCCAAAAATTTTTTCTGTTTTCATCAAAAATTTCTTGACAGTGCGTCTCCTACTCTATCATCTGCTCTCCTTTCACAACCTCACCACTCCTCTCACCTTTCTTTTACTCTCCATATACTCCTGCTTTTCTTATAACGCTTCAGCTTTGTAAAACTCATCATAAGCTACCTTTTTCTCTTAATATTCATACCCTTTTCTTTCATCATTCCACCATCACTCCTCTTACCTCCTGCACCCACACCCTTCCTAGTAAACCACAAACTAATGCCCACATTCTAATACAAGGCATTTTTCAAACTATTCCAACCCTCTTCAAACCCCCCCCCCGCCCACTACTCAACTTGCAACCAGCCTCACCTTACTGCCAATAGCTGCTTATATCTACCCTAACTTCCTCTCCCTTAGTTTTATACACTTTCACCTCTCTTACTTGTTTCCACTTTCATTTTCAACCCATCTACCTCTGTACTCTAACTGTAGGTACAACTATAAAATCATCTGATATATCCGTTGCTCTACAACATGAACATCCTGAACCAACCTAAGTATCATATATTTTTTTTTTTTTTTTTTATCACACTTGCCGATTCCACCAAGGCAGGGTGCCCGAAAAAGAAAAACTTTCACCATCATTTCACTCCATCACTGTCTGCCAGAAGGGTGCTTTACACTACAGTTTTTGAACTGCAACATTAACCATACCCCTCCTTCAGAGTGCAGGCACTGTACTTCCCATCTCCATGACTTCCATCAGTCCAGCCTGCCGGTTTCCCTGACCCCCTTCATAATGTATACTTTGCATTCACACTCCACCAGCAACGTCAAGCTATTAAAAAAACCATTTGTCTCCATTCACCCTATCAAAGACGCTCACGCATGCCTGCTAGGAAGTCCAGCCCCTCCACACAAAACCATCCTTTAACCCCCTCCCTCAACCTTTCCTAGGTCCGACCCCTACCTCCGCCTTCCTTCCACTACAGACTGATTCACTCTTGAAGTCACTCTGTTTCGCTCCATTCTCTCTACAGTCCGCAACCACCTCAACAAACCTTCCCTCAGCTCCTCTGGACAACAGATTTTGGGTAATCCCGCACTTCCTCCTAACATCCAAACTACGAATTTTCTGCATTTATATTCACACCAACATTGCCCTCAGACATGACAATCTGTCCACTGCCTCCATCCCTTCTCCTCGCTGCAACGATACAGCACCCATGACATTCACACCCATATAAAGAGCGTTGTAAAAAACTATACTCTCATTACATTCTTCCCCTTCTTTGCCTCCAAGGACAAAGTTCTTCTCCTTTCTTTCCACAGACACCTAAGCACCACTCACCCTTTTTCCCCTCATCAAATTCTTGATTCACCTCATCTGTTCATAGACCCATCCGCTGACAATTCCACTCCCAAATATCAGAATACATCCACCTCCCTCGTACTCATCTCCCTCCAATCTGATATCCAATCTTTCATCACCTAATCTTTTTGTTATCCTCATAACCTTGTATATATTTCTGACAATAAGTCAATGACCAAGGTGTGTGAAAATGTTCACCTGTCATGTGATTGACTATTTGAGTACTATTTCAGTAACCTTGATTAGTGTCAGAACAAAGATTGGCTATGAAATCAAAAGACTATTATAAATTGTAATTATCAGAAACATTGGGGGGGGGGGGGGGGGGGGGGGGGGTTTATTATAATAAATTAAAATAAAAACTAGAAAAAAAAAAGGTGTATCGGCAGACACATCTGCAAGCCGGCAGGACTCGATGTTGCTGTCAGGTTAGGCGAGCATCCAGTGCAACTCGTGCCTTACATCTTGGTAAAGTACCGACCCTAAATTTTTTATTATCCTATAACATTTAAAAATGTGCTCTCATTTAATTTTTTTTTTTTTTTTTTTTTAAATGAGTGCTATGCAATTGAACATAGATCCATGTTTGGAACATTTTTAAGGGTTTTATTCTTATTGATCTTCTGCTGTGCCTCCTCTGATTAACCTTCTCCCTCATTTCATCAGATTAATCCTCTGCCTAATTTTGTATTCAGCTGGATGACAATGTGTGTGTGTGTGTGGGAAGGGGGAGTACTAGTTGTCAAAGTCACTTGTTGATAGACACTTGGCCTGATATTTTTTTTGTTGGGGCGTGGCTGCCATCTGTCAACCCCCACTCCCCCCACCTTGAAGGGAATTTGTTTTCATGGCATCACATCTCTTGCCATAAATTTGTCCCTATAGTGCTTAAACTGTTACTATTATATTCATCAGAAATACTAAATACAAGTGTCACGGTACTGGGAAGGAAAATGAGTCTGATTTCATCCAATGAGAGAGTAGCTCACTTAATGGACACTTCCTTGAATGGCTGGGTCACAGTACTTGCAACTTGTGGGGTCACAATACTTCTATCAAAGCATTCGAACTCTAAAACAGATACAGTGCAATCTCATTTTTCTGCGTACATAGCCTTTGTTTGGACAAACTGCTAATCATATACTGTACATGACCCCCGCGGCATAACGATTACCTCCGAATCGACCAATGTGATGTAAGTGTAATTAATGGTAAGTGCGTTTGTACGTGTATGTTTGTGGTCTGAAATGGACTAATCTACTTCACACAATATTCCTTATGGGAACAAATTCGGTCAGTAACTGGCACCTGAACATCCATTCTGAGTGAAAAAAAATCGTTAACCCCGGGGGTCCACTGTATTTTCTTTGATACCCGTGTTCTTCATTGTGCCTGTGTCTTCCAGGAATCCTCTGTCTTCTCAGACAACTGTGATCCAGGTCCCGTCCAAGGGACACCTTAGCATTATCACATGAACAATTAGCTGAATTTCTTAAGATATCTTCCACCACCTAAATATTAAAAAATAGAATTAAATTTTTTACTGTACCTTGTAATAGAACAAACCATTACTCTGGTCTTTTCTATTAAAAATCTTTACTGACTGATACTTCTGTGTAATTGACCTCATTATTCTCACATTGAGGAGCCTAAATTATTCTTTTAAAATTTAGAAACTGATTTTTAAAATGTCATTTGTATTGAACTTTAATGCTCGCTCTTATTTTTTTTTATTCATTTATTTTTTTTTTTTTTTTTTTTAGTACTACTACAGCTTCACCTTGGAACAAGATATTGTGCAGCGGCCCACTACCACATGAGAAGCATCACGACTAGTTTACCTCCATCATATTCCGCGCTTTTCATTTATACTTTTATTTCCTAGTTTCATATGTAGCATTTATTCACTCACAAAACCTTAAAGACAGTCCTTATTTTCTTGTTTTAATTGTTTTTATTTTTTTAAATTTTATTTTCTCTCGGGTACTCCAAGACATACTTGCTCTCGTGTACTTGGTAGATGAAGGGACACAACTGCCAGTCACCATAGCTGTTGAGCAGTTGCCTTTCAGGCTGATGTTGCAAGTCCTGTAATGGACATGAAAGACAAAAGTGGTAGGTGGTGCAATCATCATTAGATTGTTGCCAAAACCTTGGTAGATGGCAATTAAGATGAATACTTAAGACATGTACAGTAAAAATATTTAGAGGAATAAATATTAATTTCTAAACAAACCTTGTTATTAGAAAATCATTTTATTACACTCATAGTTATAAAAGTAATAAGTTGTGGTGGTATTATTAGACCATCATCCAGACTGTATGCCTTATTTTTCATGCTTATTCATTCTAGTTATAACAGTTGTTTCATCCAGGTAATATAACATATAGTTTTAAACCTTGTGATGCTTTAATCTAAGGTCTGAAGGTTTGTAAGGCTTGTGTAACGTAAAGCTTCTGAAGGGTTGTGTACAATTATTTGGAATATAATTTTTTCAAATGGTGTACTCTTTATATCTTCCAACTTTTTGTCAGTAATGTGGGTCATTGATAAATTTTTTATTTTGTTAAAGGGTGGGGGAAAATGCATGAAAAATTGCAAATTATTTGACAGATTGTTATTCCCCAGTTGAGCCATTATTTACGAGTTAAAAAAAAGGGCCCCAAAAAAAACAAAAAGGGGGAAGGATTTAATCTTTTTTTTCCACATGCTTATTCAACAATTTTGATGTTTATTAAAAATTGTTCCCCCGCTGAAAAGCTAAAAAAGAGTAAAAAATTTTTCTAAAGTAGAATTTCTAAACTGTTACGAAACACTTGGTCTTTTTTGTGAAGTAGCGTTTTGAAATTTCCCCACCCCCAATTTTGAATTACTGTATTTAAATTGCATTGTTAATTATCACAGGTTTGAAAAGATCACATGAGTCGGGTGTGCTATGTTTTATCCCTGTTTCATCTGGCAAAACCCAGCATCTCTTACGTGACAATTTGTTTGTTATGAAAACATCAAGATGTATTCATATTACTACTGGTAAATATTTAATCACTCATTAAAGGTTTATACCCTTGAAACCAAGGTAAAATTATTTAATGGACTTACAATGTGTGCTTCATGTATATATATTTAGATGTTTTGTTAGAATAGAAGAGTGTAGCATGTGCATGCACACTTTTGTGAATCTAAGGACATTTTTAATATGTTTTGACTTTTTTAAATTTTAAACCCCTTTGACTGTCGCGGCCGTTATAACGTCTTACGGGGGCCGGTTTTGACGAATTTTTTATTATTTTATTACACACGGGCCGATTCCCCCAAGGGCGGGGGGCCCCGAAAAGAAAAACTTCACCATCATTCACTCCACACTGTCTTGCCAAAAGGGGGTGTTTTTACACTACAGTTTTTAAACTGCAACATTTAACACCCCCTTCAGAGTGAGGCACTGTATTTCCCCATCCCAGGACCAAGCCGGCCCCCCCCGGTTTCCCTGAATCCCTTCAAAAAAGTTTTTTGCTCACATCCAACAGCATCAAGATTAAAAACCATTTGCCCATTCACTCTACAAACCCTAAAACATGCCTGCGGGAAGTCCAAGCCCCTGCACACAAAATCCTTTACCCCCCTCCCCCCAAACCCTTCCTACCCAACCCCCAAAAACCCCCGCCTTCCTTCCACTACAACGTACCCCTTTTGAAGTTTTCTTTTCCTCCATTCTCTTGTCCGAAACCCCCTCAACAACCCCTTCCTCACCCCCTCTGGAAAACAGTTTTGGTAATCCCGCACCTCCCCTAACTTCCAAACTACGAATTCTCTGCTTTAAAATTCACACCCACTTGCCCTCAGACATGACCCCACTCCCTCCACCCTTTCTCCTCGCTGAAACATTCATCCCCCAGCTTCAACCCATTAAGACTTTGGGTAAAACTTACTCTAACTTTCCCCCTTTTGCCTCCAAGGGACAAATTTTCTCTGTCTCCACAGACCCTAAGTGCACCACTCACTCTTTTCCCTCCAATTCTATGATTCACTCACTTTCATAGCCCACCCCGCTGCACCCCACTCCCAAATATCTGAATACGTTACCCCCTCCATACTCTCTCCCTCCAATTGTATTCAATCTTTCATCACCTAATTTTTTTTGACCCTCATAACCTTTACTCTTTCCTTATTCCCTTTAATTTTTTTTTCTTTTTCAAACCCTACCAAATTCATCCCCCAATCTCTGCAGCTTTTCTTCAGAATCTCCCCAAAAGCAAGTGGGGCATCCAAAGAGCAGCTGTACAACCCCCACCCTGGTGTGATTTCCCCTTTATCTTTTAACTCCACGCCTCTTGCCAGCCCTAGCATTTTTTTCTCTTCAACCCCCCTATAAAAATTTAAAACAACCCCGGGGGCATCAACACCTTTTCTAAGGCCTACTTTTACTGGGAAAAAAAATTCCCCCTTTTTTACATCCTAACTTGCCCACTTTCCACGTAATTATCATAAATTCTAGCGGGTTTAAAAAGCAAAGAAAAGGTAGGCCCCAAAAGTGAGAGAAGGTCTTTGTTGGCAGTTGCACCAATAAAAAAAACCTGGGGCCGCTGCATAATGAGAAAAAATCCGACCGTTTTTTTTTTTCCTTTGGGGTTTTGGTCTACTAGTCGTCCCTTAAAAGGTAGGGGGTTTTTGACGTACAGTACTCATAAATTCTAGCGGCCTCAAAACTAGTGGAAAAGCTGGTAGCCTTATTGAAAGAAGGGTCTATGGGTCAGTGTGCCAAATCTAAAAAAAATCCCGCAGCACAAGGATAAGAAAAAAAAAAAAAAACTTTTCCATTTTTTTTTTTAATAAATCACACTTTGCAGTGTATTTTCGTAGGGTTTTTTTGTTGTATTCTAGTTTTTTTGGGCTATTTTTGAATGGGAAAACAATTTCAAAATTGAATGATTTTGACTGGGTTTTTAAAAAAAAGGTGCCCTTTAAAAATTTAGCTCAAATTAGCAGAAATGTTTTATTTTTACCAAACTTCAAAAGTAAACAAATCGTGCCAAGCGTGCAATACACTCAACTGGGGATTAATTTCTTCACAAGTGCACCAATAAATTTATACCTTTTTTTTCACTAATGCAGTGTCTGCTAACAGTAAATCTTTATATTTTGTGAAATTAAAAAAATTTAAAGTGGAAAGCAAAGAAATAAGAGGGGGTTGAGAGTGCTAATACTAGAGGAAAGTCATTTTAGTGCCCCGAATGTCTTTTTTTTTGTTCTGGACCCCATCGGAAAATTTGGATCTTTGAAATTTGTGTGAAAATTGGCAAAATTGCTAAAATTTTTACCCCCGTACTGGATATTTAATTTTATAAATGGGTGGTTTTTTTGCACCCATTTATAAAAAAAAAGGATTTTCAGGAAAATTCTGTTTTTTGTCGCTAGTACGTGAAATTGGGGGGGGGAAAAAAGGGGCTCAAAGTGGGGAAAAAAGCCAATCGTAAACATGCCGGCCGCTAACTTTTCGAGAGCATAAATTTCCCTAAGTTTTCTACAAATTTCAAAATTTTGGGGGTCTTTAAGATTTGGAAAAAATTCTCTATCTTTTCTAAGAGAAAATAATTTTTTTTTTTTTTTTTTAAAATTTTTGGGCCCACCCCGAGAAAAGAGTTTTTGGGGAGGGCCTGTCACCTCAAAGGGTTAATTAAAATGCCGACTTTGTGGTCTATTTTCGTATAGTATTTATTGTTTATTCTCGTTTTCTTGGTCTCATTTGATGAAGGAAAAAATTTTATAAAATAGGGTGTTTTTGATTGATTTTACTACAAAAGAAACCTAAAAAAGGACCCAAATTGGGGAAATTTTTGTTTTTTCCCAAAATTTTTCAAAAAAAACAAATGTGCCATTGCCCCAATAAATGTCCAACTAGCCTTTTCTAATTGCATCATGAAGGTTGTGTTTTTTATACAATTTTCAGTTTGCATATCTGGTAATAGTAAGTCTTCTTTTTTTTTGTTTGAATAAAAATTTAAAAATAGAAACAAATAATATTTAGAGGGCCTGGAGACAACTGAGAGAAAAGAAAAAATGTTATTTTAGACCCGGGAAGTCTGCATTTTCTTCTGGCCCTTTTTTTGAAAGTAAATTTTTTTTATTTTCGTGAATTGGCCCAAAATTTGAAAATTTCTACCACATTATTAGTGTTGAAATCGTAAAGGGGCATTTTCTTGTACTAAATCGAAGAAAAAATAAGTTCTAAAGAAAAGCAGGTTTTGGGGGACTGGAAAAAAGGAATTAGCTGAAATAGGGCTCAAAAGGGCGAAACGCCGATTTTTAAACAGCCGAGGTCCCCAACTTCGCGAGGCATTTTCCCTCAGTTTCCATCAAATTTCGTTTTTTTTTTTTTGTCATTACAATCGGGAAAAATTTTCTTTTATTTCAAAGAAAAAATAATTTTTTTTTTTTTAAATTTTGCGACCCAGAACACCTAGGGTTTGGGGGTTTTCGACAGTCAAAGGGTTAAAATCATTGTAAGTTCATTTTGAGATTTTGCAATTTGAGTGAAATAATGTATGCTTTTGATATGAACAGTGCATCCAAAACCAGATGATGAAAAGTACAACAAGGGCTGCCAAACAATTAAGTCTTCAAACCTTGCTCAGGTAACCCAGGTATCCCATTAGGCATTCAACTTCTTTTCCTTTTTGCTAATATTTTTTTAGAATTAACGAGAAGTGCTGTATACTGATACAGTGGTACCTTGGTATACGTCCTTAATCTGTTCCAGGACCTTGGGCTTATACCAAACATAATGTATACCAAACAAATTTTCCCTTAAGAAATATAGGGAAAATAAATAATCCATTCGCATGAAAAAAATTATATTGTAATTGGCATATTATACATTGATGGGGGTTGTATAAAATAATTTAAACACTGCTTAATACTAAAATACATATATGAATACAAAAGAATTAGATGAAATAAATGCAAATTTAATCTCACTTTACTTTACTGAAGAGTCGATTACCAACTAGGATAGTACTGAGAAAGGAGGAGGAGGAAATGTTATGTGTATTTCGAAGGAGAGTCCCCTTCTCTTTTCTGTCTCTTTTTCCTATTTGGACCGGGTTTGAAGCTCACCAAGTTTGACTTTTACTAAAAATCTGTCCAAAGAACTTTGCATCTGCCTTCTCAGGATGTTTCAGAAATGCGACATTGTCTGGTCATTCCAGACAATACTATTACGGCTTGCTTGAGCTTTGTTCGGGTGGTACCTCTCTGCAAAATTTTTAACATCCATCCATTTGGCAAAGATTTCCTTGATTAATGAAGTAGGGACTTCCTCTCTCTCCTCTTCCAAGCCCATGAGAGGTGCATCCATCTTAGTCTTGTGCTCCTCTTCAAGTTCCTGCAGCTTTTCCCTGTGCCCTCCACTAACTCCTCCACATCACCACTCACATCCAGACCCATGGACCTGCCCAGAGAGACAGTGTCCTCCATATCTTCTCATTAACTTTCTTAGAACTCATGGTTAACCCTTAAAAGGTCCAAACGTATATATACGTTCACCTGCGCAGCGCCCCCTCTTCAAGGGGGGCTCCTTGGCGTGGTGAAGAGGCTCTTGGTCTGAGGAATTAGACCTGTCGGTCTCCTTCCTCAGACCGAACCTAATTACCCCCCAATCCCCCCTTCCCTATCCCATCCTCCCCTTTTCCCTTTCCTCCTCCCCCTCCCCACCCCTCCCTTTTGCCCTTCCTCTTTTTGGCCTTTGGGATTTTTCCCACAGGCGCGCTAGTTCCCAGGTAGGGAAAGGGTACCAGGGTCCATCCCATTCCATTGAGGTTCTTGGCGGTGGCGTAGTTTGCAGTGGAATCTGGATCGCCTGGGGATGTCCCGATCCCTCTCCGGTATCCCAGAGAGTGGCTTTGGGTGTCTTTCGGGCGATGGGGTGTATCTCTGGAAGCCACCTTTCGGATTCCAGGGATGGTGGCTGAAGGAGGTATGCTTTGTGGCGGATATCCAGCCGCCCTCTCTTTTGTCCACCGAGGTAGCTCGGCAGATGTGAGGTTGCTATCCCGGATTGCTAGTTTACTGGCATGATCAGTAGGGTATGGCACGGGTTCCATGCTGCATCTACGCTACTTGCGGTGCTGAGGTCCTCTTGGGAGCGGAGGGAGATTTCTGGCCCTTTCATTCCTCCTAGGAACTATCCCTCCCCAGTCCCCCCTTTTTTTATTCTTTTTTTATTTTTATTTTATTTTCTTTTTTTTTTCTTAACCCTTTCAGGGTCCAAGGCCCAAATCTGGAGTCACGCACCAGTGTCCAAGAATTTAAAAAAAAAAAAAATTGTTATTTTTTCTTATGAAATCGTAGAGAATCTTTTTGTGAAGGTAATAAAACAAAAAGTACGAAATTTGGTGGAAAATTGACGAAATTATGCTCTCGCGAATTTTGATGTGTCAGCGATATTTACGAATCGGCGATTTTGCCGACTTTGACTCCCATTTTAGGCCAATTACATTATTCCAATCAACCAAATTCTTAGCTATTTCACTAGTATTACTTCTATTCTATCGATTGAGCACAAGAAATCGCCAAGTCAACTGTTTCAACTACAAAATAAAGTGATCGGAAATTGTTAATTTGGCCAATTTAACACAAAGTTCAAAATATTCTAATTTCAAAATAGGGTCCAGAATGAACAATGTAGGCATTCCTGGCACTAAACTAACATTTCCTCTGTTCATTAGTTATGTTTTGAGGCTTTACAAATAAATTCCATTTTGATTTTTTATTCACATAATGAATTTTTATTCACACCAAAAAATAGAAGATTTACTGTTATGCAATACTGTAATAATTGTATAAATATCATCACCATATTTGTGAATGTATATTAGACCCACCAGCTGACGTGTATTAGACGTGTGAGGTCGTTTGTTACTCTTGAATATCGGCAAAAATTTAACATTTCTGCTACTTTGAGCTCAGTTTCAAGCCATTTCCAGTGCTAAAACCAATCAAAATCATCTCTATTTCTGTAATATGTCTTCCATTCTATCAAATGAGACCAAGAAATCGCAAATACAACTATAAAAAACATACGAAAAAACACTGCAAAGTTGCTGTTTTAATCGAAAAATCATGATTTCATTTTTTTTCTCTCATTATACACAGTGTGCTGCAGGATCTGTTTTATGTGGTGCACACATACCACATAGATGTATTCTCTCATATCTAGGCCCAAATGTACCACTCACAGTTTATCAGAGTGAGCTGAGCTCATGGCGTAGATCTACGGTTTGGACCCTGAACGTAAAGCCGTAGATCTACGGGACGGACCCTGAAAGGGTTAAAAACAAAAAGAAAGAAGTAACCGAACCATGGCAGCCCTAGTCCATGAACCTGATTACCCCGGGCCCCTTCTTGATACTGCACCCCGTTCTGACCCCGCCTCGTCTTTGGACCACTCTTCAGACACTCCTCATGCCTCTGTACCTCTTGCCGGTGCTGTTTCCTCACCTGCTTCAGCTACTGAGGTCTCGACTGACTCCTTTGATTTATCTGACCTCTGCTCTCCTTTGACTATGCTTCAGGCCTCTCCCTCTACGGCGCAGCAATTTTCGAATCGCCGGCCCATTCCGCGTCGGACCAATTCTGGTCCCACGCCTAAATGCCAACGACAGTTACCTGCTGATGATACTTCTCCACCTTCTTGTTCTTCTCAGAAAAGATCAACACGTCCTGCACTCCCTTTCCACGCTTGGTTTCAGACTGCACAATGGACTAAATTCTTCACTTTACGACCGACTTCCTCTACTGCCTATCTTTCCAACCACAGTATTGGCAAGGCACTCCTACGCCATTTGGTAAAGAAATTTTTTTTCTGCTTTTAAGAGGGGTACGCGCCATCACTGTACAAAATGCTCCCCAAGTCGTCTTTCTCTTTTTTCCCATAAGATATGTTCCTGTCACATTGAAAACTTCTTACCTCAATTTTGTAGTGGTACCATCTTTCTGCCCATACCATATTTTCAAAAAAATTTTCCCCAGACAGGGGCAATACATTCTTGAACAGCGGGAACTCAAGATTCCTACCTCAAGGTAGACATTAGGTTTTCCTGTCCGGGCGGAGAAAATCCCCTAGCTGTGGCTCTTTTAACTTTTGACAGCCGGAACCCCATCCTCATTTTGGGGGCAGGAATCATTTACAAGTTGGGAAGGGGTGACCCCTACACCGCAGCAGTGTAGAAATTGTGGCGTTTGGCCTCCCGAAATATTGCAGATCCATAGCCAATGCCATCGTGGTGCGATGACCATTCTAATCGTCTTCAACGACCCCCTCTTGCCTTAATTGTCATGGGCTCACTTTCGTACTCTCCCCCCGTTCCCAAGTCTATTTAAATGAGCGGGAAATCCGTCCCTCAAAGAGGCAAAAGGTTTTTTTTATGCCATGGCAGTTTCTCATCCCCGCCCCCGGGGGAAAACTCTCGTGTTTTTACCCCATGTTTAAAAAAGTCCCCCCATTTGGGTCCATCTTTGCAGCCTCTCTGTGGTTACCTCTCCCAAGCATCCTGTATCAAATTTTTTTGCTGCCCTAGGCTCAGAATCCCTACTTCAAAGCCTCAGTCTGTTCACGTTCTTCGTGTTCCCCCTCAAAAGCTCGTATCGACGAACCCCGTACACACCTCCCCCCAATGTCCCTCTTCTCAGAAGAAAAAAAAGGTCCTTTAACCCCTCCTTCCCTACTTCCCACCTCCTCATTTACCTTCCCCTGTCTCTGTCCCGGGTTTTCCCCCTCTCACGGCTCTGTTAAAGTGTAGAGGTTTTACCCCCTCCCGTACTATACCTTCCCCTGTTCCCTCCCCGGTTCTTCCTCTTCTGCCACCTTTCCCGGTTTTTTGCCCCTGCCCCCCCCATGCTTCATTCCTTCCTCCACCCCTTTTTCCCCCCCCCCCCCACCCTTTGGTACGTCCATTACCGTTTCCAATCTTCCCATCCCCCCCTACCATCTCCAATATTGTCCCCTCGACGTCTTGAATTCCCAAAACTTTTAAACAATCTTGAATATATTGCGAGACCAAACCCTCAATGGACACTGATCCCCCCCTCTGTTCCCTTTTCCCCTCTTCTCCTCCATCTGTGCAATCCTTCTTCCAGCGCACCCTTCCTTCGCTGCTTGAAAGTTTTCCCTGCCTTTCAGTGGTTTTTCTAAACCCCCCTAGTCAGTAGGCCCCTTTCCTGCGGGTTTCAAGTATCTTTATCATTGCAATCATGGCCCATTTACAGTGGAATATCGCGGCCTCAGGGGTAATCGGGGTGAGCTTTAGATGTTACTCTCCCAGTTTTCCCCCGTTGGTGTTTTCTTACAGGAACCAAAATTTCACTCTGCTGTTATCTCTCCCCTCTCAGGCATAAAATTTTTGTATTCGTCAGATCCTTTTTCTGAGGGACCCTTTTAAAGAAAGTGCCCTTTTTTACGCAAAGTATTCCCTCCATCAGCTATTTGTTCGCTTTTGCTGCATTACACAGAGCCCCATCACTTTTCATAGGTGGTATACGCTCTGTTCTTTATATCTTTCCCCCTTTCGGGCATTTTCTATTTCCGGGTATTGCCTTTCTTGTTTCGTTTTCTCCACCCTTTTTTTACTTGGGGATTTTAAAGCCCTCATTTTCCCCCTGGGGGGGGGTCTCACTGGATTCCCGTGGCATTCGTTAGGGCTTTTTTTGCCACCCACCCCCCCCCTGTTTTAAAAAACAGGTACTCAACCCATTTTGTCCCCGGACTCGCCCCCCTCTTGCTCGATCTCTCAGTCTGCTCTTCCCGCTGCATTAAAAAATTTACTTGGCTGTTTCCCGGACTTACATGACAGCGATCATTTCCCAATCATTCTTATTCCCCTTTATTTTCCCACCTTTCGCATCCCCCCTGGCAATTTGATCAGGGGAAATTGGGCCTTTACTCACACCCAACTGTTTTTAGAGGGTTCCTTTTCGTCCTCCATTTATAGCTTTTAACCCTTCTCATCCCGTTTTAAAACCCCCGTTTAATTGTAACCCAAACTTCGGGCAGCATTCTCAGAAAAAGCGTGCCTGGTGGTCTCCTGCTTTGCTCATGCAGTACGTTTGAAACGCCTTTCATGGGGCAGGGACGGGACAAAAGAACCACGGAGAGACTTCTTGATTTTAAGCAGAGGCGTGCGATCACTCGCTGTGTCACCGTGACGCTAAACGCATTTTCTGGCGAGATTGTCTCCACCATCACCTCTGCTTCCTCTATGAGTGCAGTCTGGAAAAACGTACGAAAACGAGTGGTAAATATTCTCCTGACCCGGCTCCTATTCTGCAGGTTGCCGGTTGTTTATGTAGCAAACCCCTAGATGTTGCCAATGAAATTGCAATCATCTAGTCTGAAATTTCTCAGGGACTCCATCTTGCCCCTAGTTTGTTTCCTCAGTCTGCCAGAGAGTTAGCACCCTTGGACTTTTCTTCTCTCAGAGAAGAACAGTGAAATGTGCCTTTTACACTTCAAGAACTGAGGCAACACTCTCAGCTTGCCAATCATCGGCAGCTGGGCCCGACGACATTCATTCGTATGCTACAACTTTTACATCAGTCAGCCTTTGCAGTCCTATTATGCCTTTACAACCTTTTTTGGTCCAAGGAGTTCTTCACAGCTGTGGAAATCTGCCATTGTTCTCCCTTTCCGCAAACCAGGCACTACGGGACATGAAGCCTCCCACTATCATCCCATTGCTCTACCAGTGCAGTTTGCAAAGTGATGGAACGCCTCGTAAATAGATTTTTGTGTGGGATTTAGAGACACAACATTCTCTCCACTCGTCAATATGGCTTTCGTAAGGGACGTTTTAACCATAGACCCCTTACTACGCTTGGATACGCATGTTCATAATGCCTTTGCGAATAACCACTCAGTTATTGCCCTATTTTTTGACCTTGAGAAGGCATATAACACAACTTGGAGGTATAATATTTTGGCCCAAGCCCACTCCTTTTGGCCTTCAAGGCAATCTACCATCCTTTTTAAGAACTTTTAATTTACAGGCATTTACGTGTTCGGGTTTAAATGTGCTCTCCCCGGGCATATCCAAGCTGAAGGTGTCCCCCCCCGGATGTGTTCTGAGCACAATTTTTCTCCTTGCTATTAATGATTTGGCCCCTAAATCTTCCATCAAATATTTGGTCATCACTCTATGTTATGACTTTGCTATTGCCTGTGGGAGGCGCTGACTGTCACCTCATTAGGTTTCTTTCCAGCATGCAGTCGACCGTGTTTCCAATTGGGCCACCGCACATGGGTTTAATTTTCCAGCACTAATCCCACCAAATTACTTTCACTAAGAAAGCTCTGTCATCTCCGATCATCCCTTTTTACCTCTATGGCTCCCGTATCCCTGAATGTGATAGTCCCAAATTTCTGGGCCTCTTTGACCATAGGTTATCCTGGAAACCTCACATTACCTCTCTGAAGGCAGCTTTTCACAGCCGGTGAACCTTCTTAAAACCCTTGCTCATCTTTCATGGGGAGCTGATCATTGAACCCTCCTTCACCTACATTCCACCCTCATTTTATCGAAACTTGATTATGGTGACCAGATCTATTCAGCGGCATCTCTTGCTACTCTCTCTAGCCTTAAAACCCCATTCATCACCAAGGATTACGTTTATGCCTTGGTGCTTTTTCGCTCTTCCCTGTCGAGAGCCTCTATGCAGAAGCGAACGTTCCATCCTTATCCGATCGCTGTGATGCCCATTGCCTTCGCTACTATGTATGCTTCAGATCTCCGCAATCCTTCCATTTATAGAATGGTCACTGATATTAGTAGACATTCTTTATTTGTTTGCCGCCCCTGTTTACTCTGTCCCTTCTCTCTTCGCCTTTATTCACTCTTGTCTTCTCTTCAATTACCACCTTTCTATGTTCATGTAGCATCTCACTTTTCCTACCCCCCTGGGAAGTTCCAGCTGTTCGAGTCTGTTCTTTCTCTCTCCCTTGCTCGAAAGCCAACTGTCTACGGTCACTTCCCCGTTTCTTTTTCTTGACCACTTCCACTCTCATTCTCATGCCATTGCTGTGTACACAGATGGCTCTAAGTCTTCTGACGGCTTAGGATTCGCAGCAGTGTTTCCGGACAGCATCGTACGAGGGCATTTACTATCTTCGGCTAGTATTTTTACTGCTGAATTGTATGCCATCCTTGCAGCACTTGTCCATATTGCATCTATGCCTGTGTCATCATTTGTGGTTGTCTCAGACTCCCTTAGTGCTTTACAGGCTATTCAGAAATTTGATACACGTCACCCCTTAGTCCTCCGTATCCAACTTTGGCTATGCCACATCTTTACCAAGCATAAAGATATTGTTTTTTGTTGGGTCCCTGGCCATGTTGACATACAGGCAATGAACAGGCACACTGCTGCGCGGTCAGCAGTACATGACCTACCAGTTTCATATAGCGGTATTCCATTTACGGACTATTTTGCTGCAATATCTTCCCACCTTCACACCCTTGGCAACAACGTTGGTCTACTATGCTCGGCAACAAACTTCAATCTATTAAACCGAGTATAGGTTACTGGCCGTCTTGTTATCACCAGTGTCGAGGTTGGGAGACTACTCTCTCCAGTCTTTGCATTGGCCATACTCGTCTTACTCATGGATATCTCATGGAGAGGCGCCCTGCTCCTCTCTGTGAGAATTGCCCAAGCTCCATTATCAGTCAGCCACATTCTGTTGGACTGCCCACTTTATCAACGAGCACGCAGAATTTTACCTCCGTCATCGTCTTCGACCCGCTGCTCTCTCTTTACCTTCCCTTCTCGCTGATGGACCCACCTTTCATCCGGACTCTCTCATTGACTTTTTGACAAAAACTGACTTCACAAATTCTGATACCTTCAGCTCTTTCTACTTCCATCTCTTGCTACCCTCTACCCCTGTACTATCCCCTGCCCCGCTGTTTTCTGTAACCTACTGATCATCCCTCCTCCCTTCTGCCACCCAATACCCTCGCTTCCTTCCCTACCCTGCAGCGCTGTATAGCCCTTGTGGCTTAGCGCTTGTTTTTGACTATAATAATAATGCGCAGCGCCTAAATATTTTTAAAAAAAATCTTTTTAATTTTTTTAGGAAAAAAGAGCATTGGGACCCAGGCGTCCCCCAAATTTTTTTCATAGGCGCACACT
>NC_069430.1:11440810-11536568 GCF_026875155.1 Cherax quadricarinatus | reverse complement strand
CTCTCATTGACTTCTTCAACGACTGATTTACTCCACAAACTCTGATGATACTTTTCGCACTCCCCTCAGCCCTTTCTGGTTCAGTCTCTTGCTGCCCTTTACCCTTTCACCATCCACTGCCCCGCTGTTATCCGTAACCTGTTGCTCATCCATCTCCCTTTTGCCACCTGATGCCCTCGCTTCCTTCCTGCCCTGCAGCGCTGTATAGTCCTTGTGGCTTAGCGCTTCTTTTTGATTATAATAATAATGTTTTGTCTGAAAAGTGTAACATATGTAACAGTAACACAAATCTATTCACTGGTATAATGTCACTGAAAGCAGGGGTTGAAATCAGGCAGTCTGTTGTCCAGTATGTGTTGACACTGTGCTTATACACATGTGGCATAAGCATTATTGTGGCAAAGAACAGATACATCTCTACCGCAGTTGTCCTTCCACTGGTGTAGGCGTGATCTTGGTGACAGAATAGTGTTTGCCATGGTGTACTCAAAGTATGTATTGCTTTCCCTGTCAATAATGTCCATCAGGGGTTCATCGAAGAACAACTGAAAGCATTCCAGTTCAGTGGCATTGTTCCCAAGTGTACATGATGGCCGTATTCCACTTTGTGTTTCATCAAAGTCATGGGGACTGGGAACAAACTCGTCACCTTGCTGCCAATCCCAGATGCGGTCAGCTGGTGGGTTCTGGATATTGTAACGTGGTTGTGGTTGTTGTGGGAGTGTGGGGTCGGGTGAGGCTAGTTGTAGTTGTGCAGTCAGCAGCGTAGCCCGCTGCTGGTGTCACATGACTCGTGCCACCATCACTATCACCACCACCGCCTGCTGCCTCACTTGCATCATTGATACCCATCGTAACAATATCGTCATCTTCACTATCAGGTCATGATGTAGGGCCATGGGATGTGCTCCGAGATGTACTCCTTCCTCTTGGAAGAGCATATGGCACACTGCCAGACCGCATGCGACGTCGTATGTACTGCCGCTTCACTGGGGAATGTTCACCCTCACTGTCAGAACTAGAACTGCTTTCAATAACCTTGAAATCACTATCACTTACACTGCTCACATCTGAGTCTTGTACACGGGCAAATAGTTTCCTCTTTCGTCCTTGTACAGGTGAATATGAACAAGCCGGCCCAGCACCAGAGGTGGAAGGTTGTGGGTCATCTGGGTTTTCATCACTAATTATGTTATCCTGGGCACTTTCTTCGGTCACACCCGCTTCAAAACCAGGGAATTCACTTTCACTGACACTTTCATCGCTGTTAGAGCTATCACTTGGGAACAAAAGACCTCCAATCCGCTGAGGAGTGAGGAACTTCTTACCACGAGGCATGGTGATAATGGACTACCAAGATGGCGTTCTCACAATGCACCGCTGAGTCCCAGATTTTTTTCACAGGGTTCACACCCACCATTGAGACCCATTCTCTTTCATGTAGGCCTACCAGCCCTCTCCCGCTTGATTTGAAGCCCCTAGAATTTATGCATATAGATACGTCAAACACGGTATCTCCCATGACGTATATATATGACCGCAACAGTCAAGGGGTTAAAAGTTCCTCAAAATATTCCTGCCTTCTACCCAATACCTCCAGCTCCCCATCTACTAACTTCCTTACTGTTTTTAACTGACAAATCCATTTGTTCCCTGGGCTTTCTTAACTCATTTATCTCACTCCAAAATTTTTTCTTGTTTTCATCAAAATTTCTTGACAGTACGTCTCCTACTCTATCATCTGCTCTCCTTTCACACTCTCACCACTCTCTTCACCTTTCTTTTACTCTCCATATACTCTGCTTTTCTTATAACACTTCTGCTTTGTAAAAACCTCTCATAAGCTACCTTTTTCTCTTTTATCATACCCTTTTCTTCATCATTCCACCAATCACTCCTCTTTCCTCCTGCACCCACCCTCCTATAACCACAAACTTCTGCCCCACATTCTAATACTGCATTTTTCAAACTATTCCAACCCTCTTCAACCCCCCCCCCCCCACTACTCATACTTGCACCAGCCCACCTTTCTGCCAATAGCTGCTTATATCTTACCCTAACTTCCTCCTCCCTTAGTTTATACACTTTCACCTCTCTTACTTGTTTCCACTTTTATTTCAACCCATCTACCTCTTACTCTAACTGTAGGTACAACTATATAATCATCTGATATATCCGTTGCCTCTACAAACACGAACATCCTGAAGCCAACCTAAGTATCATATATTTTTTTTTTTTTTTATCACACTGGCCGATTCCAACCAAGGCAGGGTGGCCCGAAAAAGAAAAACTTTCACCATCATTCACTCCATCACTGTCTTGCCAGAAGGGTGCTTTACACTACAGTTTTTGAATTGCAACATTAACACCCCTCCTTCAGAGTGCAGGCACTGTACTTCCCATCTCCAGGACTCAAGTCCGGCCTGCCGGTTTCCCTGAACCCCTTCATAAATGTTACTTTGCTCACACTCCAACAGCACGTCAAGTATTAAAAACCATTTGTCTCCATTCACTCCTATCAAAGACGCTCACGCATGCCTGCTGGAAGTCCAAGCCCCTCTCACACAAAACCTCCTTTACCCCCTCCCTCCAACCTTTCCTAGGCCGACCCCTACCCCGCCTTCCTTCCACTACAGACTGATACACTCTTGAAGTCACTCTGTTTCGCTCCATTCTCTCTACATGTCCGAACCACCTCAACAACCCTTCCTCAGCCCTCTGGACAACAGTTTTGGTAATCCCGCACCTCCTCCTAACTTCCAAACTACGAATTTTCTGCATTATATTCACACCACACATTGTCCTCAGACATGACATCTCCACTGCCTCCAGCCTTCTCCTCGCTGCAACATTCATCACCCATGCTTCACACCCATATAAGAGCGTTGGTAAAACTATACTCTCATACATTCCCCTCTTTGCCTCCAAGGACAAAGTTCTTTCTTTCCACAGACTCCTAAGTGCACCACTCACACTTTTCCCCTCATCATTTCTATGATTCACCTCATCTTTCATAGACCCATCCGCTGACATGTCCACTCCCAAATATCTGAATACATTCACCTCCTCCATACTCTCTCCCTCCAATCTGATATCCAATCTTTCATCACCTAATCTTTTTATCCTCATAACCTTTGTATATATTTCTAGACAATAGTAAATGACCAAGGTGTGTGAAAATGTTCACCTGTCAGTGTGATTGACTATTTGAGTACTATTTCAGTACCCAATATTAGTGTCAGAACAAAGATTGGCTATGAAATCACAAGAACTATTATAAATTGTAATTATCAGAACATGAAAATTATATAAATTAAAATAAAAACTAGAAAAAAAGGTGTATCGGCAACACTTCTGCAAGCGGCAGGACTCGATGTTGCTGTCAGGCGAGCATCCAGCGCCAACTTCGTGGCCTTACATCTTGGTAAGTACCGACCCTAAATTTTTTATTATCCTATAACATTTAGAAAAATGTGCTCTTCATTTAATTTTTTTTTTTTTTTTTTTTAAATGGAGTGCTATGCAAGTGAACATAGATCCATGTTTGGACAGTTTAAGGGTTATTCTTATTGATTTTCTGCTGTGCCTCATCTGATTAACCTTCTCCCTCATTTCATCTGATTAATCCTCTGCCTAATTTTGTATTCAGCTGGATGACAATGTGTGTGTGTGTGTGTGTGTGTGTGTGTGTGTGTGGGAAGGGGGAGTACTAGTTGTCAAAGGCACTTGTTGATAGACACTTGGCCTGATATTTTTTTTGTGGGGGCGTGCTGCCACTGTCACCCCCCCCCCCCCCACCTTGAAGGGAATTTGTTTTCATGGCATCACATCTCTTGCCATAAATTTGTCCCTATAGTGCTTAAACTGTTACTATTATATTCATCAGAAATACTAAATACGAAGGTGTCACGGTACCTGGGAAGGAAAGATGAGTCTGATTTCATCCAAAGGAGAGAGTAGCTCACTTAATGGATCACTTCCTTGAAGGGCTGGGTCACAGTACTTGCATCTTGTGGGGTCACAATACTTCTATCACAAGCATTCGAATCTAAGAACAGATTACAGTGCAATCTCATTTTTCTGCTACATAGCCTTTGTTTGGACAAACTGCTATCATATACTGTACAGTGGACCCCCGCATAACGATTACCTCCGAATGCGACCAATTATGTAAGTGTAATTATGTAAGTGCGTTTGTACGTGTATGTTTGGGGGTCTGAAATGGACTAATCTACTTCACAATATTCCTTATGGGAACAAATTCAGTCAGTACTGGCACCTGAACATACTTCTGGAGTGAAAAAATATCGTTAACCGGGGGTCCACTGTATTTTCTTTGATACCCGTGTTCTTCATTGTGCCTGTGTCTTCCAGGAATCCTCTGTCTTCTCAAACATCTGTGATCCAGCCCTTCCAAGGGTCACCTTTAGCATTATCACATGAACAGTAGCTGATTTTCTTAAGATTTCTTCCACCACCTAAATATTAAAAAGTAGATAAATTTTTTACTGTACCTTGTAATAGAACAGACCATTACTCTGGTCTGTTCTATTAAAAATCTTTACTGACTGATACTTCTGTGTAATTGACCTCATTATTCTCACATTGAGGAGCCTAAATTATTCTTTTAAAATTTAGAAACTGATTTTTAAAATGTCATTTGTATTGAACTTTAATGCTCGCTCTTATTTTTTTTTATTCATTTATTTTTTTTTTTTTTTTTTAGTACTACTACAGCTTCACCTTGGAACAAGATATTGTGCAGCGGCCCACTACCACATGAGAAGCATCACGACTAGTTTACCTCCATCATATTTCCGCGCTTTTCATTTATACTTTTATTTCCTAGTTTCATATGTAGCATTTATTCACTCACAAAACCTTAAAGACAGTCCTTATTTTCTTGTTTTAATTGTTTTTATTTTTTAAATTTTATTTTCTCTCGGGTACTCCAAGACATACTTGCTCTCGTGTACTTGGTAGATGAAGGGACACAACTGCCAGTCACCATAGCTGTTGAGCAGTTGCCTTTCAGGCTGATGTTGCAAGTCCTGTAATGGACATGAAAGACAAAAGTGGTAGGTGGTGCAATCATCATTAGATTGTTGCCAAAACCTTGGTAGATGGCAAGATTAAGATGAATACTTAAGACATGTACAGTAAAATATTTAGAGGAATAAAATATTAATTTCTAAACAAACCTTGTTATTAGAAAATCATTTATATTACACTCATAGTTATAAAAAGTAATAAGTTGTGGTGGTATTATTAGACCATCATCCAGACTGTATGCCTTATTTTTCATGCTTATTCATTCTAGTTATAACAGTTGTTTCATCCAGGTAATATAACATATAGTTTTAAACCTTGTGATGCTTTAATCTAAGGTCTGAAGGTTTGTAAGGCTTGTGTAATGTAAAGCTTCTGAAGGGTTGTGGTACAATTATTTGGAATATAATTTTTTCAAATGGTGTACTCTTTATATCTTCCAACTTTTTGTCAGTAATGTGGGTCATTGATAAATTTTTTATTTTGTTAAAGGGTGGGGGAAAATGCATGAAAAATTGCAAATTAGTTTGACATGATTGTTATCTGCCCAGTTGAGCCATTATTTACGAGCTTAAATATACAGGCACAAAAAACAAAAAGGGGGAAGGATTTTTAAGTCATTTTTTTCCACATGCTTATTCAACAATTTTGATGCTTGTACATTAAATTGTTCCTCCAGCTGTAAAGCTAGAAGAGTAGGTAATTTTCTCAAGTTAGAATTTCTGAACTGTTTATGAAATCACTTGGTCGTTTTTGTGAAGTAGCGTTTTGAAATTGCCCAGGGCCAATTTTGAATTACTGTATTTAAATTGCATTAGTTAATTATCACAGGTTTGACATAGATCATCATAGATGTCTGGTGTGCTATGCTTTATCCCTGTGTTCATCTGCTGCAGAACCAGCATCTCTTACGTGACAAAGTTGGTTTGTTATGACAAACATCAAGATGTACTTCAGTATTACTACTGAGTGAATATTTAATCACATCATTGAAGGATTATACCCTTGAAACCAAGGGTAAAATTATTGTAATGGACTTACAATGTGTGCATGCATGTGTATATATACTTAGATGTATGTTGTGTATGAATAGAAGAGTGTATGCATGTGCATGCACACGTTTGTGAAATCTAAGGACATTTTTTAATATGTATTGACTTATTTAATTTAACCCTTTGACTGTCGCGGCCGTATATATACGTCTTACGAGGTACCGTGTTTGACGTATATATACTCATAAATTCTAGCGGCTTCAAATCAAGCAGAAGAAAGCTGGTAGGCCCACATGTGAGAGAATGGGTCTTTGTGGTCAGTGTGCACCATATAAAAAAAATCCTGGAGCACGCAGTGCATAATGAGAAAAAAAACTCCGACCGTTTTTTTTAACCCTTTGAGGGTTTTGGTCGTACTAGTACGTCTTACGCGTAGGGGTTTTTGACGTACTAGTACTCATAAATTCTAGCGGCCTCAAATCTAGTGGGAGAAAGCTGGTAGGCCTTCATATGAAAGAATGGGTCTATGTGGTCAGTGTGCACAGTCTAAAAAAAATCCTGCAGCACACAGTGCATAATGAGAAAAAAAAAACTTTGACCATTTTTTTTTAATAAATCAGCGACTTTGCAGTGTATTTTCGTATGGTATTTATTGTTGTATTCTAGTTTTCTTGGTCTCATTTTATAGAATGGAAGACATATTACAGAAATTGAGATGATTTTGACTGGTTTTACAATGAAAGGTGCCTTGAAATTGAGCTCAAAGTAGCAGAAATGTTCGATTTTTACCAAACTTCAAAAGTAAACAAATCGTGCCAAGCGTGCAATACACGTCAACTGGTGAGTCTAATATTCTTTCACAAGTGCACCAATAATATTTATACCATTTTTTACACTAATGCAGTAGTCTGCATAACAGTAAATCTTATATTTTTTGTGAAAAAAAAAATTCAAAGTGGAAAGCAAAAGAATATAAGAGGGGCCTTGAGACGTGACTAATGACTAGAGGAAATGTCATTTTAGTGCCAGGAATGTCTTTCTTGTTTATTCTGGACCCTATTCGGAAATTGGCATCTTTTGAAATTTGTGTGAAATTGGCAAAATTGCTAAATTCTGACCACTGTACTGGATAGTTGAATTTCATAAATGGGTGGTTTCTTGCACCCATTCGATAGAAAAAATGGAGTTCTAGCGAAATATTCATGTTTTTTGTCGACTAGTACAGTGAAATTGGCCGAAAATGGGGCTCAAAGTGGGCAAAAACGCCAATGCGTAAACATCGCCGAGACCGCTAACTTTGCGAGAGCATAATTCCGTAAGTTTTCTATCAAATTTCAAACTTTTGGTGTCTTTATGATCGGGAAAAGATTCTCTATCTTTTCATAAGAGAAAATATTTTTTTTTTTTAAATTTGGCCGACCCTGAGAACGAGTTTCGGAGAGGGCCTGTCGACCCTCAAAGGGTTAATTAAAATGCCGACTTTGTGGTCTATTTTCGTATAGTATTTATTGTTGTATTCTCGTTTTCTTGGTCTCATTTGATAGAATGGAAAACATATTACAGAAATAGAGGTGATTTTGATTGATTTTACTACAAAAAGAACCTAGAAATGGAGCTCAAAGTTGGGGAAATGTTTGATTTTTGCCAATGTTCAAAAGTAAACAAATGATGCCATTGTCCAATAAATGTCCAACTAGCCATTCTAATATGCAGTCATGAATGGGTTGATGTTATTTATACAATTATTACAGTATTGCAGTAGTCTGCGTAATAGTAAGTCTTCTATTTTTTGTTTGAATAAAAATTCAAAATAGAAAGCAAGAGTAATATTAGAGGGGCCTGGAGACATGACTGATGAGCAAAGAAAATGTTATTTTAGAGCCAGGAATGTCTGCATTGTTCATTCTGGACCATATTTTGAAATTGTCATATTTTTTATTTTTCGTGAAATTGGCCAAATTGCAAATTTCTGACCACATTATTAGGTAGTTGAAATCGGTAAATGGGCAGTTTCTTGTACTCAATCGATAGAAAAAATAGAGTTCTAAAGAAATAGCTATGATTTTGGGCGACTGGAATAATGGAATTAGCTGAAAATAGGGCTCAAAGTGGGCGAAATCGCCGATTTGTAAACAGCGCTGAGGTCGCTAACTTTGCAAGAGCATAATTCCGTCAGTTTTCCATCAAATTTCGTTTTTTTTTGGTGTCATTACAATCGGGAAAAGATTCTCTATCATTTCATAAGAAAAAATAAATTTTTTTTTTTTTTAAATTTTGCGACACCAGGAGACACCTCAGGATTGGGGGTTGCGACAGTCAAAGGGTTAAAATCATTGTAAGTTCATTTTGAGATTTTGCAATTTGAGTGAAATAATGTATGCTTTTGATATGAACAGTGCATCCAAAACCAGATGATGAAAAGTACAACAAGGGCTGCCAAACAATTAAGTCTTCAAACCTTGCTCAAGGTAACCCAGGTATCCCATTAGGCATTCAACTTCTTTTCCTTTTTGCTAATATTTTTTTAGAATTAACGAGAAGTGCTATATACTGATACAGTGGTACCTTGGTATACGTCCTTAATCTGTTCCAGGACCTTGGGCTTATACCAAACAAATTTTCCCTTAAGAAATATAGGGAAAATAAATAATCCATTTGCATGAAAAAAATTATATTGTAATTGGCATATTATACATTGATGGGGGTTGTATAAAATAATTTAAACACTGCTTAATACTAAAATACATATATGAATACAAAAGAATTAGATGAAATAAATGCAAATTTAATCTCACTTTACTTTACTGAAGAGTCGATTACCAACTAGGATAGTACTGAGAAAGGAGGAGGAGGAAATGTTATGTGTATTTTGAAGGAGAGTCCCCTTCTCTTTTCTGTCTCTTTTTCCTATTTGGACCTGGTTGAAGCTCACCAAGTTTGACTTTTACTAAAAATCTGTCCAAAGAACTTTGCATCTGCCTTCTCAGGATGTTTCAGAAATGCGACATTGTCTGGTCATTCCAGACAATACTATTACAGCTTTCTTGAGCTTTGTTCGGGTGGTACCTCTCTGCAAAATTTTTAACATCCATCCATTTGGCAAAGATTTCCTTGATTAATGAAGTAGGGACTTCCTCTCTCTGCTCTTCCAAGCCCTAAGAGAGTGCATCCATCTTAGTCTTGTGCTCCTCTTCAAGTTCCTGCAGCTTTTCCCTGTGCCCTCCACTAACTCCTCCACATCACCACTCACATCCAGACCCATGGACCTGCCCAGAGAGACAGTGTCCTCCATATCTTCTCATTAACTTTCTTAGAACTCATGGTTAACCCTTAAAAGGTCCAAACGTATATATACGTTCACCTGCGCAGCGCCCCCTCTTCAAGGGGGGCTCCTTGGCGTGGTGAAGAGGCTCTTGGTCTGAGGAATTAGACCTGTCGGTCTCCTTCCTCAGACCGAACCTAATTACCCCCCAATCCCCCCTTCCCTATCCCATCCTCCCCTTTTCCCTTTCCTCCTCCCCCTCCCCACCCCTCCCTTTTGCCCTTCCTCTTTTTGGCCTTTGGGATTTTTCCCACAGGTGCGCTAGTTCCCAGGTAGGGGAAAGGGTACCAGGGTCCATCCCATTCCGTTGAGGTTCTTGGCAGTGGCGTAGTTTGCAGTGGAATCTGGATCGCCTGGGGATGTCCCGATCCCTCTCCGGTATCCCGGAGAGTGGCTTTGGGTGTCTTTCGGGCGATGGGTGTATCTCTGGAAGCCACCTTTCGGATTCCAGGGATGGTGGCTGAAGGAGGTATGCTTTGTGGTGGATATCCAGCCGCCCTCTCTTTTGTCCACCGAGGTAGCTCGGCAGATGTGAGGTTGCTATCCCGGATTGCTAGTTTACTGGCATGATCAGTAGGGTATGGCATGGGTTCCATGCTGCATCTACGCTACTTGCGGTGCTGAGGTCCTCTTGGGAGCGGAGGGAGATTTCTGGCCCTTTCATTCCTCCTAGGAACTATCCCTCCCCAGTCCCCCCTGTTTTTATTCTTTTTTTATTTTTATTTTATTTTCTTTTTTTTTCTTAAAAACAAAAAGAAAGAAGTAACCGAACCATGGCAGCCCTAGTCCATGAACCTGATTACCCCGGGCCCCTTCTTGATACTGCACCCCGTTCTGACCCCGCCTCGTCTTTGGACCACTCTTCAGACACTCCTCATGCCTCTGTACCTCTTGCCGGTGCTGTTTCCTCACCTGCTTCAGCTACTGAGGTCTCGACTGACTCCTTTGATTTATCTGACCTCTGCTCTCCTTTGACTATGCTTCCGGCCTCTCCCTCTACGGCGCAGCAATTTTCGAATCGCCGGCCCATTCCGCGTCGGACCAATTCTGGTCCCACGCCTAAATGATAACGACAGTTACCTGCTGATGATACTTCTCCACCTTCTCGTTCTTCTCAGAAAAGATCAACACGTCCTGCACTCCCTTTCCACGCTTGGTTTCAGACTGCACAATGGACTAAATTCTTCACTTTACGACCGACTTCCTCTACTGCCTATCTTTCCGACCACAGTATTGGCAAGGCACTCCTACGCCATGTTGGTAAAGATATTTCTTTTCATGCTCTTAAGAGCGGTACGCGCATCATCACTGTACAGAATGCTACCCAAGCTCATGATCTTTCTCTTCTTTCCCATATAGATACTGTTCCTGTCACTATTGAAAAACATCATTACCTCAATTCTTGTAGTGGTACCATCATTCTGCCCCATACCATAGTTCAACAAAATTTCCAGACATGCGGCAATGACATTCTTGAACAGCTGGAACTCCAAGATCTCCTAATCCTCAAGGTAGACACTTAGGTTCTTCCTGCTCACGGGCGGAGACAATACCCTAGCAATGTGGCTCGTTTAACTTTTGACAGCCGTGAACTCCCATCCTCAGTTTGTGGCAGGACATCAGTTACAAGTTCGGAAGGTGATCCCTACACCGCAGCAGTGTAGAAATTGCTGGCGATTTGGCCATCCAGCGAAATATTGCAGATCCATAGCCGAATGCCCAGTCTGTGGTGCCGATGACCATTCTAATACGTCTTGCAATCGACTTCCCTCTTGCCTTAATTGTCATGAGGCTCACTCTTCGTACTCTCGCCGTTGCCAAGTCTACTTAAATGAGCGGGAAATCCGTTACCTCAAAGAGGCAGAAGGTCTTCCTTATGCCATGGCAGTTTCTCATCTCCGCCTCCGAGGGAGACTACCTCGTGTTTCTTATTCCCATGTTTCAAAACGTCCCCCCACTTCTGAGGTCCCATCTTCTGCAGCCTCCTCTGTGGTTACCTCTCCCATAGTCACTCCTGTATCTAATTCTTTTGCTGTCCTAGGCTCAGACATCCCTACTTCAACGCCTCAGTCTGTTCACGCTTCTTCGTGTTCTCCCTCACAAGCCTCAGTATCGACGAGACCTCGTACGACACCTCCTCCCAATCGTCCCTCTACTTCTCAAAAGTCAAAAAAAGGTCCTTTAACCCCTCCTTCCCTACTTCCACCTCCTCATTTTACCTTCCCTGTCTCTGTACCGGGTTCTTCCCCTCTCACTGGCTCTGTTACAAGTGTAGAGGTTCACCCTCCTCCTCGTACTATACCTACCTCCCCTGTTCCCTCCCAGGTTTCTTCCTCTTCTGCCACCTTCCAGGTTTCTGCCTCTGCCCCCTTCCATGCTTCATCTCCAGTTCCCTCCACCCTTTTGCCCCCCCTCCCCACCTTGGTACAGTCCATTACCGTTCCAATCTTCACTCATCCTCCCCCTACCATCTCCAATATTGTCTCCCATACGACGTCTCTGAATTCCGAAACACTTGAAGCAATCTCTGAATATATTGCAGAGACCAAACCATCAATGGACACTGATCCACCCTCTGTTCCTTCTCTCTCCTCTCCTCCATCTGTGCAACTCCTTTCTTCACAGCGCACCGTTCCTTCGCTGCTTGAAAGTTTTCCGCTGCCTCTGCATGTGGACTTTTCTAACCCCTCTAGTCCGTAGGAACCCTTACCTGTGGATTTCAAGTATCTTTATCATTGCCAATCATGGCCTATTTACAGTGGAATATACGCGGCCTCAGGGGTAATCGGGGTGAGCTTCAGATGTTACTCTCCCAGTTTTCCCCTGTTGGTGTTTGCTTACAGGAACCAAAATTACACTCTGCTGTTATCTCTCCCATCTCAGGCTATAATTCATTGTATTCGTCAGATCCTTTTCCTGATGGGACCTTTAATGAAAGTGCCCTTCTTCTACGCAATGATATTCCATACCATCAGCTATTTGTTCGTACTTCGCTGCATTACACAGCAGCCCGTATCCACTTGCATAGGTGGTATACGCTCTGTTCTTTATATCTCTCTCCTTCTCGGGCATTATCTATTCCGGATATTGCCTTTCTTGTTTCGTCATTACTGCCACCGATTCTGTTACTTGGCGATTTTAATGCCCATCATTTCCTCTGGGGGGGGTCTCACTGTGATTCCCGTGGCATTCAGTTAGAGGCTTTTCTTGCCACCCACCCCCTCCATGTTTTAAATACAGGTACTCACACCCATTTTGATCCTCTGACTCGCACTCCCTCTTGCATCGATCTCTCAGTCTGCTCTTCCTCCGCTGCATTAAACTTCACTTGGTCTGTTCTCCCGGACTTACATGACAGCGATCATTTCCCAATCATTCTTACTTCCCCTTCATATTCACCACCTCTTCGCATCCCACGCTGGCAATTTGATCAGGCAAATTGGAGCCTTTACTCACACCTAACTGTTTTTAGAGAGGTTCCTTCTTCGTCCTCCATTGATGAGCTTTTACACCTCTTCTCGTCCTCTGTTTTAACCGCCGCTTCTAATTGTATACCCCAAACTTCGGGCAGGCATTCTCAGAAATGCGTGCCTTGGTGGTCTCCTGCTTGTGCTCATGCAGTACGTTTGAAACGCGCTGCATGGGGCAGGTACCGGTACAATAGAACCACGGAGAGACTTCTTGATTTTAAGCAGAGGCGTGCGATCACTCGCTGTGTCATCCGTGACGCTAAACGCACTTGCTGGCGAGATTGTCTCCACCATCACCTCTGCTTCCTCTATGAGTGCAGTCTGGAAAAACGTACGAAAACTGAGTGGTAAATATTCTCCTGACCCGGCTCCTATTCTGCAGGTTGCCGGTGTTTATGTAGCAAACCCACTAGATGTTGCCAATGAAATTGGCAATCATCTAGTCTGTATTTCTCAGGGACTCCATCTATGCCCCTAGTTTGTTTCCTCAGTCTGCCAGAGAGTTAGCACCCTTGGACTTTTCTTCTCTCAGAGAAGAACAGTGTAATGTGCCTTTTACACTTCAAGAACTGGAGGCAACACTCTCAGCTTGCCAATCATCGGCAGCTGGGCCCGACGACATTCATTCGTATGCTACAACATTTACATCAGTCAGCCTTTGCAGTCCTATTATGCCTTTACAACCTTATTTGGTCACAAGGAGTTCTTCACAGCTGTGGAAATCTGCCATTGTTCTCCCTTTCCGCAAACCAGGCACTACGGGACATGAAGCCTCCCACTATCATCCCATTGCTCTTACCAGTGCAGTTTGCAAAGTGATGGAACGCCTCGTAAATAGATGTTTTGTGTGGTATTTAGAGACACAACAGTCTCTCCACTCGTCAATATGGCTTTCGTAAGGGACGTTCTACCATAGACCCCTTACTACGCTTGGATACGCATGTTCATAATGCCTTTGCGAATAACCACTCAGTTATTGCCATATTTTTTGACCTTGAGAAGGCATATAACACAACTTGGAGGTATAATATTTTGGCCCAAGCCCACTCCTTAGGCCTTCAAGGCAATCTACCATCCTTCCTTAAGAACTTTTTAATTGACAGGCATTTACGTGTTCGGGTTAATAATGTGCTCTCCCCGGACTTTATCCAAGCTGAAGGTGTCCCCCCAGGGATGTGTTCTGAGCACAATTTTTCTCCTTGCTATTAATGATTTGGCCTCTAGTCTTCCATCAAATATTTGGTCATCACTCTATGTTGATGACTTTGCTATTGCCTGTGCAGGCGCTGACTGTCACCTCATTAGAGTTTCTTTCCAGCATGCAGTCGACCGTGTTTCCAATTGGGCCACCGCACATGGGTTTAAATTTTCCAGCACTAAATCCCACCAAATTACTTTCACTAGACGCTCTGTCATCTCCGATCATCCTTTGTACCTCTATGGCTCCCGTATCCCTGAATGTGATAGTCAAGTTTCTGGGCCTCTTTGACCATAGGTTATCCTGGAAACCTCACATTACCTCTCTGAAGGCAGCTTGTCACAGCCGGCTGAACCTTCTTAAAACCCTTGCTCATCTTTCATGGGGAGCTGATCATTGAACCCTCCTTCACCTACATTCCACCCTCATTTTATCGAAACTTGATTATGGTGACCAGATCTATTCAGCGGCATCTCTTGCTACTCTCTCTAGCCTTAACCCCATTCATCACCAAGGATTACGTTTATGCCTTGGTGCTTTTCGCTCTTCCCCTGTCGAGAGCCTCTATGCAGAAGCGAACGTTCCATCCTTATCCGATCGCTGTGATGCCCATTGCCTTCGCTACTATGTATGCTCTCATGATCTCCGCAATCCTTCCATTTATAGAATGGTCACTGATATTAGTAGACATTCTTTATTTGTTTGCCGCCCCTGTTTACTCTGTCCCTTCTCTCTTCGCCTTCATTCACTCTTGTCTTCTCTTCAATTACCACCTTTCTATGTTCATGTAGCATCTCACTTTTCCCTACCCCCCTGGGAAGTTCCAGCTGTTCGAGTCTGTTCTTTCTCTCTCCCTTGCTCGAAAGCCCAACTGTCTACGGTCACTTCCCGGTTTCTTTTTCTTGACCACTTCCACTCTCATTCTCATGCCATTGCTGTGTACACAGATGGCTCTAAGTCTTCTGACGGCTTAGGATTCGCAGCAGTGTTTCCGGACAGCGTCGTACGAGGGCATTTACTATCTTCGGCTAGTATTTTTACTGCTGAATTGTATGCCATCCTTGCAGCACTTGTCCATATTGCATCTATGCCTGTGTCATCATTTGTGGTTGTCTCAGACTCCCTTAGTGCTTTACAGGCTATTCAAAAATTTGATACACGTCACCCCTTAGTCCTCCGTATCCAACTTTGGCTATGCCGCATCTTTACCAAGCATAAAGATATTGTTTTTTGTTGGGTCCCTGGCCATGTTGACATACAGGGCAATGAACAGGCACACTGCTGCGCGGTCAGCAGTACATGACCTACCAGTTTCATATAGCGGTATTCCATTTACAGACTATTTTGCTGCAATATCTTCCCACCTTCACACCCGTTGGCAACAACGTTGGTCTACTATGCTCGGCAACAAACTTCAATCTATTAAACCGAGTATAGGTTACTGGCCGTCTTGTTATCACCAGTGTCGAGGTTGGGAGACTACTCTCTCCAGTCTTTGCATTGGCCATACTCGTCTTACTCATGGATATCTCATGGAGAGGCGCCCTGCTCCTCTCTGTGAGAATTGCCAAGCTCCATTATCAGTCAGCCACATTCTGTTGGACTGCCCACTTTATCAACGAGCACGCAGAATTTACCTCCGTCATCGTCTTCGACCCGCTGCTCTCTCTTTACCTTCCCTTCTCGCTGATGGACCCACCTTTCATCCGGACACTCTCATTGACTTTTTGACAAAAACTGACTTCACAAATTCTGATACCTTCAGCTCTTTCTACTTCCATCTCTTGCTACCCTCTACCCCTGTACTATCCCCTGCCCCGCTGTTTTCTGTAACCTACTGATCATCCCTCCTCCCTTCTGCCACCCAATACCCTCGCTTCCTTCCCTACCCTGCAGCGCTGTATAGCCCTTGTGGCTTAGCGCTTGTTTTTGATTATAATAATAATGTGCAGCGCCCTAAATATTTTGAGAAAAAAAATCATTTTTTATTTTTATAGGAAAAAAGAGCATGTGGTACCCAGGCGTCCCCAATTGTTTTCATATGGCGCACACTTGAGTGTGCACACCCATTCTCCCATGTTTAGGCGACTCAGGCCTATCGTGCCAGTGTTGGATGAATGACAAATGAAACATATATGTACGTTTGGACCGTTTAAGGGTTAATGAATTTACTAAAAATTTATTGAAAAAAAAAAAAGTCACATGAAAATTCAGAGTTACAGCACGGGTTGTTCACTGAATGGTAGCAACGGGTGTACTGACACTAGTGGGCAGTCATGGCTTTGTCTTGAGAGAAAGGTAAACGAGGGTAGTGCGCAGTGTTGCTACTCATTTTTACCCATACAAGTTCTATCACACTAGTCGTATTCCAAACAAAGGTCATATACCACACAAAAATTTTCACATCCAAACAGGACGTTTACCAAGTTGGACTTATTCCAAAGCGGACATATACTGAGGTACCACCGTATTGTAGGAATTTTGCGCATGTAGGCAGTTTATGCGCTGTAGTTAAGGAAATCTTGTGCAACACCCTCTTTCTCATAACTAGTCTGGCTACACACTAGATTTTGTCCTAACACTTGTATATATATATATTTTTTTTTTTAAATTATCTGTAAATCATTTTCTGTGGTTTTTGTTAGTTTCAGGTGGTTTGTTTATTGTACAATATATTTTTGTAATCTTTCTTATTCAGTATGTGTACATGTGAGAGTGAATTGTAGAAAACTATGAAGACGGTAGCCCATCAGTTATAACGCATTGAGATTGCATAAGATGCTTATTGCACAACTGTGAAATTGTAGTGGAAAAAGGATCGTTGAATGCCCTATATGTTGTGGGGGAGAGAAGTACTAATCTAGATGTTAAGTGATAATGTGTGTTGGGGATTTTTATCCCCTCCACTTTGCTGAGCCTGTGGATAGGAACAGTAATTTTTTAAGGCACTCACACCACCAGCTGCCTTCTAAAAGTGTCTTGTGTGGTAGCGATTTGATTATCAATCAAGTTTGGATCTTTTCATCAACTACGTTGTCTCTGGATATTAACCATGGCATCCAAGAGGAATATTAACCCGTAAACTGTCCAAACATTCACTTCCCCAGTGTCCCGAATATTTTGAAAAATAAAAAAAAAAAAATATTTTTTAATGATAATAAAGAGCACATTTTTCTAAGTGTTATAGGATTAAATTAAAAAAAATTAGGGTCAGTACTTACTCAGATATGAGGCTGCAAAGTTGGCACTTAATGCTCACCTGACGGCAAAGTAATCCAGCCGCTTGCAGAATTGTTGGCGATGTACCATTTTTTCTCATTTTTCTATTTTATATAAATTTATGTTCTCATAATTACAATTTATTGTAGTTCTTGTCATTTCATAACCAATCTTTGTTCTGACACTAATATTAGGTACTGAAATTGTACTCAAATTGTCACACACATTGACAGGTGGACATTTACACCTGCCTTGGTCATTTACTATTGTCTAGGAATATATACAAAGTAATTATAGGTCCCAGCAATGTTTTGGATACACGGGAATATAGAAGAAGGAAGGAAGGAAGGAGGAGGAGGAAGAAAGAAGAAGGAATTCCCTTGAAGCAATGTGTAAGGCAAGTGTTCAGTGACAAGCATTGGGAGGGCAGTGATAAGATCAGATATGAGATGTCATTTGATGGGCTCCAGTGAGGGTACAGAGATAAGATGAGATAAGCTATGAAATTTGATGGGTGCCAGCGAGGGTGCAGAGATAAGGGATGATTTTTGATGAGCTCGTATCTCTGATTATCTGTCTCTGTCTTGTTAGGTACGACACATATGCAACAGTTAGGTATCTTTATTTCAAAACGTTTCGCCTACACAGTAGGCTTCTTCAGTCGAGTACAGAAAAGTTGATAGAAGCAGAAGAGACTTGAAGACGATGTAATCAGTCCATCACCCTTAAAGTTTTGAGGTGGTTAGTCCCTCAGTCTGGAGAAGAGCATTGTTCCATAGTCTGAAACAATATTGTTTCAGATGCTCTTCTCCAGATTGAGGGACTGACCACCTCAAAACTTTAAGGGTGATGGACTGATTACATCGTCTTCAAGTCTCTTCTGCTTCTATCAACTTTTCTGTACTCGACTGAAGAAGCCTACTGTGTAGGCGAAACGTTTCGAAATAAAGATACCTAACTGTTGCACATGTGTCTTACCTAACAACCTGTCGGTATTTTATACCATTTTAATGTTCAATCTGTCTGTCTTATTTCTCTGCTTGTCTCTTTCTGTCTGTGTCTGTATTACAACCCAGGAGTCCCAAAGGCCTGTTATCCTGGGTGTAAAAGGAGCAAAATAAACACAGCAGAAAAACTTTTGACTTATATTATCCTTCACCAATTTAGAACAGAAGCATGTACACTATATACACTATGTACAACAATAGGTATTAGTGCACTCAACGGTAAGCAAGGCAGAATAGAAGCCACTAGAGAGCAGACCGTGCTTCAACCAGCTCTAGAATGGGAATGACAAGGGAAGACAGGCAAGTGGTACCCACATCACCTCTGCGATTGCCAAAACCATCTTCTCATTGGCTGGAACCTGGGTACTGGTTGAACGACGGGGCCACATCGTCAACCCTTAGTCCCTGGTTCGCTGGTTGGGGGAGATAGCCTGTAAATGAGGGTGTGTATATGCGCCGAATAAAGGTAACGTACTCTTTGCATGCCACAGTCTGTCTCAGAGAGCCACTGTGAACCAACAACTATTCTTATGCATTATTTCTAAAAGCACAGTACACAGTACACAGTACTTACCACAGGTCAGCTGTTTTTAATAATCTTCCTGGCCTGCTAGTGTACTCGCATATAATCTAGTGATACCAGTGAATAGCAGAATACAGTGTTGTAGTAGCAACTAACCAGTATTATAATGGTACTTAGTGAAGTGGAGTGACTTTCATTAGTTTCTTTTTCTTGAAATACCAGACGTTACTGTGAATTTCATATAACCTGTAGTTACCAGCGGTCGCAATATACACAACGAGAAAGCAATTATTACTACAGAAAAAGCGCCCTTCCTCCAAAATTTGCACCAGTCAACTATAGTGATAATATAGCATTTATTGTGGTGGAGACGGAAAAAAAAAAATAGAGAAGCTAGATACAGCGATTGATAAACAAAGGTGGAGGCTCGACCGTTCGTCATTGTAGGAGTGCCAGCAGTCACCGGCTCTTCAACACGCAAGTTATACTTTTGTATCAATCAAATCACATATTACTCGGGTTAGATAATTTCCAGTAGATCCTTCATGTGTTAGCTCAAATCACCGACCAGTATGGTTTAAATAAGTGACCCACTGATCAGATCAGATAGACTGGTCCGAACCCTTGACTGGTCCGAACCCTGGACTGGTTTCAAACGGTTTCGTTGTGCACCACCTAGCAGGTTATTAATAGAATATTCAAGAGGTTGCTAGTAGAATTGCAGTAAATAAACCATTCAAATCATTATGAAGCTGTGTGTAGTCTGTGGTCAGTCAAACAAACGGGCTTCCACATGCATAAATTGTCATTTCTGTGGAAATTGGTGTCACGCCCCTTGTGCAGATATCCAAGAACTAGCTACAAGCAGTATTAAAACAGGGAAGTGTTTTTGGGTATGCCCAAATGAGATAAATCTGTGGACTAAAATCACAAGGGTATTAAAAGAGGTCAACATCAAAGCTGCTTTCATAGAAAACCTGGAAGCTTTCTACAACAGATGGGAACATAAAAAGTCCGGGCTGAATGGTACTGCCCTTGATACTGGCCATGTAGTCAGAAACTGTAAGGCTGGAGATGATGTCCTGGTAGTCAGTAAATGGGGGGCTGATAGTGCTGTCCTGGGAGACAGTAATGGGGAAGCTGGAGGTGCTGTCCTGGGAGACAGTAATGGTGAAGCTGGAGGTGCTGTCCTGGGAGACAGTAACGGTGAAGCTGGAGATGCTGTCCTGGGAGACAGTAATGGGGAAGCTGGAGATGCTGTCCTGGGAGACAGTAATGGTGAAGCTGGAGATTTTGTCCAGGTAGTCGGGAATTATACGCAGGAAGGAATACATATGAATGACCGCATAGGGGACAGGAGCCATAGTAGGGAAACAAGTGTAGTCAAAGATAAGATAAAACCAATATTGCAAACTAGAAATACCGCAGGAAATAGCAAACAAGAGGACTCCACTAGCGGGGATATATTACCAAAAACAAATGGTGGGAGCTCCATTGTTGGTGCTAGGGAGGATAGAAGTAAGACAGGGAAACATGCACCAACAGGGAATACAGTCACAGAAACCCAAGGCAAACGGAAACCAAGCCTGTGCACATACTATGCACTCGGTATCTGCTGGCATGGGAAATCTGGAAAAACAGATGGGACGTGCAACTATGACCACCCTAGGAAATGCCATGCCCATATGACAACAGGAAAATGCAAACTCCCTTCCTGTAAGCTTTTTCACACCTGAACTGTGTACCTCTTCAGTACAGGAAAGACTGTGCTATAACTTAAATTGCCAGGCATACCATCTAAAGGGGACAAAAAGATACAAAACATCCAGGCCATGGGAAACCTGGGTAGCCACAGCCACTCAAGAGGGAGAGGTTTTTTTAGTGCCAGGAAGGAAAAAAAACTGGCAGGAAATGGCAGAAATCGTACACCAAATCCAGTCATTCCTGGAGTGGAACCACAGTCGATGGCCTCCACTCCAAACCAACAGATACAGATACTAATGCCGGAAAAAAAATATCCCCCCAGTACCAACAATACCACCAGTCCGATAACATTCTTCTTTGCAAATATACAGGTCTAAAGCCAGCAACAAACAACAAAATACCTTTTCATCCGTGGACTGCTTGCAGAGGCAAAGGCAATGTTCGCGGCTTTCACTGAGACCCACATAAAGGATCACTTGGACAATGAAATATGGATCCCAGGTTACAACCTATACAGATGTGACAGAGTGAACAGGCAAAAGGGGGGGGTTGGCCTGTACATTGCAGAGTCACTTGTTTGCACAGACTGCTTAATGCCTCAAATGATGTAGTGGAAGTTTTAGCGTAAAGGTCGAGAACCAAAACCTAGTCATTGTGATAGTCTACAAGCCTCCGGATGCAACATCCCCGCAATTCCAGGAACAGCTGTTAAAAATTGACCACTGTCTGGAAAACCTTCCAGCTCCTGCACCCAACATCTTGCTCCTGGGGGATTTCAACTTAAGGCACCTAAAATGGAGGAATATAGCAAATAATATTGTTGCAGTAATAACACCAGGAGGCAGCTCTGATGAAAACTCACACTCACGCGAAGCTTTTAAATCTCTGCACAAAATTCAATTTAAACCAGCAAATAATAGAGCCTACTAGACTGGAGAATACACTAGACCTCATCTTCACTAACAATGATGATCTGATAAGAAATATCACCATATCAAAAACAATATACTCAGATCACAACATAATTGAAAGGGTTTAGTCATGTATGCGCGGAAGCCCCAACCGACATAATGAGATTAGTCACGAGGGAGCATTCACCAAATTCAACTTCAATAACAAAAACATAAAGTGGGACCAAGTAAACCAAGTCCTAACCGTATAAGCTGGGAAGATATTTCTAAGCAACACAGACCCCAACTTATGCCTAGAACAGATTAACTCGGCACACTCGATGTATGCACAAGGCTTATTTCCTCTAAGAAAAAGGAGGAGTAGATGTAAAACAGAAAGAGACAGGCGCTCCCTTACAGGCGACGGAAAAGAATAACAGAGCGGCTAAAAGAGGTCATATATCTGAAATGCGTAGGGAGACACTGGTCAGAGAAATAGCAAGCATCGAACTTAAGCTAAAAGAATCCTTTAGGAGTCAGGAATCGCGGGGGGAAGAACTAAAAGCCATAAATGAAATCGAAGAAACCCAAAGTATTTCTTCTCCTATGCCAAATCAAAATCGAGAACAACGTCCAGTATTGGGCCCCTACTTAAACAAGATGGGTCCTACACAGATGACAACAAGGAAATGAGTGAGCTAACTCAAGTCCCAATATGACTCAGTTTTTAGCAAGCCGCTAACCAGACTGAGAGTCGAAGATCAAAATGAATTTTTTATGAGGGAGCCACAAAATTTGATTAACACAAGCCTACCCATGTTTTCCTGACGCCAAATGACTTCGAACAGGCGATAAATGACCATGCCCTGCACTCTGCCCCAGGCCAGACTCATGGAACTCTTGTGTTCATCAAGAACTGCAAAGAAGCCCCTATCACGAGCCTTTTCCATCCTATGGAGAGGGAGCATGGACACGGGGGTCGTCCCACAGTTACTAAAAACAACAGACATAGCCCCACTCCACAAAGGGGGCAGTTAAAGCAACAGCAAAGAACTACAGACCAATAGCACAAACATCCCATATCATAAAAATCTTTGAAAGGGTCCTAAGAAGCAAGATCACCACGCATCTAGAAACCCATCAGTTACACAACCCAGGGCAACATGGGTTTAGAACAGGTCGCTCCTGTCTGTCTCAACTATTGGACCACTACGACAAGGTCCTAAATGCACTAGAAGACAAAAAGAATGCAGATGTAATATATACAGACTTTGCAAAAGCCTTCGACAAGTGTGACCATGGCGTAATAGCGCACAAAATGCGTGCTAAAGGAATAACAGGAAAAGTCGGTCGATGGATCTATAATTTCCTCACTAACAGAACACAGAGAGTAGTCGTCAACAGAGTAAAGTCCGAGGCAGCTACGGTGAAAAGCTCTGTTCCACAAGGCACAGTACTCGCTCCCATCTTGTTCCTCATCCTTATATCCGACATAGACAAGGATGTCAGCCACAGCACCGTGTCTTCCTTTGCAGATGACACCCGAATCTGCATGACAGTGTCTTCCATTGCAGACACTGCAAAGCTCCAGGCAGACATCAACCAAATCTTTCAGTGGGCTGCAGAAAACAATATGAAGTTCAACGATGAGAAATTTCAATTACTCAGATATGGTAAACATGAGGAAATTAAATCTTCATCAGAGTACAAAACAAATTCTGGCCACAAAATAGAGCGAAACACCAACGTCAAAGACCTGGGAGTGATCATGTCGGAGGATCTCACCTTCAAGGACCATAACATTGTATCAAATCGCATCTGCTAGAAAAATGACAGGATGGATAATGAGAACCTTCAAAACTAGGGAGGCCAAGCCCATGATGACACTCTTCAGGTCACTTGTTCTATCTAGGCTGGAATATTGCTGCACACTAACAGCACCTTTCAAGGCAGGTGAAATTGCCGACCTAGAAAATGTACAGAGAACTTTCACGGCGCGCATAACGGAGATAAAACACCTCAATTATTGGGAGCGCTTGAGGTTCCTAAACCTGTATTCCCTGGAACGCAGGAGGGAGAGATACATGATTATATACACTGGAAAATCCTAGAGGGACTAGTACCGAACTGCACACGAAAATCACCCACTACGAAAGCAAAAGACTTGGCAGACGATGCACCATCCCCCCAATGAAAAGCAGGGGTGTCACTAGCACGTTAAGAGACCATACAATAAGTGTCAGGGGCCCGAGACTGTTCAACTGCCTCCCAGCACACATAAGGGGGATTACCAACAGACCCCTGGCAGTCTTCAAGCTGGCACTGGACAAGCACCTAAAGTCAGTTCCGGATCAGCCGGGCTGTGGCTCGTATGTTGGTTTGCGTGCAGCCAGCAGCAACAGCCTGGTTGATCAGGCTCTGATCCACCAGGAGGCCTGGTCTCAGACCGGGCCGCGGGGGCGTTGACCCCCGGAACTCTCTCCAGGTAAACTCCAGGTAACTCCAGTGGACCCTCGGCTAGCGATATTAATCCATTCCTGAGAGCTCATCGTTAGACAAAATTTTTGTTAGCCGAATTAATCTTCCCATAAGAAATAATGGAAATCCAATTAATCTGTTCCAGACAGCCAAAAGTATTAAAAAAAAAAAAAAAATTTTTTCATGAAATATACATTCCCTACAAAGAAAACAATGAGACATGCACAGTAACTACATAAATAAATGTTAAAATGACACTTACCTTTATTGAAGAGTATTGATGAGTGATGAGACACTGTTTTTCTTGAAAACACTGGGATTTTTCAGAGTGATACACGAGTAAAGGCTTCACTTTGCAATCCCCACTAGCATTACAACAAAACATGAGAGTTAGCCTGTCTTTCATAGGCTTGTGTCCTGGGAGTGCCTTTTCCTCATGAGTAATGTAGGTCCTGTTTGGCATTTTCTTCCAGAACAGGCCTGTTTCGTCACAATTGAACACTTGTTGGAGTTGGAATTCTTCAGCTTTGCCATGTCTTATCACACTGTGTATGCCACTATGATTCTTAAATCTCTGAAAACAACCTTTGCTGGCCTTAAATTCACCAATATGAGCACTAGTTCCAGGCATTTTTTTCACCTGGGTGTTAGTCTACTGGTGTGGGTCGCATCCTGGGGGGCAAGTTTAAGGACCCCAATGGAAATAAGTTAGTCCTCGATGACTCGCTGGCTTTCTAGGGTTATCCTGGGTGGCGGACAGGGACGGAGGCGGACAGATAGGCAGAGACAGAGATAGACATACAGATACACAGACAGAGATAGACAGACAGACCCTGAACTGGGGTTAACATCACTTTCCTCTTAACCCTTTCAGGGTTTCCGACATACTAGTACGGCTTACGCACCAGGGTTATTGAAGTACTAGTACGCCTCGATTCTAGCGCCTTCAAATCTAGCAAGAGAAAGCTGGTAGACCTACAAATGAAAGAATGGGTCTGTGGTCATTGTGTGCAGTGCAAAAAAAATCCTGCAGCACACAGTGCATAATGAGAACAAAAAACTTTGTTTTTGGTTTAAAACAGCGACTTTGCAGTGTATTTTGGTATGATATTTACGGTTGTATTCTAGTTTTTCTGGTCTCATTTTCTAGAATGGAAGACATATTACAGAAATTGAGATGATTTTGACTGGTTTCACAATGAAAAGTACCTTGAAATTGAGCTCAAAGTAGCAGAAATCTTCGATGTTTGCCAAAGTTCAAAAGTAAACACATCATGCCACGCGTCCAATACACGTCAACTGGTGAGTCTAATATTCTTTCACAAGTGCGCTGATATTATTTACACCATTTCTACACTAATGCAGTAGTCTGCATTAAAGTAAATGTTCTATTTTTTTTTTTTTTGTGAGAATAAAAATTCGAAGTGGAAAGCAAACAAAATGTAAGAGGGGCCTGGGGACATGACTAATGAGCAGAGGAAATGTTATTTTAGTGCCAGGAATGTTTGTCTTGTTTATTCTGGACCCTCTTTGGAAATTGGCATCTTTTGAAATTTGTGTGAAATTGGCAAAATTGCTAATTTTTGACCACTTTATTGGATAGTTGAAATTGGTAAATGGATGGTTTTTGTACTTATTCGATAGAAAAAGTGGAGATCTAGCGAAATAGTATTATTTTTGTCAACTAGTACACTGGAATTAGCCGAAAATAGGGCTCAAAGTGGGCGATATTGCCGATGCGTAAACATTGCCGAGACCGCTAACTTTGCGAGAGCATAATTCCGTAAGTTTTCCATCAAATTTAATTCTTTTGGTGTCATTATGATCGGGAAAAGATTCTCTATCTTTTCATAAGAAAAAAAAAATTCTGAAAAATTTTTGATCCTGAGAAGTTTAGGAGAGGGCTTGCCGACCGATCCTTGGTGTTTGTCCCACTGTTTGCTCTAGCTGGCACTCAATATAACTGGCACACCCACAGGGTACTAAGTGGTCCCAGATCTTTTTAATATGGTGCACACCGAGTGTTAAGACCCATTCTGTGCTCACCAGGCATCTCAGGCCAATTGTGCCAAATTTGGAGGCAGGAAAAATTTACATTTGGGGTGCTAGCGGTAAGAACATACATGTATGTTTGGACCGTTTACGGGTTAATGATACAGGTTCCAAAGTGTGAATGTCTAATGACATTGAAGTGGCATACGGTGTTTCTTACTTTTTTTATTAACACATCGGCGAAGTCCCACCAAAGCGGGGTGGCCCAAAAAAGAAAAAACTTTCATCATTCATTCCATCACTGTCTTGCCAGAAGGGTGCTTTACACCACAGTTTATAAAACTGCAACATTAACATCCCTCCTTCAGAATGCAGACACTGTACTTCCCATCTGCAGGACTCAAGTCCAGCCTGCCAGTTTCCCTGAATCCCTACATAAATGTTACTTTGCTCACACTCCAACAGCACATAAAGTATTAAAAAACATTTGTCTACATTCACTACTATCAAATACGCTCACACATGCTTGCTGGAAGTCCAAGCCCCTCGCGCACAAAACCTCCTTTACCTCCTCCCTCCAACCTCTCCTAGGCCAACCCCTACCCCGCTTTCCCTCCACTACAGATTTATACACACTCGAAGCCATCTGTTTCGTTCCATTCTCTCTACATGTCCGAACCACCTCAACAACCCTTCCTCAGCCCTGTGGACAACAGTTTTGGCAATCCCGCACCTCCTCCTAACTTCCAAACTACGAATTCTCTGCACTATATTCACACCACGCATTGCAATCAGACATGACATCACTGCCTCCAGTCTTCTCCTCGCTGCAACATTCATCACCCATGCTTCACACCCAGATAAGAGCATTGGTAAAACTATACTCTCATACATTCCCCTCTTTGCTTCCAAGGACAAAGTTCTTTGTCTCCACAGACTCCTAAGTGCACCGCTTACCCTTTTCCCCTCATCAGTTCTATGATTCACCTCATCTTTCATAGACCCATCCGCTGACACGTCCACTCCCAAATATCTGAATACAATCACCTCCTCCATACTCTCTCCATCCAATCTGATATCCAATCTTTTTGTTATCCTCATAACCTTACTCTTTCCTATATTTACTTTTAATTTTCTTCTTTTACATACCCTACCAAATTCATCCACCAACCTCTGCAACTTCTCTTCAGAATCTCCCAAGAGCTTAGTGTCATCAGTAAAAAGCAACTGTGACAACTCCCACTTTGTGTTTGATTCTCTATCTTTTAACTCCACACCTCTTGCCAAGACCCTCGCATTCACTTCTCTTACAACCTCATCTATAAATATATTGAACAACCATGGTGACACCACACATCCTTGTCTAAGGCCTACTTTTACTGGGAAATAATCCCCCTCTTTCCTACATACTCTAACCTGAGCCTCACTATCCTCGTAAAAACTCTTCACTGCTTTCAGTAACATACCTCATATACCATACACCTGCAACATCTGCCACATTGCCCCCCTATCCACTCTGTCATATGCCTTTTCCAAATCCATAAATGACACAAAATCCTCTTTAGCCTTATCTAATACTGTTCACCTATATGTTTCACTGTAAACACTTAGTCTGCACACCCCGTACCTTTCCTAAAGCCTCCTTGTTCATCTGCTATCCTACTCTGTCTTACTCTTAATTCTTTCAATATTAACTCTACCATACACTTTACTAGTTATACTCAACAGACTTATCCCCCTATAATTTTTGCACTCTCTTTTGTCCCCTTTGCCTTTATACAAAGGAACTATGCACTCTCTCTGCCAATCCCTAGGTACCTTACCCTCTTCCATACATTTATTAAATAATAGCACCAGCCACTCCAAAACTTTATCCCCACCTGCTTTTAACATTTCAATCTTGATCCCATCAATCCCAGCTGCCTTACCCCCTTTCATTCTACCCACTGCCTCACAAACTTCCCCCACACTCATAACTGGCTCTTCTCACTCCTACAAGATGTTATTCCTCCTTGCCCTATACACAAAATCACAGCTTCCTTATTTTCATCAACCTTTAACAATTCCTCAAAATATTCCCTCCATCTTCCTGATACTTCTAACTCACCATTTAATAACTCTCCTTTCCTATTTTTAACTGACAAATCCATTTGTTCTTACTGTTTATCAAATGATTTTGGGTACTATAATCACATCATTTCATCTCTGGGAATTAACCATGGCATCCAAGAAAAAAAACAAGGGATGCAGGAGGTGCCAAAAGAAAAAAAAAAAGTGAATCTGATCGTTTAAGGTAAAATATAGTTTTGTTTCTTCTTTATTCCGAAAAGTTTCACCTACACAGTAGGCTTCTTCAGAGGAGGCAGTAAAGTTAGTGTAATCGGTCCATCGCCCTTGAAGTCGTAGTTTTCGGGTGGTCAGTCCCTCAGCCTGGAGAAGAATTTTGCTCTATAGTCTGGAACATCGTGAAGCTGAAACAGTGGAGATGTAGTCTTGTAGGTGAGGGGCAGAAAATTTTGATGGAAGAGGCTGACCCACTAGTAGAAGCAAGAATGGAATAATTCAGGCACTCTACCAAGCTTATTGGGTAGGTCCCTTTCAAATGCAACCTTTCTCACTCATAACTAGTGGTCAGGCAATAAAGTTGTCGAAGATGTCCTCTCTGCCAAAATAAAGTTGTATTGCAGTGTCTGACACTATGAATATAATAATGGTATGTAGCACCAACAAGAGTAAGACGTGCAATAGCCAGGCATCTTTATTCCAAAACTTTTCATCTATAATATTCTGCTTCAGTTGAATATGAAGGAGGCAGCAAATGGACTGATTGTGTGTCTTTACATCTCTACTACTTCTGCTGCTTCTGTATTCGACTGAAGAAGCCTACTGTGTAAATTAAACTTCAGAATAAAGATGCCTAACTGTTGCACATGTCTTGCTTATCTGTGTACTTCAGAGTAATTAGCACTAAATTAGTTTATATGCTAATTTTTAGAAATGTAACTACCAGTCTAACTGATAGTCTACTGTAATTACAGTTGGACACCTCTCCCTTATTTTAAAGCAAATTTCTGAAGTTGGAGACATTCCAAAATGTAATTCTCTATATAATTAATAAGAATCCATTGATAGGAGTTTATGCTTCATTGACAATACTTGTAGATTTTAGGTTATATCCCATTATTTTGTAGATTATTAGATACCAAAACCAGGAAAATGGGTCACAATTTCTATTCAGCCTTGATATTGTTATTTGTACAACTGGTTCTCAACGGTCACTCTTTATTCTTAGTAGGGATATATTTCTTATTCTCCAGGTTAGTTATATGATTGTTTCCTAAATACTTGGCCAGCACAGTATTCTTTTTGCAGACTATTCAAGAAAACTTTTACATCTTCATCCCAAAGAAATAATCACCATTAATTTTAACCCTTTCAGGGTCCAAGGCCCAAATCTGGAGTCACACACCAGTGTCCAAGAATTTTCAAAAAAAAAATTTGTTATTTTTTCTTATGAAATCGTAGAGAATGTTTTTGTGAAGGTAATAAAACAAAAAGTACGAAATTTGGTGGAAAATTGACGAAATTATGCTCTCGCAATTTTGATGTGCCAGCCGATATATTTACGAATCGGCGATTTTGCGCGACTTTGACCCCAATTTTAGGCCAATTACATTATCCAATCAACCAAATTCTTAGCTATTTCACTAGTATTACTTCTATTCTACGATTGAGCACAAGAAATCGCCAAGTCAACTGTTTCAACTATAAAATAAAGTGATCGAAATTCTTTAATTTGGCCATATTTAACACAAAGTTCAAAAATTCCAATTTCAAAATACGTCCAGAATGAACAATGTAGGCATTCCTGGCACTAAACTAACATTTCCTCTGTACATTAGTTATGTTTTGAGGCTTTACAAATAAATTCCATTTTTGATTTTTTATTCACATAATGAAATTTTTTTTCACACCAAAAAATAGAAGATTTAACTGTTATGCAATACTGTAATAATTGTATAAATATCATCACCATATTTGTGGATGTATATTAGACCCACCAGCTGGCGTGTATTAGACGTGTGAGGTCGTTTGTTTACTCTTGAATATCGGCAAAAATTTAACATTTCCGCTACTTTGAGCTCAGTTTCAAGCCATTTCCAGTGCTAAAACCAATCAAAATCATCTCTATTTCTGTAGTATGTCTTCCATTCTATCAAATGAGACCAAGAAATCGCAAATACAACTATAAAAAACATACGAAAAAACACTGCAAAGTTGCTGTTTTAACCCTTTGACTGTTTCAGGCCCCTCTCTGAAACTGTCATTCTATGTCGCCAAATATTCAAAAAAAAAAAAAAATTATTTTTTCTTATGAAAATGTTAAGATTATTTTTCTGAGTGTTTTAGTCCAAAAAAAAATTTTTTGCCATCGGTACTTACCGAGATATAGAGCCGTGAAGTTTGCAGAAAATGAGCCGCGTATGGCAACAGCGGCGACTGCCGCTCACCCGGTAAACTTTAGTTTACTTGTAAATTGAAGGTTTTTTTTTTTTTTTTCACTATTTTATTTTTTCACATAACTTATGTGGCCTATTAGACAAAGTAAGGTGCAATGTAATATATATACACTCGTTGTATACAACATTAAGCACACAAACATAATTATCAATTAATGTTTACAAAACTTGTTTTACAAAAACAAACAAACAAACAATCATCATCATCATTCATCATCATCATCATCATACATCATCATCATCATCACATCATCATTCATCATCACATCATCATCATCATCAATCATCATCATCATCATCATCATCAATCATCATCTCAATCATCATCATCATCATCATCACATCATCATCATCATCATCAATCCATCACATCATCATCATCTCATCATCATCATCATCATCATCATCATCATCACATCATCACATCATCAACTCATCAAATCATCAACATCATCATCATCATCACATCATCATCATCATCATACATCATCATCATCATATCTTCTTCTGTCTTCCTTTCTTCTTCTCTTCTTCTTCTTCTCTTCTTTCTTCCATCTTCTTCTTCTTCTTTCTTTTCTTCTTCTTCTTCTTTCTTCTCTTCTTCTTCTTGTATCTTCTTCTTCTTCTTCTTCTTCTTCTTCTTCCATCTTCTTCTTCTTTCTTCTTCTTCTTTTTCTTCCTTGTCTTGTGTGGGAGTGTGTGGCTTATAATTGTTTTGAGTCAGAAGTCGCAGCTGTCCAAGTGACATATTGTCTCATTATCACTAACCCCTACCCCTGTCAAAACAATGGGGTCGGATGCTGCTTCCCCTCCTCCATTCTATCTAATTATCTTTCTCCCTCATTCTATATCTTTCAATCTGTTCTCTCTTTCTATCTGTCTGTCCTATCTCTGTCTCACAGGTACACATAAATACAAGTATACATAGTGTAAATTTACCTAGGATAACCCAAGAAATCCAGACAAAATGCTATACTCTGCTTGAAGAAGTGAGTAAACGTGATGACACAGTCTTGTGGCTCTCTCTGAGACAGAGCTAGATGGACAGACAGGGAGCTTGACAGACAGACAAATAGACAGACAGACCAATGTTTGTGTACCAGCAAAACAAAGGGAGGGCCATGGTCATGTAATATTACCCTCCTTTCGCTCATCAAAGTCAGCTTTACAATGTTACTCCCCTTATCTTGTCACTGGTCATGGGGGACCTTTTTTTTTTTCTTGCTTCAAGGGAACAATATTATTACATCTTCTTCTTCCTCCTCCTCACTCCTCCTACTTCTCCTCCTCCTTCCTCCTCCTCCCTCCTCCTCCTCCTCCTCCTCCTCTCTTTCCTTCCCTCCTTCCTCCTCCTCCTCCCTCTTCCTCCCTCCCTCCCCCTCCTCCTCCTCCATTGCTTTTGGTGCTCAAACTCCTCCAAATCATGAAATTGATCTTCACTGACACTTCCATCTGTTTAGAGCATCACTTGGGAGAGAAGAGAGTCCCAATTTGCTGGGGAATCACATATTTCTTACCGCTAGATCATGCTGAAAAAGGACAACTGAAATGGCATTCCCACAATGCACCACTGGCTCCCCGAATTTTTTTTTATATGGTGCACATGACCATGGAGACCCATTTCTCTCACATGTGGGCCTACCAGCTTTCTCCTGCATTGATTTTGAAGCTGCTAGAATTTATGCGTATAAATACGTCAGAAACATTGGCTCGTAAGACGTATTTTATACGTCGGAAACAATCAAAGGGTTAATCGAAAAAATCAGATTTCAGTTTTTTTCCTCTCATTATACACAGTGGTGCTGCAGGATCTGTTTTATGAGGTGCACACATACCACATAGATGTCTTCTCTCATACTAGGCCCAATTGTACCACTCACAGTTTATCAGAGTGAGCTGAGCTCATGGCGTAGATCTACGGTTTTGGACACTCACCGTAAAGCCGTTAGATCTACGGCGGACCCTGAAAGGGTTAAGGGAGGGGCGAGCAGAATGGCAATTTTTTTTTTTTTTTTTTTTTTTTTTATCAAATTTCAATGGGATTTGACAGTGGATTAAGCAGCATAAACAAATGTATAGGCTGTGTTTGTTTTGACTGTTAGGCTTCAAGTTAGACAAAAAATAATTTTGCACAATTTTATGGATCCAGGATTTTCCTTTTTCTACTAAATTGGGAAATGTACAATGCTGTAGTTGACATCAGATGAAAGATAAAGGCTAGATTAATAATGACCCATGACAGTTTAGCGATACATGTCAGTAGATTCCATAAAAAATGTTAGCAATTTTGTTTTTATTGCTTGTGAAAAAAAATCATTAAAAACAAAGCTGTAAACAGTATCACAAATCCACCTGTGGGTGTTTTGTAAAGCATCATTCCTCAATAACGTCTGCAAAAATCATGACGAGCCTATTAATATTTACTTGCAGGAAGGTAATTACAATGTCAATAACTTCTGATTTATTATTGATTTTGTTTGGTGTGAAACTCTACAGTTACGGCACGCCAAATCTGAGCGTGTTGCACCCCTCTTTGATTGTTGACAGCCTGCAGGCTACTGAGGGACTCGCTCACTGTGCTTCACACTCTAGCCATCACAGAAGATGCCAAGTAGAGTATTTACAATGAAACAATCATAAAAATCGTAATTTTTGGAGGGGAAAAAAAAAAAACGCCAATTGCCAACATGTATTTTTGCTGACAGCAGCAACAAAAAGAATACATTTAATGAAAAACATACTTAGAAATACGATAGAAACAAGCAGATTACATCAAAAGGTTGTTAGAATTTTGTTCTATTTTTCAGTAAGAAAATTTTTTTTTCCATAATTTTTTAAATTTTAATTTCCTGAAACTGGAAAAAGACTCGCCCCTCTCTTAAAGCTTAAGGTCAAGAATTGCAATAGCATTGGTGTTATATTTAATGTTTTTTGCAATTAGTCTGACCCCTTAGATCTGTACTCATGACGCTTAGGAGCTTTGCGAAAAAAATGCCAAAATTACTGCATGGTTTTTCTATTACATAGACTAGAGTGTATCACACAACTGGGGAGTCTAATATTCTTCACTAGTGCACTCATATTATTTATACCATTTTTACAATAATGCAGTAGTCTGCATAACAGTAAATCTTCTATTTTTTTTTTTTGTATTAATAAAAAACCAAAATAGAAAGCAATAGTAATATAAAAGGGGCCTAGGGATGTGACAAATAAACAGAGGATATGTTATTTTAGTGCCAAGAATGTCTACATTATTTATTCTGGATCCTATTTTGAAATTGGCATCTTTTTTAATTTGTGTGAAATTGGCCAAATTACCAATTTCTGACCACTTTATTGGGTAGTTCAAATCGGTAAATGGGCGGTTTCTTGTACTCAATGATAGAAAAAAAAATGGAGTTCTCAAGAAATAGCCTCTTCAAGGGGGGCTCCTTGGCATGGTGAAGAGGCTCTTGGTCTGAGGAATTAGCCCTGTCGGTCTTCTTCCTCAGACCGAACCTAATTAACCCCCCATTCTCCCCTCCCCTATCCCATCCTCCCCTTTTTCCATTCCTCCTCCTCCTTCCTCCTCCTCCTCACCCCTCCCTTTTGGCCCTTCCTCTTTTTGGCCTTTGGGATTTCTCCCACAGGCGCGCTAGTTCCTAGGTAGGGGAAAGGACACCGGGGTCCATCCCATTCCGTTGAGGTTCTTGGCGGTGGCGTAGTTTGCCGTGGAATCTGGATTGCCTGGGGATGTCCCGATCCCTCCCGTATCCCGGATAGCTTTGGGTGGTCTTTCGGGCGACGGGTGTATCCTGGAAGCCACCTTTCGGATTCCGGGGTGGTGGCTGAAGGAGGTATGGCTTTGTGGCGGATATCCGGCCGCCCTTCTCTTTTGTCCACCAAGGTAGCTCGGCAGATGTGAGGTTGCTATCCCGGATTGCTGTTTACTGCATGAAGGGTAGGGTAATGGCACGGGTTTCCAGGCTGCAATCTGCGCTACTACGGTGCTGAGTCCTCTTGGGGCGCGGAGGGAGATTTCTGGCCCTTTCATTCCTCCTTGGGAACTATTCCTCCCTGCTCCCCCCCCTTTTTTTATTCTTTTTTTATTTTTATTTTCTTTCTTCTTCTTTTTTTTTCTTAAAACAAAAAAGTCAAAGGAGTAACCTAACCATGACAGCCCTAGTCCATGAAACCCTCTACCCCCGGGCCCCTTCTTGAACCGCACCCCCATTCTGACCCTGCCTTGTGTTTAGACCACCTCTTCGGACACTCCTGATGCCCCTGGTACCTCTTGCTGGTGCTGTTTCCTCACCCGCTTCAGGTACCGGGGCTTTCGACTGACTCCTTCGATTTGTCTGAACTTCCGCTCCCTTTGACTATGCTTCCGGCTTCTCCCTCTACGTACGGCAATTTCGAATCGCCCGCCCATTTCAAACGCCGGACCAACCCGGTCCTACTCCTAAATGCCAACGTCAATCTCCTGAATGATGCTCCCTTCGTTACCTTCCCATTCTACTCGGAAAAGACCGACACGTCAAGCACTCCCATCTCCACGCTCAGTTTCGGACCTACAATGGACTAAATTCTTAACTTTAAGACCGACTTCTTCTTCTGCCTACCTTTCTGACCATAGTATTGGCAAAGCGCTCCTGCATCATGTTGGTAGAGATATTTCATTCATGCTCTCAAGAGCGTATGTGCATTGTCACTGTCCAAATGCTACCCAAGCTCATGATCTTTCTCTCCTTTCGAATATCGATACTACTGCCTATCACTATTGAAAAACATCTTTCTCCTCAATTCTTGTAGTGGTACGTCATTCTTGCGCCCATACCATAGTCCAAAGAATTTCCAGTCATGTGGCAATGACATTTTGAATAGCTGAACTCCAGGATCTCCCAATCCCAAAGTAGACACCTTAATAGTCCTTCCTGCCCGTGGGCGGAGTCGTTACCCTTGCAATGTAGCTCGTTTATACTTTTTGACAGCCGAGAACTCCCGTCCTCTATATGTCGCGGGACATAGGTTTACAAGTTCGAAAGGTGATACCTACACCGCAACAATGTAGAAATTGCTGGCGTTTTGTCACCCATTCGAAATATTGCAGATCTATGGCCGATGCCCAGTCTTGGTGCCGACGACCATTCTAATACATCTTGCAGTCAACCTCCATCTTGCCTTAATTGTAAATGAAGCTCACCCTTCGTACTCCCGCCGTTGCCAGGTCTACTTAAATGAACGGAAATCCGTTGCCTCAAGAGGCAGAAGGTCTCCCTTATGCTATGGCAAGTTACTCATCTCCGCCTCCAGGGAGACTACCCCGTTTTTCTATTCTCGTGTTTCCAAACATTCCCCCACTTTTGGGGTCCCATCTTCTGCAGCCCCTCTGTTGTTACCCCTCCCATAGCCACTACGGCATCTAACCCTTTGCTGTCTTGGCTCTGACGTCCCGACTACAACTCAGTCTGTTCTCACATCTTCGCGTCCTTCCTCACAAGCCCCAGTATCGACAAGACCTCGTTACGACACCTAATACCAATCGCCCCTCTACTCAGAAGTCCAAAAAAATCCACGTTGCTCAAAATCTTCTTGCCCCTTCCTTCCCTTCTTTCCACCTCCACACTTTACCTTTCCAGTCTCTGTAGCCTAGTTCTTCCCCTCTCTCTGGCTCTTTACAAGTGTGGAATTCACCCTCCTCCTCGTACTATGCCTTCCAGCCCCCGTCCCCTCCCAAGTTTTCTCCCTCTTCTGCCAACCTCCCCAGTTTCTGCCTCTTTCTGTCCCCCCCCCACACTTCATCTCCAGTCCCTTACACTCTTCCCTCCCCTCTACTTTGGTACAGTCCATTACTGTCCCAATCTTTACTCACCCTCCTCCTTCTATCTCCAATATGGTCTCTCATACATCTTTGAATTAAAGAAACACTTGAAGCCATTTCAGAATATATTGCAGAGACTAAACTCTTCAATGACACTGATTCACTTCCGTTCCTTCTTTCCCTCTCCTCCATGCTTCACAACCCCATTCTTCGCAACGCTCCGTTCCTTCGCTGCTTGAACATCTTCCAATGCCCCACCACGTTGACTTTCCTAACCCCTCTAGTCCGAGGTGCCTTTAACCTACAATCCTGGTATTTTCTTCTTATCGCCAATCATGGCTATTTACATGGAAAATCCGCGGCCTCAGGGGTAATCGGGGTGGCTTCAGATGTTGCTTTCCAGGTTTCCCCTGTTGGTGCTTGCTTACAAGAACCAAAATTACACTCGGCTGTTTTCCAACCTATCTCAGGCTATAATTTATTTGTATTCTTCGGATCCTTTCTCAATGGGACCTTTAATGAAAGTGCCCTTCTTCTAACGCAATGATATTCCGTACTGTCAACTGTTTGTCCATACCTCGCTGCATTACACTGCAGCCCGTATCCACTTGAATAAGTGGTTTACACATAGTTCTTTATATCTCTCTCCTTCTCGAGCATTTTCTATCCCAGACTTTGCCTTTCTTGTTTCAATCCTTACCACCACCACTCTGTTACTTGGTGATTTTAATGCCCACCATTTCCTCTGGGGGGGGTCTCATTGTGACTCACGTGGCATCCAGTTGGAGGCTTTTCTCGCCTCTCACCCCCTCCATGTTTTAAATACGGGTACTCCCACCCATTTTGATCCTCCTTGTACTCATACTCTCTCTTGCATCAATCTATCAGTCTAGCTCTTCCTCCACTGCACTATGACTTCACCTGGTCTGTTCTACCAGACTTACATGACAGCGATCATTTTCCGATCATTCTTTACTTCTCCTTCCTATTCACACCTTTTCCGTAGCCCTCGCTGGCAATTTATCGGTCAAATTGGGATCTTTACTCCAACCTCACTGCTTTTAGTGAGGTTTCCTTCTTCATCCTCCATTGATGAGCTCCTACACATCTTCTCGAACGTCAGTTTATACCGCAGCTTCTCATTCTATACCCCAAACCTCAGGCAGGCATTCTCAGAAGTGCGTGCCTTGAGTGGTCTCCTGCTTGTGCTCGTGCCAGTACGTTTGAAACGTGCTGCATGGGGTAGGTACCGTACAATAGAACCGCTGAGAGACTTCTTGATTTTAAGCAGAAGCGTGTGATCGCTCGCCGTGTCATCCGTGAAGCAAACGCACTTGTTGCGAGACTGTTTCCCACCATCACCTCTGCTTCTCTATGAGTGCAGTCTGGAAAAAGTGAGGAAATAGAGTGGTAAATACTCTCCTGACCTGGCTCCTGTTCTACGGGTCGCTGGTGTTTGATGTAGCAAACCCTCTCGACGTTGCCATTGAACTTGGCACACATCTGGTCCGTATTTCCCGAGGCTCCATCTATGCCCCTCGTTTCTTTCCTCAAAGTCTGCCAGAGAGTTAGTACCCTTGGACTTTTCTCCAGAGAAGAACAGTATAATGTGCCTTTATACACTTCAAAACTGGAGGCAACGCTCTCAGCTTGCCGATCATCGGCAGCTGGGCCTGACGACATTCATATTTGTATGTTACAACATTTACATCGTCAGCCCTTGTAGTCCTCTTACACCTCTTCAATCTTATTTGGGCACAAGGAGTTCTTCCCCAGCTGTGGAAATCTGCCATTGTTCTCCCTTTCCGCAAACCGGGTAACTTCAGGACATGAAGCCTCCCACTATCACCCCATAGCTCTTACTAGTGCAGTTTGGAAAGTGATGGAACGTCTCGTAAATCGTAACGTTTAATGTGGTATTTAGAGAGAGACAAACAGTCTCTCCGCTAGTCAATATGGCTTTCGTAAGGGTCGTTCTACCATAGACCCCTTACTACACTTGGATAACGTATGTTCGTAATGCTTTGCGAATAATCACTCAGTTATTGCCATATTTTTGACCTTGAAAGCATATGACACAACTTGGAGGTATAATATTTTGCCCAGGCCCATTCCTTAGGCCTCCGAGGCAAATCTACCATCCTTCCTTAAGAACTTTTTAACTGACAGACATTTCCCGTTGTTCGAGTCAATAATGTTCTTTCCCCGGACTTTCGTCCAAGCTGAAGGTGTCCCTTCAGGATGTGTTCTAAGCACAACACTTTTTCTCTTGCTATAAATGATTTGGCCTCTGTTCTTTCACCCAATATTGGTCATCACTCTATGTTGATGACCTTCGCTATTGCTTGTGCAGGCACTGACTGTCATCTTATTGCAGTTTCTCTCCAGCATGCGGTCGACCGTGTTTCCACTTGGGCCACCACGCATGGTTTAAATTTTCAAGTACCAAAACTCACCAAATTACTTTCACTAGACGCTCTGTTATCTTCGATCATCCTTTGTATCTCTATGGCTCCCGTATCCCCGAACATGATACAGTCAGGTTTCTAGGCTCTCTTTGACCGTCGGTTTATCCTGGAAACCTCACATAACCTCGCTGAAGGCAACTTGTCAGAGCTGGCTAAACCTTCTTAAAATCCTTGCTCATCTTTCGGGGAGCTGATCGTCGAACTCTGCTTCGCCTACATTCAGCCCTGTTTTATTCGAAAACTCGATTATGGTGACCAGATTTATTCCGCGCCTCTCCTGCTATCTCTCTTAGCCTCTAACTCTATCCATCACCAAGGATTACGTTTGTGCCTTGGTGCTTTTTCGCTTCTTCCCCTGTTGAGAGCCTCTTATACAGAAGCGAATTTCCATCCTTGTCTGATCGCCGTGATGCCCATTTGCCTTCGCTACTATGTAACGGTCTCACGATCTACACAATCCTTCCATTTATAAATGGTCACCGATATAAGTAGACATTCTTTATTCGTTTCGCCGCCCCTGTTTGCTCCGTCCCTTTCTCTTCACCACATTCATCTTGTCTTCCCTTCAGTTACCACCTTTATATGTTCATGTAGCATCTCACTTTTCCCCTACCCCCTGGGAAGTTCCAGCTGTTCGGTCTGTTCTTTCTCACATCCCTTGCTCGAAAGCTCAACTGCCTACGGTGGCTCCCGCTCCTTTTTCCCCTCTGATCACTTCCACTCCCATTCTCATGCCACCGCTGTGTACACAGATGGCTCTAAGTCTTCAGACGGCGTCGGATTCGCAGCAAGTGTTTCCGGACATGCGTCGTGCGGGGACATTTACTATCTTTCAGCTACATTTTTACTGCTGAACTGTATGCCATTCTTGCAGCACTTATTCGTTATCGCATCTATGCCTGGTCATCATTGTTTAGTGTCTCAGACTCCCTTAGTGCTTCTACAGGCTATACGAAAATTTGATACATCTCTATCCCCTAGTTTCTCCCCGTATCCAACTTTGGCTACGCCGTATCTCTACCAAACATAAAAATATTGTTTTTTGTTGGGTCCCTGGTCATGTCGACGTACAGGGCAATGAACATGCAGACACTGCTGCACGGTCAGCAGTACATAGACCTACCAATTTCCTATCGAGGTGTTCCATTTCTGGGACTATTTTGCTGCAATAGCACCCACCTTCCGACACCCGTTGGCAACAACGTTGGTCAACTCTGCTCGGTAACAAACTTCATCTATTGAACCGAGCATAGTGTTACTGGCCGTCTTCTTGTCATCAGTGCCCGAGTTGGGAGACCACACTCTCCCGCCTTCGCATTGGCCACACTCGTCTTACTCATGGGTACTCATGGAGAGGCACCCTGTTCCTCTCGTGAGCAGTGTCAAGTTCCAGTAATCGATTAGCCACATTCTGTTAGACTGCCCTCTATCAACGAGCACGCAGAATTTACCTCCAACGTCGTCTTCGTTCTACTACTCTCTCTTTACCTTCCGCTTCTTGCTGATGGACCCTCCTTTAATTCCTGACTCTCTCATTGACTTCTTGACAACGACTGATTTACTCCACAAACTCTGATACTTTTCGCACTCCCCTCAGCCCTTTCTAGTTCAGTCTCTTGCTGCCCTTTACCCTTTCACCATCCACTGCCCCGCTATTATCCGTAACCTATTACTCATCCATCTCCCTTTTGCCACCTGATGCCCTCGCTTCCTTCCTGCCCTGCAGCGCTGTATAGTCCTTGTGGCTTAGCGCTTCTTTTTGATTAATTATTATTATTATTATTTATTATTATTATTATTATTATTATTATTATAATCAAGAAATAGCTGAGAGTTTGGTCAACTGGAACAATGGAATTGGCCATAAATAGGGCTCAAAGTCGGCGAAATCGCCGATGCGTATATGTCGCCGAGACCGCTAACTTCGTGGGAGCGTAATTCTGTGAGTTTTCCACCAAATTTCGTACTTTTGGTGTCATTACCATCGGGAAAAGATTCTCTTATCATTTCATAAGATTTTTTTTTTTTTTTTTTACTCATTTTTTTCATTCTAGGATAAAATTTTTTAGGGTCAGTACTTACCAAGATATAAGCCCCTGAAGTTGGCGCTGGATGCTCACCTGACTGCAACATAGTCCGGTTGCTTTCAGAAGTGTTACCGTTTTTATTTTAATTTTTATACTTTTTATGTTCTGATAATTACAATTTATAATAGTTCTTGTGATTTCATAGCCAATCCTTGTTCTGACACTAATATTAGCTATTGAAATAGTACTCAAATAGTCACAATCACACCGACAGGTTAACATTTTCACCTGCCTGGGTCATTTATTATTGATCAGATACGGAAATTTGATACACCTCATCCCCTAGTTCTTCGTATCCAACTCTGGTTACTCCGTATCTCTAGCAAACACAGAGATATTGTTTTTTGTCGGGTCCTTGGTCATGTTGACGCACAAGGCAATGAACAGGCAGACACTGCTGCGCGGTCAACAGTACATGACCTCCCAGTTTCATATAGAGGTGTTCCATTCACGGACTATTTTGCTGTAATTGCTATCCATCTTCGCACCCGTTTGCAGCAACGTTGGTCTGATCTGCTTCATAACAAACTTCATTCAGTTAAGCCAAGTATAATTTTCTGGCCATCTTCTTGTCATTGGTGTCGAGCTTGGGAGACTACTCTCTCCCGTCTTCGCATCGGCCACACTCGTCTTACTCACGGGTATCTCATGGAGAAGCGTCCTGTTCCTTTCTGTGAGAATTGTCAAGTTCCAGTATCAGTTAGCCACATTCTGTTGGACTGCCCACTCTATCAACGAGCACGCAGAATTTACCTTCAACGCCGTCTCTGCTCTACTGCCCTCTCCTTGCCTTTCCTTCTTGGTGATGGACCCTCCTTGAATCCAGACTCTCGTTGCTTTTTTGACAGCACCTGTTTTACTACACAAATTCTGATGATGTCTCTGGCACTCTTCACAGCCCTTTCCACCTTAATCTCTAGCCACCCTCTACCCCTGCACTATCCACTGCCCTGCAACACTTCGTAACCTAATAATCATCTCTTTTCCTCTTCCTACCCATTACCCCTGCATCCTTCCCTGCCCTGCTGTGCTGTATAGCCCTTGTGGTTTAGTGCTTCTTTCTGATTATAATAACTATTGTCTAGAAATATATACAAAGTATAGGTCCCAGCAATGTTTTAGACATGCTGGAGTATACCTTGAAGCATGGTGTTATGACAAGTGTCAGTATACTGCTCACAGGCAGTGACACTTGTTGAATGTGCACTCAGGGAACCCTTCTTTATTTTTCACTGCTACACACAAACATGTCTGTCTGTCTGTCTAGCACTGCTTATCTGTCTTTCTATCTGCCTGTGTGTGCCTGGAGTATATATGAAACTCCATGAAGAATGGTGTTATGACAAGTGTCAGTAAATTGTTGGCAGCCCAGTGACACTTGATAAATATGCACTGCTCCAGGGAACCCTCACTTTTTCACTGTTACACACAAACTGTCCATCTGTCTAGCTGTGCTTATGTCTTCCTGTCTGCCTGTGTGTGCGTCTCTTTCTGTCTCCTTGTCTGTCTCAGGGAGCGGCTGTAAAACTGTTGGTTTACGATCTGCTCCCCGATTCCTGAACAAATGAAAATGCATCATGGTTATTTATGTCTTATCTCTACAAGCACAGTATAGCACTTTGCCTGAAATTTTTGGGTTATCCTAGGTAATTTACACTGTTTAATAACTGTACTTATGTGTACATGTTCAATTCAATTCAAATTCAAACTTTATTCTCTATAAGTATTACAATGCTGAGTTTACAGAATTTGGTTATTGTGTGGTTTACATGTAGTAAAATAATAATTACAGAGTGTACCACTAGAACGCCTAGCATGGCTAGGCATTTCGGGCAGACTTATATTAAATCTTAGGTTTAAAATGTTACAAAATTATGAGATAAGTTGGTATTATGGCTAAGTGACTAAATACTAGTTGTGAGTTTAGCAATGTGAATGCTTTTGTTTTGGCACTATGCGTAGTTTCAGTATTGGAGTATCACAGGCCATCTTATGACTAGTTAAGATTCATTATTTTGAGATTGAGATTGATATTTCTGTTTATGGTCAAATGAGTGAGTGAGTGTAAGTGTGAACCACCAGGTGGTATTTGTATTATTAGTTGACAGGGTGTATCAGGGAGATAAGATGTTTTCTGATGGTAGTTTTGAAGGTGATGAATGTGTCTGCAGTTTTGGAATTTTCAGGTAGGTGTGTTCCAGATTTTAGGCCTTTGACATACATTGAATTTTTGTAAAGGTTTAGTCGGACACGGGGAATGTCATAGAGATGTTTGTGTCTGGTGTTGTGCCTGTGGGTTCTGTCACAACTATCAAGAAAGCATTTTAGGTCAAGGTTAATATTGGAATTTAAGGTCCTGTAGATGTAGATTGCACAGTAGTAAGTGTGGATGTACTGAACAGGGAGTAAGTTTAGATCTATGAAGAGTGGGGGGGGTGTGTTGCCAGGGATGGGATTTAGTGATTATTCTTACTGCGGCTTTTTGTTGGGTTATTATTGAGAAATAGAGATATAGACAGAGACAGCCAAAGCCAGTTGGCCAGCCAGCCAAATACATAAGAAAGAAGGAACACTGCAGCAGGCCTACAAGCCCATCAAGGCAGGTCCATGTCACTCCCTAGCTTAGACCAATGACTCGCCTAGTCAGGTTACATCCACTGAAGGAAGGAGCACAGCATCAGACCTAGTAGCACAAGCTAGTCAGGTCCGACTCATCCCCACCCACACCCACTCGTGTATTTATCTAACCTATTTTTGCTTTCCTTTTAAAAGGGGAGTGTTAATGCAACATGACATCAGTGAATCCCTGGTGTTTGTCACTATTTGCTCTAGCTGGCACTCAGTTGAACTGGTGCTCCCACAAGGTACTAAGTGGTCCCGGATTTTTTTTTTATATTGCACACACGGAGTGTTAAGACCCATTCTCTCATGTCTAGGCGACTCAGGCCTACCGCCCCAATTTTGAAGGAATGAAAAACAAAACGTTGATCTACGTTCAGAGCGCTGCACGAGCAAACGTATATCTAAGTTTGGACAGTTTAAGGGTTAATGTAGGGTGAGAAGTGAGTAAATGAGATAAAACAAATAAACGAGAGAGTGAGAGAGAGTGTAAATGAGAGAGGACAGACGCGGAGTATGTAAACACAGATGAACATGCCTGGTTATTCAATTCGATTCAATTCAAGTTTATTCTCTATAAGGGTTACAATGTGGGGTTTACAGGTTTTGGGTATTGTGTGGTTTACATGTTATAAAGTACTAATTACAGAGGGGGCCACTAGGACACCTAGCATGGCTAGGCATTTTGGGCAGACTTAGATTAATTCTTAACACTAAATCCTTACAGATTATGCTATTAAGGCTAAGTGACTACATCATAATTTGTGAGTTTTGCAATGTGAATGCTTTTGTTTTGGCACAATACAAAGAGTGTATATTGGAGTATCATAGGCAAACTTATGACTAGTTAGGATTTATTATTTTAAGATTAAGATTAGTATTTCTGGGTTTATAGTCAGTGGGTGAGTGAGTGTAATTGTGAACCACCAGATGGTTATCATGTAGTTAGTTGTCGGGGTGTATCAGGAAAATAAGACGTTTTCTAACTGTAGTTTTGAAAGTGATGAATGTGTCTGCAGTTCTAGAGTTTTCAGGTAGGGTGTTCCAGATTTTAGGTCCTTTGAAATACATTGAATTTTTGTAAAGGTTTAGTCGATCACAGGGAATGTCATAGAGATGTTTGTGTCTGGTGTTATGCCTGTGGATCCTGTCACAACTATCAAGAAAGCATTTTAGGTCAAGGTTAATATTGGAATCTAAGGTCCTGTAGATATAGATTGCACAGTAGTAAGTGTGGATGTTCTGAACAGGGAGTAAGTTTAGATCTATGAAGAGTGGGGGGGGGGGGGTGTTGCCAGGGATAGAATTTAGTGATTATTCTTACTGCGGCTTTTTGTTGGGTTATTATTGGCTTTAGGTGTGTTGCTGCACTTGAACCCCAAGTACAGATAGCATAGGTGAGATATGGATATATAAATGAATGGTATAGTGTGAGAAGGGCAGTTTGCGGCACGTAGTATCGTATCTTGGAGAGGATCCCCACCGTTTTGGATACTTTTTTTTGTTATGTGTTGGATATGGGTGCTGAAATTTAGGTTGTTGTCGAGGTATAGGCCAAGAAATTTGCCCTCATTATGTCTGGCAATTAGTGTTGTTGATCTTAATGTTAAGTTGCGCAACACCTGCTCTGCTACCAAACATAATATAGTAGGTTTTGCCAGTGTTAAGTGTAAGTTTATTGGCTATCATCCAAGTCGATATTTTAAGCAGCTCCTTGTTAACAATGGTGTTGAGGGTGGCAAGATTAGGGTGGGAGATGACATAAGTCTTGCCGTCAGCAAAGAGAATGGGTTTCAGGTGTTGGGATATATTTGGAAGATCATTGATGTAAATGAGGAAGAGCAGGGGTCCAAGGACACTTCCCTGCAGAACTCCAGTATCAAGTGGCCATATTGATGAGGCTGTGTCTTTAATGGTGACATACTGATACCTATTAGAAAGGTAGGATTTAAAATATGCAAGCGCATGGCCTCTTATACCATAGTGGTCAAGTTTGTGGAGTAGGATGCCGTGGTCTACTGTGTCAAACGCTTTTCTTAGGTCAAAAATTCCTAGCGGATATTCCTTATTTTCCAATGCTGTGTAATAATTGCATCATTAGTGCTTTTATTTTTCCTGAATCCAAATTGGGAGGGGTTGAGTGTTTTGTGACGTTATAAATTAATATAGTCTCCTGTGCACGAGTTTCTCAAAGATTTTGGATAGCAGTGGTAAGTTTGATATTGGCCTATAGTTGTTTACGTCTGTAGTGTCACCACCTTTATGTATTGGTGTAACCCTTGCTGTCTTGAGTAGTGTCGGGAAAGTGCTAGTTTCTAGTGACTTGTTAAAAAGTAATGTAATAGCATGCGAAAGGACATGGGCCGCTCGCTTGTACAATAATGGTGGGACATGAGACAGATTCCCCGAGTTATTTTTAAGCGACTTCACGATCGCTGTGACTTCCGTGGGCTCAGTTGGTACAAGATAGAAGGAATTTGGGAAGTTCCCATCTAGGTAGTCCCCGGCACGGGCATTGGTACGTGGGATTTTACTGGGAAGATTAGATCCTATGTTTGAGAAGAAGTCGTTTATCTTGTTAGCTGTATCAGTGGGATGCAGTGGTGGTTCATGAGGTTTAGTTAGAACAATATTCTTGGCTTTTTTCAGTTTGTGGATCCCCAGAATCTGGGAAAATGTTTTCCAGGTCTTTTTTGTATCTCTTGTGTCAGTGAATCTGCTGGAGTAGTACAGTTGTTTGGCTTTCTTTATTAATTTGGTGAGAACTGTTGAATATTGTTTAAGAATATCTTTGTGTATGGTTCATACACGTTCATTTCCATATTTGTGAGAAAGTTTTTATTAAGGTACAGGTACAAATAAATACAGTTACGTACATTATCATATCAGCATGTGTAGATTACTTAGGATAACCCAAAAACGGCAGAGAATGACTTATTTCCATGTTTGTGAAGCTTACACCTTATGTTGTGTACAAGTTGTCTCTACATTGGTACAGTAGAATATATAAAGAGCTACACTCCCATTCTCGTGTAACATACCATTTTTAGAAGGAATGATGCTCTGAGTGAAGGCATTCAACAGGAATAATTTTCTATAGTTACCCTCAGTAATGCTGCTGTTTACTATAGAAACTATTCATTCCAACACTCCGACAGGACGACTGGCAAAGCGTCTTGTATTTGTTAATGTATTCTACTGTAGGTGTATTTATCATGTTTATATGTTACGTAGTGTGTGTATTACATAATTTTGAAAAAATATCATAGATGCAGTGTTATTGATAAATACCACTTGTTCTTTGGGTTCAATAATATAATATACTGCCTGTTGAGCTAGTATACAAACAGGGAGTAGGATGAAATTAGCTCAGAGGCATCCACACCACAGTATGTCCTTCAATGGTGGGTACAACATCTAGCTTGGCTGGATGCACCATTGTTAAGGATTGTGTGGTCTAGTGGTCTAAAGCGTCATGCGTTTTCTTACCTTGAGGGGGGCCCAAAAAAAGTTGGGTTAAATTTTTTGGTTTAGTTGCAGTGTTATTGATCAATCCCTTTTTTTCCAGGGTTTACAAAAATTTAATATATTAATGAAAATTTACGACGTGTCCCTTTCAATGTTTATTTGGAATCTTGGGGACTAAAAAGACACTTGCTAAATTTTAATGTAAAACCGCTTTGCCAGCACAGTGTGAAATTTTTTTCTTAGGTACGGGTACAAAACAAGTATAATTATCAGAGGCCCAGTGGAACCTTAATTTGAGTTTTAATCCATTCCAGCCCTTTGCTCGCAAATTGGTTTTTGCCGTTTGCAGAGTAAATTTTTCCCTTTCTTTAAAAATTTAAATTGAAATGCATTTAATTCTTTCTAAGGGTTTCCCGGGCCCAACGAGAAAATATTTTAAAAAAATTTCCTAATATAATTTTACGCTTATTTTTCACAAAAATTTCATTTTAAATATGACATAATAAACAAAAATTAAAAAAATTTAGAAATTTTTAAAAAATTTGGGAAATGAAAAAAATTTGTCTTTTAAGGTATGTGGTAGGGGTGGTGCCCAGCACCCTTGGGTTTTTGGGGGGGTTTTATGGGGGGCCACCACAGTGGCCTTTCCCTTTCCCTAAATTCATGTGTGGGAAAACCTAGGATAAAAAAAAAAAAAAAGCCCGGATGACTTATAAGTGTACACTTTTTAATGCTTCACTTAATTAATTATACACTCATAAAAATACCCCTTTAATTTGCTACACTCTTTTAAGCTACCCTTTTTCCATTGTTTCTTCATGTTGTCTGCCCCCTGTACCTCATGATGTCTGCCCTGATGCTTCATGTTTTCTGCCACTGATTTGGGTTTTATGTTGTTTGCCCCTGTGCTTCATGTTGTCTGCCATGATGTTCAGTTGTCTGCCACTTCTGTTCATGTTGTCTGCCACTGAATTTTTCTTTTTGTCTGCCCCCTGCTGTTCATGTTTTTCTGCCACTTTATGCTTCATGTTGTTGCCATGCTACCCCATTTTGTTGCACTGATGCTTCATGTTTTCTGCCCCTGCTACCTATGTTGTCTTTCCCCTGGGTGCCTTTATGTTGTTTTGCCACTGGATTTCATGTTGGGCTGCCAATGATTTTTCATGTTGTCTCCACTGATGCTTCATGTTTTCTGACACTGAGGGTTTTTTGTTGTCGCCACTGCTGCTTCATGTTGGGCTGCCCTGGGTGCTTCATGTTTTTTCTGCCCTGCTTTCTTTGTTGTCTGCATGCTTTCCCCATGTGTCTGCCAAATGAAAGTTTTATGTTGTCTGCCCCGTGGGTTCCTGTTGTTGTCAAATGCTCTCATGATGGGCTTCCCTGATGCTTATTTTTGTTGCCACTGATGCTTTATGTTGTCTGCCACTGTTTCCTCATGTTGCTGCCCCTGCTGCTTCATGTTGTCGCCCCTGCTACCTTTATGAAAGTCTGCCAAATTTATGCTTTTTATGTTGTCTGCCCCCTGAAGCTTAAAGTTGTCTGGCACTGCTGCTTTTATGTTTTTTGTCACTGTACCTCATGAAGTCTGCCATGATGGTTTATGTTTTCTGGCCCCTGATGCTTCTGTTGTTTTGACCTGCTACCTCTTTTTGGGCTGCCACTGTGCTTCATGTTGTTTTGCCACGGCCCAAAACCCCGGTGTTTTGCCCCTGATGGGTTATGTTGGCTGCCCCTGGGCTTTTATGTTGTTTGCCATGAAAGCTTCAAAGTTTCTCGGGCCACCCGTGGCTTCATTTGGGTTTCCATTTTTCCTATGATGTTTTGCCACTGAAGTTCATGTTGTTTGCCCCTGATTTCTTATGTTGTCTGCCACTGTGCTTAAAGTTGTCGGGCATGCTACCTCATGATGTCTCCCCTGATGTTTAATTTTTTGTCTGCCACTGATGCTTTTATGTTTGTCGCCATGTACCCCCATGTTTTCTGCCCTGCTGCTTCATGTTGTATGCCATGTTCCTCATGATGTTTTGCCATGATGCTTCATTTTTGTCTTTCCCCTGATGCTTCATGTTGTCTGCCCCCTGATGCTTTGTTGTTGCCACTGCTTTCTTTTATGTTGTCTGCCTCTACCCCATGATGTCTGCCACTGATGCTTCATGTTGTTGCCCCTGATACTCCTTTATGTCTGCCACTGATGCTTTATGGTCTGCCCCTGTGGGTTTGTTTTTTGCCAATGATTTTCTTCATGTTGTCTGCCAAATGATGCTTCTTTTTTGTCTGGGCCCCTGATGCTTCATGTTGGGTTTTTCCTGTGCTTGTTGTCTGCCCTGCTGCTTCATGTTGTCTTCCACTGTGCTTCATGTTTTTGCCACTGATTTCTTAGTTGTCTGCCCTGCTGCTTTTCATGTTGTCTGCCCCTGGGTTTAAAGTTTTCTTTCCACTGATGCTTCAGTTGTCTGCCCTTTCTGCTTCATGTTGTCGCCACTGCTGCTTCTGTTGTCTGCCCCTGCTGTTCATGTTGTCTGCCCCTGGGTACCCCATGTTGTCTGCCCCTGCTACCTCATGTTGTCGCCAATGCTGCCCCTTTATGTTGTTTCCCCGCTACCTCATGGTTTTTTGCCCTGTACCTCTTTATGTCTGTCATGCTACCCCATGATGTCTGTCACTGATGCTTATGTTTTCTGCCATGTGCTTCATGTTGGTTTTGCCAATGCTGTTTTATGTTGTCTGGCCCCTTTTACCTTTATGTTGGGCTGCCAAAAGCTACTCATGTTGTCTGCCAATTTCTTCTCATGTTTTTCTGCCCCTGCTACCCCTTTTTGTCTGCCCCTGCTGCTTCAAGTTGGGTTTCCATGCTACCTCTGTTTTCTGCCATGCTACATCATGTTGTCTGTTTATGCTAAAATCATTATTTCTGTCATGCCACCTCATGATGTCTTTCACCCGCTTTCCTCATGATGTCTGCCCTGAATTTCTTCAGTTGTTGCCCCGCTGCTTCTTTTGTCTGCCCCCTGGGTGCTTCAGGGTTTTTTGCCCTTTTCTCCCCCATGATGTCTGCCCCTGATGGTTTATGTTGTCTGCCCCCTTTCTGTTTATGTTGTCTGCCCCTGGTTCATTTTGTCTTTCCCCGCCCGCTTTTGTTGGCTGCCATGCCCACCCCTTGGGTTTTTCTGCCCCTGCTACCTCATGTTGTTTTGCCACTGCTACCTATGATGTCTGTCACTGCTAACCCATGATGTCGGGCCCCTGTTTTTCATGTTGTCTGCCCCAGTGCTTCATGTTGTCTGCCACTGTGCTTCAATTGGGCTGCTATGTAAATATGTTGTTGCCAATTTCTACCTAAAGATGTCGGGCACTGCTCCTCATGATGTTTCACTGATGTTCTTTTTGTCTGCCCCCTGCTGCTTCTTTTTGTTGCCCCTGCTTTCTTTAGGTGGGCGTTTACTGAGGGTTCATGTTTTTGTAAAATGGGGGTTTTTATGTTGTCTCCCCTGCTACCCCATTGTGTCTGGGCCCCTGTGATTCAGGGTTTTCTGCCCCTGGTTTCCTCATGTTACCACTGATGTCGCCCAAAGAATCGAACATTTCTGCTTTTTGAGTTCAATTTCAAGGTAAATTTTTATGTGTAAACCAATTAAAAATTAAATTTTTTTTTGTATATATTTTTTCCAAATTCCCATTGCATGAGACCAAAAAACGGAAAAATACAACCATAAAAAAAAAGACCCAAAAAAATTCTGCTAAGGGGAGTTAATGGCCCCCGAATTTAACTCGTTTTTTATGGTTTTAATTTTTTTTAAATTTTTTGGGGTGCCCTTAGAAGCATCTTTTCTCATTCTTTTCCCAAGTTTTTAATAAGATAGTCCAAAAAAAACTGAGTTTCCCTTTTCCCAGATTTAAGAGCGGGCCCCTCACCAGTGTCAAATTTTTAAACCCCCCTTGGGGGGCCCGTGGCATCTGGAAAATTTTTTTCGCGTTGGAAGCAAAAAATTTGCCCCAGCGTGCTCGTTTCTAGGAAAAAAATCGCACGTTGGGTGCCCCTCGTAAGTAGAGGTTCCCCCGGGATATATAAAATTTTGAAATAACTTTCAAACACTTGAAAAATTTGGAAAGGGTTTTCCCTTTCAAAAATTTGGGGAAATTTTGCCAAAAGAAATATAAAAAAACCAAAGGTGGGCCGCGGGCCATTTTACCCAAACAGGTGGGGGAAAACCTTTTTGCAAAATTTTGGTTTTGTAATTTTTAAAAGTCCTTTTCGTGGAAATGATAAGGACTGTGTAATGCTACTATAAAAGCACGCCAAAAACTTGTGATCAATGCCATCAGAGCCGTTTTTATTTTAAAAACTGAAAACACAATGCTGGTGAAAAGGAAAAAAACAAAATAGCCCTTGCCTTATATAAGTGAAAGCTCATTTACTTACTTGAAACAAAAAAACTTTTTTTTTAAAAAGTAATTTGGCCACAACTCCCCTTTAGCTTTTTTAAAACTTCTGCAGGGCCTGGGGCAAAAACTACTTTTTTAAATTTTTAAATCTTTTCGTAATACAGTGGACCCCCCCCACAAATTTGTACTTAAATCCCCCTTTCCCGGGGAGCTATCGAATGTCGAAATATCGTAAGTGAAATTTAAATTTTTTTAAGAAATAATGGAAATTTAAATTAAAAACGTTTTCAAGACACCCAAAAGTATGAAAAAAAAATTTTATCACATGAAATATTAAGTTTAATGTAATAGAATAATTACAATAACAACAATAACAATAGAATAACAATAGAATAATTGACACTTACCTTTAATGAAGATCTGGTGATGATTGATGGGATGGGAGGGGAGAGTGTCGAAGTTGTTACTGTTTAGAAGGGAAATCCCCTTCCATTAGGACTTGAGGTAGCAAGTCCTTTTCTGGGGTTACTTCCCTTCTTCTTTTAAAGCCACTAGGACCAGCTTGAGAGTCACTGAACCTCTGTCGCCGTTCCTTTAAGATTTGTCTAAAATGGGCCATAACATTGTCATTGTAATAGTCACCAGCACGGCTTGCAATAGCTGTGTTAGGGTGATTTTCATCCATAAAGGTTTGCAGTTCAACCCACTTTGCACACATTTTCTTAATTTTTGAAGTAGGCACAATGGAGTCCACGACTGGCATAGGCTTCTCAGGGTTAGCCCCAAACCCTTCAAAATCTTTCTTAATTTCCATACTAATTCTCACCCTTTTTACCGCAGGGTTGGCACTAGAAGCTTTCTTGGGGCCCATGGTGACTTATTTTGCAGAAACAAGCACCAAAAACAGTGATAATATGGATAATATGGAATGTACCGAATGTATCCTTAGATGCGCGCACACTGGCTGACTTGTAAACACTGGCACACACAGGGCAGTTCAGGCCATACGTGGACATGTCTCGTACGAATCGTATCGAATGTCGGGTTTTCCATCGAATGTCGAGGCGAAATTTTTGTGTTAAAATGCATTGAATGTCAGATTTATCGAATGTCGATGCCATCAAATGTCGGGGGTCCACTGTAATTCTACCATAAACTGGAAGCTAACCATTCCATTGCAGCCTTTAATTCTTCACTGTTTACCCACTACTGGGCAAGACTTGTGATTGTAGATGAGAGGAAAATCAGTTAAGATAGCAATCACTATATGCCACATGTTAGTATTGTCATGGTTAATATTCTAAACTTTTTAATGCTGCTATTAAGCTTAACCACTTGATCTCTCAATGTGCAAGTTTTTTTGTATTGAACATTACACTACACCTAAAATGCAGATGTTTAATTATTTATTAATACACTTATGTGGGTGGGAAGCATGGGTTTTAAATGTGACAGTGAGGAGGCAATAGAAATGTATCCAAGGGCAATGTGGTTTGTGAATATTTTGCAGAGAATTAGTAGTTTGGAAATTAGGAGGTGCGGAGTTACAAGTATTATTCAGAGGGGTTATCAAGGTGGTTTAGACATTTGCAGAGGATGGAGCAAAATAGGACGACTTAGAGGGTGTATGAATCTATAATGGAAGGAAGGTGGGGTAAGGGTCATCCTAGGAAAGGTTGGTGGTGGTAAAGGAGGTTCTTGTATGCAAGGGCTTAGACATCCAACAGGTGTGCATGAACGTGTTAGATAGCAGTGAGTGGAGGCATGTGGTTTTGATGACTTAACAAGCTGTTGGAGTGTGAGCAGGGTGTAACATGAAGGGATTCAGGAAAACTGGTTAGCTGGACTCGAGTCCTGGAGGTGGGAGTGAAATTCAAATTCAAAAGTTTATTCTCTATAAGGATTACAATGCTCAGTTTACAGAATTTGGTTATTGTGTGGTTTACATGTAGTAAAATAATTACAGAGTGTACCACTAGAACACCTAGCTTGGCTAGGTATTTCGGGCAGACTTAAATTAAATCTTAAGTTTAAAATATTACAAAATTATGAGGTAAGTTGGTATTATGGCTAAGTGACGAAATACTAGTTTGTGAGTTTAGCAATGTGAATGCTTTTGTTTTGGCACTATATATAGTTTCAGTATTGGAGTATCACAGGCCAACTTATGACTAGTTAAGATTCATTATTTTGAGATTGAGATTGATATTTCTGTTTATGGTCAAATGGGTGAGTGAGTGTAAGTGTGAACCACCAGGTGGTATTTGTATAATTAGTTGACAGGGTGTATCAGGGAGATAAGATGTTTTCTGATGGTAGTTTTGAAGGTGATGAATGTGTCTGCAGTTTTAGAATTTTCAGGTAGGGTGTTCCAGATTTTAGGGCCTTTGACATACGTTGAATTTTTGTAAAGGTTTAGTCGGACACCGGGAATGTCATAGAGATGCTTGTGTGTGGTGTTGTGCCTGTGGGTTCTGTCACAACTATCAAGAAAGCGTTTTAGGTCAAGGTTAATATTGTAAGTGTGGATGTACTGAACAGGGAGTAAGTTTAGATCTATGAAGAGTGGGGAGGTGTGTTGCCAGGGATGGGATTTAGTGATTATTCTTACTGTGGCTTTTTGTTGGGTTATTATTGGCTTTAGGTGTGTTGCTGCAGTTGAACCCCAAGCACAGATAGCATAGGTGAGGTATGGATATATAAGTGAATGGTATAGTGTGAGAAGGGCAGTTTGCGGCACGTAGTATCGTATCTTGGAGAGGATTCCAACCGTTTTGGATACTTTTTTGGTTATGTGTTGGATATGGGTGCTGAAGTTCAGGTTGTTGTCGAGGTATAGGCCTAGGAATTTGCCCTCATTATGCCTGGCAATTAGAGTGTTGTCGATTTTAATGTTAATTTGTGCATCTCCTGCTCTGCTACCAAACATAATGTAGTAGGTTTTGTCAGTGTTAAGCGTAAGTTTATTGGCTGTCATCCAAGTCGATATTTTGATCAGCTCCTCATTAACAGTGGTGTTGAGGGTGGCAAGATTAGGGTGAGAGATGACATAAGTCGTGTCATCAGCAAAGAGAATGGGGTTCAGGTGTCGAGATACGTTTGGAAGATCATTGATGTATATGAGGAAGAGCAGGGGACCAAGGACACTTCCCTACCGAACTCCAGTATCAAGTGGCTGTGTTGTTGATGTTGTGTCTTTAATGGTGACATGAAAGACTGTAATGGTAAAAGCATTTCTTCTTCTTTGAGTCACCCTACCTTGGTGGGATACTATTGGTGTGAAGTGCTTAATTGCCCACTTGGCAAGTATGCTTGCTGTACAGCCTCTCTTCACCTAGCGACATTACAGTACTCATTTACTGATCCCTCAGACTTACGACCAGCTCTCCAACCAGTATGCAAGCCTAAATTATATAAGAGCTGGTTTCCTCTAGTCTGTTTATTACAGTATACAGTAAACTACTGTATAAACATTTAAAAATGTACCAGAAATGTTACAAATGGTGCAAAGATGACATTAAAAAAATATCTAAAGATGGTTGACACAAACCCACTACCAGTACAGTATGCTCCTCACTTAACGACCAATTTGCTTACCAGCCTACTCTTAGGAACAAAACCCCATTGTTAAGCGAGGAGAGGCTATAGTTTGTTGATTGAGTTACTAAGGGATATGTAAGCGTAAGTTTGTTTTATACAAGCAAAGTTTGGCACTTGATTTCGAATGCTATAATGATAATTATGAACATGTCAAACTGACGGTTGGATGCATGTCATCAATGTGTGTGGCTGTATGATGACATTTTGGAGATAGTATACTGTAGTATACTGTCAGGGTTATTCTGTTGGTGTCCTTCCTCAGACCGAACCTAATTACTCCCCAATCTCCCCTTCCCTATCCCATCCTCCCTTTTTCCTGCCATCCCTCCCTTATTCCCTTCCTCTTTTTGGCATTTGGGATGCTTCCCACAGGCACGCTGGTTCCTAGGTAGGGGGAAGGGTACTGGGGTCCATCCCATTCCGTTGAGGTTCTTGGCGGTGGTGTAGTTTGCCGTGGAATCTGGATCGCCTGCGGATGTCCAGGTCCCTCTCCGGTCTCCTGGGGGGTGGCTTTGGGTGTCTGTTGGGGGACGAGTGTATCTCTGGAGGCTGCCTTTCAGATTCCGGGGGTGATGGCCAAAGAAGGTATGCTTTGTGGTGGATATCTGGTCGCCCTCTCTTTTGTCCACCGAGGTAGCTTGGCAGATGTGAAGTTATCCCGGATTGCTGGTTTACTGGCATGAAGGGTAGGGTATGGCACGGGTTCCATGCCGCCTCTGTGTTACTTGCAGTGCTGAAGTCCTCTTGGGCACAGTGGGAAATTTCCGGCCCTTTCATTCCTCCTAGGAACTATTCCTCCCCGTTCCCCCCTTTTTTCTTTTTTTTTTTCTTAAAAACAAAAAGAAAGAAGTAACCTAACCATGGAGGACCCAATCCATGACCCTGCTACCCCCAGGCCCCTTCTTGTTACTGCACCCCTTTCTGACCCTGCCTCGTTTTTTGACCACTCTTCAGACACTTCTAATGCCCCTGTACCTCTTGCTGGTGCTGTTTCATCACCCGCTTCAGGTACCGGGGTTTCGACTGACTCCTTCGATTTGTCTGACCTCCGCTCTCCTTTGACTATGCTTCTGGCCTCTCCCTCTACGGTGCGGCAATTTTTGAACTGCCATCCCTTCCCACGTCAGACCAACTCTGGTCCCACTGCTAAACGCCAACAACATTTGCCTGATGATACTTCTTCGCCACCTTCTCATTCTACTCAGAAAAGACCAACACGTCATGCACTCCCTTTCCATGTTCAGTTTCGGAATGCACAATGGACTAAATTCTTTACTTTACGACAGACTTCCTCTATTGCCTATCTTTCCGACCATAGTATTGGCAAGGCACTCCTATGCCAAGTTGGTAGAGATATTTTCTTTCACGCTCTCGAGCGGCATGCGCATCATCACTGTCCAGAATGTTACCCAAGCTCATGATCTTTCTCTTCTTTCACATATCGATACTATTCTTGTCACTATCAAAAAACATCATTCCCTCAATTCTTGTAGTGGTACTGTCATTCTGCCCCCATACCATAGTCCAACAGTTTCCAGACATGTGGCGATGACATTCTCGAACAGCTGGAACTCCAAGATCTCCCAGTCCTCAAAGTAGACACTTGTGTTCTTCCTGCCCATGGGCAGAGACGATACCATACCATTGCAATGTGGCTCGACAGCCGAGAGCTCCCACCCTCTGTTTATGTAGCAGGACATAGTTTATAAGTTCAAAAGGTGATCCCCACACCACAACAGTGTAGAAATTGCTGGCGGTTTGGTCACCTAGCAAAATATTGCAGATCTATAGCCGAATGCCCAGTCTGTGGTGCTGATGACCATTCTAATGCGTCTTGTAGTCGACCTCCCTCTTGCCCTAATTGTCACAAGGCTCACCCTTCGTACTCTCGCCGTTGCCAAGTCTACTTAAATGAGCGAGAAATGAGAAATTTGTTGCCTCAGAGGTGGAAGGTCCCCCTTATGCAATGGCAGTTTCTCATTTCCGCCTCCAAGGGAGACTACCCCGTATTTCTTATTCTCGTGTTTCTAAACATCCCCCCACTTCTGGGGTCCCATCTTCTGCAGCCTGCTCTGTGGTTACCCCTCCCATAGTCAGTCCTGTCTCTAATTCTTTTGCTGTCCTGGGCTCAGAAGTCCTTACTTCAACACCTCAGCCTGTTCTTCCTCACAAGCCCCGGTATCGACAAGACCTCGTACGACACCTCCTCCCAATCGCCCCTCTACTTCTCAGAAGTCCAAAAAATCCCCATTACTCAAATCTCCTTTAACCCCTCCTTCCCTTCTTCCACCTCCACATTTTACCTTTCCAGTCTCTGTACCTGGTTCTTCCCCTCTCACTGGCTCTGTTACGAGTGCGGAGGTTCACCCTCCTCCTCGTACTGGGCCTTCCTTCCCTGTCCCCTCTCAAGTTTCTTCCTCTTCTGCCACCTCCGAGGTTTCTACCTCTTCTGCCACCTCCGAGGTTTCTACCTCTTCTGTCACCTCCGAGGTTTCTACCTCTTCTGTCCCCTCCCACATTTCTTCTCCAGTTCCCTCCACCCTTTCGGCTCCCCTACTTTGGTGCAGTCCATTACTGTCCCTATCTTTACTCACCCTCCTCCTTCCATCTCCAATATTGTCTCCCATACAACGTCTTTGAATTCCAAAACACTTGAAGCTATCTCAGAATATATTGCGGAGACTAAACCATCAATGGACACTGATCCACCCCCTGTTCCTTCTCTTTCCTCACCTCCATCTGCGCAACTCCTTTCTTCGCAGCGCTCAGTTCCTTCGCTACTTGAATGTTTTCCACTGTTGCCACATGTGGACTTTTCTAACCCCTCTAGTCTGTAGGTACCCTTACCTGTGGATTTTTGGTATCTTTATTGTTGCCAATCATGGCCTATTTACAGTGGAATATCCATGGCCTCAGGTAATCGAAGTGAGCTTCAGATGTTGCCCTCCCAGTTTTCCCCTGTTGGTGTTTGCTTACAAGAACCAAAATTATACTCTGCTGTTATCCCATCCCAGGCTATAATTTATTATATTCTTGGGATCATTTTTCTGATGGGACTTTCAATGAAAGTGCCCTTCTTCTATGCACTGATATTCTGTACCATCAGCTGTTTGTTCATACTTCGCTGCATTACACTGCAGCCTGTATCCACTTACAAAAGTGGTATACAATCTGTTCTTTATATCTGTCTCCTTCTCAGGCATTATCTATCCCGGATGTTGCCTTTCTTGTTTCGTCCTTACTGCCTCCACTTCTGTTACTTGGCTATTTTAATGCCCATCATATCCTCTGGGGGGGTCTCACTGTGATTCCTGTGGCATTCACTTGGAGGCTTTTCTCGCCTCTCACCTCCATGTTTTAAATACAGGTACTCCCACCCATTTTGATCCTCATAGTCATACTCTCCTGCATCGATCTCTCGGTCTGCTCTTCCTCCACTGCACTAGACTTCACCTGGACTTACATGACAGCGATCATTTTCCAATCATTATTACTTCCCCATATTTACCATCTCTTCATAGCCCCCACTGGCAATTTGATCAAGTAAATTGGGACCTTTACTTGCAGCTAACTGCTTTTAGTGAGGTTCCTTCTTCGCCCTCCATTGATGAGCTTTTACACCTCTTCTCGACCTCAGTTTTAACCGCAGCTTCTCCTTCTATACCCTGAACCTCGGGCAGGCATTCTCAAAAGTGCATGCCTTGGTGGTCTGCTTGTGCTCGGGCAGTACATTTCAAACATGCTGCATGGGGCAGGTACCAGTACAATAGAACCACAGACTTTTCTTGATTTTAAGCAGAAGTGTGCGGTCGCTCACCATGTCATCCGTGATGCTAAATGCACTTGCTGGCGAGATTGTTTCCACTATCACCTATGCTTCCTCTATGAGTGCAGTCTGGAAAAAAGTATGGAAACTGAGTGGTAAATACTCTCCTGACCCGGCTCCTGTTTTGTGGGTTGCCGGTGTTGATATAGCAAACCCTCTTGATGTTACCATTGAAATTGGTAATCATCTGGTTTGTATTTCTCAGGGGCTCCATCTATGCCCCTCGTTTCTTTCCTCAAAGTCTGCCAGAGAGTTAGCACCCCTTAGACTTTTCTTCTCTCAAAGAAGAATCTTATAATGTGCTTTTTACACTTCAGGAACTGGAGGCAACTCTCTCAGCTTGCCGATCATTAGCAGCTGGGCCTGACGACATTCATATTCGGGTGTTTACCTGGAGTTTACCTGGAGAGAGTTCGGGTCAACGCCCCCGCGGCCCGGTTTCACATAACTTATGTGGCCTTGAGACCAAAAAGGTGCAATGTACATATACACTCGTTGTATACAACACATAGCACACACAATTCATTTCGTTTACAAAACTGTTTACACATTTACATCAGTCAGCCTTCAGTCCTCATTACAACTCTCCAGTATTTTTGTCACAAGGAGTTCTTCCCAGCTATGGAAATCTGCCACTCTCCTTCAAAACTGGGTATCTAGGACATGTACCTCCCACTACGTCCATGCTCTTACCATGCAGTTGCAAGTGAGGGACGTCTGTAATCGACGTTAATGTGGTTCTTAAGACGCCACTCTCTCACTAGTCAATGTGTATCGTAAGGCCGTTCTATCATAACCTTACTAGCTTGGATACCAGTGTAACTTTTGCAAATAACGACTCGGTTATTGCCATGTTTTTTGACTTGGAGAATGCATATGACACAACTTGGAGGTACCTATAATATTTTGGCCCACGCCCACTCCTTAGGCCTCCGAGGCAATCTACCATCCTTCCTTAACCCTTTGAGGGTCGACAAGCCCTCTCCGAAACTCGTTCTCAGGGTCGGCCAAATTAAAAAAAAAAAAAATTTTTCTTATGGAGCTAAAGTTTGCAGAAAATGACCCCGTTATGCAACAACGGCGACTGCCGCTCACCGGTAAACTTTGATTTACTTGTATTTGAAGGTTTGTTGTTTTTTTCACTATTTTATTTTTTCACATAACTTATGTGGCCTATGAGACCAAAATAAGGTGCAATGTACATATATACACTCTTTGTATACAAACAATAAGCACACAAACATAATTATCATATATTGTTTACAAACTGTTTACAAAAACAACATACAAACATTGTTTTTTACTATTGTTTCTATATCTATATACCAATAAATCACTGAACATATTCCATTAGTTCTGCAGCTTGTGGAACTCTTTGAAACATGTGTCATACACAATGTGTTTTATCTTTCTCCCTCATCATCTCTTTCAATCTGTCATCTCTCTTTCTGTCTGTCTATCTCTGTCTCACAGGTACACATAAATACAAGTATACATAGTATAAATTACCTAGGACAACCAAGAAATCCAGACAAAGTGCTGTACTCCGCTTGAAATGTGAGTAAAAGTGATGACCATCTTTGCTGAGACAGAGAGCTCAGACAGATAGACAGGGAGCTTGACAGACAAAGTATCAGACAGAATGTTAGTGTACCAGCATAAACAATGGTAGGCGATGTTCATCTAATCTTTTATTATCAGTTCCACCTCGTTTAAACGCTCGTCAAAAGTCATCTCTAATCAGATGTTATCTCCCCTTCTTGTCACTGCATGGGTGCATTTTTTTTCTTTTTCAGGAAAATATATACATCATCATTCTTCCTCTTCCTCCTCCTCCTCTCTTCCTCTCTATCTCCTTCCTCCTCTCTCCTCTCTCCCCCTCTTCTCCTCCCTCCTACTCTTCCTCTTCCTCCTCTCTTCCCCTAATCTTCCTCCTACTATTCCTCTTCCTCTTCTTCCTCTTCCTCTTGCTCTTCCTCTTCTTCCTCTTCCTCCTCTCTTCCTCCTCTTCCTCTTCTTCCTCCCTCCTCCTCCTCCTCTTCCTCCTTTTCCCCCTAATCTTCCTCCTACTATTCCTCTTCCTCTTCCTCCTCTTCTTCCTCTTCCTCCTACTCTTCCTCTTCCCCCTACTCTTCCTCCTACTCTTCCTCTTCCTCCTCCTCCTTCTCCTCCTCCTCCATAGTGTAAATTACCAGGAGTCGGCAGCTGTCAAAGTGACATATTGTCTCATTACTCACTCCCCCTCCCGCCTGTCAAAACAATGGGGTCGGATGCTGCTTCCCCTCCATTCTATCTAATTATCTTTCTCCCTCATTCTATATCTTTTAATCTGTCTCTTTTTCTATCTGTCTGTCTATCTCTGTCTCACAGGTACACATAAATGCAAGTATACATAGTATAAATTACCTAGGATAACCCAAGAAATCCAGACAAAGTGCTGTACTCCGCTTGAAGATGTGAGTAAAAGTGATGACGCAGTCTTGTGGCTCTCTGAGACAGAGAGCTATACGAATAGACAGATAGACAGGGAGCTTGACAGACAAATAGACAGAAATGTTAGTATACCAGCAAAAACAAAGGGAGAGTGATGTTCATCTAATCTTTTGGTATGGGCTACACCCTCATTTACCCTCATCAAATGTCAGCACTTATCAGATGTTATCTCCCCTTATCTTGTTACTGTCATGGGTGAACATTTATTATTACATATTATTATTATTATTACGTATTATTATGTATTATTATTATGTATTATTGTTATTATTACGTATTCTTCTTCTTCCTCCTCCTCCTCCTCTTCTTCCTCCTCCTCCTCCTCCTCCTCCTCCTCCTCCTCCTCCTCCTCCTCTTCTTCCTCCTCCTCTTCTTCCTCCTCCTCTTCTTCCTCCTCCTCCTCCTCTCTTCTTCCTCCTCCTCTTCTTCCCTCCTCCTCTCTTCCTCCTCCTCCTCTTCTTCCTCCTCCTCCTCCTCCTCCTCCTCCTCTGCCTCCTCCTCCTCTTTCATTCTTGGAACAAGTTTGAAGAGCTTGTAGTTCATAATCACTATCATCACCAATGCTCACATCTGAGTCTGGGATTTGGGAAAATAGGAGTTTCCTCTTTGATTCTGGTACAACTGAACGTGAACAAGACGGCCCAGCACCAGATGTGGAAGGCTGTGGGTTGTCTGGGTTTTCCTCACTATTACCCATATTATGGTCCATTAGTTTCAGTCGAAACCTCACCAGAACTTTGAAACTCATCTTCACTGTCACTTCCATCTGTATTAGAACTGTCACTGGGGAACAAAAGTGTCCCAATTCGCCGAGGAGTGAGGAACTTCTTACCGCCAGGCATGGTGGACATTGTGTACTATGATGGCATTCCCACAATGCACCACTGGGTCCCAGATTTTTTTCCTACTGTGCACACCCACCACACAGACCCATTCTCTCACATCTAGGCCTATCAGCCTTTTCCTGCGAGATTTGACAGTGCTAGAATTTATGCGTACTAGTACGTCAAAAACCCCTACACGTAAGACGTACTAGTACGACCAAAACCCTCAAAGGGTTAAGAACTTCTTAACTGACAGACTTTGTCCAAGCTGAAGGAAGGTGTTCCCCAGGGATGTGTTCTGAGCACAACACTTTTTCTCCTTGCTGTAAATGATTTGGCATCTCTTCTTCCATCCAGTATTTGGTCATCATTCTGTTGATGACTTTGCTATTGTTTGTGCAGGTGCTGACTGTCACCTCATTACAGTTTCTCTCCAGCATGCGGTCAACCGTATTTCCAATTGGGCCACCATGCATGGGTTTAAATTTTCCAGTACTAAAACTCCCCAAATTACTTTCACTCTATCATCTCCGATCATCCTCTGTACCTCTATGGCTCGCATATCGCTGAATGTGATAGTCAGGTTTCTAGGCCTTCTCTTTGACCGTAGGTTATCCTGGAAACCTCACATTACCTCTTTGAAGGCAGCTTGTCACAACCGGCTGAACCTTCTTAACCCTTAAACTGTCCAAACGTAGATCTACGTTTTTTTCAACATTTGAAAGTATGTAAAAAAAGTAGATCTACTTTTGGAGCACTACGCATGTAAACATAGATCTGCTTGGACAGTTTAAGGGTTAAATCCCTTGCTCATCTTTTATGGGGAGCTGATCGTCGAACTCTCCTTCGCCTACATTCATCCCTCATTTTATTGAAACTCGATTATGGTGACCAGATCTATTCAGCGGCCTCTCCTGCTACTCTAGCCTTAATCCCATCCATCACCAGGGATTACGTTTATGCCTTGGTGCTTTTCACTCTTCCCCTGTTGAGAGCCTCTATGCAGAAGTGAATATTCCATCCTTGTCCAATCGCCGTGATGCCCATTGCCTTCACTACTATGTTCGCTCCCATGATCTCCGTAATCCTTCCATATATAGAATAGCCACTGATGTTAGTAAACATTATTTCTTCGTCACTCCTGTTTGCTCCGTCCCTTTTCTCTTCGCGTACATTCGCTCATCTTCCCTTCAGTTAGCACCTTTCTATGTTCATGTAGCATATAACTTTTCCCTACCCCTCTGGGAAGTTCCAGTTGTTCGAGTCTGTTCTTTCTCACTCCCTTGCGCAAAAGCCCAACTGCCTATGGTAGCTTCCTGCTCTCTTTTTCTTGACCACTTTCGCTCTCATTCTCATGCCATCGCAGTGTACACAGATGGCTCCAAGTCTTCTGACAGCATCAGATTCGCAGCAGTGTTTCCGGACAGTGTTGTGCAAGGGCATTTACTATCCTCGGCTAGCATTTTTACTTCTGAATTGTATGTCATTCTTGCAGCACTTATCCGTATTGCATCTATGCCTGTGTCATCATTTGTCTTTGTTTCAGATTCCATTAGTTCTCCATATCCAACTTTGGTTACGCCATATCTTTACCAGGCATAAAGATGCTGTTTTTTGTTGGGTCCCTGGTCATGTTGACATACAGGGCAATGAACAGGCAGACACTGCTGCACAGCCAGCAGTACATGACCTTCCAGTTTCATATAGAGGTGTTCCATTCACGGACTATTTTGCTGTAATAGCTACCCACCTTCACGCCCATTAGCAACAATGTTGGTCTGATCTGTTCAATAACAAACTTCATTCTATTAAACAGAGTATAGGTTACTGGCTGTCTTCTTGTCATTAGTGTCAAGGTTGGGAGCCTACTCTCTCCCGTCTTCGCATTGGCCACACTCGTCTTACTCATGAGTATCTCCTGGGGAGGCACCATGTTCCTCTCTGTGAGAATTGTCAGGTTCCAGTATCGGTTAGCGACATTCTGTTACTGCCCACTCTATCAACGAGCACGCAGAATTTACCTTCGTCTTCTCCGCTCTGCTGCTCTCTCTTTACCTTCCCTTCTTGCTGATGGACCCTCCTTTAATCTGGACTCTCTCATTGACTTTTTGACAACTGATTTACTCCACAAACTCTGATGGTGATACCTTTAGCACTCCCCTCAGCCCTTTCTACCTCAATCTCTTGCTACCCTCTACCCCTGCACTATCCACTGCCCCGCTGTTCTACGTACCCTTCTAATCATCCCTCTCCCTTTTGCCACCCGATACCCTCGCTTTCTTCCCTGCCCTGCAGTGCTGTATAGCCCTTGTGGTTTAGCGCTTCTTTTTTATTATAATAATGTGGGGAAACTAAATACTGTAAAGGTGGTCATTTATGAAAATAAATAATCCTTTGACTGTCGCAACCCCAAATCCCGAAGTGTCTCCTGGTGTCGAAGAATTTTCTAAAAAAAAAAAAAAAAAAAAAAAAAAAAAAAAAAAAAAAAATCTTATGAAAATGTTAAGATTAATTTTTTGATTGTTTTAAGCCCCCCCCCAAAAAAAAAAAATTGCAATCAGTACTTACCAAGATATAGAGGCGTAAATTTGGCAGACTAACCCAAAAGGATTCTTTCAGGTATACAGAAGTAAGATCAGGGACAAGATAGGCCCACTCAAAAGTTCCTCGGGTCAGCTCACTGACAGTGATAAGGAAATGTGTAAAATTTTTAACACACACTTCCTCTCAGTTTTTACACAGGAGGATACCAGCGATATTCCAGTAATGATAAATTATGTAGAACACGACGATAATAAACTGTGCACGATTAGAGTCACAAGTGACATGGTCCTTAGGCAAATAGATAAATTAAAACCTAACAAATCCCCAGGCCCTGATGAACTGTATGCAAGGGTTCTAAAGGAATGTAAAGAGGAGCTTAGCAAACCTTTGGCTAATCTTTTCAACATATCACTACAAACTGGCATGGTGCCAGATAAGTGGAAAATGGCAAATGTGATACCTATTTTCAAAACAGGTGACAGGTCCTTAGCTTCGAACTATAGACCAATAAGCCTAACCTCCATAGTGGGAAAATTTATGGAATCAATAATTGCCGAGGTAGTTCGTAGCCACCTTGAAAAGCATAAATTAATCAACGAATCTCAGCATGGTTTTACAAAGGGGCGTTCCTGCCTTACGAATTTATTAACTTTTTTCACTAAGGTATTTGAGGAGGTAGATCATGGTAATGAATATGATATTGTGTATATGGACTTCAGTAAGGCTTTTGACAGGGTCCCACATCAGAGACTATTGAGGAAAATTAAAGCACATGGAATAGGAGGAGAAATTTTTTCCTGGATAGAGGCATGGTTGACAAATAGGCAGCAGAGAGCTTGCATAAATGGGGAGAAATCAGAGTGGGGAAGCGTCACGAGCAGTGTTCCACAGGGGTCAGTGTTGGGCCCCCTGCTGTTCACAATCTACATAAACGACATAGATGAGGGCATAAAGAGCGACATCGGCAAGTTTGCCGATGACGCCAAAATAGGCTGTCGAATTCATTCTGACGAGGACATTCGAGCACTCCAGGAAGATTTGAATAGACTGATGCAGTGGTCGGAGAAGTGGCAGATGCAGTTTAATATAGACAAATGCAAAGTTCTAAATGTTGGACAGGACAATAACCATGCCACATATAAACTAAATAATGTCGATCTTAATATTACGGATTGCAAAAAAGATTTAGGAGTTCTGGTTAGCAGTAATCTGAAACCAAGACAACAGTGCATAAGTGTTCGCAATAACACTAATAGAATCCTTGGCTTCATATCAAGAAGCATAAATAATAGGAGTCCTCAGGTTGTTCTTCAACTCTATACATCCTTGGTTAGGCCTCATTTAGATTATGCTGCACAGTTTTGGTCACTGTATTACAGAATGGATATAAATTCTCTGGAAAATGTACAAAGGAGGATGACAAAGTTGATCCCATGTATCGAAACCTTCCCTATGAGGATAGACTAAGGGCCCTGAATCTGCACTCTCTAGAAAGACGTAGAATTAGGGGGGATATGATTGAGGTGTATAAATGGAAGACAGGAATAAATAAAGGGGATGTAAATAGTGTGCTGAAAATATCTAGCCTAGATAGGACTCGCAGCAATGGTTTTAAGTTGGAAAAATTCAGATTCAGGAAGGATATAGGAAAGTACTGGTTTGGTAATAGAGTTGTGGATGAGTGGAACAAACTCCCGAGTACAGTTACAGAGGCCAGAACGTTGTGTAGCTTTAAAAATAGGTTGGATAAATACATGAGTAGATGTGGTGGGTGTGAGTTGGACCTGACTAGCTTGTGCTACCAGGTCGGTTGCCGTGTTCCTCCCTTAAGTCAATGTGACCTGACCTGACTAGGTTGGGTGCATTGGCTTAAGCCGGTAGGAGACTTGGACCTGCCTCACATGGGCCAGTAGGCCTTCTGCAGTGTTCCTTCGTTCTTATGTTCTTATGTATGGCAACAGCGGCGAATGCCACTCGCCCGGTAAACTTTGGTTTACTTGCATTCCAAGGTTTCTTGTTTGTTTTTTTCACTATTTTATTTTTTCAGGTAACTTACGTGGCCTGTAAGTCCAAAGTAAGGTGCAACGTACATATATACACTCGTTGTATACAACACAATAAGCGCACAAACATAATTATCAATATAGTTTACATAACTTGTTTACACAAACAATACAAAATTTTTTTTTATTACTATTGTTTTATAATATATATACAAATGTACAGTCACTGGACATGTTCCTAGAAGTTCTGCAGCTTGTGGAACTCTTTGAAACATGGTGTCATACACAATGGTGTTTTACACTCCTCACACATAAAACGAGTGTGTCTGCATTTTTGTGGACTTTTTTTTGTTTTTATGTGCACAGACAAAATACCTCATCTGAGCAGTTTTCTTCAAAGTATTAGCAGGCAGTTGTGTTAGGTAGTGATCCTAGGTAAATGGTCGTGTGTCATCATTCCTGCATTCCTTCCTACCTACATTCCTTCCTACCTACATTCCTTCCTTCCTACATTCCTTCCTTCCTTTCCTTCCTTCCTACCTACCTTCTTTTCTTCCTTTCTTCCTTACTTCTTTCCTTCCTTACTTTTTTCCTTCCTTCCTTGCATCTCTTCCTTCCTTTTGGTTTCTATAAAATATGTACACATATATAGTCACTGGACACTTCCATATAACTGCTGTTATCTTCAGCAAGCTTGTGTTGTGTGTGTGTGTGTGTGGACTTATAATTGTTCTGAGTCAGGGTCAACATCTGTCAGAATGACATATTGTCTCATTACTCACTCCCCCTACTGCCTGTCAAAACAATGGGGTTGGATGCTCGCTTCCCCTCCATCTTACTACCTGATTATCTCTCTCATTCTCCTTCATTTTTCTGGTATCCTGGGCATTGCTTTTGGTCACAAACTCTTCAAAACCATGAAATTGATCTTCACTGACACTTCCATCTGTGTTAGAGCATCACTTGGGAAGAGTAGTCCCAGATTTGCTGGGGAGTCACATATTTCTTACCACTAGGCATGCTGAACAAGGACTACTGAAGTGGCATTCCCACAATGCACCACTGGCTCCCAGATTTTTTGTATATGGTGCACACTGACCATAGAGACCCATTCTCTCACATGTGGGCCTTCCAGCTTTCTCCTGCTTGATTTGAACCCAATAGAATTTATGCGTATTAATACGTCAAACACGGTGGCTCATAAGACGTATATATACGATCGAAATGGTCAAAGGGTTAACCTGTGCCTCAGAAGTTTATACTGTATATTAACAAATATTAAACCTTTTGTTGGTGCAGTGGGTTGAGCACTTGGTTCTGATTGTAGTAATAATAATGATGATCATAGCTTACAAAAATTCCACAGAGTTCGACAATGCAATAATAAATTTGGAATAAAAATTGTAATTTAAATATTCCATTAAGAGAAAATTGTAATTTTTACTTGTGGTGCTGTTAATTAGAAAAATATACAGTGGTACCTTGAGATATGAACTTGAAAAATTATGAAAGTGTATTTTTGTAAGTGCTTTTTTAAGTGTATTTTTGGAGGTCTGAAACAGATTAATCTAATTTACATTATTCCTTATGGGAACAGATTCATTCGGTACTGAAGCAGATTGGCACTTGAACAGCCCTTTGGAACAAATTCAGTTTGTATCCTGAGGTGCCGCTGTATTAAACCTTTCAGTGTCGGTCCCATTATATCACGGTTTTGAAGCCAGTGTTGGTCCTGTAATGTGACACCATGAGCTTGGCTCACTCAGATAAGCTGTGAGCAGTAAATTTGGGCCTAGATAGGAGAGAGTGGGTCTATGTGGTAAGTGTGCACAATATAAAAAAAAATCCTGCAGCAAGCAGTGCATAATGAGAAAAACTGTTTTTGGTTTAAAACACCGACTTTGTGGTGTATTTTCATATTGAAGACTGACATTTATGCAACATACGGGAATTTTTGTTGAGGAAATGTTTCGCCACACATAGCTGTATCAGTCCAATGCAATGCAGGTTGTAAGGAGAGGAGGAGTTTGAGGTAATCAGTCCCTCAGCCTGGAATCGATGTGTTTAGTCCATTGATTCCAGACTGAGGGACTGATTACCTCAAACTCCTCCTCTCCTGGCACCTTTCTACTTTGTATTGGACTGATGAAACCACTGTATGGCACAATATTTCCTCAATAAAGCTTCCCATATGTTGCACAAATCTTAATCTTCAACTTGTCGGTTTTCAAAACCATTTATCATATTTTCATATTGTTTTTATGGTTGTATTCTTGTTTTCTTTATCTCATTTGATAGATGCAATATATATTGGTTTTGGGACCGAAAGTTGCTTGAAATTGAGTTCAAAGTAGCAGAAATGTCCGATTTTTGCCGATTTCCAAGAATAAACAAATCACGTCACGCATTCAGTACATTTCAACTAATGGGTGTATGCATTCATGAATGCGCTTATATTAGTATTTGTACAATTATTACAGTAATGCATAACATTGAATCTTCTATTTTTTAATAAAAATTCAAAATGGAAAGCAAGCGTAATATAAGAGGGGCCTGGAGACACGACTAATGAACAGAGAAAAATGTTATTTTAGCGCCAGTAATGTCTGCATTGTTTATTCTGGACCCTATTTTGAAATTGGCCTTGAATTTTGTGTGAAATTGGCCATATTACCAGTTTCTGATCACTATGAAATTGAAATAGGTAAATGGGCAGTTTCTTGTACCCAGCCGATAGAATAAAAGGAGTGCTAGCAAAATACAGTGGAATCTTGGTTTTCATAATTAATCCATTCTAAAAAATCTGACGAAAACCCGAATCATACAAAAACTGAAGCAGTATTCCCCATAAGAAATAATGTAAATACAATTAATCCGTTCCAGACCCACAAAAATATTCACAAAAAATACAAAAATTAAAGAATAACTATAGTTTAATGTACAGTAGGGCCCCACTTTAAGGCATTTTGCCTTACGGCATTCCGCTAATATGGCGATTTCAAATTATGACCAAAATTTGCTATACAGCAAGCAGTCTTTCAAATACAGCACGCCCCACCTGGTTTGTTCACATTCTCTGAGAGCACATCTACATATGTCTGGAAACTCCAAAGTTTCAAGTGTTTTAAAGTTACTGCATATTTTATATGTACTCCGATAATTATGCTTATGTGTGCCTGTTCCTAAATATACACACTGTGCTGGCGTGCAGGTACACATTAAAATCACTAAGAGTCTCTCGATTCATGACGCCATAGTAATACTACGTAATAATAATCTCTCTTGGCCACATTAAATGTCTTACTTTACGTTAATATAGACATTTTCATTAATCCATCTATGATATTTTCTTCAAAATTATATAAGAAGCATGTTACATAACATATAAACATTATACATACAGCCACAAAATAAAAATTGACATAAATATGAGATTTGTTTACAAAGTGGCTTTGTAGGAGTGTCGGAAGAATTACGTTTTCTCAAGTCAAACACTGGGGGATAACTGTAGATAAATATTCCTTTCATATGCTTTCATTCTATATATAACAATTCATGACCCTTGTGAGTTTAATGCTTCTTTATGATTATAATAACTTGTAATAATAATAATTTGTCAGAGCATCATTCCTTCTAAAAATTACATGAGAATGGAAATGTTGGTCTTTATTCTTCTGTACCACTGTAGAGACAACTTGTACACAATGTAAGGTGTTTGTATGAACCATAACCAGACGCATTGTCTGTCTGTCTACATAGTGGGTGGGGTGGCCAGGCTGGCTTCCCTACACTACCCTACCTACCACACAACTTTCTACAAATAAGTACTTTTCACCTTTCACCCTACATTAAGACTACATATATTTTAAGGTATGTAATGAGCATACTGTATATGCATTTTATCAGTCTATGGAGCTTTCAGCATCATAGTAGTATATTATGTGTGGGTGGGGGTGACCAGGACGGCTACCACACCTAACTTCTTACAGTAAATACTACTCACCTTATGCCCAAACATAAGACTACGAATATTTTGAGGTAAATAATGAGTGTACTGTGTGTTTATTTTACTTTTCATTTTTTTAATGCCTAGTTCTAATGCTAACTGAATATATGTTAGTGTAAACGTGATATCTGGCATTTATAAGTGGAAAAAATAGCGTTCTGCTTTCCAGCGATGTCTGCTTTCCGGCAGTAGCCTGGAAGCTAACCTGCCGTATAAGTGGGGCCCTACTGTAATACAGTACATAGAGTAATACATTACATAAACATTTACAATCACATTTACGTACCTTTATTAAAGTCTTGCTGGCATCTGGAAGATAGGACTTATTGTTTGGAAGGGGAATCCCCTTCCATAAAGACTTTAGGTAACAAGTCCTTATCTGGGGTTACTTCCCTTCTTTGTCTTTCAATGCCACTAGGACCAGCTTGAGAGTCACTGGACCTCTGTCGCACAAAATAACTATCAAGATTGCTCTGTTTCTGATGTCTATTTAAGATTTGCCTAAAATGGGACATTGTTTTGTCACAGAACATGTTGCAGAGATGGCTTGTTTCAGTTTGCTCAGGGTGGTATTTTTCCACAAAACTTTGCAACTTATTCCACACATGTCTTTAATCACTGAAGAAAGCACTTCCTTCACTCCCTCTTCTTCCTCTTCTGAAGCAAGTTCCTCAGCTGTGGTCTGATGCTGTTCCAGTTGAAACTTTTGCAGTTCGTCAGTGGTTAGCTCTTCCCAACTCTTCCATGTCCTCGCCACTCACATCCAACCCCATGGATTTCCCCAGACACACAGATTCCACAAGAGATTCTGAAACACTATCGCCCGCTACCTGTTTATTGTTGATCCACACCACCAACAACTTCTCAAACTCTTCGACTGTTTGTGATCTATTTTTGGTTAACATGTCAACACCTTTTGTAACATCAGCTTTCTTGAGCTCTTTTCTCTTCACCTGGATAGAAGAGATTGTTGATTTGTTCTTGCTGTACATCCTGGCAAGCTCGCCCACATGTACGCCACTCGTATTTTTGTACTATCTCCTTCACTTCTATGGTGTTTCTCTCTTTACTAAAGGGCTGCCACTAAGAAGTTTCTTTGGGTCCATGGTGGCTTATTTCACAGTCTCAATCAATAAACAAGCACTAAGCACAGTGAATTTATTGTGAAATGTTTGGATGAGCATGCAGGGTAATGTTCACTCAAGGATAAAAAGCTAGACTGGCTCACGATGCCTATGCGGACAGGTCTGGTACACCGGCCAAAACATGGGGCACAGGCTGAAACTCGGGACGAAATTTAGCCAAAAAATAAGCGGTCAAAACTCAGTGGCGATACTCAGGGCAGCCGAAACTTGGGGTTCCACTGTACATGCATACAAACTAGGGCATATGAAAACAGAGGTTTGATTGTAGCTAAGAGTTGGGTTGACTGGAGCAATGGAATTGGCCCAAAATAGGGCTCGGTGGACAAAATTGCTGATGCGTAAATATTGCCGAGACCACAAAATTTGTGAGAGAGTAATTCCATAGTTCTCCATCAAATTTTATACTTTGGTTTCATTACCGTTGGAAAAGAGTATCATTTCTTAAATTTTTTTTTTATTATTATTATTCAACCATGAGAGCAAGTTTGCAAGCATGGGTCATGATATTGAAAGAGTTGAGGATCAATGATAATTTCAAAATATTCTCTGAAAATTGGACTCAAAATTTTAAACTGTACTTTAGAAGTTTTATTATTTATTTTTCTTTAATACTGATTTAAGAGTTCTCTCTTCACAATTTTTTTTTTTTTTTTAATTTCTAATTGTGGCTTTTCTGGATAACAAAAAAATTTACTATTTGTTATTCAAAATTTTCTATACTACCATGAAACACCCCAGAGCAGAACTTCATGAAAATAAGAAAGTATTTTTTGTATACCTAAAAATGCAAATGTCAGTAATGTGTCACTGATTATCTACGTATACTACACAAGTAATCAGTATTCTATGAGTGTGGAGTTGATGTTCATCCCATCCCACCGCTGCCACCAATTGTCGTGGGGGTTCCAAAGAGATATGGGCGAAAGAATGTGTATACACGTAGGACGTTCTAAGGAGGTGGAAAGCCCAGGCCTGCCTGTTGAGTCTACGCCTAGGGTGGAAGTGAGGAAGAAGCCTGCAGTCAACTGCTCACATAAGCGTGACTCGTGACATCATAGCTAGCCAGGGAGCCTATCTATAACACAGCTGGGATTATCTACGTATACTATACAAGTAATCAGTGACACTACTGACACAAAACCCATTTGAAAATTTTTAATTTTTTTTTTTTTATAAGTGTTGTAACAGAAGTTTGAAGCTTACATGTTTACTTATGGTATGTACAAAAATCTACTTATTGATTTTCATTTACAGTGGATGTGCTATTTAGATTAGTGTTTTGGAAGGTCTTGTGTTGTCTAAAGTACCATTATCAGTTATCAGGGCTAAAATTTTAGACACCCATTATTCCTTTATACCAACATAATGTGAAAGTGAAAAAAAAAGAATACTGTAGCTGCGTAGAAACTAAAATATGGTAAATTATAACCATCTTTAATATTGGTGTTCTGTTCCAGAAAAACAATAAGGAAAAATCTTAATACAGTGTGATAAGCACCTTATGTATTTTGGTTTGTAGCATTGCTAACATTTACAATGTAGACTGTAATAAATGCACTTTGAAGTTAGCTTCTTTAGAACATATGAATTTGTGTGTAAACAGTTGATTATATGATGTAAATACTTGACTCAATTATGGAGTTTTTGTTAAGTCTCTGGCCTAATTTAGTTATAATGTTGGTAATGTCAATTAAAACAAATGCTCTTGAAATTTTGCCTTGAGTGCAGATGGCATTTGTGGAATTCAACATTGGCACAGAATTGTTTTCATTTTGCAGGATACTTGTATGCCCATGTACCTGCTTTACCAGCCTTCAAAATATATCTTAGCAAAAGAATGTGCCATTATTACTTTGATATTAGTCATATTGGAGTTGACTAATCCTGTAATTTGTCAAGTTCATGGGGATGTTATTGTTCCCTAGTTAATCCCTGTGTAAATACTTTGTGATGCTACCCCTGCACATAGCTGTACAGTGCAAGGTACTTTTAATATATACTGTAGATGACTTTTTGACAAATTTATTACACTATTGTATCTCTTGTGTATATATGGTATATATATCTGTAAATAAAATATTATACAAGATTGTGTAACAATGATCATAGTTGTTTTTGAGTATTGCAAAATTATTATAAATAGGTAACCTAGAATGGGTTAAGTAATAGTAATGTTCTAACTTCCACTTGTTTTCAAGGGGGAGGGGCTCCTTGGCATAGTGAAGTGGCTCTTGGTCTGAGGAATTAGACTTTTTGGTTTCCTTCCTCAGACCAAACCTAATTACTCCCCACTCCCCCCTTTCCCTATCCCATCTCCCCTTTCCTTTTCCTCCTCCCTATCCCTCTCCTGTCCCCTTTCTGTTTTCAGCCTTTGGGATTCTCCCCACAGCCATTCTAGTTGCTAGGTAGGGGGACAGGTACGGTGGTCCATCCCATTCCGTTGGTCCTTGGCACTGGTGTAGTTTGCCATGAAATCTGAAACACCTGGGCATGTCCCGATCCCTCTCCGGTCTCCTGGGGGGGGTAGCTTTGGGTGTCTTTTAGGTGATGGGTACATCTCCGGAGGCTGCCTTTTGGATTCTAGGGGGTGGTGGCCAAAGGAGGTATGCTTTGTGGCTGGTGTCCGGCTGCTCTCTCTTTCTGTCCACCGAGGTGGCTCAGTGGATGTGAGGTTGCTATCCCGGATTGCTGGTTTACTGGCATGAAGGGTAGGGTATGGCACAGGTTCCATGCTGCATCTGCACTACTTGCGGTGCTGAGGTCCTCTTGGGCATGGAAGGAGACTTACAGCCCTTTCATTCCTCCTAGGAGCTATTCCTCCACGTTACCCCCCCCTTTTTTTTTTCTTTTCTAAAAAACAAAAAGAAAGAAGTGACATAACCATGGAGTTCCCAATCCATGAACCTGCTCCCCCAAGCCCCTTCCAAATACTGCACCCTGTTCTGACCCTGTCTCATTATTTGACCACTCTTCAGACATTTCTAATGCCCTTGTACTTCCTGCTGGTGCAGTTTCAACACTTGCTCAAGGTGCCAGGGTTCCACCTGACTCTTTAGATACATCTAACCTCCGCACTTCTTTGGCCATGCTTTCGGCTTCTCCCTCTATGGTGCAGTGATTTTTGGATTGCCCGCCTGTCCTACATCAGACCAACTCCGGGTCCTACACCTAAACACCCAAGACCATTACCTGATGATACTTCTTTGCTGCTTTCTCATTCTACTCAGAAAAGACCAGCATGTCACGCACTCCCCTTGCATGCTGTGTTTCAAAATACACAATGGACTAAGTTTTTTACTCTCCAACTGACTTCCTATACTGCTTATATTTCCGACCGTAGTATTGGCAAGGCACTCCTGTGCCATGTTGGTAGAGATGTATCCTTTCATGCTCTCAAGAGCGGTACACGCATCATCATGGTCCCGAATGCTAGCCAAGCTCATGATATTCCTCTCCTTACAACCATCAATGCTATTCCTGTAACTGTTGAAAAACATCATTCCCTCAATTCTTGTAGAGGTACTGTCATTCTACCCCATACCATTGTCCAACAGAATTTCCAGACATGTGGTGATGACATTCTGGAACATCTTGAGCTCCAAGACCTCCCAATCCTCAAACTAGACACTTATGTCCTCCCTGCCTGCAGGCCTTGCAATGTAGCTCGCTTAACTTTTGACTGCTGTGAGCTTCCGTATTTTGTTTATATTGTGGGACACTGTTTACAAGTTCAAAAGGTGATCCCTACACTGCAACAATGTAGAAATTGCTGGAAATTTGGTCATCCAATGAAATATTGCAGATCCATTTATTTATTTATTTATTTATTTATTTACAATTTGAGCACACATACAGAGGTACAAAAAAATACAGATAAGAGCAGCATGCCAAAGCCACTTATACTATGCATAGCATTACGGGCTGGCTTAAAATTAACTTAAGATTAACTAAGCAATGATGAAATCAGTGATAAAACATTAATGTAAACAGATTACTATAAAGCATAAGTGAGTATTACAAAGACAGGTCATATGGTTGCATGCATTGTTGTACATTCAGTCGTATGGAGTATTGTTAGGTAGTGTATTTAAAAAATAATAAAGTTAGATTGGGTTTTAGGTTTAACATTTATGTGATATAATTGTGAGAAACATTTAAGATATACAATTTATCAGGTTCAGTTATTCAGTATTTATTTGGTTGTGGGTGAGTAAGTGATCTTTGAGAAGAGACTTGAATTTATAAACAGGTAGTGTTTCTTTTATATTTACAGGTAATGAATTCCAGATTTTAGGGCCTTTTATGTGCATTGAGTTTTTGCATAGTGTGAGATGGACACGAGGAACATCAAAGAGTGATCTGTGCCTTGTGTTATGGTCATGTGTTCTGTTGAGGTTGGCAAGGAGGTGTTTGAGGGGAGGGTTAATATCAGAGTTAAGTGTTCTATGTATGTAATAGGTGCAGTAATAAGTATGGATGTTTTGTATGGTGAGTAGGTTTAGTGTATTGAATATTGGTGGAGTGTGCTGCCTGTAGTGAGAATTTGTTATCATTCTAACTGCAGCCTTTTGTTGGGTAATTAGTGGTCTGAGATGGTTAATTGTTGTTGAGCCCCATGCACAAATTCCATAGGTGAGATAGGGGTAAATAAGAGAGTGATATAGGGCCAGGAGGGCTGACTGTGGAGCATAGTACCGTATCTTCGATAGTATGCCTACAGTCTTGGAAATTTTCTTAGAAATTTGTTGTATATGTGTATGAAATTTGAGTCTATTATCAAGGTGGATTCCTAAGAATTTTCCCTCTGTTAGCTTTGTGATAGGTGATCCATTTATCATTATGTTAAGAGGGACATCTGTAGCTCTGTTACCAAACTGAATGAAGTAGGTTTTGTCAATGTTTAGTGTAAGTTTGTTAGTCCTCATCCAGGTAGATATTTTCTGTAATTCGGTATTTACAGTATTGGCTAGCGTGACTGGGCTCGGGTGAGAGAAGACGTATGTAGTGTCATCTGCAAAAAGTGTGGGTTTGAGTAATTGCGAAGCATTTGGTAGGTCATTTATGTATAGGAGAAAGAGAAGAGGGCCAAGGACACTTCCCTGTGGGACACCAACTGTAATTGGTTGTGCAGAAGAGTTTGCCCCATTTGCGTACACATATTGGCTTCTGTTGCTGAGGTATGACTTGAGGTAGTTGAGGGAGTGCCCTCTTATACCATAGTGTGACAATTTTACGTGGAGCAAGTCATGGTCAACTGTATCAAAAGCTTTACGTAAGTCAATGAAGATCCCCAGTGGGACTTCTTTTTTCTCTATTGCAGTGTATATATGTTCCAGCATGTGTATAATAGCATCATTAGTTTTTTTTATTAGGCCTGAATCCAAATTGGCAGGGGTTGAGTATGTTTTGGGAGATAAGGTAGGAGTAGATTCGTTTATGAATTAATTTTTCGAAGATTTTTGAGAGAGGGTGTAAGTTGGATATTGGCCTATAGTTATTCAACTCTGTTTGGTCTCCTCCTTTGTGGATCGGGGTGACCCTTGCTATTTTGAGTACTGTAAGGAAGGTGGAGGATTCAATGGATTTGTTAAAGAGTGTTGCAATGATTGGTGATAGCACTTGTGACACTTTTTTGTATATAAAGGGTGGTAAGGTATTTAAATCCCCTGCCTTGTTTTTTAATGCGTTGATAATAAGGGAGAATTCGTATGGGTTAGTCGGAGCTAGGAACAGTGTGTTCGGGTAGTTGCCGGTGAGGTAGTCATTTGGTGGGGTATCCGAGCTTGGGATTTTATTGGCAAGGTTTTGTCCTATAGTGGAGAAGAAATCATTGAGTCTGTTTGCTGTTTCTGTTGGTGGGAGTTGGGGTTCATCTGATTTTGCTAATTTTATTTCGCTATTTCGTGATATCTTTTTTGTTCCCAGAATTTCTGATAGGGTTTTCCAGGTCTTTTTTATATCACCTCGTAAGTTGGATAATCTGTTCTCCATAGCCGAATGCCCAGTCTTTGGTGCTGATGACCATACCAATACCTCTTGACTTAATTGTCGTGAAGCTCCCCTGTCTTACTCTCGCCACTGCGAAGTTTGCTTAATTGAGTGAGAAATCCGTTGTCTCAGAGGCAGAAGGCTTCTCATATGCTACGGCAATCTCATCTAAGCCTCCAAGGGAGACTTCCCCATATTTCTTATTCTTGAGTTATTAAACGTCCCCCCATCTCTGGGGTCTCAACTTCCACAGCCTCCTCTGTGATCACCCCTTCCACAGTCACCCCTGTCTCTAATTCTTTTGCTGTCCTGGACTCAGAGGTCCTTACTTCAATACCTCATTCTGTTCTCACTTCATCTTCTCACTCATAAGTTCCTGTCTACAAGACCTCATACATCCTCCTCCTCGTACTGTACCTTCCTCCCCTGTCTTCCAAGTTTCTTCCTCTTCTGACCCCCCCCCTCTCAGGTTGCTTCCTCTCCTGTCCCCTCCCAAGCCTCTTCTCCAGTTCAAATCAAATCAAATCATATCAAGTTTATTCTCTATAAAGATTACAATGTGAGGTTTACATATTTTAGGATATTGTGTGGTTTACATGTTATAAAATACTAATTACAGAGGCGGCCCCATCACACCTAACATGGCTAGGCATTTCGGGTAGACTAAGATTAATTCTTAGCTCTAAATTATTAGATTATGGAGCAAGTTGGTATTAAGGCTAAGTAACTACATTACAGTTTGTAAATTTAGCAATGTGCATGCTTTTGTTTTGGTACAATATATAGTTTCTATATTGGAGTATCACAGGCAAGCTTATGACTAGTTAGGATTCATTATTTTAAAATTTGTATTTTTGTGTTTATAGTCAATTGGGTGAGTGTGTGAGTGTAAGTGTGAACCACCAAGTGGTTTTCATGTAGTTAGCTGATGGAGTGTATCAGGGAGATAAGATGTTTTTTTTAACTGTAGTTTTGAAAGTAATAAATGTGTCTGCAGTTCTAGAGTTTTCAGGTAGGATGTTCCAGATTTTAGGCCCTTTGACGTACATTGAAGTCAGTACGCTGAGGTCAGTGGTCACATGTGGTCATACCTGCCTAAGCTCTTGGGAGTTAGCGTGGGCTATTACCTAGCACCATGGCTTGTTGTAGTGTTTTAGAATCTCAGGTTCAAGTGTTGAAGGAGATTCTACTTCTTCAATAGGAAAATAGGAGGCTGAAGCTTCGCATACATGAGTTTGGGAGTGAGTGTGAGAAGGATTTAGCTGGTAAGGAGGAAATGGGATAGTGGCAGCCGCTTTAAGTGGCAAGTGGTTCACAGTTCAGGAAGAAGGAAGATGAGGAGAGTCAATAGAGAAAATGTGAAGGTAGGAAATAGGTTCTTTGTTCTCCAAGACAAGTGTACTTCAGTGGTTAGTGAGGTTGAAGGTACCACTGATTCCCCTGGTAAGGTAAGAATATTTTAATTGTAGGCGATTCTCAGGTAAGATATATGGGCCGTGCATTTTGTAACAGACACAGAAAGGTCAGATAGAGAGAGTGCCTTCCTGGAGCTGTTGTTGGTGACATAGTCAGCAGGTTGGATAATAATATGGCAGGTAATGGGAACAAGCCCATTATCTGTCTTAGTGCTGGGGGTAATGAGATTGGGAAGGGCAGGAGAGAGGAGCTGCTGGATAAGTACAGGTCAGCCATAGAAGTAGGTAGGTCTAAGGGAAGGATCCCAGTCATATGTAGCATCTTGCCTAGAAAGGGAGTGGGCAATGAATGGATGTCTAGGGGCAATTGGTATAAATTGCTAGCTAGACAGGTACTGCACGGAACTTGCAATCCCATTCATTGATAACTGGGACCTATTCTTTCGCAAACGTGATATGTATGCAAGGGATGGGGTTCATCTCTCTGGAGATGGAGTGGTTGCATTAGCCAATTCGATTGAGAGGGTAATTGATGACTTGTCTAGGAATTTAAACTGATAGATTATAGAGGTATGGGTGTTTGTGGGAAACAATCAGGCTGCAGCATTAGGGTTAAAAACAGCAGTTATTAGCGAGATACCTCAGAGATGTGTTTAAAAGACAATATTCAAAATAAAGCTGCTAGTAATAGCAAATCAATTGATCAACAAACAGATAGTAGAGGGCAACGAGTGGCTAGCTCCCTTAAGGTTTACTATACAAATAGTAGGAGTCTAAGAAATAAGATAGATGTGCTAAGATTACTTGCACGTGTAGGTAATATAGATATTGGTATAAGAGACCTGGTTCAACATGAAAGATAGAGAAATGCCTTCTGAATGCAACATACAGGGTTATAAACTATTCCACACTGATAGGGTCAACAGGGACGGTGATGTATGTCAGAAAATTAAATTGTTGTCTTAGACATGATATAAGATTAGAAACATCGAACACAGAATCTGTTTGGCTACAGTTTCTCGAGGGACGTGACAAATTAATTTTGGGTGTGATTTATAGGCCCCCAAACCTTGATAGGGAGTGCAGTAAGCTGTTATGGGACAAAATTCATGAGGCATTCAGATATGAAAATTTTGTGATAATGGGAGATTTTAACTTTAGACAAGTTGATTGGAACAATATGACAGGAAATCTTGAGTCTAGTGACTTTCTTGATACAGTTCAGGATTGCTTTTTAAAACAGGTTGTGACAACCAACTAGAGGAAACAATCTGCTTGACTTGGTTCTTGCCAACAAACAGTCACTAATTAATGATCTTGAGGTTAATGATGAGTTTGGGGAAAGTGGTCACAAATCACTTTCAGTATATCATGGAATTACCCAGATAACTCCTCTTCAAGGGGGGCTCCTTGGCGTGGTGAAGAGGCTCTTGGTCTGAGGAATTAGACCTGTCGGTCTACTTCCTCAGACCGAACCTAATTACCCCCCAATCCCCCGTTCCCTATCCCATCCTCCCCTTTTTCCTTTCCTCCTCCTCCTCCCCACCCCTCCGTTTTGCCCTTCCTTTTTGGCCTTTTTTTTTTTTTTTTTTTTTTTTTTCCCCACAAGCACGCTAGTCCCTAGGTAGGGGAAAGGGTACCAGGGTCCATCCCATTCCGTTGAGGTTCTTGGCGGTGGCGTAGTTTGCCGTGGAATCTGGATTGCCTGGGGATGTCCTGATCCCTCTCCGGTATCCCGGAGGGTGCCTTTGGGTGTCTCTCGGGCGATGGGTGTATCTCTGGAAGCCACCTTTCGGATTCCGGGGGTGGTGGCCGAAGGAGGTATGCTTTGTGGCGGATTTCCGGCCGCCCTCTCCTTTGTCCACCGAGGTAGTTCGGCAGATGTGAGGTTGCTATCCCGGATTGCCGGTTTACTGGCATGATGGGTAGGGTATGGCACGGGTTCCATGCTGCATCTGCGCTACTTGTGGTGCTGAGGTCCTCTTTGGTGCGAAGGGAGATTTCTGGCCCTTTCATTCCTACTAGGAACTATCCCTCCCCTGTCCCCCCTTTTTTTATTCTTTTTTTTATTTTTATTTTCTTTTCTTTCTTTTTTTCTTAAAAACAAAAAGAAAGAAGTAACCTAACCATGGCAGCCCTAGTCCATAAATCTGCTACCCCCGGGCCCCTTCTTGATACCGCACCCCGTTCTGACCCCGCCTCGTCTTTGGACCACTCTTCGGACACTCCTCATGCCTCTGTACCTTTTGCCGGTGCTGTTTCCTCGCCCGCTTCAGGTACTGAGGCCTCGACTGACTCCTTCAATTTATCTGACCTTCACTCTCCTCTGACTATGCTTCCGGCCTCTCCCTCTACGGTGCGGCAATTTTCGAATTGTCGGCCCGTTCCACGTCGGACCAACTCTGGTCCCACGCCTAAACGCCAACGACAATTACCTGCTGATGATACTTCTCCACCTTCTCGTTCTTCTCAGAAAAGATCGACACGTCCTTCACTACCTTTCCACGCTCAGTTTCAGACTGCACAATGAACTAAATTCTTCACTTTACGACCGACTTCCTCTACTGCCTATCTTTCTGACCACAGTATTGGCAAGACTCCTATGCCACGTTGGTAAAGATATTTCTTTTCATGCTCTTAAGAGCGGTACGCGCATCATCACCGTACAGAATGCTACCCAGGCTCATGAGCTTACTTGTCTTTCCCATATCGATACTGTTCCTGTAACTATTGAAAAGCATCATTCCCTCAATTCTTGTAGTGGTATCGTCATTCTGCCCCATACCATAGTTCAACAAAATTTCCAGACATGTGGCACTGACATTCTTGAACAGCTGGAACTCCAAGATCTCCCAATCCTCAAGATAGACACTTACGTTCTTCCTGCCCGCGGGCGGAGACGATACCCGCTCTCTTTTTCTTGACCACTTTCACTCTCATTCTCATGCCATTGCTGTGTACACAGGTGGCTCTAAGTCTTCTGACGGTGTAGGATTCGCAGCAGTGTTTCAGGACAGCGTCGTACAAGGGCATTTACTATCTTCGGCTAGTATTTTTACTGCTGAATTGTGTGCCATCCTTACAGCACTTATCCGTATTGCATCTATGCCTGTGTCATCATTTGTGGTTGTCTCAGACTCCCTTAGTGCTTTACAGGCTATACAAAAATTTGATACACCTCACCCCTTAGTCCTCCGTATCCAACTTTGGCTACGCCGCATCTTTACCAAGCATAAAGATATTGTTTTTTGTTGGGTCCCTGGTCATGTTGACGTACAGGGCAATGAACAGGCAGACACTGCTGCGCGGTCAGCAGTACATGACCTACCAGTTTCTTATAGAGGTATTCCATTTACGGACTATTTTGCTGCAATATCTTTCCACCTTCACACCCGTTGGCAACAACGTTGGTCTACTATGCTCGGCAACAAACTTCAGTCTATTAAACCGAGTATAGGTTACTGGCCGTCTTCTTATCACCAGTGTCGAGGTTGGGAGACTACTCTCTCCCGTCTTCGCATTGGCCATACTCGTCTTACTCATGGATATCTCATGGAGAGGCGTCTTGCTCCTCTCTCTGAGAATTGCCAAGCTCCATTATCAGTCAGCCACATTCTGTTGGACTGCCCACTTTATCAACGAGCATGCAGAATTTACCTCTGTCGTCGTCTTCGCTCCGCTGCTCTCTCTTTACCTTCCCTTCTCGCTGATGGACCCACCTTTCATCCGGACTCTCTCATTGACTTTTTGACAACGACTGACTTACTTCTCAAATTCTGATACCTTCAGCCCTTTCTACTTCAATCTCTTGCTACCCTCTACCCCCGTACTATCCCCTGCCCCGCTGTTTTCTGTAACCTGCTGATCATCCCCCCTCCCTTCTGCCATCCAATTCCCTTGCTTCCTTCCCTACCCTGCAGCGCTGTATAGCCCTTGTGGCTTAGCGCTTCTTTTTGATTAGAATTATAATAATCTGTAACAGATTAGATAAGTGCCCTTAATACATATATACGTGTGGTGCATATAGTGTACCTTACTATTATATTGTGCATTATTATTTTTATTATTTTTTTCATCACAAGCTAATGCTAACTACCTCCAATACTTTTTTACTTCTTTCTTACTGCTATTAATTGCTCATAATTTTATGTTACAAGTCAAATCTTACTCCAAATTAATATTATTCATTGTTCTTACCTGTCCATTTAATTTTGTTTACCACTACTTGTTTTTTTAGTCACTTTTTATTGTGTGTGCAATTAGTGTATATTCCAATTACTTTTTTTGCAAATACCAAAACTATCTTTTGCTAGCTAGTACCAACTACCTCATTTTTTTTTTTTTTTTTTACTTTTTATTGTGCAATAAACTGCTGAACTTATTTAACATTACAAATCAGATCTTACTCCTAAACCAATATTATTTCATAGTGACTATCTGTCCATTTAACTTGTTTACCATTACTTAATTGTAGTCCCTTATATATTTTTTTTTCCTTTATTTTAGCTTTATATAACTACCTTAGCTCATATATTCACAATTGTTAAAATAATCAAGGTGCTATTCTCAGGTGCTAAAGTTAATAAGTTCACTATTTTGCCATTATACTCCAAAGCTCATTTATTTGATTACCACTTTTATTGTTCACCACAACTTATATTAGTCCCTTTTATATTATAATTTTATATTATAATTCTAACTTTAAAGAATTACCTTTAACCCTTTCAGGGTCCGTCCCGTAGATCTACGGCTTTACGTTCAGGGTCCAAACCGTAGATCTACGCCATGAGCTCAGCTCACTCTGATAAACTGTGAGTGGTACATTTGGGCCTAGATATGAGAAAATACATCTATGTGGTATGTGTGCACCACATAAAACAGATCCTGCAGCACACTGTGTATAATGAGAGAAAAAAAATGAAATCATGATTTTTCAATTAAAACAGCAACTTTGCAGTGTTTTTTCGTATGTTTTTTATAGTTGTATTTGCGATTTCTTGGTCTCATTTGATAGAATGGAAGACATATTACAGAAATAGAAATGATTTTGATTGGTTTTAGCACTGGAAATGGCTTGAAACTGAGCTCAAAGTAGCAGAAATGTTAAATTTTTGCCGATATTCAAGAGTAAACAAACGACCTCACACGTCTAATACACACCAGCTGGTGGGTCTAATATACATTCACAAATATGGTGATGATATTTATACAATTATTACAGTATTGCATAACAGTAAATCTTCTATTTTTTGGTGTGAATAAAAATTCATTATGTGAATAAAAAATCAAAATGGAATTTATTTGTAAAGCCTCAAAACATAACTAATGAACAGAGGAAATGTTAGTTTAGTGCCAGGAATGCCTACATTGTTCATTCTGGACCCTATTTTGAAATTGGAATATTTTGAACTTTGTGTTAAATTGGCCAAATTAACAATTTCCGATCACTTTATTTTGTAGTTGAAACAGTTGACTTGGCGATTTCTTGTGCTCAATCGATAGAATAGAAGTAATACTAGTGAAATAGCTAAGAATTTGGTTGATTGGAATAATGTAATTGGCCGAAAATGGGAGTCAAAGTCGGCAAAATTGCCGATTCGTAAATATCGCTGACACATCAAAATTCGCGAGAGCATAATTTCGTCAATTTTCCACCAAATTTCGTACTTTTTGTTTTATTACCTTCACAAAAAGATTCTCTACGATTTCATAAGAAAAAATAACTTTTTTTTTTTTTAAATTCTTGGACACTGGTGCGTGACTCCAGATTTGGGCCTTGGACCCTGAAAGGGTTAAAGTACTACCTACTATCATATACCCAAGCTCCATTATTTGATCATCACTTTATTTGTTCACCACAAATTATTTTAGTCCCTTTTATATTGTCTCCTTTATTTTAGCTTTAAAAAACTACCTTAGCTCATTATTTTTACATTTGTTAAATAATTCAGGTGCTATTTTTTTTTTTTTTTTTTTAGCTTTAGAATATTTACTTCATTTTTTACTTAATTCTAACTATAGATTCACTACAAATCTTATGATTACAAGCATTGATCCTGATACCAACCTCTTATTTAATGACTTAAATGATTCAAACAGTTACTGTAATTACTACACTGCAGAACAATCAAAGGCACTTCTCAGAGCCAACAACAACATAACTATCTTTAACTACAATATCAGATCTTTAAGCAAGCATTATGATGACCTAGCATTACTAAATTCCTTGCATGCCAATATGTCCATCATTACACTAACTGAAACCTGGCTAAAGCCTGATACTACAGATGTCTATGCCATTCCTGGTTACACAGCCATACACAACTGTAGGCCAGATCAACAAGGGGGTGGCACTGCTATATACTACTCAGACCAACTAGAATGTATCACTAATACTTGCACAAGGGATGAACATGGGGAATATATACCTACAAAAACCTCTCACAGTGATAAACATCTACAGAGTTCCACAATCAAACATTAGCCAATTTAGTCAAAACCTAGGAAGTATGATAACTGATGCACGCATGAACAAAGATCACTTACTACTCTCAGGTGACTTCAATATAAATCTCCTGCAAGACCAGGACCCACACGTTACTGAATTCACAAACACAATGAGTAACTGCATGTTGCTACCAACAGTAACAAAACCTACAAGAGTTACAGAGACTAGTGTTTCCCTACTTGACCACATCTGGACCAACACCATATCCCCTTTAAAATCAGGCATAATTACAGATAATACCACAGACCACTACCCTACTTTCCTCATAACAACTCTTGGTAAAATACCCCAAGACACTACTAAAGTCACCTTCAGACTTCACAATGAGGTAGCCATTAATAACTTCACAACAGCAGTAACAAACATTGACTGGCACACTGAGCTAGAAATCTATACAGATATTGACGAATGTTTTAATAATTTTCTAAAAAAGACCCAATACCTTTATAACAAGCACTGCCCTAAAAAAACTAAACAGATGACAGCTAAGAGACTGAACAGTCCCTGGCTAACACCCAGCATTCTCAAATCCATAAATACAAAACACCGATATGAAAAACAGTACAGAATGGGTCACATAACCAGAGACCACAGTCTCGGCTGAGTGGTTGAGGGGAGTAGACATGTGCTGGGGATCTGGACCTACTAATTAGCAGGCCTACCCATTTCTCCTGACTGATAGGTCATCATTAAAACTCCTACTGTTGGAAGACAGCTTCAGTGTTGTGAGAACTCTTATGTGCGAGCTGTGACTAAGGATATACCTAGTGAAACACTGGAAATAGTTTTCCTTTTTGCAAAGGCCCTCACAGGCCTCTGCTTCCCCTCTGCCTATCATTTGACCTCAGCCTTTCGCCTCTATCAACATACAGTGTAGAGGCGAATTTTGCTAGTCCACTGCTACTCGTGCCTCTCAAATGCTCACAACTCATTGCTTTACCAACCTGAGGAATAACGACGAGTGTGCAGTCCTACGTGAGTTGGTAACCCAGGTGTCCACACACTGAAAATTCGTCTTTCACTCCAAGACACATGTGCTAGAAGTTCTGCAAGTCTGGAGTAACAATTTGTACGAATATTGCAGTGTTTGGTAACTCTTGAGAAGTCTGCCTCAGCCTGTGACCTTGAGCGAGGCACTGCATCACCTGCCTGAGACTTTCGCCCATATTGACTATGTGAAGAAAGGCGAATGTGCGTGCTCAGTTACCCCTGCTGTTCTCCTGTATCCCCAACTCTCCACCTTTAAACTCAGCCGTTCGCCTCTATCAACGACGTGCAGTGTAGAGGTGTATTTTGCTGCCCCGCTGGTACTCGAATATGTGAGTTCCGCAAGTGCTGCAGATTTGTTGTAACTATTTGCACGAGTGGATTACGCTGACTTAGGACATTGTGCTACCATCAGTACCTACGTAGGCTTAAAATGAGTGAGGAATGTCTGGCCTGCTGGGTGACCTTGAAAATGGCACTATAAGACCCGCATGACACTTGCACCCATACTGCGTGTGTCTAGTGTTGTGAATGTCCCTTCCTAGACTTTCCTATTCACCGGTATCCCTTAACTCGTCGCCATTATCTACATATGGGATAAGGGCGAGTTTAGCTGATCCAGGCCAAACAGCGCTCCAAGCCACCCAGAAATTCTGGGAACAAAAAAGATATCACGACATAGCGAAATAAAATTAGCAAAATCAGATGAACCCCAACTCCCACCAACAGAAACAGCAAACAGACTCAATGATTTCTTCTCCACTATAGGCCAAAACCTTGCCAATAAAATCCCAAGCTCAGATACCCCACCAAATGACTACCTCACTGGCAACTACCCGAACACACTGTTCCTAGCTCCGAACTAACCCATACGAAGTCTCCCTTATTATCAATGCACTGAAAAACAAGGCAGATTTAAATACCTTACCACCCTTTATATACAAAAAAGTGTCACAAGTACTATCACCAATCATTACAACACTCTTTAACAAATCCATTGAATCCTCCACCTTCCCTACAGTTCTCAAAATAGCAAGGGTCACCCCTATCCATAAAGGAGGAGACCAAACAGAGTTGAATAACTATAGGCCAATATCCAATTTACACCCTCTCTCAAAAATCTTCGAAAAATTAATTCATAAACGAATCTACTCCTACCTCATCTCCCAAAACATTCTCAACCCCTGCCAATTTGGATTCAGGCCTAATAAAAATACTAATGATGCTTTTATACACATGCTAGAACATATATACACTGCAATAGAGAAAAAAGAAGTCCCACTGGGGATCTTCATTGACTTACGTAAAGCTTTTGATACAGTTGACCATGACTTGCTCCACATAAAATTGTCACACTATGGTATTAGAGGGCACTCCCTCAACAACCTCAAGTCTTACCTCAGCAACAGAAGCCAATATGTGTACGCAAATGGGGCAAGCTCTTCCGCACAACCAATTACAGTTGGTGTCCCACAGGGAAGTGTCCTTGGCCCTCTTCTCTTTCTCCTATACATAAATGACCTACCAAATGCTTCGCAATTACTCAAACCCACACTTTTTGCAGATGACACTACATACGTCTTCTCTCACCCGAGCCCAGTCACGCTAGCCAATACTGTAAACACCGAATTACAGAAAATATCTACCTGGATGAGGACTAACAAACTTACACTAAACATTGACAAAACCTACTTCATTCAGTTTGGTAACAGAGCTACAGATGTACCTCTTAACATAACGATAAACGGATCACCTATCACAAAGCTAACAGAGGGAAAATTCTTTAGGAATCCACCTCGATAATAGACTCAAATTTCATACACATATACAGCAAATTTTCTAAGAAAATTTCCAAGACTGTAGGCATACTATCGAAGATACGGTACTATGTTCCACAGTCAGCCCTCCTGGCCCTTTATCACTCTCTTATTTACCCTATCTCACCTATGGAATTTGTGCATGGGCTCAACAACAATTAACCATCTCAGACCACTAATTACCCAACAAAAGGCTGCAGTTAGAATGATAACAAATTCTCAATACAGGCAACACACTCCACCAATATTCAAAACACTCAACCTACTCACCATACAAAACATCCATACTTATTATTGCACCTATTACATACATAGAACACTTAACTCTGATATTAACCCTCCCCTCAAACATCTCCTTGCCAACCTCAACAGAACACATGACCATAACACAAGGCACAGATCACTCTTTGATGTTCCTTGTGTCCATCTCACGCTATGCAAAAACTCAATGCACATAAAAGGCCCTAAAATCTGGAATTCATTACCTGTAAATATAAAAGAAACACTACCTGTTTATAAATTCAAGTCTCTTCTCAAAGATCACTTACTCACTCAAAACCAAATAAATACTGAATAACTGAACCTTATAAATTGTATTTCCAAAATGTTACTCACAATTATATCACATAAATGTTAAACCTAGGACCCAATCTAACTTTATTTTTTTAAATACACTACCTAACAGAATACTCCATTCTACTGAATGAACAGCAATGCATGCAACCATATGACCTGTCTTTGTAATACTCATTTGTGCTTTATAGTTATCTGTTTACAATAATGTCTTATCACTGATTTCATCATTGCTTAGTTAATCTCAAGTTAATTTTAAGCCAGCCCATAATGCTATGCATATAAGTGGCTTTGGCATGCTGCTCTTACCTGTATCTTTTTTGTACCTCTGTATGTATGCTAAATTTCTAAATAAATAAATAAATAAATCTTCTTGAGGCCCACTATAAAAATTAATTACTGGAATACTGTTAGTGTCTTCCTGTGCAAAAACCGAGAGAAAATAATTATTTAAAATTGAGCACATTTCATTCTCTTTGTCAGTAAGACGCCCATAGTTATTTTTAAGGGGACCTACTTTATCTCTAACTTTTGTTCTATACACCTGGAAAAAACTGGATTCATACAAAGAAAGGTAGGTAAGACACATAGGTAACAGATAGTTCCAGACTATGGAACAGAACATCTCCAGGCTGAGGGACTGACAACCTCAAATCTACAACTTCAAGGGTGATGGACTGATTACATCGACTTCACATCTCTACTGCTCCAGCCTACTTTCTGTACTCGGCTGAAGAAGCCTACTGTGTAGGCGAAACGTTTCGGATTTAAGTTGCCTAAATGTTCCTGTGTGTCTTACCTACCAACCTGTCGGTATTGTATACCATTTTAATATTGACTCATACAAGGAAAGTTGTAGATGACATCTTTGCTCTTTGTCCTGATGACTCTAGCTACTGTGTGGCTTCATCAGTATAATACAAAGTGGGCCAACAGGCCTGCTGCAGTGTTCCTCCTTTCTTACGTTCTTATCTTGTGTAAGTGTCTCAACCCTCACAGGGAATCTAATTCCTTGCTTCCTTTCCTTGATGTTAATATCCACCTCTCAGATACAGGTTTTGGTTTTTCCGTGTAGCACAAGCCTATGCACCTCTCCTGCCTACAGTTTATAAGCTGCTTCTCCCCACATATGCCGTATTCTATTCAAGATTGACGGACTGACCACATCGACTTAAGGTTGAGGGATTGATTACCTCATTCTCCTCCTGTTCAAGTTTGTCCTTTGTATGGACTGATGAAGCCACTGTGTGGCAAAACTTTTCCTCAGTAAAGGTACCCAAGAGTTGCACGTGTGTCTAATTTATCAACGTGTCGGTTCTATGAACCATTCATCTACAAACTTATGGGAATCATTATTAATAAGGAAATGTTTCGTCACACAATGGCTTCTTTAGTCCAATAAAAGGAGAGAGGGGCAACATTCCACTTTCCAGGAACTTTGTCAAGCTGATAAAAACAATAGATGGACACACAGGGTGTATATAGGCTTTGAGTGAGGTGTAGTACAAGTAGAGGTAGTAGTAGTTGTAGTTGTTCTTATAAATGTGGTGGAAAAGCTTTGGGTAGGGGTAGTTTTGATAAGGACCTGCCCTGTATGGTCCAGTAGGCCTTCTGCAGTGTTCCTCCATTCTTATGTTCTTACATACCACGGTTATTTCAACATTTCATGAATGTCAGTTCTCACCCGTTCATATATCTTGATTCATGAACATGACTGATATCACCAATAAGCAAAAGTAAAGCTCAAAATATGATAATTACCTGACCCTTTGTCTGTTTAACCCAGCCACATATACACCACCTGGACCAAACTCACTGGTGGGCAGTGCAGCAAATACAGGATGTTACGTCACTGATGACTGATCATAGTGATGCCAGGGCGATTAAGGGTTTTTCTAAAACATCATAAATAAAATTATTGATTTATCTTAGTTTATCATATAGCGTCATGGATTTTTCCCTATATAGGCCTATTTGTACTCTGTAATCATATAATAGGCTATATAGAAAAGGATTTTTCTCTTATGTTGCTGCAGCACTGCCTAGTATGGGTCAACAGGCCTGCTGCAGTGTTCCTCCTTTCTTATGTTCTTAGTGTCACCTTTAGAGGCTCTTTGGTGTGACCCCCTAAATGGTGTCACCCGGGGCGGCCCGCCCCCCCTAACGACGCCTCTGCAGACCAACATTGTTGCCAACGGGTGCGAAGATGGGTAGCAATTACAGCAAAATAGTCTGTGAATGGAACACCTCTATGTGAAACTGGGAGGTCATGTACTGCTGACCACACAGCAGTGTCTGCCTGTTCATTGCCCTGTACGTCAACATGACCAGGGACTCAAAAAACAATATCTGTGTTTACTAGAGATACGGCATAACCAAAGTTGGATACGAAGAACTAGGGGGTGAGGTGTATCAAATTTCTGTATAGCCTGTAAAGCTTAGTGCTGAAACAACCACAGATGGTGACACAGGCATAGATGCAATACAGATAAGTGCTACAAGAATGGCATACAATTCAGCCATAAAAATGCTCGCCGAGGGTAATGCCCTCACACAACACTGTCCAGAAACACTGCTGCGAATCTGACTCCATCAGAAGAGGACAAGAAGCAAGAAGTCTCTCCAACTGGTCACCACAAGAGTCGCAGTGGGACCCTCCCCACAGGTGATGGTGTTAAAATCACCCAACAAGAAGATGGGCGGCGGTAGAAAAGAAATTAAAATGCGATATCAGAGATACAGAATGCACGGGAGGGAGAAAGATAGAGAAAACTGTAAACCAGTTGTGTAAATAAATCTGAGCTGCAGTATAATGCAGCGGGGAATGAATAAAAACTTGATATGGTATATTAATGCGCATGAGAAGCATGCTTTCATTAAACGATTCATCAGATAAAAGATCTGAAGACTAATAGCACATAGCCCAAAATGGGGCAAATGACAGCAGAACAAGTTTTAGGCTCTTGCAACCCAACACATACACTGGGGACAGCTGGGAGAGCAACACTGAGTTCTCCTTGATTGCCCCTAAGGCCACGAATATTCCATTGTAAAAAAGACATTATGTACAGAAATAAAATTGGCAAGAATAAGAAACGATATACCCTATGGGCTTTTAGGATCTGTAACATCAACGTGTGGGAGTAACAGTAAGTGTGTAAGCAAGGAAGAATGTGAATGTTGTGAGGGTTGCAAAATAGAAAGAGTAGGAGTCGCATTGGTGTCCATCAGGGATGTCATCTCTGTAATATAGCTGGAGATAGCGTCTAACGTCTGTTGTTAAGCCGACGATGCCATGATGTTGGAGACAGAAGAGGCATTGCAAGGAAAGTTCAGAGTAACTACAGAGGCAACTAAAGAGGTCTGAAGGGGGCAGGGAGTATGAACCTGGACAGATGCATCGGCTGGGGTAGAAGAGGCTTGCAGTGTAACAGGAGAGGAAGGAGGTTGGAGGGTAACTATGGAGGAAGATGGGTGGGGAAGAGGGGGCTACACAAGGGGGTGAATCTCTACCTTGTGTGGAAGCTGGAAAGTTGGGTGAGAATGAGGCTCTGAGGTAGATATATTCTGTGCAGGTGATGGACGCGAAGAAAGTGTAGGTCTGCAAGGTCTTGTAGACTGAGACTCGAGCAAGTGAGATGAAGAAGTAGGAAGTGGTGCGGAGGTAGGAGTGTCAGAGGATAAAACTGCAAAAGAATTAGAAACTGGGGCGACCCCAGAAGACACACACAGAGGGATTGGGAGGCCCATCGAGGTTGGAGGTCTTCAGGTTACCTGTGCATATTGGACATTAGGGAGTTTACCTTGAAAGTGGAACTGAGAGACAGCCATAGTGTAAGTGAGGCTCTCACGCTCCTTAAGATAATAGATCTCTCCTTCATTATGATAAACCTGGCAACGGCATGAAAAGGAAGGATGAGGTTCCCTGCAATTGAGACAAGATGGGGAAGACTACAAGACATATTGGAATGTTCTGCACTGAAGATCGAGCATTCCACCGCAGATCTGCAGTGTTTAGCAGGGTGTCCAAAATGTCAGCAACTACGACACTATTGGGGAGTGGGAACTACTTGACAGACCTCTAGGCAATGTCCAGCAATATAGACAGAGGATGGAATTTCATGGCAGTCGAAGGTTAAACGAGCGATGTTACTAGGAAAATGCCTCCACCTACGAGCAAGCAGGATGTATCTACGTTGAGACTAGGGAGGTTCTGATGGGCTAATTGTTCTAAAATATCCTCGCCGCAAGACAAAAAAATCACTCTGTACAATGGCACGTACGTGGTAAGACCACAGTACCACTGCAAGAATTAAGAGTAGCATGCTTACAAAAGGTGACTGGTATGTTATCTATGGAAGTGATGCAGGAGAGAGCATGAGCTTGCTCTAAATTCTGCACTATTACTATACACGCACCACTTCAAAGAGCATGGAAGGATATATTTTGAACGTGCCGTAAAAGAGTTTTACCAATTCCGTGATCATAAAGATAATCAGTTTGAGACGTCGTTTGTAAAGAAAAGAACTTTGTCCATTGTTTACTTGTTAGTCCAGTACACAAAGGCAGTGAGTGTCGTGTAGGTCGTTTTTGAGTGGTCATCGATGAACTGTCGTCAGTAGGTTATCTAGGACAATTAGGAGTAGAATCTCAGGCAGTCTGACCCGAGGGAGGTGAGTGATCTGAGAACCGTCGTACTGTATTCTGGGAAGCTGGACGCATTGTGAAAGGCATGCTAGAAGCAGCAGCATGAACAGAAGTGGGTGATGCCACAGCACTTAAAGCAGGTGACGAGGTGTCACCGACAGAAGGTACGAGAAGATTCGAGAGAATGGTCTGAAAAGCCAGGTCAGAACAGGTTGTGGGATCAGAATGGGGCCTGGGAGGAGGAAGGGTTTCACAGAGCAAAGACTCCATAACAATAGGTTCATGTTCTGTAATATCTTCTTTCTCGTTATTTTAAGAAAAAAAGGAAGGAAAGAAAGAAAAAAGAAAAAAAGAGGGACAGTCCCTAGGAGGTATGGAGGGGCCGAAAGCTCCTCCTCTCATCCGAGAGGGCCTCGAGCCCACTGGCAGCGTGGAACCCGTGCCATACCCTACCCTTCACACCAGTAAACCAGCGCTCCGAGATAGCAACCTCACATCCACCAAGCTACCTCGGTGGACAAAAGAAAGGACGGTCGGAAACCTGCCACAAAGCATACCTCCTTTGGCTGCCACCCTGCAGAATCAACAGGCAGCTTCATGAGATACACCCAATCATCTATAGGGCACCCTGCCCATAACCCTGGAAATCACGGTAAGGGGAGAGGGATTCTCAGACATTCAGATTCCATGGCAAATACGCACCCCACCTAGAAACCCGTAATGCCAGAGGGGAGCGATCCAAGAGGCTAACTCAAAAAGGCATGTTGGGGAAAAAGTGGGAGGGTTGGGAGAGGGGAGTGGAAGGGAAAAAAGCGGGGGGGGTATGGGAGGAAGGAGGATTGGGGACGGTACTTAGACTCGGTTAAGGAAGGAGACCAAAGAATTTGATTTTATGAGACAAAAGCCTCTTAGCACGTCAAGGAGGGCTAGCCCCCCTTGTTGAAAGGATCACCAGCATCAAGGAAACTTCCCTTGAGGGGGTGAAGAGAGGGAGGCAGTGATTTCATGTATTGGCCAGGGAGGTATAACATCTGTTAGGAGTGAAGAACAGCCAGATGTGAGTGTGGCATTCGTTAGAATGACTGGGTAAAGCAGCTGGAACAGATGGGAACATGATAGAAATGTTAAAAGCAGGTGGGGATATGGAGTGGTTGGTAATTTTATTCAATAAATGTATGAAAGAGGGGAAGGTACCTACGAACTGGCAGAAAGCATGCATAGTTTTTATATAAAGGGAAGGGGGACAAAAGCATGTACAAATTATAGGGAAATATACCTGGTAGTGTATGTAGGGTTATTGAAAGAATTAGAGGTAAGACAGAGAGCAGGATCGCAGATGAACAAGGCTTTAGAATGGGTAGGGGATGTGTTGACCAAGTCTTTACACTGAAGAATACAAGTAAACAATATATAGATGAAGGTAGGGAAGTTTTTTGTTGCTTTTAGGGATTTAGAAAAGACTTAGGATAAGGAAGCAATGTGGCAGATGTTGCAAATGTATGGAATAGGTGGCAGGTTTTTAATAGTGAGGCTCGGGTTAGGGTGTGTAGGAGAGAGGGTGATTACTTTCCAGTAACAGGTCTTAGACAGGGATGTGTAATGTCAGCATGGTTTCTCAGCATATTTATAGAAGTTGTAAAAGAAGTAAATGCTAGGGTTTTGGGGTGTGGGGTGGGATTACATTATGAGGTTCCAAATACAAAATGGGAGTTGGCAGTTACTTTTTTGCTGATGATACTGTGCTTTTGGGAGATTCTGAACAGAAGTTGCCAAGGTTAGTGGACGAGTTTGGGAGGGTGTGTAAAGGAAGAAAGTTGAAAGTGAACATAGATTAGAGTAAGGTGATGAGGGTATCAAATAATTTAGATAAGGAAAATTTTTTATATCACACTTTAGGGAGTATAGAAGTGAATGTGTTCAGATATTTGGGAGTAGACTTTCCTTCAGATGGATTTATGAAGGATGAGGTAAACCATAGAATTTATGAAGGAAAAAGAAGTGGGTGGTGCATTGAGGTATCACTGGAGACAAAGAACATTATCCATGGAGGCAATGTATGAGAGGGAATGTATGAGAGTATAGTGGTTGTTAATGTTCCAACGAGGAGGAGGCTGGAGGCAGTGGAGACATTGTGTCTAAGGGTAATGTGTGGTGTAAATATTATTCGTAGTGTGGAAATTAGGTGTGGAT